>CM045465.1:7942753-8538069 GCA_024666655.1 Dascyllus trimaculatus
TTATTGTAATGTTCTTTATGGTTTTAGGTGTTTTCCCATAAATGCTAAAAAAAAAGGTTGAGTAAAAAAAGAATAAAGTGTAAAATCTGTATTGTTTTTTACAGCTTACAGCTATTTTAAAGGCTTTAAAGTGAAAGTAAAAATGCTCTCGGGTGTTTTTCCATTCAGGCTGAGCTCCGACTGTCTGCACAGCTTTTCTGTTGTTCCTGCATCGAGACACTTGAGGGCGACAGAGAGCTGGAAAAAAAACACTGAGGGTGACCTGATAAAACCTGTGCAAACCTAATAAACCTGGTTCTGACTGTTTCCAGATGCCAAATTAAATCAGCCTGAGTTGCTCTAATTTAAATCATCGCATTTAATGCAGCGTCTGCAGGAAAACGGCGTGAGTTTCAACTTTTATCTGCATAAAAGCATAAAAAAAAGGCAAAAACCTGTTGTGATCATGATAATAACGTTTCAAAAAGTCACATTGAGCATTCATACTTTAGTTTTTCGACCTCTTCTTGTGCACATCTCTCGTGCAAAGTCACCATCTGTTGCATTTTGTGCTGCTTTATTTATTTATTTCCGATGATTCGAGGTGATCCTGCAGCTACAAAAACAGCCTCCCCGGACTCCTCCCTCTTCAAATCGACTTTTTTAACCTGTTTTTTTCCGCCCATTAGCGCTCGGTGCGCTAATGCAAAGGGCGGGCTGAAACGTGAGCCGCTCCGTCTCGAGGTTTTTTGGGGGCTTTTTTCTGGTTTTCTTTCTTTCTTTTTTTTTCTCCTGCCTCCCTGTTACTGGAAATGACTGTTTACCGAACACATGGAATAAACAAAATCTGGACCTGGTTACTGTTTCAGAAAAAAATACGTTTTATTTAGTGTTTTGCTGTAATTTAAGCAAAAAAGTGGCTTCTTTTTAGAGTTAAATTGGATAATAAATAATATTAAAGTTTCTTTTCTGACTTTTTGCCCCATTTCTTTAAAACATATTTGATGTTTTTAATTTTGCTTTTTGTTCTTTTGCATCTTTTCACCCTTTTTCCATTAATATCACTCAAAGTTTTCCAACATCGAAGAGTCTGAAAGTAGTTTTTTGTCGTTTTTTCCTGTAACATAAATAATAAACTGATGAAAAAGTTTTTAAAAAACACTAAAAGTGAAGCAAAGTGAGGAGAAACTCACCGCGTAAACCACATTGAAGAAGATAAAGAGGCACTTGAGGCATCCGTTAATTTTGCCCAT
Organism: Dascyllus trimaculatus; assembly: GCA_024666655.1. Lineage (NCBI taxonomy): Eukaryota > Metazoa > Chordata > Actinopteri > Pomacentridae > Dascyllus > Dascyllus trimaculatus. The sequence goes on from CM045465.1 coordinate 7,943,986, forward strand.
CTTCAGGGTTTTCTTTTCCTTCCTGGGACTGAGCGAGGTGAAGCTGTGTGCATGCAGCGGCGCAGTCAATGCGGTGCCGTGCAGCTGTGTTGCGTCCTAATAAGCTGCCTGCACAGGGACGGAGCACAGAGCTGCGTCACTCAGAAGCTGACCTGCAGGGATCTTACATGCGCAGTTCAGGAGAAACAGAAACTCACAGAGAGGCTTTCCGAACGCCTCGCTGGGAGGATTTTCACCACCTGCTTGACTTCTATTTAACTTGGATGCAGAGGATCCTTCAGAAGGCCACACATGGTTCATTTAGCAGCACAAACAGACATGAAGGAGCTCAGAAAACACCTGTATTGTCCTGTTTGGACGTCGAACACTAAAAATACACCTTTAACTTACCTTCTAAGCTGCTGCACATTCACAGGAAGGATTCTTCTGTGCTTTTTTAAACACTACACTTTGATTAATTGGTGTAAAAGCTAACAGGAGCTGCTGTTGTTCCAAAATGCAAATTACAAACTACAAATAAGAGCTGATGCAGAACATAAATGAACTTCAAAACTGCTGTAACAGACACAAAAACAAGCATTTATAAGCTTTTAACCAGTTTGTAATACAATAGTTAATCAACAGGTTTGATAGTCTGGTTTTTGCTTCAACAAGGATCATTAAAAGTTTATTAAAACATTAAAACTGCTACTTTAAATCACCCCAAGGGACAAAAAGTACTTTTAAACAAAACTGAATTGAATTGTTAACATAGTATGCACCATAGAATACTAACTCTCTTGCCTGACTGTTAAAAATTTATTTTGTTATTTACAAAAACCGTCCGTTTTTGCAGCCGATGCTGTTAAAATTCATGTTTTCCACTGTGAATAAAAGCTGAAACAAGCGGCTGCAGGATACAAATGAACCTAAAACTGCTACAGATGATTTATTATTACACATTTATCAACTTTAAACACGTTTCAAGACACAAAATGGAATACACTTGTTAACTAACACATTTAATAAATGTGTTTTTAGCAGTATTGATGCTATATGCACTGTAAAAAAGGTATTACCAAACTTAACTGCAATAACCTAATGTGAAGATGCAGGCAAAATCTAAATGTGGTCTATTGTTTATCCAAAATACAGATAAAAACTGTAAAATCTGATAGTTTATTGGAGTGAAAACAAGACTGACTGTAAACACCGGGCTACACTGTAGAAAAAAATTTAAATATTTTTTCAATGCAAATAAAAGCTGAAACAAGCTGATGGGGAATATAAACGGGCCTAACTGCTGCAACTGATTCGGAATTGTGAATTTATCAATAATGTATAAAACATAAAAATCTTATTGTTGCTATAACCAACATTGACATTATATACACTGTAAAAAAGTGTACTAAACTACTTAACTGTCATGAACTATTTTAAAGATGCAGCCAAATTCTAACAATAGTTTTTCCAAAATTCAGATAAAAAACTGGCCCCAAATTGGAGTAAAAGCAAGAATGACTGTTAGCGTCAGGGTTCACTGTAAAAAATAATGTTTTTTTTTTTACTCTAAATAAAGGCAGAAACAAGCTGATGCAGAATATAAATTGACCTATTAACCTCTGTAACTGATTTAAAATGACAAGTTTATCAGCAACATGCAATACAGGTGTTAATAACCAGATTTAAAAATGCCATATACACTGTAAAAATGTACTAGAACACCAAGCTTTCATAACTTACTGTAAAAATGCAGCTCTGTTTTTAAAAGATACAGATTAACCAACAAATAAGAGCTGAAACAAGATGATACAGGATATAAATGGACCTAATAACTGCAGTAACGGATGTATAAACATGCATTTATCAACACAATATTGTAATACAATAGTTAATCAACACGTTTGATAATCAAGTTTTTGCTTTAACAGCATTACTGAAGCTACATGCACTGTAAAAAATGCATAATATACTCAACTACAGTAACTTAGTGGAAAGATGAAGCCAAATTCTAACAGAAGTGAAGTGTTTTTTCCCCCAAAATACAGATATAAACGGTAAAATCTGGGGTTTTAGAGTCTAAAACAAGAATGACAGTTAACACCAGGCTACACTGTAAAAGATCTATTTTGTTTTTAACAGTTTTTAAATGCTAATAAGAGCTAAATCTAAAAATCTAAATAAAAGATATTAATCAGACTTCCTCAGTTACATTAAGATCATGATACTTTCTGAAATTGCATGTTTGAATATGCAAATGAGGTACTTTCTTAGCATGACAAAAGCAGAAATTTGCAATAAATTCCAGTAAATGTAAACATTGGATCAATCCAGCATCAAAACTTTTGTTTTATTTAACTGTCATAATAAAGTCGAACCTTCAGAACATAAACGGGATTGAAACTGCAAAGTTCGGTGGAAGGAAGCTCAGCTGAAGTGAAGATTTGTGGCTCAGGTTTGTAAAATTTCATACATTTCTATTGGAAACCACGATTTTAAATAATTAGTGTCACCATGAAACCTCCGCAGTTTGTTATGTACTGACATTTACCTGTTTTGCACTCAGGACAACAATTCACAATTTAGTTTTTTACACATAATCATATAATACGTATGTCACAATGTTAGAAGATTTTCTGTGAATTGCTACGCGGGGCCCTGATGAGTAGAATAAACCCACTGATGAAGAACGTCTGCAACAGTGGAGAGTTCAGTTTTGACAAAAGCCTCCATGTTTCTGTGGAACAAAAGCTTTACCAGGTATTCAAACAGGTAACAGACACATTCCCGCCAACTTCCAACATTCTGGACATTCCTACTGAGGACTTATTAGATTCCTGATGCTTCATTTTTTAAAAGACGCCTGGAATTTCCTGAAGCAGATGTGATGTGGACCGCAGTGTGACCTCCTCACTGAGAGGTTTCGCGGTGCAAAAACAACACCGCTCTGCTTGTGTGTTTGCTTCTCACGCAGAGCGGTCGTCAGTTCCGTGGCCGCGAGATGCTGCAGAGCTGTCAAGTGTTTGGACGATGACGGATGCTGCTGTCTGCTTCTAAAGAGAATCCTGAGCGCAGTGTTGGTAGGAACTGAACTGAACTGAACCGCGTCAAAGTCAAAAACCACACATAATAATAAAAATGCATTCATCCCCCTTTATTGCTTTGAAACATTGAATCATGGTCAATAGAACCTGCATTTTTGACAATAATTTACAAAAGAAGACTCTTTCATGTTGAATTGAAGACAGATTTCTACAAAGTAATGTTCATTAATTAAAGTCAAAGTCAAAGTCTTTTTTATTGTCGATACTGCAATATGTACAGGACATAAACAGCATTGAAATTGCTGTACTCGTCAAACCCTCGGTGTGGACAGTAAACATCAGGTAAAAAAGACATTACGTATATAAAATTCAACAGAACAAGCCAAAAGAGCATTAAAAAAAAATAAAATAAAATAAAGTAAAATAAAATAATCATAATAAAATACAATTAAATAAGTACACTGTGAGAGACTCTGGTGCAAAATAGAGACTCTGGTGCAAAATATTTCACTTAGTGCAAATGAGAGTGGCAGATAGTGCAAATTAAATAAGCTTATTGACGGTAAAGTGTGTGTGTACAGTATAGTTATTGCAGTCCAGTGGTGATGAGGGGGGTCTTAGAGACTGGAGTTTGTTCGTGCAGATCACCCGCAATGCGGAGGGCTCTGCGGGTGAGGCGGGAAGTGTAGTTGTCGTGGAGTGATGGGAGAGAGGCACCAACCATCTTCTCAGCTGCTCTCACGATGCGGTGGAGGGTCCTGCGGCAGGACGCGGTGCAGGCGCCGTACCATACAGTGATGCAGCTGGTCCGGATGCTTTCGATGGTGCCTCTGTAAAAGGTGCGCATAATGGAGGCTGGGGCTCTTGCTCTTCGCAGTTTGCGGAGGAAGTAGAGGCGCTGGTGAGCTTTCCCGGCCAGTGATGCGGTGTTGTTCCTCCAGGAGAGGTCTTCTGTGATGTGCACACCCAGGAATTTGGTGCTGCTCACCCTCTCCACAGCAGCACCGTTGATGGTGAGAGGAGCATGCTGGGTGTGCGTTCTCCTGAAGTCCACAACAATCTCCTTGGTCTTCTCAACGTTCAGACAGAGATTGTTGTGAGTGCACCACGAGGCCAGGCGGCTCACCTCGGCCCTGTAGTTTGTCTCATCCTCATTGCTGATGAGACCCACCACAGTCGTGTCATCCACAAACTTGACGAAGAGGTTGAGCTGTACGATGGTGTGCAGTCATGGGTCAGCAGGGTGAAGAGGAGGGGGCTCAGCACACATCCTTGGGGTGTTTAGTGTGATGTTGCTGGATGTGTTGCTATCAATTGTAAAATAAGTGATATTCACCTCCTTTTAGTCAGTATTTAATAGATGCACCTCCATGCTTCACACCATGATGCTGCCACCTCCATGTTCCACGTCATGATGCTGCCACCACCATGCTCACACCATGATGCTGCCACCTCCATGTTCCACGTCATGATGCTGCCACCACCATGCTCACACCATGATGCTGCCACCTCCATGTTCCACGTCATGATGCTGCCACCACCATGCTCACACCATGATGCTGCCACCTCCATGTTCCACGTCATGATGCTGCCACCACCATGCTCACACCATGATGCTGCCACCTCCATGTTCCACGTCATGATGCTGCCACCACCATGCTCACACCATGATGCTGCCACCTCCATGTTCCACGTCATGATGCTGCCACCACCATGCTCACACCATGATGCTGCCACCTCCATGTTCCACGTCATGATGCTGCCACCACCATGCTCACACCATGATGCTGCCACCTCCATGTTCCACATCATGATGCTGCCACCACCATGCTCACACCATGATGCTGCTACCGCCATGCTCCACATCATGTTGCTGCCACCGCTGTGCTTCACATCCTGAGGCTGCCACCGCCATGCTTCACACCATGATGCTGCCACCACCATGCTTCACACCATGATGCTGCCACCGCCATGCTTCATGGTGATGCTGCCACCACCATGCTTCACACCATGATGCTGCCACCTCCATGCTCACACCATGATGCTGCCACCTCCATGTTCCACGTCATGATGCTGCCACCACCATGCTCACACCATGATGCTGCTACCGCCATGCTCCACATCATGTTGCTGCCACCGCTGTGCTTCACACCATGATGCTGCCACCACCATGCTTCACACCATGATGCTGCAAACGCCTTGCTTCATGGTGATGCTGCCACCACCATGCTTCACACCATGATGCTGCCACCTCCATGCTTCACATCATGATGCTCCCACCTCCATGCTTCACACCATGATGCTGCCACCGCCATGCTTCACACCATGATGCTGCCACCGCCATGCTTCACACCATGATGCTGCCACCGCCATGCTTCACATCATGATGCTGCCACCGCCATGCTTCACACCATGATGCTGCCACCGCCATGCTTCACGCCATGAAGCTGCCACCGCCATGCTTCACACCATGATGCTGCCACCGCCATGCTTCACAACATGTTGCTGCCACCGCCATGCTTCACACCATGATGCTGCCACCGCCATGCTTCACACCATGATGCTTCCACCGCCATGTTTCACACCATGATGCTGCCACCGCCATGCTTCACGCCATGATGCTGCCACCGCCATGCTTCACACCATGATGCTGCCACCGCCATATTTTACAACATGTTGCTGCCACCGCCATGCTTCACGCCATGATGCTGCCACCGCCATGCTTCACACCATGATGCTGCCACCGCCATGCTTCACAACATGTTGCTGCCACCGCCATGCTTGACACCATGATGCTGCCACCACCATGCTTCACAACATGTTGCTGCCACCGCCATGCTTCACACCATGATGCTGCCACCGCCATGCTTTACATCATGATGCTGCCACCACTGTGCTTCACACCATGATGCTGCCACCGCCATGCTTCACACCATGATGCTGCCACCTCCATGCTTGGTTTGTTTCATTGCTAATTTTGTTTTTCTGGTTTTTGAAATTATTTCATTGGCTTCATTTTCTTGTTGTTGGCTTGTTGTTTTTTCTCTTGAATATGTCACATTTCATTTTGTTACAGTTTATATTGACAGTATCAGTTTGATTGATGTTATTGGTCTCACTGCTCTGTTTGCTTTGTTACGGAGTGAATGTACATTTCATTTCCTGGATGCTGTGTCTCCATTTCAGTGACATTTTGAAATACGTTGGATCTAAAATGTTCTTAGAGGTTAAGAATCAGTTTGCTGTTGTGGAGAGATGCCTGTCAGCTAAAAGGGAGGCTCAGCCACTGTCAGTTAGGTTAATTCAGGAACACAGATGGCATTGTAGCACAAACTCGTTTCCTCTTTTTGCGTTGTTTGTCACACACAGCATGTACCACCTTTGGTTCTCGAGGGAGGAGCTGACTTGCACGACTGTTGGGAAATGTTTGAAACCGTGAGTCAGACTTCCTCCACATCTGGTGTCACCTTCCAACCACAAGATCAGCTCATCAACACGTTCAGAGGAATCAGGTGGAATTTTAAAATGGTGCTTAGCGGTGATGCCATAAAGGAACTATTTGTAGTTCCACGAGGAGCATTTTAGCAAGAGGTGCTTTGAAGAACCATTTCTTTAAACAGTCCTTAGAAGAACCCTCAAAGATGCCTGGAAGAACCACCAGATAAAGCTTCCTTTAGGCATTATGAAGGCATTGCTCAGGTTCTTTAAGGGACCATTTTCCTGATAGTTCTTTCTCTCAGCTGTTGTTTTGACCAGTGTTTGTCTTTTTTGGAAAAAAACTGAGTCATGCCGAATCATTTATTTTCTTTATTTTAGACATTTCATGAGTCATTTTGGACTTACTGAGTATTTTAAGACATGTTTTTGTCATTTAGGCCAAATTCTGGATCATTATAGACAAATCTTAAGTCAATTTACAAGAAACTTAGAGTTAAAATCTTTTCTTTGGGATCATTTTTGGACATTTCTTTGTAGGTTTGAACCATTTTTAGCCATTTTGTGACACATTTTGAATCATTTTCAATAAAGTTTTGGGTATTTGTGAACAAAATGTTTTGCATTCGGGACAAATTTTGAACCATTTTTAACATTTTGGATGTTTTTTGGCAACTTTTGGACATATTTGGGGTATTTCAGGACATGTTCCTTCCATTTCGGGCAACTTTTGAAGCGTTATAGACAAATATTGAGTAACTTTAGAACAAATTTGGAATCTTTTTTGACCTTTTTGTTATTTTTGGGCTCTTAGTCAGACAGAACATCATGTTAGAAGATGTCAGTTTGGGATTGTTAAACTATGATAGGCATCTCTCACTGTTTTCTGATGTCCCATAGAACAAAAGATTCATGCTATTACCTGCCACCGAATCAAAGAACTCCAATAAACATGAAGAACCTTTAGTGCTTTATAGAACCTCATAAAGTGTGTGATAAACCTCGAAATAAACAGATTCTTCAGTTGGTGATGGTGCTTTAAAGAAGTACTTTTATTATTATTTTTATTTCAGAAAAACATCTTAAACATGAGCTTCCAATTACCAACACTGATAAGATCTCATAATAATAATGATAATAATAAAGGTACTGTTTGCTTTTAGGAATAACGTGAGTTTTAAAAGGCTGAAAAAGGATGCTTCTCGTCAGCTCCATGAGAGTTAATGAGAGGCGACTGCAGCTGTAATTAAAAACAGGAGCGGGGGAGGAGGTTCACTCTAGCTGCTCTGGATCTATGCAGTGTTTACAACAGGTCCTATGGAGGAGACCACTCCTCCTCCCTGCCTGGGGGTGTGCGAGACCTCTGAGAGAAAAAATGTGGAGGTCAAACAAGGAAAAGACAAAAACAATGTGCTGCTTGTGGGCGAGAAAAAGAAAAAAAAAGAAGCTGGAATCGGAGCATCCAGCTGTTTTTATGGATCTAAAGAGCCAGAAACAGCTGTCAGCACGGAGCTCACACTGTAAGCGAGAAGTGAAAGAAAGGAGGGAGCAACACTGTGGTCACACCCACATGCATTCAAGGTGCCGCTGAGCAAATACAGATGTGATGACAAAAGAGAAGCCTAAAAAAAAAAGAGAAGCTGTGAAGCCACCAGCTTCACGTTCAGACTGGAAACCAAAGCACTGGTCCTGTGATGTCAACACATTCAGTTCGGCTGCTCCATAATGCTGCAGCAGCTACTAAGTAGAAACTACACTCCGAGATAAACATCATTTTCCTGGTATGGTATCTGTAATCTCATCGGTTTCCTTTTTAACAGATCTGATGTTTTTCAGAGACACTTCTGGCCTTTAAGCTGTTTTACTGCAGTTCTGGTGCTCTCTGGCTCAAAGATATCCAAAAAACACTCTCAAAACCTGTCAAAGGAGTGTCACGATCCCAGCTTCAGCCCCGTCTGTCTCCCTCTTTCTTTCTTCCTCTTTTCTTCTCCCTTTCTCTCTCCCCCTCTCAGCTTTGCTTTCCTTCTCTCTCTGCCTTCCCTCACTTTCATTCCTGCTCTGCCTGCACCCTGATCACCCTCATTCCAGAAAAGCTGACCCGCCAGTAATCACCACCTTCAATAAAAGCCCGGTTCTTTCACCAAAACTCTGCCAGGCCATGAAACCATTCTCCCCAGTTCACAGTCTGTCTCCGTCAGTCATTTACCTGCCTTCCCGAGCTTCTTCCGTTTGTCGTCAGGTTCCTGTTGTTTTCAGTGTAGATGCTGTTTCTGTTGTCTTGTTTGTTGACTTCTCCTTAGTTCTGTCTTGGTTGTCTTGAGTTTAGTATGTTTGCATGTTTTGTGTAGTTGTTTGTTTGGTGTTCATGATTTTGCCTTGGAGGGTTTGTGTAGAGTTTTAGTTGATTTTTGTATTTGTCTTGCTTTCCTCGGAGTTCAGTTCTTCTGTATTGCCGTCAGTTTTGTGTGGTTTCTATGTTTAGTTATTCTTGTCGTAGTGAGCAAGTTAAGTTCTTCTTAGATTCCTCTTTTGTTGTTAGGTTTTGAGTTTTTGTAAGGTTTCATAAGAAACTTTGTTTTAGTTTAAGTCTGTAGTCCTTGTTGGTTTCATTTCCTCGTTTAATTAAATCCTCATTTGACTATCAGTAAGTCCGTCTGTCCTGTGTCTGGGGTTCTCTGACCCTTCCTCGTAACAAGGAGATGCAAAACTTGACCAGAACGACACAAAAATAGTCTAAAATGAAGGAAAATGTGTCCATATTAGCCAACATTTGCTGTAAATAACAAAAATGGAGCCAAATTGACTTAAAATTTGTACGAAATGACAAAGAAAATGTCCAAAATGCCTAAAAAAGTGTAGACAATGACAAAAACATATCCCTCAATACCCACACAAGAAAAAAAGGACGAGCAGCACAAGAGGTCCAAGAGAACAGACAGTAGCAACCAAGTCACAAGTGTTCACACAGAACTCTCTCTAAAATTACTTAAAATTTGGCCTAAATGACAAAAACATGTCTTAAAGTTTGTCACAAATGACCAAACATATCCAAAATGAACAAAAATGTGTTAAAAATAGCTTTACATCTGTCTGAAATGACTCCAAAATAATTCAGAATTAGTCCGAAATGAGTCAAAAAGTTAAAAAAAAGTGTCCAAAATGACTCAAAATTCATCCAAAACAACAAAACGTTTCCAAGGCAAACAAAAATGTGTCTAAAATAACTTGAAATTTGCTTGAAATTACTTTAAACTTCTTCAAAATTCATCCTAAATGAATCAAAAATTCAACAACAAAGCGGAATAAAGCTGTGTTATTTCTCAGAGTGGGGATGGTTTGAGGATGTCACCTCACCTCGGCTGACATGGCGTTCAGGAATGCACAGGTCTGCGCCGCGACGGTTTCCAGGTTTTATTGTTGCAGCGTTTATGAGGGTAAAGGCTGCATTCCAGTGCCGCAGAAACACACTGACTCTGCAGCTCGACAGGATGCAGCCGAAAACAAGACGGGAAAAAAGTGTTCGGTGAAAAGTTCTGCCTCAGTCCAAGCAGGAAAAGTGGTTCATGTTCTATGAAGTACAGGTTGGGCAAATTTATTATTTATATCAAAAACATGTTTAAAGTGACTCAAAGTGTGTCCCACCTGAGCAACAATTGTCCAAAATGACACACGATTTTCATACATGAATTAAAGTTTGACCAAAATGAGTCCAGAATGACTCAAAAAATGTCCAGAAGGACCCAAATGTTGTCCTTAATGACAGAAATAAGTCCAAAATAACTCAAAATGTGTCTTAATTGGCCAGAAATTGCCCAAAATGACCTAAAACTTCTTTTGAATAACATAAAATATTCCCAGTTACTCAAAATCTGTCTAAAAGGACAAAAGATCTGCCCGAAGTGACTCCAAATTTGTCCAAACTGAAAAAATACATGCTTGAAATTATTTGAAAATTGTCCTAATTCATCAGAAATTGCCTAAAATGACACGTGATTTGTCCTACTTCATTAAAAGTTTGACCAGAATGACAAAAATTAGTCGAAAATGACCCAAATTTTAGTCCAAACGACAGAAAAATGTCCAAAATGACTCGTAATACGATCAAAGTGACAAAATGTGTTTAAAATAAATCCAGATGTGTCCTAATTGGCCAAAAACTGTTCAAAATGACTCAAAATGTGTCCAAAATGAAAGAAATATGCTCAAAATGTGTCCTAATTGACTAAAAATGATCCAAAATGACAAAAAATTCCTCCTAAAAAACAAAAACAAGCTCGAAATGACTCAAAATTTGTCGTAATAAACAAAGAAAATGCTCGAAATTATTTGAAATTTGACATTTTTGACCATAAATTGCTCACAATGACTCAAAATTTTCCCAGAATGACCAAATCTGCCTGAAATGCCTCAAGATCTGTTGGAAACGACTCAAAATTAATGTTAAATGACAAAAAATTGTCCAGAATGATCCAAATTTTGTCCTAAATGACAGAAATATGTCAACTAAGCTGTGTCCGAAGTGACAAAAGCATGTTTAAAATAACTCAAACTGTGTTCTATTTGGCCAAAAACTGTCCAAAATGACTTAAATTTGTTTTGAATGACATAAAATATTAATAATTACTCAAAAATATCCGCCTGAAATGACTCAAACTTTGTCCAACTTGACCAAATTTTACTGAAACAACTCAAAATTGATCCTAAATGACAAGAAAAGTCCAAAAATGACTCAATCTGTGACTTAATGTTTTTCCTTTTCCTTTATTCCAGTTAATTTCAGTCCAGAATGAAAATGAAACCGTCCTTGCAGTCCGTCATTCACTCTGCAGCTCCTTGGAACATCCTGCTGAGATGCTGGAAGAGGAGTTGAGCAACAGCCGCTGCAGCTTTCCAGGAGAAACCAAAGAAAGCGGTTTAGTCACCGTTTTCTCACCGCTCTGTTGCAACGGCTGAGCTGAGAGTGCAGGAAGTGACTGATCAGACGATTCGTCCTTCTGCAGAAACACTTGCTACAAATATCTTTGGTTTAGTAAAAGTCCGGATCATTCATCAGTTTGTCAAGACCACAAATCAAACGTTCAACATCTTCATCTGCGACTCAGCCGTCAAACTGTCAGGATCTCTGAGCCTAAAATAGTTTCTGGGCATTTTTCTTTTTTGTTTTGTGTCTGTCACATCATTTCCTCCCTGTGGGTTCATTATTCACTGCTATACAAAGCCTTGTACCTTCTGTGGAAACAGTGCAAAATTTCATGTAACTGACCAAAGGATGACTTAGAAAGTGTCATGGATGAACCAATTTACCCTAAATGACAAAGACATACTCAAAATGATAAAACAGAGTGTCCAAAAATACTAATAATACATCCGAAATGATTGAAAATTTGATCTAAGTGAATCGAAATTTGTCATAAATGACAAAAAACATGCTCAGAGTGCGTCCTAATTGACTAATAATGATCCAAAATGACCCCAAAGTTGTCCCACATGAATTCAAAATGTGTCCTAAAAAACAAAAACATGCTCAAAATGACTCAAAATGTGTCGAGAATGACAAAAACATGCTTGAAATTATTTTAAAATTTGACGTAATTGACCAGAAATCGGCCAAAATGACCAAATCTGATTGAAATGACTCAAAAATCTGTTGGAAGCAACTCAAAATTTATCTTAAATGACCAAAAAAAAAAAATGTCCAAAATGACTCAAACTTTGTCATGCATGAACCAGTTTTCCCTAAATGACAAAAATAAACTCAAAAAGACAAAACAAAATGTCAGAAATTACTTTAAATTTCTTCAAATGACCCAAACTTTGTCTAAAATTATTGGAAAATTTGTCCTAAATGAATCAAAATTTGTCATAAATGACAAAAAACACGCTCCAAATGTGTCTTAATTGACTAAAAGTGATCCAGAGTGACCAAAAGTTGTCTCACATGAATTCAAAATTCGTCCTAAAAAATAAAAACATGCTCAAAATTATTTGAAATTTGACGTAATTGACCAGAAATCGGCCAAAATGACTCAAACTTTGTCCAAAATGACCAAATCTGATTGAAATGACTCAAAAATCTGTTGGAAGCAATTTAAAATTTATCCTAAATGACCAAAAAAAAGTCCAAAATGATTCAAACTTTGTCCAAAATGACCAAATTTGACTGAAGTGACTCAAAATTGATCCTAATTTTTTTTTTTAAATCCAAAAACTTTGTCATGCATGAAAAAATTTACCCTGAACGATAAAAATAAACTGAAAATGACAAAACAAAAAGTCCAAAATTAGTTTAAATTTCCTCAAATGACCCCAAATTTGTCTAAGATGATTGAAAATTTGTCCGAAATGAATCAAAAATTGTCCTAAATGACTAAAAAGATGCTCAAAATGTGTCTTAATTGTCCGAAATGACTCAAAATTTGTCCCACATAATTTCAAAATGTGCTTAAAAACAATAACATGCTGGAAACGACTCAACATTTGTCCTAAGTGACCAAAAACTGCCCAGAATGACTCCAACTTTGCTCTACGGGACAAAAAAATTCTCAAAATGTGCCGGTGTGTTTTTTTCACTCCCAGCAGCAGAGGCAGAGACGGTGCTGCAAGAGCTTTGGTCTGATGCTTGTTTGAATGTGGTTTTCACACTCCGTGACAAACTGGATGCAAAAAAAGAGCATACAGACGATCTGCGGCTGCAGCGACGCAGGAACTACATCAGAAAGGTCAGACGCACAGTTTAAACAGTGCAGACAAAACGATACAGCTTGACATTAAGCAATAGGAGGATGGAAATCTGTTGTAAATGATGACAGAGATTGGGAGATTGTGTTGGGGGTGGACTGAAGGTCCTTGGCGGAGGTATGTGCTCTCTGAGTGCTTTTCTAGTTTCTCTTGTGAAGCACTTTGTAACCACGTGTTTTAATAACCGATACATAAATAAAGAATTACTCACGTACTTACTCTGGTCACGACAATTTACCTCTTCAGTCTGAAAGATTATGGGTTTACTGTCTTACATTTAATACTTTCATCTCAACGGAATATCGGAGTGTAGCATAAATTTGCCACTTCAAACAAAAATCATAAATTTTCCACTTTAATCTGAAGGAGTATCCAAGTTTGTTCCTCATAAATGTAGAACTCTAATCTTAAAGAATGTTTTTAATTTTTTTGTAAATTTCCAACATTAATCTAAAAGACTATCTGGGGTTTATTCCTGTAAATTTATCAATTAATGTTAAAGAATACCTACCTTTTTTTTCTCGTAAATTTAACACTTTATTAGCAAAGAATACCTGAGTTAAAACACTTAAATTTAACTATTTAGTCTCAAGGAATACGTGAGGGTTTCATGGGAAATCTATGATCTTAATCTTAGAAATTCAGAGTTTTTCTGAGACTTCTTGGAAGCTATTGCAACATAACACCTATACAGAAGTGTTGCTGTACTTTTTTCTTTCACTGCATATACGAGTGAGTGCACCTCCTGAGAAACCAGAAGGTGTTAAAAACAGTGGTTTAGAATGAAAGTAGCACAGTGGAACATGTGTGGGTACTGGTGTAGACTGCATCGGCTAAAGAAGGGCCGTGATGTGACCGCAGTCGAAATAACAGCAGAAATGAGGTCATACCAGAAAAACAAAAATCCCGTCAGGTTCCGTGTGAGAATTTCCAAAGTACACTTGGAGGCAATACCGAAACCAAGCTGTGGACATGTGAAAACAGTAAAAATGGAGTTTTGTCCGTCTACAATAAAAAGCTGGCAGACCTGTGTGTTTAGGCTGCTCTTGTGCAAAATACAAAATAAACAAAAGACGGGCACGGTGGTATCATGATGTGGAGCATGGTGGTGGCAGCATTATAATGTGGAGCATGGTGGTGGCAGCATCATGATATGAAGCATGGTGGTGGGAGCATCATAATGTGAGGCATGGTGGTGGCAGCATCATGATATGAAGCATGGTGGTGGCAGCATCAAGATGTGAAGCATGGTGGTGGCAGCATCATGATATGAAGCATGGTGGTGGGAGCATCACAAAGTGAGGCATGGTGGTGGCAGCATCATGATATGAAGCATGGTGGTGGGAGCATCATAATGTGAGGCATGGTGGTGGCAGCATCAAGATGTGAAGCATGGTGGTGGCAGCATCATGATATGAAGCATGGTGGTGGGAGCATCACAATGTGAGGCATGGTGGTTGTAGCATCATGATATGAAGCATGGTGGTGGCATCATGATGTGAAGCATGGTGGTGGCAGCATCATGATGTGAAGCACGGTGGTGGTGGCATCATGATGTGAAGCATGGTGGTGGCAGCATCATGATGTGAAGCACGGTGGTGGTGGCATCATGATATGAAGCATGGTGGTGGCGGCATCATGATATGAAGCATGGTGGTGGCAGCATCATGATATGAAGCATGGTGGTGGGAGCATCACAATGTGAGGCATGGTGGTGGCAGCATCATGATATGAAGCATGGTGGTGGCATTATGATATGAAGCATGGCGGTGGCAGCATCATGATGTAAAGCATGTTGGTTTACAAAATTTATGCAGTAAAGTATGGAGAAATGCTGATGCAGTCTGCAAGTAAACTGCAGCTTGGAGGAAGATTTGTTTTCCATCAAGACATTGAGGCGAACAAACAGCCAAGATTTCACAGATATTGTTTAAAGACAACAAGGTGAATGTTCTGGAGTGGCCTGGTCTAGGCCTTGTGTAACCTGACAGAGTTCAAACAATTTTTCAAATAAGAATGAGGTAAAGTTGCAGCGTCCAGATGTTCAAGCTGATGAGACCAACACAGAATCAATGCTGTGTGTACTAAACACACTAAACTGCACACTCCTGACGGGGAGGAGGTGAATACTTATGCACTTATTTATTTTATGTTTTAGATTTTTAATTTACTGACTTTACTTGACTTTACTTAACTTACTCTTTTTTGGTAAATTTTGGTTTGTTAATACTCAATTAGCTCAGAATTTGGACAGACAACCCCAGTATTGGCTTCAATCAGAGACGATAACAAACCTCCTGATAGTGAGGTGGGACTCCAATGGTCGGTATTTTAAGCAGCATTTCCTAGAGCAGAGAAGCATTTTAAAGTGTGTTTTGCTGCTCTGGTGACAGACGGAAAGAGCCTAGTCATAGAGACGATGGTGACACTGACAAAGGCCAGTGGTCTTTCGATGCTGTGCCTTTATCACACCATAAATAGAAAGAGCAGCAGCTCCAGCAGCTCTCACTGGGGCATGAGTATCCTGGTTATGAGTCTTTGATCAAACTGGGGTAATGACATTTAGACGCAACACAGAGAAATCTGGTTCTGCATTTAATCATAAACACTGTAAAAACAGGAAAATCATAAAGTATTTTGACGGTGGCTCTTTCCATTGTTTTAGGGGCATACCACAAAATCTTGTTTGCAAATGGTAAAATATAACAATAAAATACATTATCTGGGAAACATTTTTAAGTGGTGCAATAAAACTGTTGTCTTCCCTGCAGTAAACACTCAGGACGATAAGACTCGAACACAGCATGCCTGATATGTTGGTATGAGTGTGGCAGGATACAAGGCAAAAAACACAAGTATCGTTGCCCCAAAACAGAGATCAAACCAAGCAACAACCTCCAAAACTGAAAAATGAAGCCAATGCCAAAGTAGTTCCTCAAATGTCCACTAGAGGCTCCAAAAGCGAGTCAATCCCCCAAAGACCTCCGTGTTAAAATGCCCAACTTTACAGAGGATATAAACATGCTTACAGTCTTGTCTGAAAAGTCGTTTTGGATTCTATAGCTGATTTCCTTTTTCATGACAGTCCTGAAACTCCTATTTCCCATCCATCCATCCATCCATCCATCTTCTTATACTGGTCAGTCTTTGTTGCAGCAGGTCATTCTAGCCCCAGTCACACTTTCCATCTCCTCCTGCGGGATCCTGAGGCATTCCCAGGCCAGATGAAATATGGAACCCCTTCAGCAAGTTCTGGGTCTACCCTGGAGTCTCCTCCAAGTTGCCTAGAAAACCTCTGAAGGAAATCTCCCGAGAGGTATTCCAATCAGAACACCCCAGGAGCACTTATTCTAAACCGAGGTCCCTCAAGATCTCCAAGCTCCTCCCCCTCCTTAAGGGTGAGACCAGCCACACCATGGACGGAACTCATTTTGGCCACTTGTGTCCACAGACTAATTTTTTAGTCATTACCCAGAGCTCATGACCATAAGTGAGGGTTGAAATGTAAATCATCCGGTAAAAACAAAGCTTTGCCTTCCAGCTCAGCTCCCTCTTTATCAGTCACCTATGAACAAGATCCTGAAATACTGTAACTCTTTTGTTTTTGGCAGTAACTGACCCCAGACCCAAAGGAAGCAATCCGCCAGTTTCCGGCAGAGAACAATGGCCTCAGACTTTGGAGGGGCTGAATCTTATCCTGGCTGCTTCAAACTTGGCAGCAAACCATCCTAGTAGACAGTTGTTGTGTGATAAAACCAACAGAACCACTTCATCTGCGACAAAGCAGAGACGCAGCTCTGTAGTTCCCAAACTGTACACCTTCCTCGCCATACCTGCATTTGGGATCTTGTCCATGAAAATCACAAACAAGATTTAAGACAAGCAAGGCAAGCATGGTGGTGGCAGTATTATTATGTGAATTATAGTAGTGGCAGTGTCTTGATGTGAAGCATGGTGGTGGCAGCATCAAGATGTGAAGCATAGCGGTGGCAGCATCTTGATGTGGAGCATGGTGGTGGGAGCCTTGTTGGGATGCTTCTCAGCAGAAGGCCCTGGGAGGCTTGTAAAGACAGAGGGTAAAATAATTGCACCCATTGTAACAACCCTGGCCTTGTGCCAATAATACAAACATAGCTGTTCTTTTGGTTGTACAACAACGAGGATGCTTGTAACAATGGCCCCAGTACCTCACACTGCCATAGTACCCAACAGGGTTCCTTTGTAAGTCCATAAATACACATGTGGACTGGACGGTCAAACTCCTATGACTTCCTCAGCAACTCTAGAAGAAGATTCATTGGCAGGTCAGGATCCAAAGTTTGACAGTCAGTTGGTGCCTCTCTTGTGTGTATAAAATGTCATCAGAATCCATGACTGGCAGAAAAGTTACGTCAGAAAGTACTTGTTGACAATGCTGCAGAAAACATGCCTAATTCCTGTAAAGCTAATTTTTGTTGTACTTTAGTCCCCAGTGTGAACGTCATTTCCAAGTGTCACCTTCTTATTCATCCAAATTCCAAGATATCTGTATTCTGTGACTTGATTATGACCCAAAAAAAGTGTTATAAGAAACTTTTTGGTTCTGGAGAAAATCATGTATTGAGTTTTATCTGCATTAAGAACTAATTTATGCTCACTAAATGCAGCTTGCAACTTTGCAAAGCCGTGCTGAAGGGGTTTAAAAGCACAATGAGCAGCATCAGCACTAAGGCACGAAAGGGTATCATCTGCA
Source organism: Dascyllus trimaculatus (assembly GCA_024666655.1). Classification (NCBI taxonomy): domain Eukaryota; kingdom Metazoa; phylum Chordata; class Actinopteri; family Pomacentridae; genus Dascyllus; species Dascyllus trimaculatus. The sequence continues at coordinate 7,961,914 of CM045465.1, forward strand.
TAAAGATGTAGGCGTGCCCAAAAAAATCCTGCTCCGTAGTAGAGGTCCAGTCATCAATGCCATGAAATATTTCTAATGTAATCGTAAGAATACTAGCATCGTATATCACTAAATGGACATGTCAGAAACAAAGAGCAACTGTTTTACTTTGATGACTGATTACTTGTCTTGGTAGGCACAACAAGCTTTCTTTGTAGTTGCCCTTTGTCTGAAATTCATACCTCAGACAAGTAGTGAAGTCGGTGAAATGTTTGGTTATTGTCAGAGCAGTAATAGTAGCTAAAGGAACCATTTGATTGTTATTTGAAGCATCTTTGGGGGTCCTTTAAAAAATTGCTTGAAGGATTAGTTCCTTGATGAAACTGTTTGAAGAAATGTCTCCTGAAATGATCTATTTTTTACTGCGTTCTTTGGTTGCCCAATCTTAGTGGCTAAAGGAACCATTTTGGGGGGTAAGTAATTCTTTAAGTAATTCTTTAAAGAACCACTGGAAGAAATAGTTGCTTAAAGAAGTTATTTTTGCCAAAGGAAAATTATCAGCATCAAGTTGCTTTCTGGTTCTTCTGGGAAAACTCTTCCTGTGCATTAAAAAATGTCCTCTCAAGTTCTCTTACGGTACCGTCATAATTTCCACAGTGCTACAGAAAAGCTTACAGTGTGTTTGTGCAGCAAAAGACAGATAAACAGGAGTCATTAGTGGTGGTTTAATGGTGGTGGAAAGTAACTGAATCTGAAGAACAACCAAAGACTGGGACATGTCAGGACTTTACACTCTTCACTCATTATGCCTGGATGGGAACACGCCAGTCACAAAACACCAGAGTCATGACAAAGTTCTTAAAGCCGATGAACTATGACGACCCGGGAATGTTGCCAGGTTCTGCATTTAGAACCCTTTTGAACTTACGTATTCTTCTGCAGTTCACTGCAGGATCTCTCTCGAGCCCGACAGCGAAAGGTCAAGCTGCCACATACAGACACTGCAATGAGCTTTGAAAACACTGAGAATACTCTCAGAAAAACACGGGTTCTCCAGAAGTCTCTCTGGTTCTTCCAATTGAGAAACCCCTATATGTAGTGGATGGTTCTTCTGTAGTTCTTTAACATACTACATTTTTATTTGAGTTATTTAGTTTCATGGCAGGAAATTGGAGCTGTAAGCAATATTATACTTTAATCATTTGTTCTATAAAACATAAGAAAACATCTGACAAACATCCAAGTTCCCAGACCCAAAGCTTGGAACATGTTGTACAGTAGTTTTAGTAGTGAACACGACAAATAATAAACATGGAACCCAACAAGTTTAAGGATTCCCTGAAATCCCTATAGGTAGGTTTTGTTTTTCATTATTTTATTCAATTATTTTGTTTCTTTTCTTTCTTATTATACGTACTTTATTTATTTTATCTTATTTCTTAATATGTTGTATTTAAAAAAAGATTAATCAGAGGTAGAAACCGTAAAAAATGAAAGAATATACAGATTTCCAACGGTCCTTGAATGCATCGTACTTGATTTGCAGTTCTGTCAGGAAATCTAACCAGATGTACGCTTAAAATTGTAATATTTCATGAAAAAATAATTTTATGCTACACGCCCCACTCAAAAATATAACAAGCGAAAAGCAGATTCTATAAAAACTAAAACTTCTGTGCGCTGGAGAGTTTTCGGCTGAACTGCAGGCTGTGTTCAGACAGAGAAGAGGGAAGACAAATAAGGAAACAAAGTTAAATTTAATTTTAAATGTCGTTTATGTTGATTCTAGAATTTTTCCTGGTTGTGCTGGACTTTTTTTTGTCATTGAGGACAAATTTTGATTTATATAGAACTAATTTTTTAATTATTTTGGACATGTTATGAGTCATTTCAAATATATCCTCACAGTTTTAATCGTAGCATCTGGGCTTGCTTGAGTTTCTCAAAGATGTTTCACCTCTCATCCAAGAGGCTTCATCAGCTCTAAACTGGCTGGTTGGGAGTTACAGATTTTTATACTCTTCAGGAGCCGTTAACACTGTTGAAGCTTCAGCCTGAGGGGTGTGGGTTTCCCCTCCCCTCAACTCATTATACGAGTCATTAGGTCCTTTCCCCTCACAATGGGGTTCGTTAGGGCCCTTTGTGGTCAGGAGTGAATGCCCCTCCCCTCGTTATAAAAGTCACAGTGAGAAGAGAGCCGTTTCCATCGAGCTGCAGAGCTTTATATTGCAGTAAAGGAGCCCAAAGTGTAGAAAATGTAACAGGATCCAAAAAAAGCCCAGTAACTGAGGGACAAAATCAAAAATGTTCGTCCTTTGGGAGGCAGAAAATGTGCTTTTGGGCTCTCAAAGTGCTACCAGCAGACATCACATGCATCTTTTTTTCTTTTTGTTTGCAGCCATTTCCAGTCATACAGTTCCTCATGATGGATCACTGTGTACGCAGCCTGTGGCTCGCAGAGTTTCGACTCGGTTTAATTGTGCTTGAGGGAAGCTGCTGCAGGACAGTATGACTGTGTTGTATCATCCCTCAGCCTGACCTGCAGATGACCGATAGCTGCAATCACATTAGCTGAGAATGATGCTCTGCTGTACATCTCCATCTGCACCCACGCGCTCAGGGCCGAGGCTCAATTTCATCATTAGTGTTTCAATGAAGCATGCTAATGGGGAAATGATGGGACTGAAAAACACAAACAAATTAATGGAGAAGCTCCCACAGAGATGCACTGCTTGATAAAATCCTGTTTAACATTAACTCTTTGCCCACGACTTTGCAGTCAGAACATTTATTTTGGAGGAACATGTGCTACAAGTGAGGGAATATTCTTTAAAATTGGCATTTGGAAACCTAAAGTCAGACTCACTGTCAGATCATTTTCCACTGATACTCTCAACTCTTAGATATCAAGAAGTAATGGTTCTTAAATGGTTCTTCGGAAGGCTCTCTAGTTCTTCAAAACAACATCACCAATTAAAGAACAGCTTTATTGCAGATGGTCACTCATAACTTCTAAGTGCCATCTAGAACCTTCAGAAAAAGGTTCCTTTAGGCATCGCAAATGACGCTTTCAAGAACCTAAGCTAAAACAAATTCTTCAAGGAACCATGTCTTTAAGCGGTCAACAGTCACAGTACTTTGAGAAACCCACAAAGTTATCTTAAAGAAACTTAAAAATGGTTTCTTTAGACACCATAAAAGGCGCTCCAAGGAACTTTGGCAAAAATAAGTTCTTTAAGGAGTCTTAAAGTGCCGTCAAAATGAATTCATTCATCCACTAGTAATGGGTCTGAAAAGCATGTAGCCAAAATTAGGTTCTTGAAGGAAACATTTTTTCAAACATTTCTCAAAGAACTATTTCTTCAAACAGTTCTTTAAATAACACCCAAAGTTGCCTCAGAGAACCATCAAAAATGGTTCCTTTAGATGCTATTGATGGTAAACAAAGGCAGGTTCTTTAAAGAGCCAGAGAGCCTTATGAATGGTTTGTCAGAAGCCTCTCTGGTTCTTCCAAATAACATCATCTATTGGAGAGCCTCTTTATTTAGTGGATAGTTCCTCATGTACTTGATATGGTTATACAAAGTGCTAAAACGGCTATCTAGAACCATCAAGAAACGGTTCCTTTAGTCAATAATAATGGGCATCCAAAGAACCTGGGGAAAAGAAGGTTCTCTAAGGAATCATTTCTTCTTTAAAGAAATGTTTCTCTAAACAGTTACCCTTGTTATTCTTGGAAAGGCCATTTATAGTGCCTAAAGGAACCATTTTTGATGGTTCTAGATGGCAGCTCACACCATGAAATTGCAGCAGCAACTAACTACTTTTATTGTTGATTAATCTGAGGATTACTTACTAATTTAATGAATTAATCATTAGACAACAGTAAGAAATGACCATCGCAGTTTCCCAAATCCAAAGCTGGCATCTTGTAACATGTTGTTCTGTCTGGCCAACAGGCTGGAACCCAACATGTTAAATTTGATCTCATGGAAAGAACCCAGAAATACTGCAAAGTCTTCGTTCACAGTTCATACATGAAAACGTTTTTAAAGTCAACGTGTCTCTAGGTGTCAAATTCGTTCAGTGTTTCTTAATTTTTTTAGTTTTATCTGGTTTTGTTTTCTGATGGAGCGTCACACTTGTAGTTCATGGACTTTTGGAAGGTTTAAAATCTGACGAGTCTTTCTGTGTCACGGTTTCTGACTGATAATTGGTGTCACTTTGGGGTTTTTTTTTTTAGCAATAACATGTATTTTAAAATGACCAGCAGGTGTTGGCCTTCAGGGGTTTAATCAGAGTAAATCACATGTATGTATGTATGTATGTATGTATGTATGTATCCTTTATTTAACCAGGAAGTCATTTTGAGATTTAAAATCTCTTTTCCAAGGGAGACCTGGCCAAGATAGCACGCCATTACAAGGATTATAAACTGATCACAGTATAAAAACATGAAACATTCAAGATATACATCCAAGGTAGACTACGATCAAAGACAACAAACAATGGATCATACATTTAATCTTTATTAAGTCCACACTGGACATCTGATTTAGTTCTTAAGTGGTTTGTAAAGCTCAGACAGCCTAAATATCCCACTTATGAATAATGAAAGTTCTCTCGTCTGTGTTATTAATGTATTGGACGTATACAAGTGGAGAGCTACAGGTCTGCTCAGCTGATTTATATGAGAATTCAACCACACATCCTTTTTATGTTGTCATCTCTTGAATACAGTCGCAGCCTGTGAACAAACTGATGGACACGTCCAACAACAGTTCAATCTAAATCTGGATCTAACAGGATGGGAGTTTTTCTATACAGACTGAAGGATGCTGGAAGCTGTCCAGGTTTGTGCAGCTTTATGTCTCGTTGCTACATCCGTTTTCCTCGGAAAAACACGCATCTGTTATCTGGGGTTTCTGCTCCTAGGCACCGATTTTAAACACAACTGCACAGTTTGATGACACAGGGTGCTTTCCAGCTGTGAAATTCGTCTTTTGTCACAGATTCTCCATGCCGGTTATAGAAAACAAATAAACAAAAACCAAATGTGTTCTAAAATGCTGCAAATTCTTAGACTCAAGCGTGCTACTATTAACCAGGTGGGTCCACGAACAACTCTGGAAAAGGGTTCCTCAGAGAACCTACATTTTTATAGGTATCCATAGACAGTTCTTAGAGGCACCTTTGGGGCTTCCGTTTGAAGAAATAGTTCCTAAAAGAACCTATTTGTGTCTATGGTTTTTGGATTCCCATTAGTAGCAGCTACAGGAACCAGATTTTGACTGTTCTCGGAGGCACCTTTACGCGGCCTTTAAAGACCTGCTTGAGAAAATGGTCCCCAAAAGAACTTATTATTGCCTACATTCTTCGAAGGCCCTTTAATAGCGGCTAACTGAGATATTTCCAATGGTTCTTTGAGCCACATATGGGGGCTCTTCAAGGAACTGTTTGAAGAAATGGTTCCTTAAAAAATATTTTCGTCTATATTCTTTGGAGACCCATTAATAGTAGCTAATGACCTTTTTCTGACTGTTCTTCAAGGCATCTTTGGGGGTTCTTTAAAAGAACTGTTTGAAGAAACAGAGCTTTAAACAACCATGTAAAGAAATGAATCCTTAGAGAACTTATCATTTACCAAGTTCTTTGGATTGTGACACCTGGAGTGGATGTAAAACTGGTTTGGTTGCAGTTTTGAACAGAACTCAGATGTGTTTTTCAGCCATGAAAATGTCATGAGTCTATCTGCTGTACTGATGAAGTTATGAGGCTCAGAAATGATGGAAAAAGTCCATTAAAGAGTGTGAAATTTGGACTCACCTCTATGCACTTCAAGGGCCGATAACTCTGAAAACATGTATAGTATTAAAGTAAAACTTTGCACGGCTTCATTAAATGTGCTCATGAACATTTTCTGTCAGTTTGTGTCTCACAGCGACTACTTTCACTATTTACTCCAATAGAAAATGAGACATTTGGGGTTTTTCTGTGAGTCTAATTCAGCTTTTTGTTGCCGTCTAGAAGGTTTATTAGCCCCAGTAGTCCAAGTTCCTTAAAACGGCATTCATGGTAAATGAGGACAGAACAACCGTAGGTATCAGAGGTTTTTTACCGGATGGCACAAGCCTTCAGTAGAAATACATATCGATTACTCAGCTACTATCGTGGGACAGCAAGAAGCAGCTCTAACCTGGTTTGACTCTCCAGAAAGAAAAGACGTCATGAAATGTTAATGCGAAACTTCAATTACTGCGGAGCCACAACGGTAAACAGATTTAAGGAGCAACAGCAAGAGCACTGAACATGATTAAGGCACTGCGGCTGAGGTTTTATAAAGGTAAATGGTAAGGACACAGTCTAGGACACCATTCATGGTGTACTTACAATGCCATCCTGAGAACCCTCCACAGACAGTTTCACATCAATCACCACATCCTGTTTTCAAAAAATACAAGTGTAATTTAAAAAAAAGTAACATTCCAGCAACTGGACCACAAAAAAAGGAAAATTACCATATAATTAAAATACATTTAGCAGTTTTACATGATTAAAATGGGCGGCTGTGGCTCAGGTGGTAGAGCAGGTTGGTCGGCGGGTTGGTCGGCGGTTCGATCCCCAGCCCCTCCGCATGCCGAAGTGTCCCTGGGCAAGACACTGAACCCCAAGTTGCTCCCAATGGTAGATTAGCACCTTGCATGGCAGCTCTGTCACCACTGGTGTGTGAATGTGTTAATGAGAAACACACTGTAAATCGCTTTGGATACCACTAAGGTAGAGAAAAGTGCTATATAAGTGCAGACCATTTACCATTTACCAAAATACATTTCCTAAGACTTGTGTTTTAATGAAGTCATATGTGCTTTCTGGCTTTTGAGCTGTCATTGAAGGATATTTACATGAGTAAAAACAATAAAAAAACACCTGATTTTATATAATAATATATATATCAGCATAACGAGATAGATTAATGATGTATGTTGATGTACTTTGACTGATTACCAGTGCTTATAGATAAGACATAGCCATTGTTTCTACAGTTAACATGCAAATTTATGCCTTTTTATCTCCAATGATACGAGTATGATTTGTGTTTTCACAATGGATGCAAATGTACCTGCCGTTTGTCCTGATAACCACTTCTCCTTTCTATCTATTCATGATACTTCTGCAGTCTGCTGGAAAACAAAAGCATTAAGACGGCAGTTTGAATAGCAAACAAAGGATGCGAAGAACCATCCACTGAATAAAGAGCTTCTTTACTGAGGGGTGGTGCGTTTATGAGCCACAGAGCCTTCTGAAGAACCATTTAATAATGTTCTTTTTTCCTGAGAGTTAAAAAAGTGTGTAGGTTTCTCTGAGCCGAGCAGGTGAAGGACTTGATTCATGTCAAAGCAGATTGGCGTGATGTCGCGTTGTGGTTTCCAGAGTATTATCCAGCAGGTCTCAGCTCTCGACGGTTTGAGCAGCAGCACACAAAGAGCCCTTAAAGGTCATACAAGAGGAAAAAATGAGCTTTTGACTTGCTTGAATGGACTTCCTGGTTCCTCCCCAACGCTGCCAGTGTCGGCACAATGACAGGCCTGTTTGGATCCGAGATGTGGGCATGATCAGACAGGAACAACAGCACAGCTTCTGGAGCATGGATCAGACCAGGATCATGGAGATAAACACATGGAGGATTTTCATCTGCAGAACGAGTGGAGAGCATCCAAACTAAATAATCCAAATTTGTAAATAATAGTTATTAGAAGCAAATACATGAACAGAAAGAGAAGACAAAAACTAAAGTATAAACAGTTTAAACACGACAGAAGTAGATATGAAAGCTGTAACAGGTAACATGTCTGCATTAAATGTCTAAAGACAATCTGACTAAAAGAACCTAAAGAACCATGAAAAAATGGTTCCTCGAGACACCATAAACGGTGCTTCAAAGATCTCTTTTTCCTTTTTTTAAAGTACAGTTTCTTCAAACGGTTATTTAAAGAACTCCCAAAGGGGCCTCAGAAAACCATCAAATCTCCGGGTCCTTTAGGTGCTTCAAAACACTCAAACAAAAGTAGGTTCTTTAGGGGAGCCATTTTTTTCAAACAGTTTTGTGAATAAATAAATGCCGCTTTAAAGAACTTAGGCAAAAAAAAGGTTCTATAAGAAACCATTTATTCTAATAGTTTTTTAAAGAAACTTGTTTTGAAACAGTTCTTAAAAAAACTCAAATGTGCCTTAAAGGACCACCAAAAAATGATTCCTTCAGGTGATGCACACCTATCAGGCATAACATTAAGACCACCTGCCTAATGTTGTGTTGGTCCCCTTATGTGATCAAACATGCTCTGAACCATTGGACATGGACAAGAGGACCTCTCAGGGTGTCCTATGGGGTCTGGAACCAGGATGTTGGCACTGGATCCTTTGGGTACTCTGGCTTGTGCAGTGGGGCCTCTGTCCATCAAACGTGTTCCACTGCATCCTGTTGATGCTTGATCTCAATGGGGTGTAGGAAGTTTGGAGGTCAGGTCAACATGTTGGACCATTGTCATGTTCCTCAACATGTTCCTGATTGGTTGATGTTGTTTCCATGTGGTGGGGTGAATTTTCCTCCAGTGACATTTGGGATTTCCATTTGTACTTGTTGTGGGACAATGTTTATTTGGGTGTCTAAGTCTGATCAACACGGATGTTAAAATCCAAGGTTTTCCATCAGAACACCACATAGTACCAATATGATCAATGATTTTCTCTTCACCTGTCTGTGGTCATGATGTTGTGGTTGATTGGTGTAAATAGTGCTCAAAAGAACTTCAGCAAGAATAGTTTTTTTTAAAGGAACAATTTCTTCAAATGGTCATTTAAAGAGCCGTCAAAAACCATAGATGGCTTTTTGCCTAAGTTCTTTAAAATGCCATCTATGGTTTTTGACAGCTCTTTAAATGACACCCTGAGAGGTCCTTTTGTCCATACCTAGTGGTTCCTTATGGCACTATCAATGGCACAAGGACGTTAGCAAAAATAGTTATTTTAAGGAACAATTTACATTTTCAACAAATGATTATGTAAAGAAACCTCAAAGGTCCCTCCAACAACTATCAATTCTTGGGATACCATAAAGCAACGTTCATAGCTTCCATATTTACGTCTGTTGTGTGACTGCTGCTGATCTTCATTGCGTTGTTTCCTGTTCAGTTTTTTTTAATGGTGCTTTTGCTGCCATGATTGTGAAAACCTTCAACGAGGAGCTGAAGTGAATCAAGCAGGAGGCGTGTCAGATAAAAGTCCCATCCTTTGTTAATCTAACTACAACAGTTGTAGCAACTAGCCAAAACGTCAAGATGGCTGCGATAAAAAGCGACAGTTTCCCCGAGGGGGCTCAGTGCCAACAGACGTTAGGTTTCACTTTACCTCAGTACTTTCACTTCAGCCGAAATGAAATCATCATGAGAAGGTTTATACTATTTCATCATCATCCTGTTGCGAAAGTTTATATTTAAATAACTGTTAAACTGGGTCTGTGAATGATGGAGATTTGAGTTTCGTGGTTACAGAGAAAAAACTGCAAACAAGTTACAACAAGGAAACTGTCAAAGCTTCTTCAGGGAGCGTGTGAAAACTGATACTGATACTCTTATGTCTATATCAGAAGGAAACAGCAGGCAGGAGAAGAGTTTATTTTCATAGTTTTGCAAGAAAGATGGTTGTAACAGACATTTTCCTTTTCTTGTAAAACAGTAAAAGTTCAGCAAAGTAAGTATTTGCAGTAAGTTGTACCCACTTTAAAAGTAAAACCACATATGCTGCAGCAACATGTCCCCTTTGAGTAAACAGCATTTTACTGTTGGAGCTGCTTTAGGTTGAGTCGGTTCAAACTAGTTGGCAGCACACAGGCAACGTTCCCAAGACATTGTTCTAATAATGTTTTAGAGAAAACCACTCAAAGAATGTTTTAAGAACACTTCTCATTTCAAATAATGTTCCTTAAAAGTCGATTAAGACAGCATGTTGTAACATTTCGAGGATGTTTGGAGGATTATGTCAGATTGTGTAACATGATAAAAGAGGAATGTTCTCGAGGCCCCTGTTGACTTTTTTTGATGATATGTTCCTCAGAACATTATGTCTTTGTAATGTGACACTGTGGAACGTTGTGGGAAGGCTTCGTAGACTCTATGGGAGTGGTTAACAGAAGAACGTTCTGTAATGTGTTCCATAACAACATCCCTAGAACATGTTAAGAACATTGCAGGCAGAAAGTTCCATGCTTGTTAATACTCATTACAAGGGCCTCAGGAACATTTGGAAAGCATATTTTTTTGCTTTCCAAAGCATCTACAGTGGGGAAGCATAGAATGTTGTGTTGAGAACGTTCTTCCTTTGTTATCATGGAACATAATTAGTGCTCATCCTCTAAACGTCTTTTAAATGTTGACATTGAAACGTTCTGTCTTAGCTCACTTTCAACACTATTTATCAGGGAACAGTTGAGACCGAGAACCTCTGAAACCTTGTCGAGCCTCCCAGCTAGAAATAATAAAATGTTCCTGTTATGTGATATAATTTTTTTAAAAAGTGGAACATTCTGTCTGCAATGTTCTGAGGATGTTTAGGGGGTGTTGTTGAGGGAACACATTGTGAAAAGTTCTTTCCCAAAACGTCCCCACAATGTTTCATTACAACAGAACTTTCTCAGAACATCTGAACACGTTCTAGGTTTGTTAGCTCCAAGGGGACATTTATTGTTCTAAAAATGTTCTGAGGGGTTACTTGAACCTTCAGGCAGACGGCGTGTAAGATAAAAGTCCCATCCTACGTTAATCTAACCGGAACTGTTGCAGCAACTTGCCAAAATTTCCCATCCAGTAGGCGATCATTGATAACAGACGTTAGGTTTCCCTGTAACTCTTTCATTTCAGCCTAAATGAAGCTTTGTGTAAACATCGTTTTCCTGATGCATTGAGAACGTTCTTCCTTTGTTATCATGGAACATAATTAGTGTTCATCCTCCAAACGTCTTCTGAATGTTTACTTTAAAACGTTCTGCCTTAGTTCACTTTCAGCCAGAACAGTTGCTTCTTTTAGTGTCGTCAACATGAACCAGGTGGTTTTGTCTTGTCTGAGTTGGACTGAAACCTTGTCGAACCACCTAGCTAGAGCTTATTAAATGTTCCTGTTATGTGATTTAATAACAAAACATTCTGTCTGCAATGTTCTGAGAATGTTGTGGGGATGTTGTTGAGAGAACACATTGTGGAATGTTCTTTACAAAACATCCCCACAATGTTTCATTATAACAACAGAACGTTCTAGATGTGTTAGCTCCAAGAAGACGTTTGGTGTGTCTAAAAATGTTCTGAGAACGTTCTGCAAAGTTCTAGTAATGTTTTCAGCTGGAAGGTTTCATTTAGTTCCCAAAATGTTCTTCTTAAAAGGTAGGACAACTAAAGATTTTGTTTTAAGGTGGTCAAAATTGAAACTGAGTGTTCTTCCTGTAACACTGCGGAACGTTCTCAGAACATTTTCTAGCTGCTGTTCTAACAACAACATCCTCAGAGCGTTGCAGGGAGAATGTTCCACCTCCGTAAATATATGTATTATATTGCAGGAATGTTTTATAGAAGCCATCTAAGGCCTTGAGAACATTTGGAAAGCATTTTTGAATGTTTTGTCCAGAACGCTCTTCCTTGTTCTCATGGAGCATAATCTGTGCTTCACACAGCATCTTTCAGACATCCTCTGAACGTTGACGTGAAAACGTTCTGTCTAACTTCACTTTCAATTTGATCAGTTGGGGAACTGTTGGCTCTCTTAGTCAGTGTGTTTCACAACAACCAGATGGTTCTGTCCAGACTAAGTCAGAGAGTCTCTGGAACCTTGTGGATCTACCCAGCTAGAATCTATGTGTTGTAAAAACTTTTTGTTAATTCTACAAACTTGTAGTAGTATTTTTAGCAAGAAATTTTTCCTTTTAGTTACCAGAATGTTTCTTCTTAGACGTTCTAAAAACACAGTATTACTCAGCTGCTATGCCCCAATGTTCTTAAAACCAAATGTTGCACTCAGGGGGTTCTTCCTTTGTAATGTAAGACTGTGGAACATTGTGACAGGGCTTCATAGATTCTATGGCAATGTTTAACAGAAGAACCTTCTACAGTGGGGAAGGTACAGTCTACCTCCCCCCCAGATGACCTTATAACACACATAGCACTGTGCCAGTGGCGGCTGCTAAATACTCAGTTTTTTTGCACACTGTAAGTGGTTTTATGTTGTGGTTTTTATGTGTTTTGATGTCCTGTTTGTCCTTAAAAATGCTGCTCCTCCTTGCCTTTTAATTGCCCCTTGGGGACAAATAAAGTGTTTTGAATTGAATTGAACTGAATTGAACAGGGGGTTCCCTCAACAACATCCTCAGAACATCGCAGGCAGAATGTTCCACCTTTGTTAATATATCACATCACAGGAAGGTTTTATAAAAACTGCAGTGAAAAATGAGCCCACAGAGAGAAAAAAGGGGCAGGAGTAAATAGAAAAACACTACGACGGTTTATACAGCAGCCTGGTTTCCATCTGATTCCACACTAGTTTCTCCCAGGACCAATACGATCCTCTTATCTAAATGGTTCATTTTCCTACAGTCCCTAAATGAGATGGATCTCCTGTTCAACATGTAGAAACGAGCTACTGCTGCAGCGGCTGGTTTAAATTCCTCTTAAAGGTCAGAATGAAGAATCCACCCACATAAATAAACATATGACACGGTTGATGTGTGCGGTGAAATGTGCCATTAATGAGTTGTGTCTTTGCTGCTCAGACATGCAGGAGAATCATCAGGGAGAGATGCCAGGTAAGAGCATTAAATTAGAGCTGCATGTCACATTTTTTATTTGTTCTACAAATCGCCAGAAAACAGTGAGAAACGTCCATCACGGTTCCCAAAATCCCAAACTGGCATCTTGTAACATGATGTTCTGTCTAAACAAGAGCTCAAAGTATTAAATGTGTTCTAGTAGAAGGAACCCAAAATGCTGCAAATTCTTACATTTGTAATTTTTGCTCGAAAATTACTGAAACACTTGGAACATGGTGAGTCCTCAGACTTGTCCAAAATAATAGTAATAATAATAAAAACTATCCAGAAAATGACTGAGAACTTCATTATAATTACTCAAAATGTACCTAACATGACAGAAATGTGTCCAAAATGACTCAAAGTTTGTCCTACATAACAAAAACCTGCCCAAAGTGACTGAATTTTGTCCAGAATGCATCATAATGACTCTAAAAACCTGTCCATAATGACAGAAATGTGTCCAAAATGACTCCAAGTTTGTCCGGAATATTTTTAAAATCTGTCCGAAGCAACACAACGTTTGTCCATAATAACTCACAATATGTGATATGACTCTAAAACTTGTCCACAATGATATAATTGTGCCCAAGATGATTTAATTTGTCCAAAACAACTTAAAATGTGTCCATAATAGCAGAGATGTGTCCAAAACTGACTCAAAACATGTCCAGTGACAAAAATCTGCTCATAATGACTCAATATTTTTGCAAAATTACTCACAGTATGTGCTAAATTACTCTAAAAATTGTCCAAAATGACTCAAAATTTGTACTTAAAAACAAAAACCTGCCAGACGTTACTCAATATTTGTCCATAATTACGCAAAAAGTGTCAAAATGACTCTAAAAGCTGTCGAAAATAACAGAAGTGTCTTCAAAATGACTCAGTATTTGTCCAAAATGACTCAAAATGACTTCACAACTGGTCCATGGTGACAAAAGATGTGTCTAAAGTGACTCAAAATTAGTTCAAAATGACCAAAATTTGTCCAAAAAAACTCAAATTTGTCAAAAATGACAGCAATGTGTCCAAACTGACTCAGAATGTGACCAAAATGATTCAAATTCTGTCCAAAATAACGATTTTTGTTTTCAAAATGACAAAAAAAAATTGTCCAAAGTAGCTCAATGTTTGTCCAAAATGGTTTAAAAACTTGTCAGTAATGACTCAATATTTGTCCAAAGTGACTCAAAATGACTCAATCACTTCACAAATGGTCCACGGTGACAGAAAAAGTGACTGAAAATTTGACCAAAATTCCCTACAATTAGTTGGAAATGACACCAATGTGTCCAAATCGACTCAAATTCTCCCCATATTGACTCCAAATTTGTCCAAAACTACCTAAATGTGTCCAGTGCGACTTAAAAAGAGCTGTCCTGAAAATGGTTCCTCAAACAGCTCAAAACCGTTCTTCTATGGCGTCACTGTGAGGAACTTTTCTGGTTCCAGTTCGCACCTTTACTTCTCTTATAATCCAGTTTTAGTTGTGACTTGTGGATCCTCCCTTCATTGTTAAACTGGATGATGCAGCTTTAAACGCTCAGATTACTGACAGGCGGGCGGCAAGACTCAACGTGTGTGGAAGCAAACTGTAATTAATGTTTTATTTTAAAATAAAGGAAAAGTAATGACGGGCTTTAAAACACCCAGCAGGTTTAGCTTCCATCTGTGAAGCATAAACTCCCCTTGTGGTTGCAAGAACAAAGTTTTTCTTCTTTTGCAGTTTCGTTTTGAGCACCAGCGGTAAAGAGAAAACTTTTCTTCTGCAGGGTTGAAGATGCAGGAAGCGTTTGTGCTCAGAAAACATTCATTACGCCACTAATGACCGATTATGTTCGAACGGAAGTCGGAGTCTGTTTTCCCAGATTAAGGTCGTATTTACACCCGGTATTAACATGTGGGCGGAATCTGTCTGCAGGTCTTTGCATGCACACCTGGTTGTAAAATATGCTTTTATTGTCTCGAGTATTGTGACCAGATTTGCCAACAGTTGTAACATTAGGAGAGGGTTTTCTGGACGTCGCTGGTTATGGAAGTGAAGATCTTGTTTAAGATGGAGACACAGTTTCTTTCTACGTTTCACAGTAGAGTATTTCCTCCTATTACCAGCCAAAAACAAAAGCTTTACAGAGAGAATATTTAAAATTCGGGTCCCAAACTAGAAAATCAGTGCAACAAAAGTTAAACCATCTGCGATCACTGAACCCATGGGCTGTGTCTGTGTCTACATCATGGCTCCAGATGGAAAAATAACTGAACTGAGGAACTGAGGGATCTGACTGTGAGACTTTCCAAAGGTGGAAAGGGATACAAATAGGTTCAAATTTGTCCAAAATAGCACAAAATTCGTTCAAAATGCCACAAAATTAGTACCTAATTAGAGTAAAACTGTCCAAATGACTTAAATTCTGTGCAAAATGACTCAAGAGTTTTTAATAATAACAGAAAATTGTCAGAAGTTAGTCCAAGTTGTTCAAAATGACTTGTTTGCAAACCTGTGATGACTGTGATTTCCAATCAGCCTAACTTCATGGACATGGTTCTAAAACGAACTGTGAACAGCAGAACGTTCTCAGTTTTGGACCTATGGACTGTCTGTCTATGTCGACATCATGGCTCCACATGGAAAATAATTAATCAGAGGAACTGAAAAATCTAATTTTGATACTTCACGAAGTTGGAAAAGGATCCAGGAAGATCAACTAAAAAGCAGTGAAGCATGTTTGCAGCAGTAATCAGGAGGTATAGAAGGAGCCTTAGTACCACTAATCATGGCTTCAGTGGTCGTCCTCCTGAAATGACTCCACAGACAGTGAACTACTTTCACAACCCAGCTGTGGAAAACAGACGGCAGCTGCTTCAGACTTGGCACAGGGGTTATCAATGGAAATCAGAGTTTCACTTCAACCTCTATGGACGGAGGACAAGAAAAAAAAAACACTTGTTGCTGTTCAGAACAAAACGTCCGGATGAAAGTTTGCTCTAGAACATGCAAAGAAGCACAATAAGTATTGGGAGAACATTCTTTGGTCAGATGAAGATAAAGTTGTTGGGCTCAGATGGAGTCCAGCATGTTTGGTGTGAACCTGGCTAGGTCCACCACAGTGAATGTATGGTCCTGATAGTGAAGCACGAAGGTGGGAGTGATGATATGGAGCTGCAAGAGCGCAAAAGGTGTTGGGGGGTTGATATTTATAGATGCCCCGTGACTGACCAAAATTCTGGCTGACAACATGATTCCCAGTCTGCGGAACTTAAAGAAGAGGAATATTCCAGCATGAGAACCAACCAAAGAACTAAATCACACAAGAGCAAAAAAATGAAGAAACACTGAATTTTCGCCACGTGACTGTTGGTTGCAGGTTAGTCAGTCAGGCCTTCATTGATGTGTTGAGGAGCTCAGAATTTTTTGTTTTTGACAGAATCTGGCTAAAAGGCTTCGTCTTTGTGTCTTTATCCATTTTGTAAATGACATGTAGATAAAATATCACAATTTTAAATGCCAGGATTCGGTTCATTTTCCCAACAAAACCTCACATCACCGGAGATACATTCAGGAACTTTCTGAAAGTGGACAATCCAATGATATTTTTCAAAACATTTTTACAGTTTCTTGCTCTGATAAATGGAGTAATATTATGGATTTTTTTGGTTTAGACAGTCAATGCTTCTGTAAATACACTAGTAATACAAAATACCACGCTGCAATTAAAGTGGTGGATTTACATTTTCAACTGTAATACTGGTACATTTGATTCTTTGCGAGGACCAGCTTGTTGTTCCACTGTTATACAGCTCTGCTTTCTGTCTCTGCTCTGTTTTTTACTTATTTTAAACTCGCTCTGATGGGCTTCGGAACTGATACCATCTGATGTAAATTGCAGCCAAGATTGCATTAGATGGACGATGTGACTTACGGTAAACCTGCGAGGTTCACTGTTAGTGCTGCACAGTACGTCTCAGTCCTGGCTCGTATGAACTTGGACCTACAGTAGAAATGCAGAGGAAGAAACTATGAGGCCGAAACTGCAGCCAAGTCTCCTTTGTTTACCTCTGTTCTGGGCCTGTTTTCCTGGTTTGGGCCTCTTGATTCTGATGAGGGTAAATGTTAAAGTTACAGTGTACAGTGATGTTACATAACATGTTTCTGAATCCAAAACCCTCTGTGGAAAGTTACCACTTTAAAAAAAGGAGTCATTCAAGGGACCTGTTTCCACCACAAATCTAATGTACTGCTGTAGATTAACCTTTTTAAGGTTGCAAACATAGTTTTGATGACATTATATCGCTACACCAACTAAATATTCTGTAATTAAAACACAAATTTCTCCATTAATTGATTTTTAAACTAAATTCAAGTTAATGAAATTTGCTTCATCTGGGCTTGGAAGAACATTTCAAGGTGAATATTTGGTCTTTTACGAAGGAAATCCTCTGGAACTTCTAAATCTTCTAGTTAATTTTTGTTTTTTAACTAACGTCCTCACATTTGTTCACTGCCCCCCTTTACCGCTGTAATTACTAACAACAGATTGTCCCACTTAAAATTTATGACACGAACAAAGACATTATAAAGCCAAAAACTACTGTTCATGATTATGTAATTAAGAACGTGCCAAACATGTTGGACCTCATCCAAACCAAACAAATCAATCGTGATCTCATCTGCTGGAGGGCTTGTGTTGCTCTACCTTTCTCTTTCAAATCCCACAAAGCTGTTTTATTAGATTCAAGTCAGGCGGTATACTTATTCAGGTCGTAGTTTTCACTTTGTTCTTCTGTGGAAAGGCCCATATGAACACACTCTTACCTCCGTGCTTCACTGTCAGGACTATGCAGTCACTGTGGTAGTCCTGGTCAGGTTCACACCAAACATGCTTAACGGAAACTCTGATTTCCATTGATAACCCCTGTACCAAGTCTGAAGCAGCTGACGTCTGTTTTCCACAGCTGGATTGTGAAAGTAGTTCACTGTCTGTGGAGTCATTTTAGGAGGACGACCACTGCAGCCATGATTAGTGGTACTACGGCTCCTTCTGTACCTCCTGATTACTACTGCAAACATGTTTCACTGCTTTTTAGTTGATCTTCCTGGATTCTTTTCCAACTTTGTGAAGTATCTCAATTAGATTTTCAAGTTCCTTTGTTCAATTTTTTTCCATGTGGAGCCATGATGTCGACATAGATGGACAGTCCATAGGTCCAAAACTGAGAAAGTTCATTTTAGAACCATGCAGTTAGGTTGATTCACTTCTGTTGCATTGTGTCTCTACTTTTGGGCCTGATTTTTCTATATAGTCGTTTTAAAGTGTTTGTTTTAGGTTGTTCATAAAATCAAGTACTCGGCTGATGACTTCTGATCAAGCTGTCAAACTGGCCAAATATGTTTCTTTTTCATTTTACGTTTCCACTATTTGACTGTCAACAAAGTCAAGAAAAGGTTAAAAATCTGAAGCAGGGGTTCAAATATTTCCAACATACTCGAGGCAAATTTGGGACTCTTTCAAAGATGGCGTGGCTCTTGATGTTGCTCTCAGGAAGCGACAGAACCCCAGGGCAGAGGAGAAGAATTTGAGTGGGAAGTGAAATTGTGATGAGAAAAAAAACCTTCACACGGTGGTTGAAATAAAATCCAGGTGCAGCCAGCAGCTGGATGCGAGACGGTAAATCAGAGATACCGTCATGCTCTGACGGTCATTGTCCACCATTTTTAATAGTCTCCAAACAAAAACGGTTCTTGAATTGTTTTTTAAAGGCTCCCTTGTTCTTTAAGTGGCCACCAAAAATGGAAAAGCCTCTGTTTGGTGGATGGTTGTGTCCATAATTAGCTACATTTTGTCCGAAGTCCCAAGATGCTCTCTGGCTACACTACCAGAGAGCCCGGATCCAGTTGGTTCTTGGTTCGGGCGGACGTCACTAGCTCTCTGTGGGGATTTAAAACTCGTCACTCTTCGATCAGCTCCGCCCACTTGAACTTTGCTAACAGTGTGCAGGTTTTTTCTTGTCACGCTTTCACTTCCCGTTTACTTTCTTCTGCTCGGCCCTGCGGTTCTATCGCTTCCTGAGAACCACGGCAAGAGTTGTGCAACCGTGGATTACATCTGATGTTGCACAAACTACTGAGAAAATTAGTTTTGCAAATGATGGTGATGTTATAGTTTAGACTTAAGTGTCCGACGGTTATTTAAACAACCTATGTTCAGTTTTTCGTAGCACCACATAAGGTGCCTTAACAGAATTTTTTTAAAGGACCTTTGAGGGGTCTTTAAAGAGCCATTTGAAGAAAATGACTGCTTAAAGAACCAACTTTTGCCTCAGCACCATTTAAAGTTCCGCAAGGCATCATTTTCTGATGGTTTTTGGTGCATCTTTGGGGGTTCAGAACAGAACTGTCTGAGAAAATGGTTCTTTAATGTCACGTGGAGAACAGACACCCAGGTAAAATCAATTTATTTCACAACTAGAATCATACACAGGAAAAGAAGGAGCCGACCAGATACAGCAGCTAGACAGGGCCAGAATTAAACATATGCAAATACTAAACACAGGATGTACAACTAAAACCTCAACATGACTCAGCGGCGACATGACGAACTAAAAAAGACTCTAAATACTCAAACACCAACCAGGCCAAATAACTGAAATACACAGAATGTCAACAAGGCGAATTATTAAAGACTCTTGATAGATTAAAGGCTGATAAGGCGAAGTATCAAAATGCACGGAATGCCATCACGGCAAATTATCAAAACGCTCTGTGCCCACAAAAGGCTGATAAGGCAAAACTACAAAAATACATGGAACGCCGACAAGGCCAAAACCAAACAAAACTATCAGTAACACTATTCAGCCATAACCCTACACTGGCTGCCTGTCTAGGAGAGGGTCCAGGGAACGCAGATGGAGATGTGCAGCGTGAGATTCGGCAAGGAAAGCGAAGAACCAGCAGAGAACCGGGTCCAGGTGGGTTTGGTTGACCCATGGCTCAGACAGGAGTGGGCAGGAGATGCAGACGGAAAAGGTTTGCTGTTTCACGGTCTGACGTGGAAAGATGAGCTGTGCCAGGCTAATTGGATGGATGGATGGATGGATGGATGGATGGATGGATGGATGATTGTGCACAGGTGGAGGCACTCCCAGCCACAGGTGTCCTGCCTCAGATGATTATCAAGGAAAGGAGAGACAGCCACTAAGCGGAGGAGGTGGAGGCCATGACATTTAGACCACATCTACATGAAGACGAGCCCAGGCCTAAACGCACAAACAGTTCATTGAACCCGTACATCATCCACACCAAGCCGGCGTTTTGGGGGTCTGAAAACGATCATTTCTGAACCTCGGTCCCAGAGTGCAAAGATCTGAAAACGCCGTTTACGTGACATCGTTGTTACGCCCTGTCCGCTTCTCTTTCCTGCGTCATAGCTCCACCTCTCGATAAATTCGTAAAACTCAGAAAATGACAACAACAATGGCGCCGTACAGTTCTGTGTTTACATCGTATGCAGATTTCTGCCGCCAGTTTTCGCTTGTCTCTGTTACGGCGTCATAGCGCCACCAACAGGCCTGGCTTTACATCGTTTACATCAAGCGAATTCGTGTGGACGGACACATTTACTGAAACAGCTCCGTCTTTATGAAGAACGGTTTTGAAACTAAAAGCGTTTTGGCTTCGTGTGGATCGTCTGTTTTTGCCAAGGATCTTTGGAGGGTCATTTATGGCGCCCAAAGGATCCATTTTTGGGCGGTTCTTTCAGGCAACTTTGGGGGT
The DNA here is from genome assembly GCA_024666655.1 of Dascyllus trimaculatus. NCBI lineage: Eukaryota > Metazoa > Chordata > Actinopteri > Pomacentridae > Dascyllus > Dascyllus trimaculatus. The sequence goes on from CM045465.1 coordinate 7,982,511, forward strand.
TCTGTTAAGAGCCGTTCAAAGAAAAAGTTATTGACAGTAGATTTTTCAAAATTGTTCTTTAAAGAGCCTATTTTTGCATTAACTCTTTGGAGCGTCATTTCTAGTGTCTGTATTTCCCATTGTTTGGGGATTCTTTGAGGCAGGTTTGGGGCCTTTATAGAGAATCTATTTGATGAAATGGTTTTGTAAAGAATATCTCGCTTCCCTTTATTTCTTTTAGTTCACGTCAGTGTCTGATCTCAATCTGGTAATCATCTGTAAAACACTTCACGCTGCTCTTAGCTGCACTAAAGACGATATAAAGAGAAAGTTTAATTAAACTGATTTCTCAACTGGTTTTACACTCGAACACATTGTTCCTTTTGGAAAAGGTTCCTCCAGAGCCACACAGATGAGCAGAGAGACTGGTGGATCCTGTCTAACCAGTGAGTTTGGCTGAAGTCCAGCTGCTGTTCATGTTCTAACAGAAATTCAGAGCACATGAAGGCAGTCTGGAAGGAGCCTGAAGGGAGGCAAATCTGATACCGTCGCTTCTCCGAGGCTTGATTGGAGGATGTTGTAAGCAACGTCCAGTAACAGGATGAAAAACAGTGTTGCAAGACTCAAGAGTTCATGCAGGACAGGAAATTCCACCCCATCCTGCAATCCTGGAAATTACGCTGACGGCTTCACATGCAGGGCCGAGTAGAAGAAAAAGCTTCAGCCTTGTGAGAAAATTATGTAAGGCTAAGTAGCGGCTGTGATGTCATGACATCTGAGACTGGGACGAGCTCTTGGCTGCAGGGGCATTTTTCCACTGTTATGGATGAAAAGTAAACGCAGCAAGAGTCACATCATCACGACAGAAGAAAAGACACAGAACCGGCCCAGAGTGAGGAACTGATTCAAGCCACGATCTGCAGCGTGGTGATTCTGACCAACGACCGGATATTTTTGTGCTCGAGGTGGAACCAGGAAAAGTTTCTGCTCCAGTCTGCCAGCCTGAAAATAAACAGGATCCCCACTCAGCTCCACTGAGGGCAAACGAGAGAAAACGTGATGGTTTTCCTGCGATTGTCTTTCAGCTCCGAAGGACGAAACACTAGAAACACTGTCTGAGTCACAAAGCTGACGGCTGCAGATAAGACCAGCCAGTCAAGTGACTTTATTATTGTTCCTACACTGTAAAAATAAAAAGCAGGGGTGCGACAATAAAATTAAAGAAAACTGGAATACAGTAACGTTCAAAAACTGTAAAAACAATGACCGTCATATTATAATATCTTTGTGTGAAAGTGATGCGTTTTCTACACTGTAAAAAATATTTTTAAAAAGTTTTTAAAAATGGTGGAATGCTGCAACTTTCAAAAACTGTAAAATAAATCTGTAAAATAAACATAATTTTGTCAATTTAAACAGGTTTAAAAAGGTGTAATTCTATGGTCACATGTAAAAAAATGTTTTTACAAAAATACTGATTGTTGATGTGGACATTATTTACAGTTTGTCTGTTTTGTTTTTTTACACCATCAACATGGAAATTAATACTTTGTCCCAGATTTTACTCGATATTATATCTGTAATTGAACAAAACAAAGTAGATCTCGTAAATAACAGTTAAAAAGTGTATTTACTATTTTTAATTCTTAATATACATAATTTCTCTTTTCCATAATAGCAAATATCAGTAAAACAACTATATATTTAGCAGATTTTAAATGCAAAAACAGTGTAATTTCACAGTCAAACATTACAAAAGAACAAATTAAGACTTCAGATTTGGACGGTATTTATAGTTCCAGACTGTTTTTTTTGGTTAACATGTGAATTAATATTTTTTATTATGATGTATAATTTTTTTTAAAATTGGGGAAATCCATAAAATAACATTAAACAATTTAAATTAATTGAAGGATAAATTGAAATTTTCTTGAGACATTGCGTTAATATCTTGAATTATGTGGCCATGATAATGGTGCAGAGAAAACCTGAAATCCAAAAACCTTAGATTCGATTGTTTTTTATTGAAAATACTGATGCACCAGACCCACTGTTGTTGCTCATGTCTGATGTAGCCCAGACTCTGATGATTAAATAAATCCACTTTCCATTTATTATGAGGAAAATAATTCATTTCTCTTGTTTTGTTTTTATAAAACAACAACACTGACTTCTTGTACACAAAGTGGCATTTAGGTGGTTAAAATGGAAAAACTCCACTGAGTCTCCAAATGACACTTTTGGCCTTTACGCCTGTCAGAATACCAGTAATGTGTATTTAATGTTTGCCACACCTCAGACTTTCATGTTCGTCCTCTTGTGGGGCTTTTTAAGCTGCTGATCTCCTTATCGAGAATTCTTTGGCTGAACTTTTGAGCCGCCCACATAGAGATAAAAACTCCTTTCCTTGCCTCACAACGTTGTAGAAACATGCAAAACAAACAGCTCGGATTCACTCATCATCTACAGGTGCGGTTAATTTGAGCTCGTGCAGTCAGGGTCAAAGATCTGATCTGTGAATCTGACGTATAAAAATAAGATTGTTTTGAGGCGTTCTGCTGCAGTTTCCTCGGCTTGTCCAGATGTTTGACGGGTTCTGTGAGTTTTATCAGGTTTTTAGCACGAAACAGTGGAAATAAATGCTTCACCAACACCAACAGATCAGACATCTGGCCTCTTACCTTCCTCATGTTTGCTCCTCCAAACATGCTCCTCTTCTTCTTCTTTGGCTTTAATGGCTGCATTCGACTCAATGCTGCCTCCTACAGCACAAACCAATCACTCTAATGGATTTTGCTCTTCAAAAACCTCAATCCACTCAGGCCCGGCCAGTTCAACCACAAACCTCGAATGGATTTTGCTGCTAATATTTGTTTAGAATCACAAATTTTACATCGGAGGAAGTCGAGATGTAAATTCAGCGGGAGAAAAGTCAAGCTCTGTGTGTTTCAATTTGCAGAAAGTTTGCAAATAAGTAAGCTAGTTAGCATCTTTAGCAGCGTTCTCCAGATGCCCGCTCGCATTTGTTAGCAGTTTGCTGTCTTGGTTTAATTCACAATTACTGTTATTATCATCGGTCTTTTGCTCGACCATCTTTGATTTGTTTGGGACTTTTTGTCATGTAGATATTTAAATGGTAAACCCAGATTAAAGATCTACCAATATTGTAGTTTTTGTGTTACAGCTTGTCAAACCTGCTCAATCAGCTCTGGAAGTTCAACCATAACAACTTCCTTTTAACTTTTGTGACCAAGTACTTCACATTAAGAGTATTCTATGTGTTTAGTTTTGTATTAATGTGGCCTGGAGCTACATACGGTTCAGAAAATATCTCCAGTTGACTTCTGTGTTAATCGTTTTTTTGTTAATATGGGCTCAAAAATGGGATTTTTCCACTACAACTTTAAAAAAAAATTCAACTCACCCCTAATCGGAGAATATTTGATCTACTTGTCCAATATTGTGGATTCCAAATCAATGACGTGATGAGAAGTAACAGTTTAGTAATTTTTATCTTTAATAGTTCCTGAGATATTGTCGTTCTCAAATTTCAATGTAAGATAAAACTAAAATAGGCTGGCAGGAATTTAAAACAAATAAATAAATCTTGGAAAGTATTTGATTGAATAACTTAAAATTTCCCAGATAACTTTATGAACATTCATAGTTTATGATTTAAAAAAAAAACAAATCAGATGGTTGAGCAGAAGAAGCTTTGATGAATCTAGATGGAGTTTTTATATTTTTGTCACTACTGGGACTCCGTACATGTGTCTGTAAGGCTTTTATATTCAATTTCCAGGCAAAATATCAGCCTGCTGTTCTAAAAATGCCTCATTAGCAGTTTCCTGTTGGTCCTCTGAGTAGCAAAGTTCACTACATTACTAGTTACCATGCATTTGAAATATATTTTAAGACGCTGTGAAATATAATATTCCATCAAAACAACCTGTCAGCATTCTTTTTAAATATTATATTTGTTGGGGGGGGGGATTTTTGAAGTTTTATTGATAGACAGAGTGAAAGGGGGTAGAGAGGAGAAAGACATGCACCCATGTTGTGGTAATGCCTTAACTCAGCGAGCTACAGCAGCCCCTGTTTTTATGTTTTCTTTGTTTCCTCTCCTGATAATCATCTACTGACCCCTCAGGTTTACGCTGCGACCCTTTAGAGGGCTGTGACACTCATGTTGGCAACCACCGGACTTAAACTGGCTCCACCTCCAACAGCTACAACAACAAACTACATTGGGTACATTGGGTACATTTTCCCCTCATTCTGTTCATGCATTTTTCAATTATCTGCAGTTTTAAGTGCACCAGAAAACTTTTACTTGTTCTGAATATAAACTGCAGGAGAAAAAGGAAAATGGGTTTTTGTCGAGTCCTTTGATGCAACATTTTCTCTTCATATCAGTGAATCTTGTGTTAATAATGTACTGCATGAGGAACGAATCAGCAGCCATCTAATTCTCAAAGCTTCCAATTCTTTTATTGACTGAAGCTGTGAGGAAAAGCTTTATTTACATCTTTACTGCCATCTTGTGGCTGCAGGAGGAAACTGCACACGAACAAACTGTACTTATAACACTTCAAACCAGCAGCCACAGTTTCCTCCCAGTTGTTTTTGTGTGTAGCTGCTGGTCTTTACTGGCCTTTTTTTTTTTTTTTTTAATAACCAAACATTACGGAGTTCGTCGCCAAACTTCCCCCTTGTGCTTTCCAACTGCTTCCAAAACAAAAGCTCCTGATCAAACGACTACAGACGTTGGGTTTTCGTGTCAGAGTGGTCGGCGTTTTGTCATTTTGTCAACATTTTTTCCAATTCCCAAAAAAAGCTGAACGTTGCGGTTTCAATCAAACACTCGCGACCCTCATGTGTACACGCCTTCGTGGCGGTTAAGGCGTCCGAGGTCAGAGGTCAGGTGTTGGAAGGCTTCGGTTGGTATTTCACTCTGTTGAAGTCGTCGACAGTAGTTTCCACCGGAGGCGTCTTCCAGTATTCTTCCAGACCCAACGCCAGACACAGAGCGATGGCGGCCATCTGCAAGAACACAAACATAAGGGAACATAATCACATTTACTCAACCACTAAACAGTTTAACACCACATAAATGAGTCAGTTAGCCCATTCCTTCATCCAGATGACTTCTAGGAACTCTTGAATGATCTTGAATCTAATTTAATGCTGCAGAAAACTTTTAGCATCTCTGAAAATGTCAAGAAACCCATAGGAACTGTTCAAAAACTCGTCCAGAAACACATAAATTTCGCCGCAAATTGAAAACTTTTCCATAAAATGAAACATCTCTGGTGTCACAATAAACTTTTCTGACAAATGTCTACTTTTCCAGAATAGTATAGAACATCTAGAAACTCTGTTAAGAAGTAGAGGCTTTATCCGGAATACCAGAGACTCATCTTCAAACTGGTAACTGTGGAAACCATTACAAGTACATCTTTGGCAGCTTGTGGTGTTTCCGGAGATTTGATCTTCAAACATGACGACTTTCGTCACTTTCAGAAACAAGGAGGGGAAAGTTCATGAAGTCAAAACGCCTCTTGGAAGTTCTTTCACTTCAGGAAACTTCCAGACACACGTTAAGTGTTCTGGAAACTCGTGTAGAAACACAGGAAATTAGCCACAATTCATAAACGTTTCCATGAACTGAAAAACTTCTGACAGCATAAAAACTTGTATTTCCTCCAGAAAGAAATATCTAAGAACTCTGTTAGAACGTAGAAGCCTTATCTGGAACATTACAGAAACTAATAAAATCATCTTGAAACGAGTAACTGTTTGTGAAAAGACTTCATTTGCATTTTTCTGGAGATCTTTCTGATGTTCTTGAAACTGATCCGAACTTCACATAAACTTGTGCAACGGCTCAGAATCACTTTTAGAAACTACTGTAACTGGAGAAAACTCATGACGTCAGAACTCCTCTTGAACCTTTCAGCACCTTCTTCAAGAAAACTCCCAGAAACACAGGAATTTCGCCACAATTTGCAAACTCTCCCATAAAACGGATACATTTCTTGCTACAGGGCTGCACGGTGGCTCGGTCGTTAGCCTCACAGCTAGAAGATCCCCGGTTCGCGTCCCGGTTAGGACGCCAGGGATCTTTCTGTGTAGAGTTTGCATGTTCTCCCTGTGTGTAGGTTTTCATCGGGTACTCCGGCTTCTTCCCACAGTCCAAAAACATGCTGAGGTTAACTGATTCTCTGTAGGTGTGGATGATAGTGTGCTTGGTTGTTTGTCTCTATGTGGCCCTGTGATAGACTGGTGACCTGTCCAGGTGTCCCCTGCCTTCGCCAGAGTCGGCTGGGATAGACTCCAGCTCCTCCGTGACCCTACAGAGGACTAAGCGGTGTATAGAGAATGGATGGATTGATTTCTTGTTATGTGATAAACTTTCCTTAAAACTTCTACTGCCTCCAGAAAAGAATAAAACATAAGAACATTCCACTACCCGTTATCAGTGTTTGTTAAAAACAGGCATTTTTAGAAGCTTTAAACTTTTCCAGAGCTCTTTTTATGCACAGAAAATTGAAATACTGGACATTTTTTGCCTAAAACCATTGGAACTGATTGTTCAACTTCCATTTTCTTTTTGCATTCAAGAATTTGTCCCTGTTTCTTCTTTTGACACCTGCAGCTTGGTCTCTTTGTGGCTCAGTTAAAATGGTAAATGGTCTGCACTTATCTCTACCTTAGTGGTTCCAAAGTGCTTTACAATGTGTTTCTCATTCACACACCAATGGCGACAGAGCTGCCATGCAAGGTGCTAATCTACCATTGGGACCAAGGACACTTCGGCATGTGGAGGGGCCGGGGATCGAACCGCCAACCTCGCAATCAGAGGACAACCCGCTCTGCCACCTGAGCCACAGCCGCCCACAGTTCCACTTCAGCAAGTTACCTTCATTTCATATTTCAGCCTGGAGTTAAGGTATAAACATAAGACTAAACAGTGAGTGCTGGTTCACCGTGATGGTGGCGAAGGCCGAAATGATTCCGATCCGGAGTTTGATGGGAAAACTCAGGTAGCTCTTCAGGATGGGACCGCAGGGCTGCAACAAGACATCAAGACAACATGAAGTCAAACCTCTTTCTCTTTGTTAAACCACAACTACAGTCAGAGAAAGACAAAGAAAAACCCGAGCAAAGCCTTGCTGACAGCTGGACTCAAACACAAGAGTCGATATGAAGCAAATGTGGTTTGTTGAGACTCGAAATCTACACAAACAAAATACTGAAAACATGTTGTTCAGTTTCACAAACAGGAGAATCTATGAGAACACAAAGGGTAAGGAAAGAAAGACTTTGACTGGATTAAAGATTCACTGGGAGACGAAACAGGAGGAATTCAGGTAAACCGAGAAGAAAGACCAAAAGGAAGGAGAGAAAACAGGCAAATGAAAGAAAGATGGAAGAAGAACAAAAGAAAACAGGGAAGGAAAAGTGGCAGAAACAAAGGTGGCAAGAAAAAGAATTAAAAACAGAAATACATTTACCTTGGAGTGAACCCAAAACTGATGTGAGACCTTCACACATGGACCCTCTGAGCTGGAGTTAACAGGAAGAACCCTGCGACAACAATATCCTGAAGTCAGCATGTGAAGCCTTTTTTTTCTCAGTTCTCTGCTTGTTTCAACGGAAAATACTTTTTCAACCTACAAACACATTTGCAAACTCAGCAGCTCAATAATGTGGGGAATCGAAATCCAAAACTAATACTTGCAAACCCATCTAAGGCCTCTATGGCTCTTTAACAAACACATTCTCAAAGAAAAGCTCCAAACGTTTCCAGAAAACTACGAGCTTTCCAATCTGAGCTTGTCTCGAAAAGCCACCAAGGAACATCTTTAGAAACTCAAGAATTCATCTCAAAGTTAGAAACTCTTTCAGAAAGAAAACACATCTTCGACTCCAGACTTTCAGGGGAAGCGTAACTTGTCGTAGAAATCCAGGAATTCTTCTTGTAGAAAGCTAAAGAACTTCCATGTTCGGCAGTCGTACCTGGTGTCCAGATCAGAGGGAGGTGTGCAGAAACAGGAAGCAGGAAGTTGATTCTCCCAGTCTTCAAAACTCCTCAGACCACAACAAGAGTCCTTCAGCGATATTTGAATGAAAGAAATCGTAAAGTGAGCAAAGTTAGAAAACCTCAGTTATCATTCTGGACATATAAAACCAAGACCTGGAAAGATTAAAACCATCTTTATCCATTGGTTGGACGTGTTTCTCCACATTAAACCTGGTTTATTTTGTTGCTTTGATTCTCCTACCGAAGCCTCCAGTTTGTTGAGTTCAGTCTGGATGTAACGTTCTGCTCTGTGGAGGGGGGTCACGTTCAGAAACAACTCCTCGACAGCTCCGTCCATCTGCAGAACGGAGTGAAGAACGTCATGGAGGAGTCAAACAGTCAGAATAAATTCAAATTTGTCTAATCGACTCGTTCTGTTAGTTACCTGAGCCTGAACCTGAACCAGCGGTGAAGCAACAACCATCAGAGCCACGAACTCCACGAATATCAGAGCAGAGAACTGGGAAAGACAACCACAAATGAGAATTTCTACCTTTGTCGTGACCAAAATATTAGTTTCTGTTCAAAAAATTATGTTTATTCCAACCAAAATGCTAGTTCCTGTCCAAAAACTTGTAGCTGTAAAGGGTCATTCCACCCAAATATCACTTCCGGTCCAACAAATTGTGGTTTTATTCCACTAAAATATGACTTTTGGTTGAACAATTTATGGTTTTAAAGATGTATTTCACCCAAAATACTATTTTCTGTTTAAAGATTTATGGTTTTAAAGGTTAATTCCACACAAAATGCTGCTTTCTGTCCAAATACTTGTAGTTTTAAAGGTTTATTTCACCAAAATACTACTTTTTCTCCAAATACTTGAAATTTTAAAGGTTCATTCCTCCCAATTAATACCTTTTCCTAAATAACATATGGTTTAAAAATGTATTCCAATATATTGCTTTCTACTAACATTTCTAGAGATTTCATAAAATATTACTTTCTTATAAATACTTCTAGTTTTTAAGGATTGTTTCATCCACAATACTACTTTCTGCCCAAATACTTGTAGTTTTAAGGTTTTGTTCTACCCTAAATACTTTGTAGGGACCCCTGTGACTTTTGAGTCTTCAGAGTGAAGACATTTTGAATGTTTCTCGCTGCAGGACCTGCGAGCAGAGGGTAATTTAGGAGTTATGACTTGGTTTTAGGTTTTAGGTTTCAGGTTAAAATCAGATTTGGGTGCAGACAGGTTCCCAGGGTCCTCACAAAGATATAACAACAAGCGTGTTTGTTTATCTCACCGCCCCCAGCAGAGGTTTGATGTCCAAAGATGCAGCACAGATGCCCAGAACAGACAGAAATACTGTGACCGGACCGAACACCTGCAGAACCAGTAAACCATCGCCACTGGACAACTGGTCAAACAGCTGGAAGACAGAAACACAGAGCCACAGACATGAGCAACAAATTCATCTAAACTCCAGCCACAGCTTATGAATTTAAAGCATATAGTATCTGCAGCTCGTGCAAAATGACTAGAATTACTTTGACACATTTTAAGGATGCTTTGTTAATAATGATTTTAATAAATCAAGTTTTGTACAGAAAACTTTCACTTGTAATGGAATATAGACAAAGTGCTGCACTTGAAAATTAAGTATGTTAAAAAGAAGCAGCTTTGTAATAATATCTCAAATATTTGTAATTTTATAGGATTGAACACCCACTTTGCAAACATATAAATAGCATTTAATCTATGACGTGAAGCATGGTGGTGGCAGCATCTTGGTGTGAAGCACGGTGGTGGCAGCATCATGATGTGAAGCACGGTGGTGGCAGCATCATGGTGTGAAGCATGGTGGTGGCAGCATCATGATGTGAAACATGGTGGTGGCAGCATCATGATGTGAAACACGGTGGTGGCAGCATCATGATGTGAGGCATGGTGGTGGCGGCATCATGATGTGAAGCACGGTGGTGGCAGCGTCATGATATGAAGCATGGTGGTGGCAGCATCATGACGTGAAGCACGGTGGTGGCAGCATCTTGGTGTGAAGCATGGTGGTGGCAGCATCATGATGTGAAGCACGGTGGTGGCAGCATCATGGTGTGAAGCATGGTGGTGGCAGCATCATGGTGTGAAGCACGGTGGTGGCAGCATCATGATGTGAAGCATGGTGGTGGCAGCATCATGATGTGAAACATGGTGGTGGCAGCATCATGATGTGAAACACGGTGGTGGCAGCATCATGATGTGAGGCATGGTGGTGGCGGCATCATGATGTGAAACATGGTGGTGGCAGCATCATGATGTGAAACATGGTGGTGGCAGCATCATGATGTGAAACACGGTGGTGGCAGCATCATGATGTGAGGCATGGTGGTGGCAGCGTTATGACGTGGAGATGATTCTCGGCAGCAGGCCCTGAAAGACTTGTAGGCTTTCATCTTAAACATTGGGGTTGTGTTTTAGCAGACCTACACACATTTACCTCTGCGACTGGAACATTGTCATCGATGGAGGAAAATCCAACTCCGACCATCACCACACCAGACACCTGCAGAGTGATAAAGAAGTGAAACATCTGAGGATGGGTTGGAATAAACAGTGTAGCTGACTGAGTGTTTCACAGAGGAGGAAGTCTTTAACAACAGCAGCAGCAGCAACATTCCTCCCAAAATGTTCATCCCCAGAGAGACGCTGTTCAGAATCCCATCAGCTGGGAACTGTGATGCTCAGAGTTTTACAAACTGTCCAGTTGCACAAAAAAACCCTTTAGTGGTCCCTTGAAGGTTGCATTCTGTGGTGGTGGTTTCACTAAATGTTCTCACACCAATATCTTATTTCTGAATCTGCGGTTTTGTAGCTGCTGTGCAAAGCAACAGCAAATAAAAACAGTGATAACATCAAGTTTCAGGTTAAAAACAACATAGGCATGGATGAGTTACTAAATGGGCCTGCTGGGCACCAGTCCAGGTCCAGATGGATCAGAGAGTTCCTGGATTAGAAAAACAGAAATGTCCAAAGCAGCCGCAAAACTCAAAATAACTACAAAAACATGCACCATGGCAAAACAAAATGACCACAAATGGATTGAAAACGAACACAAAACTGCATCCAATAAATGGCCACAAAGTGAAATTAACCACTGATAAAGAGAAAGTGGTGCAGAATGACCAGAAAAGGACACACAACAATCATAATATGACGAGAAAGTGATGAAAACAAGCAGAGCAGTGGCACAAAAATACCACAAAACAACCACAAAAGGCTCCAGGACGATGAGAAAAATGACGTAAAACCACAGAAAATGACCACGAACAAATAAAACGGCCAGAAAATGATATAAATTAACCAAACAAGATAGAAAATATGAACAGAAGAAACATAAAACAAGGCAAAATGGCCACAATATGACATGCAGAGATCAAAAAATGACTAAAAAGGAAAACAAAGTTAGGAAATGATACAAATTGACCATAGAGAAGTACAAAATGGGGACTTGGGATCCAGGAATTTAAAGGTATTAAGTAACAATTCATCGGCTTATAAGTGGCGTGATTCAGGACATAAACAGTAGAAGTTGCTCAGACTTGACTGATGTGAACACGGAAGTGAAAGTCTCCCAGGATTTACAGTCGGGTTGAACTAAAACACACAGACATAAACTCTGTAATCAGCTGATTGAGTGTAAACAGCAGCAGTGTAAACACAAACCTGATGTCTGAGCAAGAAGGTTAGAAATGATCCCACTATGAACAACAAGGAGCTCTTGTAATTATTCAGGAAAGTAAACATGAAGAGGATCGAGATTTGTGACACTTTATTTTCAGAAGTTTTGCTTTTAGCGCTGATTTGCTTTGAATTTGTCCAACAGTCGGAGCGGAAATACAAACGAGACGAGGAAATGAGGAAAATTAACCAGGAATTCCACAACTAAACACGTGTCAGTACATGTTTTTATATTCAGCTCTTAACATGAACACATAAAAAGTTTAAATGTTAAATTTAGGATCCTATAATATCATATAAAAATACTAATTTACCGTTAAAGTTTAGAATCTTCAGTATTACAGACTGTAACAAAATATCTGAGTATTGTAGATTATTAATTAAGGTTTAGAATCTATAAAATTATGTGTGAAAAGCTCAACAAATTCAAAAATTCTCGATGAGCAGAAAAGGCCCATAAAGGCTCTTAATGACACCAACATGTATGTAGATTTATAGGGGATCTAAAATTGTTCCCTGAGGAACTCCTGTTTGTTTTAGCGTTCTGAGAAGTAGTCATCTCTTGAAAAGAAGAACTCTCTGCCAGATGAATGGAATTAAACCAAAAGCAGTTTTTAAAAACTTAAACAGAAGCTGAAAATATTTTTGAGTGACACTAAAACTGGAAGTTTACACTAAAAAAACAACAACGAGCAAGTAAAAACTAAATATGAAAAATGGAAAATGACACAAAATAACCACAAAGTAGCACAAAATGACCACAAAATCATGTACAACAACCAGAAAATTACCACAACGTCATTAAACAATGATACAAATGAATCAAAACGGGCTAAAAATAAGTAAAATAAATGCAAAATAGCACAAAATGAACTAAGTGTGTTATGAAATGATCATAAAACCACAAAAAAACAGCAAATTATACAAACTATTCCAAGAGTTATAAAAATTATCACAAACTAGCATGAAATAACCAAAATGTGATTTGAACAACTGCCCAAAAATGACTACAAAGTGACATAAAACAACCCCAACAGAAGCGAAATGACCACGACAAACACAAAGTGATAAAACAACCAGAAAATCTTCTATAATAATGACAACTGTATACAAAATAACCACAAAGTGATTCAAAATAAGCACAAAGTGGTATAAAATCCTCCAAAATGTGATGAAAAGGGGCCCCAAAATGACCACAAAGTGACAAAGCAAGTACAAAAGGGAGCAAAATGACCATACACACAAAAAAACACAGAGATAAAAACAACCAAAACCAACAGGAAAAGATACAAAATGATACAAAATGAGCACAAGATGATGTAAAACAACCTCAACATGACAAAACAGTGATATAAAACAATCCCAAATGGAAACAAAATAACCAGAGAAGTGACAGAAAACAACAACAAAATGACATAAAATGACGACAAAACCATATAACATCATAAAACAATCACAAAGAGACACAAAATGACAGCCATAAAGTGATAAAACAACCTGGAAAAGACACAAAATAACCACAAAATGACACAAAAAAATACACGAGTGACGTAAAACCAAGAAAAACTGCCCCAAAATGACCACAGAGTAACACAAAATGATGCAAGACAACTACAAAACTAGTAAATGCTGCAAAATAACGATGAAGTCATGCAAAATAGCAGAAAAAAGTGATAAAAACAACCTCAAAATCACCACAAGGTGACACAAAACAACCACAAATAGGAACCAAAACAACAGAAAAGTGACAGGAAATAAGAATAAATTATACAATATGACAACAAAAGGGTAAAAAAAATAAACAACAATTCAAAATGACCAGAAAACATTATAAAACAACCACAAAGACACGTAAAATGACTATAAAATGACAACACAGTGATCTGAAACACCCACAGACATGAACACAGAATGTAAACATCAAAATCAATAAAACCTAAAGAAATGAACAGATTTACATTTTAAAAATCAATAAAATTAATAATTAATAAACTGCAACACATCAAAGTGTTGCCAGTGATGGTGGATATGACTGAAGGTGACACACGACAAATACAGAACAAGTTGCTCAGAGTTTCCTGAATCATGAAAACAGCCCAGAAGTGAAAGTCTCCTGTGATTTGCCAATAATGATGCAGATAACCGAGCTGCACAACACAAGCATGCCGTTAGCGGTTAGCGGTTAGCTCACCATCAGCAGCACGGTGACACAGATGGCGAGTCCTCGTAAGTAGCTGCTGCATCCAGCCATGACCGGAGCGAAAATAGAAAGTGAGGAAAGACCAGAGCCGAGTGTGTTGCTGTGCCTGATGGATGTTGTTTAAAGCTCCAGAGTGGCTGACTGCAGGACCAAGAACATGACCAAGTTTGGAATATCAGCTGAGAGGAGACAAGAGGGGAGGACGGGGGAGGAAAGGGGAGGTTAGTCCAGGTAACAATTACGTCTAATTAAGACTGAAAATGAAAGTGACAGTAAATAAGATGAAAGGATGGAACCAGGAAGTAGCTGGAGGAACATCCTTAAAGGTCACATTTGATTAAAAGAAAATACATTTTATTGTGTTTTGTAGTTGTTTTAACATAAAAAGTGTAAAATACAAGCGTACCAGCTGAGGAACCAATAGTCGTCCAGCTTTGTATAGCCCCGCCCCCTCACTGCTTTCAGGTGAACCAATCAGAATAAGCAGACGCGAAATGATCGCAATAAGAAATACAACCAAAAAATGGCCTCAATGTGATACAACAACTAGGAAAAATACTAAATAACCACAAAATGAGCACAAAGTGACGACACAAATGATGCAAAACAACCACGAAATGATAAAATGGCAAGAAAAGGCAGCCAGACAATGACAAACCGATGCAAAATTAGCACAAATGGAAGCAAAATGACCAAAATGTGATGAAAAACAACACAAAATCATAACAAAGTCATATAAAATGCACACAAAGTGATGCAAACTCATCAAAATGTGACTAAAAACATCCCCAAAGTGACCACAGAGTGATGTGAAATGACCACAAAATGACATATAACAACCAAAAAATGACCACAGAGTGATAACATGACCAGAAAATGACAAATTAACCAAAACAAACAGTGTCAATGTGACCACAAAAATGATGCAACGCTCGCCAAATGTTCTGCTCTTGGCTGCAAGAGTAAACACAATAGTCTTCATGCACTCCCAGCATCGGAGGAGCCGAAGAACCATTTTTGTTTTGATTGTAGTGTCACCACAACTAAAGTAAAATATTCAGTGTTAGCAGGTTGTGTTGCTGATGTGGCTAATGGTGGCTTTGTATTCCCAAACACACCTTTACCATTTTAAATTGGAGAAAGTAATAGTAGTGTTAAAATGAAAAACCTAGGATCCTTGATTTGGTCGATCCATACTGGTAGGTGAGCTCCTTTAAACAGTAGCCACGCATAAGAAACGCTGTAAAAAATTAACACTGTTTCTGCAAAATTGCACTCTAAAACAAATGAACCTCATTCTCAATTACGTTTAGGAGGAAACTTATTTTCAGCCAAATGAGATTAGTTAGTAATATAACAGAAATATGTTTCTAATCAACATATCTTTGTCATTAATTTTACTGCTTTACTGTCGCTCTTTTTTTAGCTAGTCTTGCACAGTGCTGTGTAGAATGGTCTGCCTGCACCTCACTACCATTCAGCTATAGGGGAAGAACATAGATTTACTATATAAAGCTGGACAGACATAGTCTCACATAGCCAAACCATTCGCAAGCTTGCAAAATGATAATAAGGTACAGTCAGACCATTCTACACAGTGCTGTGAAGGTCTGACTGCACCTCACTACCATTCTGTTATAGGGGCAGACATAGATTTACTATAAAAAGCTGGACAGACATAGTCTTACATAACCAGACCATTCACAAGTGTGGAAAGTGATAATCGTCAGACCGTTCTACGTAGTACTGTGTAGAATGGTCTGACTGCACCTCATTATTACTCTGTTATATGGGAAAAACCTTTGTTATACAAAGCCGGACAGACATTATCTGCAATAAGCAGACTATTCACAAGTGTGCAAAGTCGTCACATCATTCTACATAATGCTGTGTAAAATGGTCTGGCTACTCCTAACTACCATTCTGTTACAGGGGAAAACACAGATTTACATTATAAAGCTGGACAGAGATAGTCTCACATAGCCAGATTTTTCACACATGTGCAAAGTAATAATAAGGTGCAGGCAGACCATTCTACATAGTTGTGTAGAATAGTCTGACTACACTTCATTATTACTCTGCTATAGGGGAAAAACACTTATTATATAAAGCTGGACAGACGTAGTCTCTAATAGCCAGACCATTCACAAGCATGCAAAGTGATAATGAGGTGCAGTCAGACCATTCTATGTAGTTGTGTAGAATGGTCTGACTGCACCTCTTTATCACTCTGCTATTGGGGAATAAAACTTCTTGGGCGTGTTTGTAATTCTTTAAACCAATTAGAATCCACTAGGGTGGGGCTACAAACAGGAAGTTGCAAAAATAAAAATTGTTTTGGTGGAGCATTTAAATTTTCAAACACTGTCATTATAATGAACAAATACCAAAAAATCTAGCAGGGTTGCTTTTCTGCATAAGGTTTTAGCGTGTAGGTTGCTGCTACTGGTTGTTGATATTGTTTGTCGTAGGGAAGCAAATTTTTTAAAAGGTAACACCAAGATAACAGAAAAGTAAAAACATGAGCAACCAATTGATCGGCTTATACCCACAGTCTACATTCCTTAAGTCAGAATAAAAACAACTTAAATGGATATTTTCTGCAACACATATTTGCTGTTGCGCTGTTTAGCTTCATGTAACGTTCTTGCAGAAAAGTTGGACAACATAAACTTGGCTTTATTTAGTTTTCTTCACCTTTTCATCATTCATTTCATGTCACTGGTGTTCCATGCAGCCTGTTGAGTCCAGTACAACAGAAAGGAATCCAGTAGCGTCATTAAGCACAGCGCTGTGTTGACTTTAGACTAAAAATAACCGAAGGGGACGGACTGACTGAGTGTTTATGTCCAAACTTTAGTGTGTTAGAGACAGACAGTCATAAACAGAGTCCGGCTCGTTTCCCAGCAGATCCTCGTATTATTAGAAACCTCCTCATATCTTTGGAATCAGCCTCTTTAGTCACCTCGCTGATGATGAGGATAAACTAATACAGTTAGTGGAACATGTTCATCCATCACCGTCAGCTTTGTTCAGCGTAAACATCCATCACAGCTGCCCGATAAAAGGTGGAAATCTTATTTTTATCGATGCCCCAAAGGCTTTAACTCAACGCTTTGATGTTGGGGTGTGCAGTTGATGTTTCGGCCTCCAGAGGGCGCTGTTGGGGGGTTCAGACTGAGGAGCTGGATTTCCACAGTTGCCAAGCAAACAGGTCGGATGCAAAATCAGTTGATCGCCAAGAACTAAAAAAAACTCCAAGAAGAGGAAGACAAACAAAACTTTGTCCATCTATGAAAGGCAAATGGAGAGAAGCCTTAAAGGAATCGTTGCATTTCTTCTTTCATGTCAGCTGGTATCCGCCATGTTTCAAGCTTTTCGGAGGCAAAAACGATAAAAGAAACTGAGCATTACACGAGAACTTTATTGGACAAAGTATTTTCATCTTCACATTAAATCTTTTTTAAAAAAAATTTAAGACTTTTTGACCGAACTGGGGATGTTAAATTTGAATTTTTCCACGACTGTTAACTTTTTATTGTTCCATACTTCGAAATGTGCATTAACATTACTTCATGTAAACGGTTACTGTTAGGTTCATTTAACTTTTCACATATAATAACAACACATAGACCCCTATTAACACCAGTTTTTGTTTCCAGCAGTGAGTCCACATCAACATTTTGTCAACAATAACAAAAAACTGGAACCTTGTCTTGCCAAACTTCCAACACATCAAATTCTACTGATGTTAGAGGCCCTCAAAGTTGACGAAAGACTGTATTTTTAGTAGTAAATATGGATCCATCCATATACATGCACTTACAGGAGCTTTCTGGGGGATACAATACCAGCACAGTTTGAACATTTTGCCCTTTTTTCCATTTTTAAGGGTCAATAATTATACGTTATTGCCATTTTACACAATTTTGAGTCATTTTGAACACATTTCAGGTCATGTTTTAAGCAGACATTAATGGGTCTCAGTTTAAAATAGTAAAAAGCTGGAAGCCAAATTTGCCACACATTGATTCTACTGATGCTAGAGGCCTCAAAAGTTGGTAAAATGTCAACAGAGGTCTGTACAGTTATGGACACATTTTGCACCCTTTTTTCCATTTTTAAGGGTCAATAATTATACGTTATTGCCATTTTACACAATTTTGAGTCATTTTGAACACATTTCAGGTCATGTTTTAAGCAGACATTAATGGGTCTCAGTTTAAAATAGTAAAAAGCTGGAAGCCAAATTTGCCACACATTGATTCTACTGATGCTAGAGGCCTCAAAAGTTGGTAAAATGTCAACAGAGGTCTGTAGTTCTAGTAGGAAATATGGATACATCCACATATATATACACTTACAGCCCCTTGATTCAGAATATTGCACTTTTTTTCCATGTTAAAGGTCCAGTAATCAAAAATCTGACCTCTGCTGGATCCATTCAATCACTCTGATCTGCTGGTAACTATTCTGTCTGTGTCCTCACCAAGCTTCATGGCTGTGGGAGTTTAATTTCTGCAGATACTGAGCCGTTACAATGGCTTCAAAGAATTTTTTGAGGGTGAAAATAGAAAAATTCTCACTTGTGGAATATATGAAATTCTCAAAATTCAGCCAAGAATGCTTTACAGAGCTTAGTTTTAAATAAGTAAACTCTGAAGCAGGCAGTTTTGAGCAGATTTGCATCCAATTAGGGTCGATTTCAGAAAGAAGGCAGAGTTTTGAGGGAAAAGTTCGGAGAATCTAAACATAAGGTGAAGAAATAAAGCTCTTGAATTGAAACTCTGTGTTCTTGAATAAAGAAAGCAACTCCATGAGTGCAGAAGTGAGTAGCTGAGCACAAAAAATGCTTGACTGGAATGAGTTAGTTTGGTTTTTCCACAATATTATTTATCTTCAGTGAGGAATAAGGAGAGATTTAATCATCCAGAACTCAGATGGTATAACTTTCCCTCTTGCTCTGTGGTGCAGTGTCGCTGAACTTGAGCCACTTGAGACTTTATTCCTGCAATAAAAGAAAAGTTTCTGAGGGGGAAGAAGAAGAAGAGAGTTCTGGCATTTATCAAAAAAAAAAATCACGATCTAACGTTGCCTTCAACAGACGGACGGAGCTTCCCTTCATCATTTATTGTGTTTAGACAGCAGGAAAAGCCATAAAACTTCTTTAAACAGCCGCCTGCAGACGCTTAAACAGCTTCCCTGCACCAGAAACAGACATCCTCTGACATTTCTGCACGGCATGTGGATCAAAACGTGGCCCGCGGCCCCTCGAAGGGCCTCGACTGCAACAATAACGGCCACCAAACTGTGAATGCATCTTTATTCTGGCTACACAGCAGCAAGTTTTCACAAATTACCTGGGAAACACATGACTAAGGTGTTTTTATGGTTAGAATAATAAAGAATATGGAAGCTCATTCGTGACAGAAAAATAAAAGAAATCTCAGTTTACTCACGAATAATTATGGGACACTTGAGAGAGTTTTTATTTTCATCAATATGAATATATTTCTACACTTTATTTTATGTCGTTGGAGTGAACTACAAAATAAAAGACGTGCAAATATTGCAAGACCTTAGGTATGATTTCCCAAAAATACACAAAAATAAAAACACATTACCAACCAGTGCCCGTGTAGAAATAAAAATAAAATCAGCAACAAGAAACAGAAATGAAAATCCGCTCAGCAATTCTAGACCACATCTTTTAACTGTTACCATAACAATAATAATATAGGAGGAGTGTCAAATTTAACGTTGTTGTTTTATAATTGGGATGTCTTTTATTTTGAAAGGTGTGTGTGTGTTACGGGATCACACCACAACTTTAATTCCCTGAGGATTATCATCTAATATTTTTCAAAATTGGCAGCAGACTTTGACATAAAAGTACGGGAGGCCATTTGTGCCTCGAAAAATATAGCTACAGTATACTAGCAATGACTTCATATTTCCTTCTACTTATTAAATACTAAAAAGGAAAAAAAAACTACAAGAAGAAAAACAAAAAACACAAGTTGAGATTTGTGAGGAAGTAAAATAATTGTTCAAGTTTTTGAGAAAATATTCTGGTTTTAATGAGTAGGTGTATAATTATATATCGACAGTAATGGACTTCCATACATATGAAGTGGGTCTGACAATCATTTACGCAAGTTGTGTTCTTTCAGGCCACAGTGTGAACGGACATGCAGACAACACAGTGTAATTGTTTTACAGCTTCGTTTTGACACGTTTGTTTGGTAGAATGACCATAAAGTATGTATAAAGCCAAAGGAACCCTTGGATAATTGGAAAATTATTTTACAAAAATTACTCAGTTCATTCCGTCCCAAATCATCACATTTAGAATAGTTTCTGCTCGACCGTCTCTTATTGACCTGAATCTTTCAGAGCATAAAATATGGACATCTAAAAAGATACATGTGAAATCTGAGATTCATATATCAAATATTTTCCAAGATTTTTTTGTTTTCTTAATTACCCGTCGACTCACTTTCAGCAGCTTTTTTTCTTGCAAATTTGAGGCTGTTTGATCTGAGGAACTATTAAAGATAAAAGCCTGACATTTACACTGTTATTCCTCATCATGTCACTGATTCAGAATCTGCAATATTGGAAAAAGTCGATCAAATAGTCTCTGATTATGGCTGAGTTGAAATATGAAAAAAAAAATGAAACCGTCATGAAAAGTTCCATCTTTTAGCTCACATCAACAAAAACAATGATAATACAGACATCAGCTAGAGATATTTCCTGAACCATATGTAGCTGCATGTCACAATAATACAAAATTAAACATATAGAATACTTTATAGTATGAAATACGTGGCCACAATAATGAAATACAGAGTTATTTTTCTTTAACTATCATAACTGATGGAGCAGGTTTGACAAGTTGTACCACGAAAACAGAAATATAAATAGTGTAATCTACGGAGCCCCTAAAGGGACATGGGCAGACAAAAATTAAAATGTAAGGTTCTCGCGCTCACACGAACGTCCGGCATCAATAACTAATTTGTGATACGTTGTCAAAACATAATTGATGCCTCTTTCCCATCGCTGTAAAGTAGACAATGTGCTACAAGCCCAGCTTTATCAATAGTAGCTGTCTTGCAAGCTGCAGAAAGATGTTTTGACAACGTGTCACTAATGAGTTATTGATGCCGGAAGTTCGAATCTGTGAATGTCTTTTCTGTATTATCATTTTCAGACGTCTGCATTGTACAAACAGGGAATTATCTCGTGTGCACAAGAAACTTACATTTAAATTTTTTTCTGCCCATGTCTCTTTAGGGGCTCCGCAGTAATCCAAGTAAAACCGAGTTCTTGAGTTTTCAAACGGGTGTCTACTGTCATTTTGAAACTCGAGAACTCTTTTCTCCTCAGTTGAGACGGTTCATATGTTGTTGTTGTGGTGCAACTCGTCAAACCTGCTCAATCGGTTATGAAAGTTATGAAAAATGAAGTTATTTTCATTTTAGTGACCAAATATTTCACATTATAAGACATTCTGTATGTTTAGTTTTGTATTATTGAGACATGCAGCTAAAAATAGTTCTGGAAATATCACGAGTTGACTTCTGCATTATTTGATTTTTGTTGATGTGACCTAAAAGATAACACTTTTCATGAAGCACTTTAGTTTTTCTTTATATTTCAGCTCAGCCATAATCAGAGATTACTTGATCTATTAGTCCGATATTGCGGATTCTGAATCAGTGACACGATGAAAAACGACAGTGTAAATTTCAGGCTTTTATCTTCAAAACTTCCTCAGATATTGTCGTTCAAACAGCCTCAAATTTCAAAGCACGAGAAAGAACTGTTGAAAGTAGGTCGACGGGCAGTGTAAAGTATTTGATATATCAACTGTAAATGTCACAGATGTCATTTTAAACATTCATGGTTTATAATAGAAGGTTTAAAGCATGTCATAGATGACTTCAGATGGAATGACCCATTTTTGTATTTTGTCACTACTAGACAGAAAGCACAGGATGGGTTACAGTAGCACTGAGGTTAGGTCACATGGGTCATTTGGCTGCTGCTGATTGGCTCAGGCGGTCGTGACTTCCTCCTTCCTGCCGATCTGACAGTAGAGGATCATGGAGAAAACCATTCCAAAGATCTGCAGAGAGGGAAAAAAACAAACATGTAAGGTTTCATTTAATGCCGTTGTCATGATTTTAGTTGATAGATAAACATTAAATGTCAGGGTCAGATATAGTTCAGAGTGTGAGCTGACCAGCAGGACGGCGATGGCAAAGGCGATCCCGACCACGATCGACATGTTGTTCTCCAGCACCTTCACGACCTGGGTGGCACAGGGCTGCAGGACGAGACCGAACTTTATTAACAAAGCACGTTTTAAACAACAGGGGCTGTACAAGTATAAATAGCAACACATAAGACGTAAACACCACGATTAAAAAGGCAAAACTGAATGAAAACACAGTAAAACAGAGAAAATGAAAAGATACAACACAATAAAAGATGGAGTTCAGGGGACGAGCGGGAAAGAAAAAGTCTTATTTTACAGGTTTAGGGTCAGTTCTACAGGTACTTTTTTCATTTTTCCGTTTTAAACCAAAAACAAACAAACAAAAAAGTTTGTTTTTATGTTTGAACCAAAGCCAGAAAAAATACAAATCAGCAAATGGTTTTCCATTTCAAAACGAAACAAAAATAAAATAAAAAACAGAAGACGGGCCCTTTTTTTTGTTTTTCTGGTTCAAACAAAAACAACCAAAATGAAAAGAAAGAAAAAGGGGTTGTTTGTTTTTCCATTTAAGTAACAACAACAAAAAGATGAGCCCATTGTTCCTTTTTACAAACAAAAGAACACATTTTTAAAAAGGGACATCTTTCTTTTTCCCCAAGGATACGGAAACATTTTTTCATGTTAAACTAAAAACAAACAAACAAACAAACAAAAACCTGGACGACAGGCCAATTATTTTAGTTTTTCTATGTCAAACCAACAGCAAAAGAAAATTTAAAAAATAAAATTTTCAGGCCTCAAACAAAAACAAAAATTGAAATTTGCCTTTTTTTGTTTTTCAATTGAAAAAACAAAAAACTAAACTGAACAAAAGAAAACAATAAAATAAGACAAGCCCATTTTTTCAGTTTCAAACAAAAACAAACAAAAAGCACAAAATAGGTCATTTTTTGCTTTTTTAAAATAAATAAATAAATAAATTCTAAATAGGCCATTTTTTTTGTTTTTCTGTTTCAAACCAACAACAACAACAACAAAAAAAAAAATGGGTCAATTTTTAATTTTTCCGGTTTAAACCAAAAACAAAAGGCAGGAAAAAACAAACTAAAAATTGGCCAATTTTTGTTTGTTTTCTTTAAAAAAAAAAAAACAGTGTCATGCTTTTATGTTTGGTCCAGAGTTCTCATGTTCTAGTGTTCTAGTGTTCTGTGTTCTCACCGTGCTGTAGTAGGGTCCTGAACAGATGCTGGTATCGGTGCTGTTGCAGCGGCAGGAGCTGGGAACAACGTCCCAGTCCGAGGCTCCGTTCACGAGTCCGCAACACTTCAGCTGGAAGGAGAACGTGTAGAATTAGAGATGAGAACCAGAAATACGGATCCCAGCAGCTTTCTTTTACCACAAAGCCTCTCTCAATTCCTTTAATTGTGTTTGTTGTTGTTTTTAATCTCTCCCACTTTTAACCATCTGAACCCCTCAAAGGCTTGATGTTTTTTTTTAAACATAACCAAAATTACAATTTATCAGCTCCAAACTGTAAAAACACACAGACAAAAAGAACTTTCCGACGGTCCTTGAACTCATCATCTGTGAGGCAACTTTTTGGAATCACTTTATTCCACATGTGCGACTGAAAAATGAATCATTTGCACCAATTTCTGTGTCTGTTTTCAGTCATGTTGTGTATTTTTTTTCCCCATCTGTGTCTCATTTTTCTCATATTGTGTCTCATTTTTTCTTGTTTTCTGTCGTTTTGCGTCTCGTTTTAGTCATTTTACGAGTTTTTGCGACAATTTTGTACGATCAATTTGTGCGTCTTTGGGGCAGTTTTATCTACACATACTATAGATATTTAGCTATTTACATTTCTACAACTTCTACAAACTCTTTTTTTGTTGTTTTTCTCATTAGTTTGATTCATTTCATGTCTTTTTGGGACAGTTTTGTCTCCTTTCTGTCATTTTGTTTCTCATTTTTTCCTAATTAGTGCCCTGTTTTTTTGTTTTGTGTCTCATTTTGGTCTTTTTTGTGCCTTTGGGACAGCTTTGTGTCTCTCTGGGGCAGTTTTTAGCTACATTATACTATCGATATTCAACTATTTCCATGTTTCCAGCATTTACAAACTGTTCTATCTACCCTGCACATCATCATTTTCACCATGCTTTCACCATCTTCCAGCAACTTTCATTTATTTTTTATTGATTTTTCTTGCTCTTGATTGGCTGCAGACTTTACCAGTATCTTGTATTTATGCAGTTTTCTGTTACAGCGTCAGTGAGAGAAACTTGACAGCAGCCTGATGCATGTTCGCCCTCTGGTGGGTAACCATGGTAACTACAGCCCGGCCAACAACCGGATTGAGAAGCTTAATTTGGCTTTAAATCTGTTGTTATTGTCAATTTCACGGAGGCCTGAAGTACTTACAGAAAAGAAATATTCTGCCTTTTATCAAACTGGTCCAGGGCCTATTTTTTGTTGTTCTGTTTTCAACCAAAAACAACAACAACAACAAAAGAAAATGGGCCCATTTTAAAAATTTTCAGTTAAAACCAGAAACAAAACAAAAAACACTCCAACAGGGCCCATTCTTTGCCGTTTTGTTGTTTAAACCAAATGATAAAAATAGTTACACTTTTCATTTTTCCCTGTAAACCAAAAACAAAACAAAATAAAACAGCAGAAGACATGACCATATCTGTCTTTTTTATTGGCCTGCTTCCTGTTTGGGAAAATTGATTATATTTTAGTCTCTAGTCTTTTACGTTTTGTTACATTTCATTGTCAATGCTAACAGATGCTAGGAAATCATTAAAAAAAAGGGGGCCGTTTTCTTGATTCCTTGTTGGTTTAAAACAGATCAGTTTTTCTGTTTACAGGTAAACCGCCTTACCTCTCTCTGCAGGTTCTCCAGGTCGTCCTTTACGGCTTGGTCTTGACCTGACAGCGGCGTGAACTTCCCCAGACGTTCCTTCACCCAGTCCTTCACCTGCAAACACACAGACGGCAACGGTTTGATAAAAAAAAAAAAAAAACAAGGTGACGCGAGGACGATGTCACTTCCTGTCACTGCCTGTTTTACCTTTTTCTCGCCAATGGCCGCCAGGATGCCCGCCGCCAGCAGGAGGATGAAGATGAGGAGGAGGCAGATGAAGAACTGAGGGAACATAGAAGGACATGAAGGGTTGTGTTGTCTTAAACCTGCGCTCTCTTACTTTAATGTTCTTCACTGTCAGGACTATGCATTCACTGTTGTAGGTTATTAGAAGGTGTAGGACGCGTCTACTGGCTCTTATGTTTTAAAAACGGAAAAAACTTTGCTTAAAATTCCCTTCAGCTTCCTTTTGATGAACATCAGATACAACTTTCAAAACCTTCAGTCTCAACTTTTGTACAGCTCCTGACTCGAAGACATTGACATGATCCCCACAGAACCTGAAGAACCTCACCAGCAGCAGCATGCAGCGGTTCTCCTTGATGGCGCCACAGCAGCCGAGGAAGCCGAGCACCATGATGATGACTCCGATGGCGATCATCAGGTCGACGCCAGGGAGAGACTCGTCTGTGAGCTGAAGGTAGAAGAGGGTGGAGGTGAGGATTCAGCTGACGTAGGGAGTTTTGGAAGGTGTAAGGGGGGGAAAACTTGACCGAGTTTTCCAGATATGTCCGGCATGAACGGCCAGTTTGTAAAGAGAAAACTTTGCAGTGCATTCTGGGTACGCTTTCAAGGCTCATATCAGAATGCGTGATAGCTGGTTGGTCGGAACAAGTTATAGACAATGAAAGGATCATTTTACCTACATTTGATACCAGGATCATCTCCTAGACACGATTCCTTCCGTATCAAAATAACTTCAGGCAAAGGTGTGTTCTTAATAACATGGGGAAGAAGCATAAATTCCCATAATAAACTGTGTGACTGACCTTGTTGCCATCCTTGCTGACTTTCAGGTAGATGGAGACGCCCAGGATGATGCAGCCGCTCAGCTGCAGGCAGAAAGAGAAATTGAATACAGAGTTAAAACAACAAGCACGACAGGAGTTTACTGATGGAGATCTGGCGACATCTGGTGGAGAAAACCTACAACAGCCCAAACAAAAAAGCTTCAGGTTTGCCTGGAAGATATCTAATGAATGGTTGTGGCCTTTATGAAGCACATTCATGTTTCTGTTCAGATATTTCTTGTAAAGTCTCACTTGTGACAAAAATACCCCAAAGATGATTGGATTCAAGACGAGATTTGTGCAGTCTGTAGTTTTTCTTAGTATCTCCACAGGTGTCCATTGTGCATCTATAAATGTCATCTTCCCAACACCTTTTGCACTCACTCACACCTCCGTTCTTCACTGTCAGGACTATGCATTCACTGTGGTAGTCCTGGTCAGGTTCACGACAAACATGCTGGACTCCATCTGAGCCAACAAATGTATTATCTGACCGAAGAATGTTCTCCTAGCATTCATCAGGCTTCTTTTCATATTTTTTAAAGGAAAGTATCGTCTAAAACATTTGCGTCAAGGAGCAAACAAGTTTTTCTTGTCCGTCATCCATAGAGGTGGATGTTCTGAAGTGTCGTTCACAATGTCTGAGCTTCACAGAAACACCAATTTCCATTGATAACCTCCGGGCCAAGTCTGAAACAACAGTTTTTCACAGCTAGACTGCAAAAGTAGTTCACAGTCCATTGTGGAGGACGACCACTGCAGCCCTGATTAGTGGTACTACTACCCTATACCTCCTGATTACTGCTGACTCTTTGGTTCTCGGATTTTTTTGTTGATCTTCCTGGATTTTTCCTGATCTTTCTGAAGTCTCACAATCAGATTTTTCTTGCAGTTCTTTTCCATGTGGAGCCATGATGTAGACATAGATCGTCACAGCCCACAGGTCCAAAACTGAGAAAGCTGATTTTAGAACCATGTTCATGCAGCTAGACTGATTGAAAATTACACAGTGATTGCAGATTTATTCACTTCTGCCGCATTGAGTTGCTGCTTTGGGGCCTGAATTTTCAATATAGTCTTTCTAAGGTTTGTGGAAATACTCGAGCTTAGAAATAATGCATTTACTAAAATGTGATACAATTTTGAATATTTTGAGGTGACGTGGCACGGAGGTGTACTGTCTGCCCTCTGTTGTAAACCATATCTGTCCAGTTTGTACCCAACAGTGAATCAGGCCTAATAATGTGAAATTTAAACCCCCTAAACAGAACAACAACAGAACAAGCAGCTGATCCTGGTTCAGGACTGAATGAACAAACTCCAGCTCCTCTGACTGATGACTGCCATGTATTATTCAACACAATTATCCACCACGAGCTCGCTGCAGCCAGTGATGATCTGCCATTAATATTTCATCCTCAGACTGAGCACAGAGCCGGAAAACAGAGGCCAGGCACATATCAGGTTTCCATGGAGACAAACACAGCTGCTGATTACAGAACAATGGTGATAACAATGAGGACAAATACAGATAAACACCTCAGATCTGAGTTCACAGCAAGTTTGTAGCGAAAATAACGTCTGCATTTTTGTCAAGCATGTACATTGGATTGGTTTTAATAACTTTAATGTCTTTTAAATTACTACATTTGCCCATACTGACCCAAAATTTCTCCAAAATCACAAATATTTTGTCCTAAATGTCAGAAATCTGTCTAAAGCCATGAAAAATATTTCCAAAATGATTCAAATTTTGTCCCTAAATAACAAAAAATCCTCCATAACGACCCAAAAATGCTCTTAAATGCAACAAAAAGTTGATCTAAGTCACTCAAGATATGTCCTAAATGGCAAAAACATGTCAAAAATGACACAAAAACTTGTATAAATGACTCAAGAGTCCTGTACTTTTGTCACTACATGGACAAAATGTGTGTAGTTTTTATTTTTTGCAGCAGAAAACTAGCAGAAAGCCTTTAATAGAAACACATTTGGGCTAAAATTCACATTTATGTACATACAGAATGCTGTAAACACATGCATGTCGGCCAGTTAACGTCCAATTTAACCTAATTCATCAGAAAACTAATTTAGAAGAGGAAATAAACTAACTATTTGAACAGCTGATTAACCTTTACCTGATTTTTACTGTATATTTCATTTGTATTTAATTCCACATCAGTGTTTTCCATTTACTGACTTACTTACTACAACTTAAATCCCTTTGTGTTACAGTCGAGGGTTTTATACTATAAATAAACACGTGAGGAAACATGAAGATAGCGTTTGAGAAAGAGTGATGGATTACTGGTTCTACCTCTGAATGAACGGAAACAGACAAACACAAATAGGCTGTGACCTCTGAGTTACCAGTAGCAAAACAAACACTTGAACACCACACCCCAAACCTCTTTATGTGGAATAACTCACCGCATCTCGAGGGTTTTATCGGTCTGAATGACTCACACTTTGACAAACACCTGACCAGTGAAACCAGTAAAACTAGAGTCAGACTGTTGTTTGCTGAAGCGAGAATCTCTGTCTCGGTTCTCACACGTGAGATTTGAAACAACTTTTAACAGATCAAGCCTTGTTGTTGCCGTTTTAATCAATGAATGCTTAGTTCCGGCCACAAAAATGTCTCAGTGACTTAGACGACTGGAATGTAGGTCAGTCCCAGTTTGTCTTAAACACATGAGCTCTGGTCGGAGGTCATTAATCCCCACAGAAGTCTCTGTCAAAGTGCTCGGGGCTAGCTAACAATGCTCTCCAACATGAACTACATAGAGTCTGAGTGATGCCTCCTCTGGTCTCTACAGTATTAAACAGCAAGAAAGCTTCACAAAAAACTACCTGAATGGAAAAATGCATTTTTCTTCTTAAAGCATTGCAGATCTATTCAGTTGTCAAGCAAGCTAATTTGTCCTAAATGCCAAACACTTGTCCTAAAACACTCAGAATATGTCCTAAATGGCAAGACTTGTCAAAAATAATACAAATATCGTCTTAAATGACAGAAACTTGTGTGAAAATTTCTCCAAAATGATTTAAATTTTGCCCTAAATAGCAAAATCTCTCCATATTGACCCAAAAATGGTCCTAAATGACAAAACTTACTCTAAAATCACAAGCATGTACAACATCAACGCACCTGAAATTACTAAAATTTGTCCTGCAAGACTCAAATTATAAGAACATTTGTTCATAATGACCCAAAAATCGTCCTAAATGGCAAACAACTGTCGAAAATGACTCAAACTTCCCCCAAAACAACCTAAATATGGTCGTAAATAACAAAATTGTCCATATTGACCCACAAAACTGTACTTGTAATGACATTTGTCCTAAATGACTCAAGTTTTGTCCTAAAGAACCAAATCTGTCCATAAAGACCCCAAAATAGTCCTAAATGGCAAAAACCTGTTTAAAATGACTCATTCTGTTGTCCTACACGGCAAAAAAACTGTGTAAAATAACTCACAATTTCCCAAATGATTTAACTTTAGTC
Organism: Dascyllus trimaculatus; assembly: GCA_024666655.1. Classification (NCBI taxonomy): domain Eukaryota; kingdom Metazoa; phylum Chordata; class Actinopteri; family Pomacentridae; genus Dascyllus; species Dascyllus trimaculatus. The sequence goes on from CM045465.1 coordinate 8,012,132, forward strand.
CTAAATGACAACGTTTTTCAATAGTTACCTCCTAATTTCTGTAGAAAATGGTTTCTCAAAGATCCAATGTATGTTAAAGTGTCTTTTATGTTGCCTAAAAGACCGTTTTTGATGGTTCTTCAAGGCAACATTGGAGGTTCTTTAAAGAACCACTTGCTAAAAGGTTCTTTGTGGAACTAATCATTGTTCTTCTTTGGCATCACTGCGCTGATAGTCATCTGTCAACATGTGGCGCAAAGCACAAGTGAGTCAGTGCAAAGACAGCAGTAACCTGGAAACTGGATTGTGCAGTGTAGGAGGGATTTTCCCGCTTTTCTACACCAACTTTATCACTGGAAACAAAACAAACGAAACAAAAACAGACTGAAACAAAGCTGGTGTTTTCTCTGAAGGTGGTCTCCATCGGTTACAGGAGGTTCATGAACCTCACATTCATTCAGTGGGAAGCTTCCGTCTGATCCTTTTATTTTATCGGCAGGTTAAATCAGAGAGATTCAGACCTGCAGCAGCACCGTGATGTCAACACTTCCAGAGAAAAACCTGTAGAGCAACATAGCAACAAAATCCAACACACCCTCCCTGTGAGCTGCAGGTCAGCGCGTCAGATCAAAGTCGATCAGAAGCCAGGATTAATCAGGATTAAAGTTACAGTGAATTAAAATTACACTGACAGATGATCTGCACACTCCAGAAGTCAAATTTAATGCCTTTGAAGAACTAAACAAGCAAAGATTGATACCTTTTTCTCTACTGAACAAACATGTACAACAGCTGAGTGACCTCATTGAACTTTTTTCTTTTATTGAAAAAAGTCTATGCACCATATGAAAACTAAAGCTATTTACATGTGTGAAATCAAACCTTTGGCTGCTTTGACGTGCAGTTTGTTTGAAAGAGGAACGAAATATGTTAAAGCTGCCTATAGCTGGTCATCCACAAAAACTGAGTGACCGAACAAGAAAGAGATGCGTGAGGGAGGCCACCAAGACACCTATGACTCTTTTGAAGGAGTTACAAGCTTCAGCAGCAGAGATGGGAGAGACTGATCATTCAACAACTGTTGCCTGTTCTTCACCCGTCAAAGCTTTATGGGAGAGTGACAAAGAAAAAGACATTGTTGGGAAAAATCTCATATTACATCTGGACTAGAAATCACCAGAAGGCATGTGGGAGACTCTAAAGTCAACTGGAAAAAGGTTCTTTGGTCTGATGATACCAACACCACACCACCCTCACTGTGAAGCATGGCAGTGGCAGCATCAAGATAAGAAGCATGGTGGTGGCACCATCATGACGTGAAGCATGGTGGTGGCACCATCATGATATGAAACATGGTGGTGGCAGCATCATGATATGAAACATGGTGGTGGCAACATTATGATGTGAAGCATGGTGTTGGCAGCATCATGATGTGAAGCATGGTGGTGGCAGCATCATGATGTGAAGCATGGTGGTGGCGGCATCATGATGTGAAGCATGGTGATGGCGGCATCATGATGTGAAGCATGGTGGTGGCACCATCATGATATGAAACATGGTGGTGGCACCATCATGATATGAAACATGGTGGTGGCAACATTATGATGTGAAGCATGGTGTTGGCAGCATCATGACGTGAAGCATGGTGGTGGCAGCATCATGATATGAAGCATGGTGGTGGCAGCATCATGACGTGAAGCATGGTGGTGGCAGCATCATGATGTGAAGCATGGTGGTGGCAGCATCATGATATGAAGCATGGTGGTGGCACCATCATGACGTGAAGCATGGTGGTGGCAGCATCATGACGTGAAGCATGGTGGTGGCACCATCATGATATAGGGACAACCTGAAGCAGTCTGCAGGAGAACTGTGACTTGGGAGAGGATTTGTTTTCCACCAAGACAATGAGCCAAAGCAAACAGTCAAAGCTACACAGAAACGGTCCAAAGACAACAAGGTGAAAGTTGTTTTACTTCACCTTACTCTATATAGATGCTGTATATCTGATCAAGATTAGTAGATCAGGATGAAATTTGTTTGGGATTATTAGGATTCAACTGGATCACAGTTGATCAGATTTACAGTCGAAGCTTATTACAAGTTAATTATGATTACAATTAATCTGATCAAATGTATGGTTTATTAAGATGAAAGTTAATCTAAATGACATAACTAGGATTACAATTGGGATTATGGTTAAACAGGATTATATCAGATCAAGACCCAAGATGTTTAAGATTAAAGTGGTCAGGATTTTATTTAATCGGGACTAAAAATAATCATAAATCCATTAAAGATAAAAAGAATTGCAGTTGATCAAGGTTTGAGGTTCATGTCATAAGGATTACAGATGACCAATTAGGATGACAACTGATGGGACTTGAAGTTAATTCAGTTTACATTTATGATTAAATCTGATTGATACAGTGAGGAGGATTTTAAAACAGTAACATGCAGATCATGCAAGGGGATGATGGTGCCACCGCCATGCTTCACATCACCTAAAACACTGTAAAACTTTGTCTGAATCAGACGCGGCAGCTTCCTCTACAGTTATCAAAAATAATGTTAGTCATTTAGAGACAGCAATAATGATAGTAATTACAATCCCCTGAACTGTGAGTCAGAGTGGAGGTGGGGAAGTTCGTGCCTGAGCAGTAACACAACAGTGTGAGTCAGTAGAAACAAACTCATTCACTGGATTCTTTGTAAACCCATCAGACCAACGTTACACAATTACAGCAGTGACGCAACCAACCACGGTTAAGGTGTGTACGGCAATGAAACCACTGAGCCTGTCAAAGCAGAAACTCTATCAGGATCAGCAGCTAAACTCAGACAGACTCCTTCTGGGCTGCAGGACTTCCATGTATATGACTAATTAGACATTAATCTACTTAAGAGCTGCCCAGAGTCACTCCTACGTACAGATTTGTTCTTGCAACTGAAGACAATTTGTCGTGTTGAGAAGCTAGCAGGCGCAACTTTATCATCCTGGAGGGTAAATCCTTTCTCACGGCTCAGTGCGTCACCTTTACATACATCAGAAATGACATTAAGCACAATGACACCGAGCAGAACAACGAGAAAAACGAGATCGACAATTTGAATCTTCTGTGTAGCAACAACATGGATGGATTAAGGAAGAACAGGGCTGCCACAGTTGAGTCGGACGCAAAGCAACCACAAAACCGTGTCATTTGTAGACATGTGTGTCTTTGTAGTTGTCTTATAGGTCATTTTGTGTCAGTAGTAACCTATTTATAGTCTCTTTATTGTATTTTGGTCAGTTTGCAAGAGTTTCAGGTCATTTTGAGTCTCATTTTAGTCAATTTGCATCTCAGCTTTGTTGTTCTACGTCTCATTTCAAATCACATTTTGGGCATTTTGAGTACCTTGTTGTTTTGCATCCAACTTTAGTGCATTTAGCGTTTCTCTTTTGGTTATTTCGACTCTCATTTTGGTCAATTTGCATCTTAGTGTTATTGTTTTGGCCATTTAGTGTCCCAATTTTGTTGCTCTGCGCTTCGTTTTAGCCATTTTTTCCGCCTCTTTGTGGCCATTTTGCTTCACATTTGGGTAATCTGCATCTCATCTGTCAATTTGTTTTTGCATAATTTTGGTTGTTTTGAGTCTCTGTGGTTGTTTTCCGTCTTCTTTTAGTCATTTCGCATCTCAGCGTTGTTAATTTGAGCTTTATTTTGGTCATTTGGTGTCTCGATTTTGTTGATTCGCAGTCGTTTTGCACCTCCTTTGGTCAACTGTATCTCAGCTACGTCACTTTGGGTCTTACTTTGGTCATTTTGCATCTCTTTGTGTTCATTTAGTATCTCAGTTTGGGTTGGTTTGGGTCTACAGCTATTTTGAGTCTCATTTTAGTCATCTCGCGTTTCTTTGCGGACATTTTGCATCACGTTATGGTCGTTTTCAATTTTGGTTGAGTCATTTTGCTTTTTTGTGGTCATTTTGTGCCTATTTTTGGTTGTTTTGAGCATATTTGTGATCGTTATGACTCTTTCAGGTCTTTTTACGACTCATTTTAGTCAATTTGCATCTCATCTTTGTCGTTTTACGTCTCAATTTCGTTTTTTTTTTTTGTTTTGCGCCTCATTTTGGTTGTTTCTCGTCTCGTTTCCGTCATTTTGCATCTCGTTGTGGTCATGTAGCATTGCGTTTTGGTCATTTAGTATCTCAGTTTTGTTGTTTTGCACCCCACACTGGTTGTTTAGCATGCCTCTGTGGTTGTTTTGCTTCTCATACAGTTATCCATCCACGAGTAAGATAGACATTCACAAGTGATTCTTTTTAAAAACAGGAATTTAAAGGATTCAAAGGCTTTTACTGTCATAGTGCAATGACATTCTCAACTTCCTGTTTCTCTAAATACTGCTGTGAAGCCACTGTTATGTTTACAAAATCATTTGCTTGATTTTTTTAGGTTTCATTTGCATATTTTGACGTGTACAGCTGCAGTATTTAGTCGCCGTCCAACTGTGTTTCGCGCTGCAGCTAAATCAGGCCGTCTGTCCTTTCAGATCACGTATTTCCTGTGTAGAAATGGTTCCTGAATGCAGCATCTTCCTCAGAATAATTCATGGCGGCTCTGAGTCGTCTGCAGTGGTCCTGACAGGCCTGAATGCACAGTTGCAGATAGTTAGTCATTTCTCTGACACACAAAACCACCAGCGTTCGGAAAGATGTTTGCATGCAGTCAGGAGACGACAGCGGAGCAACGGAGAAACAAAACGAGGAAGGAAAGACTTTAGCCACAGTGTGGGATCATCATAATGCATCATACTTATCTGCAGCAACACACAAGTTCACAGTAATGTTCATGCAAATGAGTGCAGGGGAGTAGATAGACTATTTCCTTCCAGGTTTGTGTCTGCAGAGCTCATTAGGACTCTGTGGTTCAGAATCACTTAGGGGCTAAAAGCTCCTGCAGAGCCACAAAAAAAAAAAGAGACGGTAAATGGGCTTTACAGTAAATAGCTGCTCCACCCTCATCAGGAGGTAAACACATCATGTCCACCATGTCCACTCAGTGGCTGCAATCAGGTTAGCATCGACTTGACACTGCTTCAGAGAACACGAGCCAAAGACTGAAATAACGCCAGCAGGCAGCAGCAGGTCATTTTAAACGGGACAAACGGCTAAAGGTGGACTTTTTCTTTATGTTTGGATTATTTCTGGTGCACCTCAGTTGAAAGACAAACATTAAGGATGTGATTCGAGATATCTATGTCTTCGGTTTCTTATCTTAAAACAGGGCAGCACCTCTGTAGAGCAAAAAAATGTGTGTCAAGATCAGACACCTGTTGATGATGGCAAACACGCCCTTATGTACAGTAAACAATAGAAGTCAGTACACACCTGTGGAAACTCACCTAAATGTCAAATGACTCAAAACTGCATCACCTCTCGGTAACTGTATCATTTCTGAGTTGAACAGTCTAGAATTTCCTCTTATCAGCAATCAAAAACAAACATTTTAGCAAGACTGTAGTAATGAATCGGGACCCAAAGTAGAAACTCAATGGAAATGAGTCAACCTGGGATTTCCAGTCACTCTGGTTCTAAAAACGAGCTGTGAACAGAAGAGCTTTCTCAGTTTTGGACCTATGGGCTATGTCTATATGTCTACATCATGGCTCCACATGGAAAAGATTTGAACAGAGGAAGTAAAAAATCTTACAGTGAGACTTCACAAAGATGGAAAAGGATCCAGAAAGATCAACGAAATATCAGTGAAACACAGTGTCAGCAGTAATCAGGAGGTATAGAAGGAGCCTTAGTACCACTAATCAGGGCTGCAGTGGTCGTCCTCCTAAAATGACTCCACAGACAGTGAACTACTTTCACAATCCAGCTGTGAGAAACAGACGGCAGCTGCTTCAGACTTGGTACAGGAGTTATCAATAGAATTTCCGTGAATCTCAGACAGTGTGAAGAACAATTTATAACATCAACCTCTATGGATGGAGGACAAGAAAAAACCCATATGTGCTCTTCCACACAACACTACCAGAGTAAACTCTGCTCAAGAACATGAAAAGAAGCCTGATGAATGTTGGAGAACGTTCTTTGGTCCAATCCAATTTTATTTATATAGCGCACAACAGAAAACAGAAAACCCAACAATCCAAAGTTGCATTTGGATTCCCTATGAGCAAGCAGTAAGTGATGGTGGGAAGGAACCAAAAACCCCTAGGATAGGGAGGGGGGGAAGCAAACTCCGACAGAACCAGGCTCAGGGAAGGCGGCCATCTGCCTTGACCGGTTGGTTAGGGGTGGGGAAGAATGACAATGAAGATAATTTTGTTGGGCTCAGATGGAGTCCAGCATGTTTGGTCAGAACCTGATCAGGACTACCACACTGAATGCATAGTCCTGACAGTAAAGAACTGCCAGTAAGTGATTGATTCATAGCAAAAAAAAATTGAACAGTGGACATTTGTCCTGTGCTAAAGTTGCTAATTCTGCCAACGAACACTGGATTTGGCTCACAAAAGCATCTCCGCTACGTCTACCGCTGTGATATAACAAATCTGTCCAAGTCGATCCTGGCTTGTCTTAAACACAGTAGTTCTGTTCATTGTTGTGGCCATTAAAGCATCACAGAAGTCTTTGTCATGGTGCCCGTTGCTAGCTAAACTCAAACAATGCTCCCTGCTTGTCGACATGAGCTGCCTGTAATCTGAGTGACACCTCTTCTGGTCTCTAAAGTATTAAAGAGTGGTAGAACAACCAGGTACTGAAGCTAAACCACAATGGATTTTCTGACATGCATGTAGAGAAGACAGGTTTTCGAAACTTTACAACGAGGTTAAGTACCACCTACAGAACACTAAGGAACAACTGGATGCAGAAATACAATTATTTAAGGCATTGCAGCGTTACTCAGTTTCCAAACACACACACTGGACTGATTTTAATAACCTTAATGTACTTGGAGTGTGTATTATCCAGGAAAATAGTATCAGATTGGACTGGGGGCAAAAACAAAAGCCTGATTGAGACATCCCTAACAAATTCCTTTCGTTGCTCCACCTTTTACAACAACACAAGTGTGGTTTTCTTTAGCATCCATCAAACAAACTTTTACAAGTACTGTCATGTTTGCGTTGAGCAACCACTTAGTGAAAAATGATGGAGTGGGACAATACATTAACCAGCACGGACCATATGGGTTTAATGGGGAACTTCCCAGTAGAGGATATGAGGACATACAGACATGGGAGGCTGAGTGGGTGCGTGAAACTTCTACATTGAAGGAACGAAGCAAAAAAGTGGCTTCTGAGGAGAATTCAGGGAAAATTTTTAGACTTAAACCTAAGATGATGAACGAGACGATGGGAGGCTGAATGACCGACCACGCCCTGAAACTGAATGAAACGTTTGTTTGTGGAGGGGGAGGCGAAGAGAGAGGCGACGCAACCAGTTCTACTCCACTGGCATGACTGGAAAAACAGAAATACAACGCATTGTAGCTGCAAAATGGATGAAAAATATGATGAGAAATAGAAGATAAAGTGAAATAAAAGCTCCGAAACACCTGAAAAAGAAGCCAAATTAATGTAAAAACTAAGTATTCTCCGAGTTTTGCTATAAAAAGTTGCGCCACAGGCTCAGAAACTAGAAAAACACAGCCATAAATGAACTCAATGACAAACCAACTGAATCCTCCACTCGGAAACTCTTACAGATTTAAATTCAACGCATCATATCCAGCTATACAAGGACACCTGTCCGAGGAATCACCTGTAAAGTCAAAAAGCAGCAGAGTGTAAAGCTTCTTCTTTCAGACTCACCCAGAAGAGAAGGTTGAAGAAGAAGAGCAGGTATTTGATGCATTTATTCACAGCCATGTTCTTTATTTTTCAGCTCGTCCTTGGTCCTCAGTGACTTCAGAGCCGACACCAGCGTCCTTCAGACCGAAGCAGAATCAGAGAATCTCCTCGAGGCGACTAAACAGCAGCCTGTTCGACCTGTTTCCTCCCAGTGAGGCCGCCTCCCTTCTGTCATTTCCAGCCTCCCGCTTTTAATCTGAAACTCTCCTTTGTCTTCTTCTTTCTGTCTTTCCTTTGTCTTTTTTTAAACCTTGTCTGTAATTTAAGCTCACATTTTTGCATGAGTTGATTTTTTAATGATAATAATTTGAATCATATTGCAAAGGTCTTTACAATTAAACAAATGTCACATTAGACAAACACATGATGATTGATGAACACGTGTAAATATTAGTCATACATGTCAGGAGAATATTTTACTCTAGTTATTCATAAAGCATTGAGTTTTGTTTGCTTCTTGTCTGCTAAAAAACATGAGAAAACCACTCCGAGACTAATCTGATTAATCAGTGTTTTCACCTGTTCTGCTCATTCTGCAGGTCTGTCTGCAATCAGTGTGTTTCTACGGAGTATTTTTCCATCCTGCTGCGTGCCGACCCGCTTCATCAGGTGTTTCTGTGACTCATAATAAAGGTAGAGCAGAATTCCAGGTTAATACATCAGATAAGATCTTGAAGCGGCTGCAGCGGAAAACGGGAGGTTAAATATTCACTTCAGCTTCTGCTCTACATCACTTGTAATTTTAATTATGTTTTTCTGTTCTACTACAAATTACACTTAAAGAAACAGATGCAGAATTCAATCTAAGGTGGCAAATACAGGAGTTGAGCGGATCAACTAATCTAAATAATTGTACCTCATCCTCATACAAATCTGCTGTCAAAAGTGGCCCCTGATTGGTCCATAAATGTAAACAACTGTACAATTAACACAGTAACAGTGAAAACACAGCAGACAGATAATGCAAAGTTTTAATAGTTTCCTCAGTCTGACTATAATAATAAACAGTTTTCTGCCTCACTATTTGCAAATGTTGAGCAGCTAAATGCTTAAATCTCATATTAGCATGTTAGCATGCTAACACTTGCTAATTTATCATAATAATCCCCCTCGGGGAAATTCCTTCTCGACATCTGACCCATCCTATTAATGGTTAACCTTAACTATACATAGTAGGAGCAGTGGGCTGCCGCGGTGCAGCGCCCAGGGAGCAGTCAGGGGTTAAGGGCCTTGTTCAAGGGCCCACAGTGGTGCTGACTGGGACTGGACTCCTACTTTTCCACGTCAGCCTCTTGCCAGTCCAGGTGCTCGAATCAGTGACCCACCAGTTACAAGTTCGCTTCACAAACCACTTGGCCACCAATTTGCACCAAATCAAATCTAACTTTGTTTAATGTGATTTCTTTTAGCATTTCCAAGCATCTTACTGATCTACTAAACTTTAGCCAACACTCAAATTCATTCACTAATTCATTCAAGAGACATTTTTATGTCTAACTAATAATTGCAGCTTCATTTAAAAGTATTTTCACGTCATAAACTTATATTATTTGTGTTGTTTTATCTGGAATAAATATATTTAATCGTAGTTCTAATGCTTTCATAAGGCAAATGGTGATAAAAGTCAGTTAATTTTGCCTTTGGCTGAATGTAAAAATGACAAAACACTTAAAAATGATGGAATGAGAAATGATCACAAAATGACAAGATGCCATTTCCTTGCTAAGGAGGAATTCTCTGAAGTCCACAACCCACCAGCAAAGGACTTATCTTTCAAAATTAGTACGATTTAAAATGACAGCAATCTTCTGAGTGACAAACTATAAAAACAGGCATATTTTCACCTTTCAGATGGTCCATAAACTGCTCATGTTTGACGTATAGTTCCGTCTATAGAATCAGCCACGTCCAAACTTAAACTGTCGAGTCATTCCTTGTTAAATACTTTAACTTTACCACACCTACTTCCTTTAAACTTTTATATTGTCATGTTTAGTATCTGAATATGTTATAAACATGGAGTTCTAACCACAGCTGCATCAACACAGTATTATTAAAAGATCCAGTCAGCAAAATATGGCTCTATGTCACCATCTAGTGGCAGCTCAACCAAACTACAGCACAACCAACTGTCATCATCAGATCCTCAAATCCAGCTGGTTAACACCATCAGCAGTTTAAAACCAATAAAAAAGAGTCAAAAAATGGGCAGGGGTAGGTGGCGACCAAGTCATTTGCTGGTCCGACCAGTTGAAATGTAAAAATCCACTTCAGATTTGCATCTCGAGCAGCTTCTCTGTCATTTAACGGACAATAACTTCGGAATGCACAAGTAAAATTTATTGTAAAAATAGAATTTAACTTACAAACTGTTCAATGCATCAAAACTTCAAAAACAAATTCCTTTGTTTGGAGCTGAGAATAAAAAAACAGCCAAGAAATTTATTAAACCCATGAAATTCTGCCTCGTGTCTGGAACTAAAAGAGTTTACTGACATTAAAACTCAGGAAATCCTCAAATTCAAAACATTTTAGAGCTTTTTTTTCTTGCTCTGCATTTTCAGAATCGAATCTCTGAGAAAGTGTTGCATCCATCACTTTTGCACTATATTATAACAAAAACAGAACTTTGACATGTCTGTATCACAAAATACAAAATACAAGAACATTTCAGCAGCTGTTCCGCTAGTTTGAAAATGTAGTTTTTGAATTTCTACTGAAAACAGTCTCGAAAGCTTCAACAACATGAGCCTCAGACAGAATCCTTTGTTCTATGTAACAAATGCATCAGCTAAACTTTAGAAACTACTGGTCCACTGGAAAAACTCCAAATCACAGCATCAGAACGGTAAAAACCAGAAATCTAAAGTGGGATTTGGTCCAGTTTAGTGTCAGTAGTTTCGGCTGAAATGCTGGTTGACTTTGAACACAGAAATGTACACACTGAGGCTGATAAGGAAAAACTGACATTGCTCCTTCAGCCAGACCAGGTCCATCTCCACCTGGCCGTCCAGGTCGTGGTAGTCCATCAGGAAGTGGTCGCCGCTGTAGTCCGACGACGGCGACTTCTTCACCATCCGGTTGTAAATCGGCGAGCTGACGCACCAGAAGGGTTTCTGGAACTCGTCCAGCAGAGTCAACGTCATGACGCAGCAGTTCTACGAACAAGAAAGGACCATCAGAGCTGGAAACAGGGGTTGGGTTTCCCTTTGTTGCTCTTTGGCCGAGTCAAAAACAGACTTGCGCTGAATTATCCGTTGTTTACAACCACAGTGTTTGCAGTTTGGTTTCCTTAATTATCTCAGCAACAAGATGCAGACCTTACTAAACTAAGGCCTACATTTAGATTACAGGGACACATAGTGTAGGATTGTACCTGAGAAAAACTAATATTACAATATTTAACCACCATTAAACAGTAGCTTCACACAAAATTCTTCTTTTGGAGTCAGTAAATTAAATTTTACTATAAACAAACTGATTCAGGTTTCAAGTTTTTCCCGTCAAAAACAAAACAAGCTAATTTCTGTTTCACCTTTTTGACCCAAAAACAGAAAATTGGTCAAAATATTAAAGCATAATTCAAATTTCCAACTACTACCAAAAACAAATGTATTCACACAACATGAGAGGTGTTTTGTTGTGGACAGATTCACCTCCACTGATCCCTCCAACACATCGCTCTTCCAGGGCAGCCTGATGCTTCCAGACAGAGCTCTGTGCTGAGACAAGTTGGTTCTGTTGATCACATCCAGTTTCACCAGTGAACAATGGACCTGAACTGAAGAAGATGAGGAACCACAACAGCAAGAGGTGTTAACTAGAAACTTGATGAATTTATTATTATGTGTTCATCTCAAAAACGAGCTGCTTAGTCTTATACAGTTGTGTGCGAAAGTCAGGGCACCCCTTTAAAAACAGCATATTTTATATATTAAAAAATTAATATCCATATTTATAGTCTCTCTGGGATATGGGAAAAAAAGACAATATTATCAGGAAACATTAATGCATAGTTACATTTTATTTTATAACTTGAACAAAATTACAAAAACAAAAAACATAATTTTGGCCTGTGCAAAAGTCGGGGCACCCTACAGCGTCAGTACCTTCAGTACTTAGTAAGACCCCCTCTGGCAGATATCACAGCTTCTAAACGCTTTTTATAGCCAACGACAAGTCTCTGGATTCTATCATTTGGGATTTTCCCCCATTCTTCCTTGCAAAAGGCTTCCAGTTCTGCAATATTCTTGGGTCGTCTTGCATGCACAGCTCTTTTAAGATCTACCCACAGATTTTCAATTATGTTTAAGTCTGGAGACTGTGAAGGCCATTCCAAAACCTTCAGCTTGCGTTTCTTGAGGTAGTCCATGGTGGATTTTGAAGTATGTTTTGGATCATTATCCTGTTGTAGAAGCCATCCTCTTTTCAGCTTCAGCTTTTTTACAGATGCTGTGATATTTGCCTCCAGAATTTGCTGGTATTTAATGGAATCCATTCTTCCCTCCACCCGAGCAATGCTTCCTGTCCCACTGGCTGCAACACAACCCCAAAGCATGATGGATCCACCCCCATATTTAACAGTTGGCAAGGTGTTCTTTTCATGAAATGCTGCTCCTTTTTTTCTCCAAACATACCTTTGCTTATTGTGGCCAAAGAGTTCTATTTTAACTTCATCAGTCCACAGCACTTGTTTCCAAAATTCATCAGGCTTCTGTACATGTTCTGTTGCATATTTTTGACGTTGTATTTTATGATGAGGACGGAGGTAAGGTTTTCTTCTGCAGACTCTTCCATGAAGGTCTTGTTTGTGCAAGTATCGCCGCACAGTGGACGGGTGCACTACCACTCCTGAGTCTGCTAAATCTTCCTGCAGGTCTTTTGACGTCAAATGTGGGTTTTGATTTACCTTTCTGACCAGCCTGCGAGCTGTTCTGTCCGAGAGTTTCCTTGGTCTTCCAGATCTCATCTTGACCTCCACAGTTCCCCTCACCTGCCATCTCTTAATTATACCTCGCACTGTGGAAACTGCAAGCTGAAAACGTTTTGCTATCTTCTTGTAGCCCTCCCCGGCATTGTGGGCATCAATAACTTTCATTTTTTCTGTCTTACTTAGCTTCTTAGAGGAACCCATGATTGCTGTTGTTTGCACAGGTTTGTGGAGTCGCCATATTTAAGAAACCCTGAAATACACACCAGCTGGCGCTCCCTAATGACAATTGTTGACACATGCTTCAGGACTAATGAGCTGGTAAAGGTCTGAATTTGTTAAAAGAATCTGACACATTGAAACTCTCAGGGTGCCCCGACTTTTGCACAGGCCAAAATGATGTTTTTTATTTTTGTAATTTTGTTCAAGTTATAAAATAAAATGTAACTATGCATTAATGTTTACTGATAATATTGTCTTTTTTTCCCATATCCCAGAAAGACTATAAATATGGATATTAATTTTTTAATATATAAAATATGCTGTTTTTAAAGGGGTGCCCTGACTTTCGCACACAACTGTAGTTACATTAAAGGATATTCAAATGATGAAAACCAACAGATTCATGCCCCACCTGGTTTCCATGTTTTGCAGATGATCCCTCCTTTTATTTTGCAAAACTTTCTTTAAATCTTTATATACAGAAAGTGACAAAACTTTAAAAAAACTAACTTCTTGCAGAGTGTAACCAGATTACCCGGGCTGCAGGACAGCTGGTGGAAGTGTCCAGACATGATCTCCGTTCCGGTGCTGTGCAGAACAAAGTGCAGAGAGTAACCATGGAGACCAAACTCAGGGTCTGAATCGTCCACCAGCGGAGGGTCCACTCGATCAGAGTACGGGCTGCAGGAAGGGACAAACAAATGAACGTGATATTTTTCTCAATAGCAACTCAGTTTTATCAACCATTACAATGAAGGAATCTTATCCCTATCAATCCCCATTCATTTTAAATGCAGGAGCTCTGGCTGGAGGCTATTAAGTGTCACAGTAGTCTTTGTCATGGTGCCCCTTGCTAGCTAAATCCCCACAATGCTGTCTGTTTACCAACATGACCTTCCTGTAATCTAAGTAATGCCTCCTCTGGTCTCTACAGTAGTAAACAGTAACCAGGTACTACAGCTAATCTTCAATACATTTTCTGACATGCATAACCTTCTCCTTCTGCTTTAGCTGTTCATATATATTTAATATTTGTGAGCATGTCCTTTAATGAGGGATACACTTACCAGACTGGAGATCCCAGCAGACTTTTCTCTACCAGCTTGTGGAAATGCAGGCTGACCATGATGAAGGCCACACTGCTTTGACCCTACAAACAAATACAGGAATATTCATCATTTTGTTTGCATTATAAAAACGTAAAGTGGATGTTTACTGAAGCAAGTAAAAAAAAATTAAAACAACAGTATGTTTTGCATCTTAACTGTGTGCTTTTGTGTGTTGTTTTGTTTATTGGGGCATTTTTAATCTTCTACATAAACACAAAGTATGACTCAACAGTGATTAAAGCCAAGTCCTGGTTTAAAGTCTTGTGTTCTTTTACACTTCGGATACTTTTTCTTCAGGTCAGTAAAGACACTGGTCCTGAAAATCACAGCAACTGATTCATATACTGTGTAAACACTGGAGGGCAATAACCATCACAGACGACTTTGTCATGGTGCCCACTGCTAGATAAACCCCTACAATGCCCTCTGCTTATCAACATGAACTGCCTGTAGTCCGAGGTATCGCCTACTCAAATTGTCATAATATTAAAGAGTACAAGGCTCCACCTGGTGGCGCCACCAGGTACTGCAAGTAACGTAGAATACATTTTCTGACAGGCATGTCCTTCAGCTTCTACCTTATCCATTAAAATATTAACAGAAATTAATAGATTAACTGTTAATCACAAAAAAATCCCAATTACACTCCTTTATTTCAAATCATGGATCAAGAGGTACCAGAAGCATCCGGCCGCATTTTCATTAAAACGTCTTCAAGCACCGTCTGGATTTTCTGTTAAAGATTTACCCTCCAGATGCCGATGATGAAGCCTGGTGGCAGATACATCAGTTTGATCAGTTTGTCTTTGCCAAAGAACCGATGTGGGTGAGTCTTCACATCCAGCTTCAAAATGAAAGAGCGCCACCTCGGCCTGGAAGAGGAGAATCAGCAGAGGTGAGGATGTGGTGAATCGGTATCATTAGGAATTTCTCAATACAGAAAACTAAATTTTACAAACATGGAAAAAATATTTTTCCAAGTGTCCACAGCTTTTACCTATACTGGGAACAATGGTGACTCCACCTGCCACAGATATTTAACTACTAAACACCTCCACAAAGCTTTTCTCTCCACTCTGCACATCAACTGTGGAAAGATGTTTCTCCATGCTGAATGTATCTTCCAACAGCTTGCTCCTCTGTATACCATCTTTGCGCCATGCTGCATTTATTTTATTGATCCAGTACGTTTGATTTTCCTCTCAGCGTCTCTCGTCATTCACTGTCTGCTCTGTGGAAACACTGCCTGCAGTAAATCTGAAAACTTTTTTGAATCCGTTACACCGAGGAATGAAGAATTTTCTGTTTATATGCATCATTCCAGATAGATCCATACATCAAACCACATGTTCAACGACCATCAGAAGGTTTAAAATCCACTGATTCTTCCTGTTTTTAACAATTTTCTCAACCAATTACCGGCAGACTGTTTATCCAAAACACAAAATAAACTCTGTGTACATGACTCGCATAAAAGACAAGAGCTCAGGCAGGAGGTCATTAACCACTAGGGCTGGACCCGAATATCTGAATATCTGGTCGCTGTGGTGGTGTCCGAATACTCATTTTGAGATCCGAATAGTTGTGCGAGCTTCCTGCGACCCCGGCCATCGCTGCCTGACTGAGCATGTGCACCAACTACATGCAGTTCGGGAGGCGGAAAACAGACCGACGGAAAGGCATGACGAGCGAGGACACTGCTGCTGTGCCAACGCTGTCGGACTCCGACGATGAATGTTCCCGCACCGGCCAACCCGGGACGACGTTGCTGCACGGACCGGATATTCGGATGTTTGTCAGTAACTGGACCTGAATATCCGGAGCACAGATATTGCTATTCGGACCAGCCCTATTAACCACCACAGAAGTCTTTGTCATGGTTCCCATTGCTAGCTGAACTCCCATGATGCCCTCTGCTTGGAAACAAGAAACTGCCCGTAGTCCGAGTGTCACCTCCTCTGGTCTCCACAGTGTTAAACAGGTAGAGCCTTCACCTGGTGGAACAACCAGGTGCTACAGCTAATCTTCAATACCTTTTCTGACATGCATGACCTTCTTCTTTTTCTTATTGTAAAAATATAAACGATAAACCAAGTGTACCCGACCTCCTGTCTTTGAGGCTCTTGCCCTCTTCCTTCCTGACTCCATATAGCTGGATGCTGCTGATATGATGGTATAGAGGGAAGCTGCCTTCACTCCAGCGGACGATGACGGAGGATTCGAAGAAGTACGCTCGGCTCTGCTCCAGGGTGACCTTCCGTCCCAGTCGATCGCACACCGTCAGCTCCCAGCTCACATTCAGGTTCCTGGAAACCACACAAGGAGGAAATAAAAAGACATGGCTAATATTTTGGTGTTTATAGGCGCTAGCTAACGTGGCGCCTTCTTGGATGGATGTTGGTCCGTTACCTGAGGACCCAGTCGGTCTGCCGGGGCAGTCCAGTGTACGGACTGAGGTCTCGCAGTTCTTTCCTCCACTTGTTCATTTCCTGTCCAGCGATGGTCCTGAAGTACATTTTCTTCCAGCGTCCTGATTCGTTCTCCTCCACCTGGTTCATCACAGCTTCATCCATCGACTTCGGTTTCCACATCTGACTCCCAAACTCTGACATGTAAATCTTCTGCCACACGACACTGAAGTTAAAGGAGGTCACAGCGAGATACAGGCTGCCAGGAAGTTCACTTCACTTCACAATAAAAGTCCTCAAGCGGCGTCACAATTAAAGTCCTTAGACCATTTGAAAGCGAAAGCCTTCCTGTTGCAACACAGTAAAAAACACTCAAGCTGCTTCAGAATAAAAGCCCTCTAGCTGCTTTACAGGGATTGTCCTCCAGCTGTTTCACAATAAAAGACCTCAAGCTGCTTCACAATAAAAGCTATCCGGCTACTTCACAGTAAAACACTACAGCTGCTTTAAAATAAAAGCTCTTAAGCCACACCAAAGTAAAAGTCCTCTAGCTATGACAAAATAAAAGCCCTCCTGCTACTTCACAATAAAAGCCTTAAAACCACTTCAAAATAAAAGCATCAACCGCTTCAAAATAAATGCTCCCAAGCTGTGTCGTAATTAAAGCCCTCAAAAACTGCTTCAGTGTAAAAGTCCTCCAGCTGTGACAGCCTTCTAGCTGCTTCACAATTAAATCTCTAAAACAACTCCAAAGTAAAAGTTCTTTAGCCATTTTAAAATAAAAGCCCACCAGCTGCATAACAATTAAGGCTCTAAAACCGCTTCAAAGGAAAAGTCTTCCAGCTGTGTCACAATAAAAGCCATCCTACTGCTTTGCAACAAAAGTGACCAACCTGCTTCACAATAAAAACCTTTCAGCTACTTCACAATAAAAGCCGTACAGCTGCTTGAAGCATGAAGCTAGATGGTGTCATAAAGACTTTTACTATAAAACACCCAGATGGAGCCACACATATTGTTTGACTCACCCTACAAAGCTAACTTGGCTTGCCATTGAAGGTAATCTACAGCTATATCCACACATAGAAGGAAATCTAAAACAAAATTCAGACTTTGCTGGCAGGCTCAGTACTTAAACTAGATCCGGTCCTAATAAGTGAGGAATGTGTCGACTCACTCGTCGTTGGCGAGCTGGTGGAAAAGTTTACTGACGTGACTGACGCAGAACAGCGAGGAGGCGTCCAGGTAGCACAGAATCTTGATCAGAATCTCAGACGGCAGCCTGAAGAGGGAACAGTGAGGCGTTACCATGGAAACGTGATGCTGCGACATGCAGTTAGTCCACCAATCAGCAGCCAGAAGCGGCAAACATCCAGGAAATCTGCGTATTTCATGATAGTTTCAGGTGTGAGTCTCAATATTTAAACTACTTATGTATAATTCTTGCTTATTTTTGTTATTTTTGACTGATGTACCTACATTTCTGTACTATCGCCTGCTGCTGTAACACTGCATGTTCCCCTACTGTGGAATTAATTAAGGATTATCTTTTTTTAAATTAAATTAGTCAGCTACATTTGCCGGATTAACGATATTGTATAATCTGAGCCCTAATATTTGACTTAGTGAATTTATATAAGTAATAATATTGTAGAATCAGGATGCTAATGTTTAAATTAGTTTGGTATAATCAATATTATTGTATTGTCTGAATTAGGGTGTACGATAAATATCGGACAGATAATTTTCTGGCCGATATGAGGAATTATGACGTCATACAGACAAATTTGAAAACATTAAAAAATAGCTCAGGCAAAAAAAAACACGCTACAATGAGGCGAGATTGCCCGTACTGTGCTGTGGGTCGGTTAGGGTGCTCCTACCTGTGCTGTGCCGTAAACTTCCCCTGAGCTCACTGTAAACAAACATGGCGTCGATCGTGTTGGACTTAATCACTGTTTCAGAGGAGGACATTTCACCTGAAACGCCAGCTTTGCTACGACGGTGTTTTGAAAACCTACGAAGACGCCTGCGCTGCTAAAGAAGCTCCAAAGCCAGTCGCAAAGAAAGGCCCGGGGCTTGTTCCTATCGACGCGTATTGTATTAAAATACACTTTTCAATTTGTGTTTAGCTACACATGTCTGAAGTGATCCAAGTTGTGCATTTATACTGTATTTTTTTGTATTAGAAGAGAATAAAATGCACCTTTTCAGTTCTCAGTACTTGTTAGTGCACTTTATGCATCCTTGCACAAGAGTCTGTGGACTCCTAGAGGCCTTTATTTTGGAATTTTGTATCTCCCATGTGCATCCAGTACAGTGGCATGGAGTAGAGTTAATTTAGGAAAGTAAAAGAACATCTAAAAAAGGTGATCAATGCTGTTGTACGATTTCACCTGCATGTTCAGTCATAGGTCTACGTGTGCTTGTTCGTATGCAGACGCCATTTTGTAGAAATAGAACTGTTCCTGATTTTTGTTTTGTTAATAGTAGTGATGTCAAGATATTTGGCTAGGACAAATCTACAATTGCAGTTTGATACATCCACCTTAGTTTGAGTCTTTCTTACCTCCAGGTGTGCACAAACTACAGTTTAATCTAAGTGAAAAAAATAATAAATATAAATATGTTATTGGTTATCAGTATCTGTATGGATCTTGAGAAGCAGGAAGTTGTCGATATCGGCTTAAAAAAAATATCGTGCACCCCGAGTCTTAACATTTAAATTAGAAAATTGCATTTACATGATAAATACTATTTCTAGTGAGAGAGTGAAGCTAGAAGTTGAAAGACATTTAAATAAAACCCTGAATCCATTATTAACCGACCACCTGTGTCAGTGAAATCAGCTAAACTCACTTTTCCACCAGGTTTTCTTTGTTCGCTGAAGGTCGAACTTCGGTAAAACGTGATTTCTGCTTCTGTTTCTGTTTCTGCGGCTCTGAGCGGCTGGAAAACAAAAAAACAGTCAAAATTAAATCAAACCTCCTGGAAATTAAAGTTTTAAACTCCTCTGAAGCTCTAAACGGAGTTCCGTCCATCACCTGCTCTCGTTCCTGGTCACCTTCGGCCGCTCCCTCCTCCACCTCCGGCCGCCCGCCTGGCCTCTCTCCGGGGCCGGTGCTCCTCGGAGGCCCGGTCCTCCTCGCCCCGGGCCCTGCTGCGTCCTCCAGGGGCCCTGTTGCGTCCTCCCCGGTCCCTCCGGTCCCGACTGTCGCTCCAAACCCTGCAGGAAGCTGCTGAAGAACTGACCTCGTCCCGCCGCCATGACGTTGTTTGTTCCGCCTCTCCGGTAGGAGGCGCTGCTGGTCTACCGGAGAGGAACCGGTGGTCGGTGTGTATGCGATGTTAAACTAACGTTAACGTTTGGTTTACAATATAATATGATATACAAAGCGGTAGGGTCTTCACTTTAATATTTAAATTAATCAGATGAATAATAATTTTTTTTTAAATATTTAAAAATATATAAATGAACGTTTAAATCAACAATAAATATTATACTAATGTAAACATTAAATTAACGTCAATAATTAGTTTACAGTGACAACAGGGAAATATTATATTATATTTGAAACTGTGGGGTCTTCTCTTTAAAATTTAATCAGTCAGAAAAATAATATTTGTATAAAATAAATTTTAAAATAGTTTAAAATATATAAATTAATGTTTGAATCAGTGATAAATAATACACTAATATAAACATTAAATCAACTGTAATATTTAAATCGGTCAGATAATTAATATTATTCTAGAAATAATAATAATAATAATTAGTTTACAGTGACAACAGGGAAATTTTATAGAATATGTAAAATTATAGGGTCTTAACTTTAATATTCAAATCAGTCAGATAAATAATATTATTTTAAAAATAAATTTAAAAAATATAAAAATATAGAAATAAATTTTTAACTCAGTGACAAATATTATACTAATGTAAACATTTAATGAAAGTTAATAAGTAGTTTACAGTGACAGCAGGAGTATTTTATTAGTCAGGTAAATAACGTATAATATATAGACAGAATATAGACTTTTTTTTTACCATAAAAATTACTCAAACTGATTAATCGATTGTCCAAATGTTTGCCAGTTAATGTAATAGTTGACAACTAGTTAAATTATTGCTGCAGCTCGACTAAAAGTTAGAAAAATTGTAACCAAACACATTACAACAAACAAACACTGGTATTTGTAGTTTTTTAAAAACTCTTTTATGTTGAATCCATTTTAAACATTGCATTTAGTTTCACATCATGAATTTATGGTTATATTTGAAACCTTTTCCAAAATCAAGGTGGTAAAATTACAAATGTAGCTGCTTGAAAACCCAAGAAAAAGTGCATAAACCCAATAACTGACGTGTTTACTTGTTTTTTATTTAGATGTTTTGCCAGATAATCCATCTTGGGTCATTATATCCTTGAGAAAACACAGTCCAGCACATAGCAGCTGCTAATTCTTTGTTAAAGTTAGTAAACCACATGGGGGCGCTGTGATACAAGATTAACCCCCAGGTCAACCTGTTGCTCTGGAGGCTTCACACAAACAACTTAGTGTACATCTTAATGAATCCTAATGAGAGTCACGACCCCATTTAATTAAAGGAGTTGGACATCAGCGTCTGTTCTCACAGAATAATCGCATTTTGGCCCATTTTTGAAATTCGTCCAACTTAGTCAGCTTTAAAAAGAAGTGGTTTTCTTTTATTTCTGAGGAAAAAACAAATGTGATTAAGTAAAACGATGCTGATCAGATCTTGAAGAAATGGAACAAGAAGTTCTCCGTGATCCCAATAAGCAGGGATTTCAAGTGCCAGTAAAAATGCCAAAAAACTAAATAAGAAAATGGAAACAACGGTCGGATTCACGACGGAGATGATCACATTCTGTGTTTGTCTTATAACACATGAAGCAGTTCTCAAGAGTGATAATGAAAGTTCCAAAAACAAAATTAGGAAAATAGAGAGAACAACAGTTGGAATCGCTACGAACATCATCAAATTCTGTATATTGTGTTGGTTTTTAAACCTGTTTTGGACACTAAAATGTCTGCTTGGAACCTTTTCAGATACAGGTTCAATTGAGAATGAAAGCTCCAAAAACAAAATCAGGAAAATGGAAGAAAACAGAGTAAAATCCATGGTAAAAATGATCAAATTCTGTATATTATGTTTGTTTTTAAGCCTGTTATGGAGAATAAAATGTTTGCTTGGAGCATTTTTAAGCAGCACCTTTGAGGGAGAATGAACGTTCCAAACATGAATTGAGAAAAATCGAGGAAACAGCTGTTAGATTCGCTGCAAAATGATCACATTCTACACGTTATGTTGGGTTTTAAACATGTTTTGCACAATAAAAAGTTTTCTTGGATCCCATTAAGCAGTGATATGGAGTGCCAGTTAAAGTTCCAACAACAAAATCTGGAAAATGGAGAAAAAAACACAGCAGGATTCACTACAGAAATGATCAAACTCTGTGTTTTATGTTGGTTTTTTAATCCTGTTTTGGAGAACAAAAAATTGTCTTGGATTCTATTTAGCAGAACCATTCTACTGTGCAGTGTAAGAATGAAATTTCCAATAACAGAATCTGCACAATATTGGCAAAAACAGCAGGATTCACTACAGAAATGATCAAATTCTGTGTTACATGTTGGTTTTTAAACCTCTTTTGTAGAACAAAAAATTTGCTGGGATCCAACTGAGCATTGCTTTCGAGTGAGAGTGAAAGTTCCATTGAGACAAAGGGAAGAAAACAGAGTTAGATCCACAGAAAAAATGACCAAATTCTATATTTTATGTTGGTTTTTAAACTTATTTTATAGAACTAAAAGTTTGCTGGGGTCCCATTAAAGCAGCCCAGTGAAAATCCAAAAACAAAATGAGAAAAATAGAGCAAAAAATCAGTTTTGTTTGTTTTGTTTTGCTTGGCTTCTACTATGTGCTTTCGTTCTTATAGTGCAGTATAAAAATGCAATTTCCAATAACAAAATCTGGAAAATAGAGGCAAAAACCAGCAGGATTCACTACAGAAATGATCAAATTCTGCATAATACGTTGTTTTTTTTTTGGAGAACAAAAAGTTTGTTGGGATCCAGTTGAGCAGTGCTTTCAAGTGACAGTGAAAGTTTCATAAGCAAAATGTGGAAAATTGAGGAAAAAACCGTTAAATTCACAACTAAAATGATTAAATTCTGTATTTTATGTTGGTTTCTACGCCTGTATTGGAGAACTGGTGCGTTTTTTTTCCCAGTTATCCTCCATCTTTCACTTCATACAGATCATTCAGTGTCACAATGAGGATCACTATCATATAAAACACAAACTAACAGATATTATAAGCTGTATTTTTAGTATTGTGAGTGTATTTTCTGGAAGCTCTCATCTGCATAGTGACATGTGACTCTCAGCAGCAGCGTTTCTTAAAATTCTACACTTGAGGTCTTAGTTCAGCCACTTTTATGTCTCTCTTTATGTCCCATCTCTGCTCACAACTACTTCAACACACACAGAGTTGAAGAGGGAGCCACTCTCCAACACGCATTAGGAATTTTACCCAGCCTTCTCCTTATTGGAATAACAATGCACTTGTGCGCATTGGTCACCCGGTCAGTGCCACTTCCTCAATCTCCATGAGAAAAAAAAAGCCCCCCCGTGAAAGCGTCCCGGAGGGGGAACCCAGCAGGTTTATGGTAATCAGCCTCTGAGGAGGAGAGCAGGAGGAGGAGGAGGAGGAGGAGAGCCGCGGAGCCATTTTGTACTCATTTTAAACTCTGTGGATTCACGCAGCCGCTGCGCGCCGTGGATACGAGGGGACTATGGATACCGAGCGTCTTTTTCCACGTTAAAACGCCACGATGAGGGATAAAAGCAGGACGCGGTGCTGGCAGAGGGAGAGTTAATGCGCTTGCGGTGGAGTTTCGGTGAAGTTTCAGTTGGGATCTGGCCGGTTTCACAAGCATGGAGCTCCCGATGTGTTGGGTTTGGGTCTGTGTCCTGTTCGCCGCGCCGCTTGCGGGATGTTTGGAGATGCACCTTTCGGAGACTTCACAGCCCGGCAGCCTCCTGGCCAACCTGTCGCTCGGGCCCGGCTGGACGTACAAACTTGACAGGACTTTATCACCCAAATTCATTCAGAGTTTCTTCCAAGTCGGGCGGCACGACGGGCTGATCCGTCTGTCCCGGAGAGTTCAGTGCGCGCACACGCCGAGGAACCCAGCGTCTGTTTATTTCAGAACGTGTTCCTCCGCATCTGGGGACGTTATTCTGACGCATTTTAACGTGTTCGTCCACGGCCAGGACTGTTTTATTAAATACAAGAGAAAGAAAGCGACAGGTAAGCCGGACATTCACGTTAAACTCCGTTCAAAACTGGAGGCGACTCCCTGCTCAGCCGCAGGTAAACTGCTTTTGAATGTAACAGAACTTTTGCCTGCTTTTACGCGGAGCAGTTCGCTTTTGGACACTGAATGCGCTGGAAAAGACTTGGCTGCGGTGTTCAGGCAGGGGGATTTGTTCCTGGCCGCTGACTGGTGCTTTGCGCACAGAGGACAGCCCGAGGTGGATTTGCACTGCGCCTTTCACAGCTCTCCAGGCAGCCGACTCTCTGTGCAGCTGAGTCTGACGCTTGTAAAAGTGCCTAAACAACACGGATCTTCGTCAGAAAGGGTCCAGAGGAAGTCTGGGATCCACAGGGGGAAGCGACAGGTGAACACATCTCCCCAGTTCCAGCTCCCCAACTACCAGGTGTCTGTGCCTGAGAATGAGCCTGCAGGAACTGCTGTTATCACCCTGAAAGCAACTGACCCGGATGATGGAGAGGCAGGTAGGCTGGAGTACAGCATGGAGGCTTTGTTTGACAGGAGGTCCGATGACTTTTTCACCATTGACTTGCAGACAGGGAGCATAACAACGGTCCAGGCGCTGGACAGAGAAGTCAAAGACACCCATGTTTTCAAAGTTACTGTAACTGACAATGGGACCCCTAAAAGATCTTCCAACTCATACCTCACTGTCACTGTGAGTGACACTAATGACCACAGCCCCATATTCGAGCAGAATGAATACCGTGTCAGCATCAGGGAGAACGTAGAGGTCGGCTTCGAGGTGATGACGATCCGGGCCACTGATGGCGACGCTCCCTCCAACGCCAACATGATTTATAAAATAGTGAACGGCAAAGGGGTCAACTCTGTGTTTGAAATCGACCCCCGGAACGGCCTGGTGAGGATCAGAGAACGACCTGACAGGGAGACCCGGGCCCAGTACCAGCTGATCGTTGAAGCCAACGATCAGGGGAAAGACCCGGGCCCCCGAAGTGCCACCGCCACCGTTAACATCTCCGTGGAGGACGAGAATGACAACTACCCACAGTTCAGTGAGAAGAGGTACGTGGTGCAGGTCCCAGAGAACGTGGCGGTCAACACCAAAGTCATCCAGGTCGAAGCCACCGACAAAGACGAGGGGAACAACGCTAAAGTTCACTACAGCATCATCAGTGGAAACGTTAAAGGCCAGTTCTACATCCACTCCCCCACCGGGGTCATCGATGTCATCAACCCTCTGGACTATGAGATGATTCGGGAGTATAATTTGCGGATTAAGGCTCAGGACGGGGGCAGGCCTCCGCTGATAAACGGCACAGGGATGGTGGTGGTGCAGGTGGTGGACGTGAATGATAATGCCCCCATGTTTGTTAGCACACCCTTCCAGGCCACCGTGTTGGAAAACGTGGCCATCGGTTACTCTGTGATCCACATCCAAGCAATTGACGGTGATTCAGGAGAAAACGCCCGTTTGGAATACCGGCTAAAGGACACAACGCCTGGATTTCCGTTCACGATCAACAACAGCACAGGATGGATTACAGTGAGTGAGGAGCTGGACAGGGAGACCATGGACTTCTACACCTTTGGCGTGGAGGCCAGAGATAATGGGATACCTGTGATGTCATCGTCTGCCAGCGTCAGCATCACGGTGCTGGATGTAAACGACAACGTGCCCACGTTTACCGAAAAGACCTACTCGCTGAAGATCAATGAGGACGCCGTTGTGGGGACCAGCGTTCTGACAGTGACAGCCGTGGATCGGGATGTCAACAGTGTGGTGACCTATCAGATCTCCAGCGGCAACACCAGGAACCGCTTTGCCATCACCAGCCAAAGCGGCGGCGGCCTCATCACCCTAGCCCTTCCTTTGGACTACAAACAGGAGCGCCAGTATGTCCTGACGGTCACCGCCAGCGACGGGACGCGCTATGACACCGCTCAGGTGTTCATCAACGTCACCGATGCCAACACACACCGGCCCGTCTTCCAAAGTGCCAACTACCAGGTGATGCTCAGTGAGGAGAAACCGGTCGGCACCACGGTGGTGGTGATCAGCGCCACTGACGAGGACACAGGGGAGAACGCTCGAATTACATACGTGATGGAGGACAATGTTCCTCAGTTTAAAATCGACCCGGATTCTGGTGCCATCACCACACAAATGGAAATAGACTACGAAGACCAGGCCTCCTACACATTAGCCATCATTGCCAGAGACAACGGCATCCCTCAGAAATCTGACACCACCTATGTGGAGATTATCATCCTGGATGCTAATGATAATGCTCCTCAGTTCCGCAGAGACATGTATCAGGGGACTGTATTTGAGGATGCACCTATCTACACCAGCGTTCTCCAGATCTCTGCTTCAGACAGAGATTCTGGCTCCAATGGCAGAGTCAGCTACACATTTCAAGGTGGCGATGATGGAGAGGGGGATTTTTTCATCGAACCTTACTCTGGTATCATCAGAACTGCTCGCAAGCTGGACCGGGAGAACGTCCCTGTTTACAATCTGAAAGCCTTTGCTGTGGATAAAGGGGTCCCGCCTCTGAAAGCAGCTGTTCCCGTTCACGTCGTGGTCCAAGACATAAATGACAATGCTCCAGTGTTCGAGAAGGATGAGCTTTTTATTGACGTCCAGGAGAACAGCCCGGTGGGGTCCGTCGTGGCCCAGATCACCGCAACCGACCCGGACGAGGGCACCAACGCTCAGATCATGTACCAGATCGTAGAGGGGAATAGTCCAGAGGTTTTCCAGCTGGACATTTTTAACGGCGACCTCACTGCGCTCACAGACCTGGATTACGAGACCAAGACTGAGTATGTCATAGTGGTTCAGGCCACATCGGCGCCCCTGGTGAGCCGAGCCACCGTGCACATCCGCCTGGTCGACATGAACGACAACCGACCGGTGCTGAAGAACTTTGAGATTATTTTCAACAACTACGTCACCAACAAGTCCAACAGTTTCCCGTCAGGAATTATAGGGAAGGTGCCGGCCCATGACCCCGATGTGTCGGATAAGCTGCGGTACAAGTTCGAATCTGGAAATGAGCTCAACCTGCTGCTGCTGAATGAAGACACTGGGGATCTGAGGCTGAGCAGGGATCTGGACAATGACCGGCCTCTGGAAGCACCTATGACCATCTCTGTCACCGGTAAGTCAAAAGTTCAAATGCTCAAGCTGCTGTTCTGTGAAAAAAATCTAGCTTTTTGTGTAAAAGAAGATGGATGGATGGATGGATGGATAGATAGATTATTGCATACCAGGAAGCAAAATTACACATGTATTGTAAATTGCACAGGCCCAGGAAGAGCTTAGCGTTAATGCCCAATGCTCATCCTCCCCATCCTCCCCATTTCCACCTTTAACACCATTAGAAGGTGTTAAAGGTGGAAGTTTGAGTCATTTGTGATCATACTGCAGAGTCAATACAGAATTCCCTGTCGATGGCTGCAGTGTTGACTCTGTGATCAGTTAAGTGTTTGCTGCAGGCTCTATGTGGGATCCGGTTGTGCTGCTTTTGTGCCGTGTGTGATAAATGTATTGTGTGCAAGTGGTTGGTTGGGGTAATAAAAAAGGCGCTATGAGCAGGGCACCCTTATGAACCGAGCCGCTTTGTTGTTGCAGCCATGTGGGTTTTCATCCAAAGCAGGAAGTGCATGTAGAGCAAGTATGTCTAATGATCTTCCCTCCTCTTTGAGCTTCTCTGGGCTTCTGTAGGTGCGCTGCGGGGAGGTTGATGCACATCTTGCAGCAAGATGTTTTAACAGAGTAGCTCACCTTTCGTTCCATGCAGAGGTTTTCTTTTACACGTGGACAAAGGTTTGGATCGGAGGGCGTTTGTGCTGCAAGGTCACGCAGCAAGAATTTGAGTTTCTTTCTTTTTTTTTCTCTCCCCAAGACAGAAGCAGACTTTGTTCTTTTAAAGTTAAAGATTAGTCAGGTGCAAACACTCTGACATCTGCACCTAAACTGGCAGGAGAGCGGCTCCAGTACATGCACAAACACACTTTGCAAGGAAGGCACTTGGGCATTAATCAAGCAGGATAAATCCAACGCCCTGACAGAATAACTCCCCTGTCACCTATTGGCAGTTGGTTGCTCAACCTCCTCTTGTTCTTTCTCCCTTCTAGAAAGCTGAGCCAACGCAGCCAGATCAGCTCAGCTCTTTTCTAAGTGTCACTCTGTTGTCTCTCCGTTGGCTAAAGATTGCCAGCATATCACACACACTCGAGAAATACAAATGAGTTGCTGTGGTGTGGGGTGCACCAGGGCGACTCGCATTTCTAGTCAATCAGTTTAATCATAATTGGACGTATTTCGAGGTTATGGATGGGAATAGTGCACATTTTTTGTCCTGATAATTTGCAATCAGCTGGATTCAAACCTGCTATAATGTCAGAGTTTGTTGGTCATCAGTCAGTTTAAGGCAGCGTTTTTATCGAGAGGTTTGGGCTTCGTCTTTGTCTCCAACAAAAAGCAGGCTGTCCTGTTTTTTAAGTGTTTTACGGCCGTTGTAGTCGACCTGGAGAGCATCCGAGGGCCTTATAGCCCTCATTCGCCGCCTCTGCATTCTTGCTTGTCAATAACAGCTGACAAGTCTTGCCGTATCCGTGACAACCGTGACCTCGTGATGGTCCCGCCGGGGGGGCCGGACCTCTTCATCAGCCGCAGGAACACATAAATATATGTAAGCACGCGTTCATGCACAATTGAACAGATGCTCGCATGGAAGAGCAGCTCCAGACCGCTCTGTTTTCACCCTGATGTCAAGTGTTAGGTAACTATTACAGCTGATGTCTTGACCCTTTGACCTCAGGTTCCCGGGGAGAGGAAGGCCTGAGGGGGTCGGTGGGCTTTCAGCACCTTAAACAAGAAACAAAAAGCTGATTGTGTCTCTCTTGACTCCCTCTGGTTCCCCTCTGGACTCCCATGATCTCTCTTTTGTAGCATTCTGTCTGAATTTGTGGTCATTATTTGGGTGTTTTCTCTGTCATTGCTTCGAGTCTAGATTCAGATACACTTAATTTAGAGGGTCCAAAGCCAAATCCAGGGCAGGAGTCTGACCATGTTAGATTTATATTGCACAGGCGTGGATCCAGACTAATTATCATTGGGTTTAGATAAGTTTTCCACGTCTTTTGAAGCTATTTGGACATTTAGAGATGTCTAGTCTGATGCAAACATGCTTGTATGTTTTAGATTTAGATTTTCTCTCGAGGGACAGGCAGCAGCATCCTTATCAAACAACCCTGTCTTGGCAAAATTACGTTCCTATCCAACTAAACTGCACTCTCATGTGACGGTAAAGGCGGCCAGTTTAAAAAAAACAACAACATCCACATCAGGGAGAAGGAGGGGAGGATGGAGGCATCAACCTAAGATGTTTTAACCCAGTGTCGGACTTGAGTTTTGTCCTTTCCTTTTGCTTTTTCAGTCACTTTCTGGTGAGGTTTAGGCACCAAAACAGCGTGGTTCGGTTTGGGAAAATATCTCGCTTTTGTAGACACTTTTTTACATATTAGAAGCTTGGTTAGGGTTAGGCACCAAAATTAGGAAGAATGCCATGGTTAGGGTTAAAATACGGCCCCGTCTCCTCCATTTTCTTGGTTTCCAGGGCGACGAATCCCGCCCCATCTATTACCTGATTGCCTAGCTGAAAAGAAGCGACAATAAAGCAATAAAATAAATTGCAAAGATGCACTGATTAGAAACCGTTTTGCTACAAACAAACAGAATCTGACAGTTTAGCTGTATGGGGATGTAATTTTTGTGGAAACTTGAGTAATGAGATCGACCATCAGCTCCGTTTCCCCCATTAACCTCGATAATTATGCTTCATCAATAGAACAAAAGAGCATTGATTGAGGTATTAAAGCGAGCATTGATTTATCTTGTTCAAGAGGGGACCCACAGGGAAATGGAGATCGCCATCTGTCACAGGAAAAATTTGGCTTTTTACCCCCCTAACCGAGGCTCGTCTTCGGGCACGCGCAAAAAAAAAAAGCACAGGTGCTTTTATTCTGGCCAACAGAAGGCCTGAGAATGTTTGACTAACCCTCCGCTGAAACACAAGAACGCCCTGATAGCTCCGCCGAGATACACTCGCTTAACACACTTTTCCAGCCACAACACTGTTCCATCTGTCCTCGGCCTCATACTTGTGTGTGTGAGATGGTAGCTCTGTGGTTCAATAGCTGAGGGCTATGTGTTCTCATTGTACCAGCGCTTATCTTTGCTTGTCAAATTTCACTTAAAACCTTTGGGGTTTTCTCTCTCTCTCTTTTTTTTTGACCCAAAAGATGAGTATCTTTTAATTTCTAACTGTCACAAAGGCGGAGTTGTACAGTATTTGAGCGTAGAGAGGCTTTATCTTAGCGATTTTTCTTATTTAACCTCATCTTGTGTTAACTTTTGCTGCGTGAGACGCTTTCCAGGCTGTGAAAGTTGGATAGAAGACACAGTTAATCCCAGTTTTGCCAATTAGCTACTGTAGTTAAAACAACAATAAGATCCTCCAACCGGCCTGTTGATTGCCAAAGCTGACAGATGGACCATTTTAAAACCAGGATTTGTTGGGGTTAATGCACCTCTATTGTTAGCAATCGAGATAAGAAGTGATTTCCTAACATGCTTGATTTGAATCTCACCTAAACAGACTCCTGACCTTGTAACAGAAATCCAAACTGGTGGCAAGAAACCAGTTTGCGGTTTCTTCGCAAGCGTTCTTTGTCAAAGGGATGGTTTGACCCTCTGAACCCCAAAACCTGCTGGTGAGTTTGAAAGAAACATCGCCTGTTAAACAATAACGCCATTCATCAGAGCCAGAAACTGTAAAAACAGAAAGGATTGTCAGGTTTTTTACTTTTCTGAAGGTCCTTGAACTACTCATTTGTGTCAAACTGACCAAATCTAAGCTTAAATATTGTGGTATTTCCTAAAAAATCACTTTATTCTACATGTCTGACTGAAAAATTTGGCAAAAACACAGCGTTCGCTCAAATAATATTCTGTAAAAAACAAAAATTTCTGCACTTCTTGGCTCAGCCGAGAAGCATTTAATGGCTCTGATGCGATCACCTATCCCGTGACAAAAATTCAGACATTTCTTTGGTTGGACTGGGATGAACTGCAGGCAGTGTTTACACAGAACAGGTATGAGACAAATATGGCAGCAAATCAAAACAAAAATATCTATCATACGTTGAGCTGCCATTTTTCCCCAGTACTGATGACACTTGTTACCACTTGGAAAGCTGTTGGACAAGCTTCCCGTATTTTTGTAACGTAAATAATTAAACAAATTCAAGTGTTTTTTTTTCTTCTTTTTCTATGATTTGTGGCGATGGAGCTTTGTTATAGTGCACACAGCAAGACTCTTTAATGCAGTGAAAAACAAGCTTATTAGTACAAATGCGGGATAAAAGAGGAAGAGGATGTTACGTGTGACGCAGGGAAGACTGGTTTGTGAGCCAGTGTACACAAACGGAAGGTTTTAAACGTGAATATTGGTGAGGTCTATGTCAGTGGTTCTCAATTGGTCCAGCTTCAGGACCCACTACGTCTCTATTAATAACGGTTGCGACCCAAATTGTTGAAGTTTGCTGTTCCTGTTCACAAATTAAGGTTTATTTGGCTGTCGTCTCAATGCATTTTGATACAACTTGGGAAAATTTTGGCTTTTTTTTGCTCATTTTGGTATATTTGGACGTTTTTGCCAAGTGTTTGGGCATATTTTGACAGATTCGGAACACATTTTTGTTCGTTTTTGGGACATTTTAGCACAAATTTCTCCTATAAGCTGACAGAGACAAATCTAGAGGTTAATACTGGGCAGCTACTGGTGTCACCACCACTAAATATCCTGATACTGAAAGCAAACTGTGTCGTAAGAAACACGTCCTTTAAAATAAAAGACCTTATACCACTGCTTTTTTTTGCTTCTGCGACCCTCTAAAATTGGCTTCACGACCCACTTTTGGGTCCCGACCCACCAGTTGAGAACCACTGGTCTATGTGATATCTGATCGACCTCGAAGCGTTTAGAGCCTCTTTCATTCTGTCATGTTGCACTGCAGGAGCTGCATTGATCACTGGTGTTAGTGGGATATTTACAGTCACCACCTTCTTCTGTTTACTCCCAGCAAATTGTCACTTCCTGATCCGCGTCAGGCATCACCTATTGCCAGCTTTACTTTTCAGTCCCTGCAAAGCGTCTCTACCTGAGAGGCGGAGTTTTCAAAGCGTGCACCAACAGGCTGCCGTGTGTCATATCATTCTGTGCTGCAGCAGAGCAGATTGTTACTTAAACGATTAGGAATGATTGATGCTAAATCGTATATTTCCACCTCAGCTCTGATCTCTCTCTCTTTTTTTTTCTCTTCCTCACCCACTCAGAGCTAGCCGGCATGACGCTACATGCACTCCCCACCCGCCGCTCCTCCCGCCTCCTCCCTCAGCTTCCCCTCTTTCCTCCCCCCCATGGGGCTTTCTTTTGCAGAGCTTCCCTGCGTTGGGTTTGGCTCTTAATCCCGTTGGAGGAGTTGCACAGCTCGGCTTTTTAGCATTTCTGTTCCCGTCTGCCCACTCCTTCCAAAGCGCTCTCTCTCCCTGCTTCTTTCTCACGCCTTCTCTCTCTCCATATACATAATTATATTTGTACAAGAACTCTAGTTTTATTTTGAATTTAGGGCCCAGATCCAAACATTCCTGTCAGAACCACAGTGTTGTAATTTACAAGCAAAGACAAGTGTAACTGTCCCTTTATTATGGGGCACGGTTACAGTTGAGCAACACTCTGTGCAGCTGTGGACACGATGTGTCGCTCCGTGTATGGATATTGTGGGTTTTCAGTCATTCTCTGGAGCCACAACATCATCTAATCCAGCTAATAACCCCCCTCTTTACTTGGAATCACTCGCTCTTGGGTTTCAAATCGTTATTTGACCCGAAATATTGCGTCAAGTAAGGCACAAGAATGCATGCTGGGAAATGACTCCTGGTGTGAGTCAAGGGACGAACGTCAGCTATCGACCGGAGCTCAGGTGATGCACAGACAGTGATGAGGTTTTACCTGCGAGATCAAAGCAAGAGGTTGGGTTTTTACACGAAGACTAAGTGGTGAGAAATGGCCTTGTGCTCTTCGACATGACTCGTAACCTCAGGCTGATGGATGGGAGCGGAAAGAGTGGAAAAAATGGGACTGAGACGTGGTTAGTGTGGCTGGTTGTGAGTTTATCAGTGGGAAAAAAAGTGGCTAAAACTGAGATGACTGCTTGAAAAACTAGCAAGAAAGTATCACCAAAGAAAAAAGTGCCATAACCTCTACTGTCATTGCACAGTCTACAACAAAATTAAACAGAAATCCAGTCAGTGCATTCACAAAATCAGACAAAAGTAGGACATGTACAAATATAAAATGTAAAAATCTAGTAGAATAGTCATATGCTCAAGTGTATCTAAAACGGCTTTTTAAAGATAGCTCATTTAGTGCATTAAAAACTATAAAAACTATAGTGTTACTGATGTTGCACTTCTGGACATTGCACATTATTGAACATATATACATAAAATTATCAATAAATTACTCAAATATGCTATGAATTTACACGTCTAGTGTAAAATAACAATAAAACCCCTTGTGAATAACGAGAAAATGAAAGAAAAAGACATGTATTAGCGATTTTTTTTGTGTAATTTCACAGATATCTCCATTTATTTAACAGAAAAATAAATTTAAAGTGTAAATTCAAGTGTAATACTGCAGCGACACATCTAGATATTGCACATTGTTGAACATATACACATTAAAAGTCTCACTAAAGTTACAAAAATAGACTATTAATTTACATGTTGAATGTAAAGTAACATTAGAAACCTGCGTGAAGAACTACAAAATGAAAGAAAAGAGCACAAATGAGCAATTTTCTGTGTAATTTAACAAATATTTCCTTTTTATTTAACAAATTAAGCTGTTAAATTAAAGTGTAATACTGTAAATATATTTCTAAAAAGGTAGTAGAACTGATGTTGCACATCTGGATATTGCACAATTTTGAAAATGTATCCATAAAATTACCAATATATTACTAAAATATACCATGTATGTAAATTAGAATTAAAAACCCTTTTGAAAAACTACAAAATGAAAGAAAAAGACATAAATTATTAATTTGTTGTGTAGTTTCACAAATATTTCTTTTCTGTTTAATAGATAACTGTTCAATTCAAGTGTAATACTGTAAACATATCTCTGTAACAGCTGAACATCTGGATATTGTAAATTGCTGCTACATATGTACATAAAAATCTATAAAATTACAACAGTATACTGTTAATGTAAGTGTTGAATCATGTAAAATAACATTAAAACGCTTTGTGAATAACTACAAAATGAAAGAAAAATCATATTTCTTGACATTAAAGACACACACATGCAGTTTTTCATGCAATTAAACAAATATTTTGTTTTTATTTAGCAGATAAACCTGTTAAATAGCACATTGCTGAACATATATGAAAATAAAATGGCTTTAAGTAGGGCAAAGATAACCTACAAGGAGCAGCTGCATGTAAACATCTGTAAACATGTGTGGGATGTGTAAATAAATACAAGGTGCATAGATGATTTCAGATTCTGTAAGTGTACCAGCGGGTGGATTAAATCAACGGGGGGCCTGGTGCCAGCTTCCCTGCAGCATGTTTGCATGCATGTTTGTCTCACACTCGGCGTGCTCAGTAACTGATATCAGGAGATCCCATTCATTCCTGGGATATCACACACTCCTCTGGTTTTACACGCTGCCTCCCGCCACCCTCTCCTTCCTCTCGGCCTCATTGTCTCCCCCCTCGTGGCTCCTCGGTCGTCTCTTTCTGTCCTTTTTTTTTTAAACTTTCTTAGAGGAAACCACGTGTCCGGAGAGTGTTGCTCTCCCTCCACGTGGACGTCGAGGCTAAATCGGTCCTGAATGGGTATTAAAACTTATTAGATTACTGCCGTCGCTCCTCTATCTGTGCTGCATGCCTGTCTGGCTCTGTTTGCCTCTCTGCCCCTGATGTTTTGGTGTGTCTGACTGACTGGATGCTTTCAGCGCTGAGATCAATGGTATTCCCTGCTTACATGGTATTTATGCAAACATGTTGCCTCTGTGGAATAAAATATAATATTTAATCAGCTGTGATTGTATCTGGTTTCCTCGTAACGCAGTAATAAACTGAAGAGCCAGTGTTGTGTCAGCATAGTCAGATGAGGTTTTCTCGTTTTGACATCTTCTCTCTTTTCGTGGTTGGCAGAAGTAACTGTTGTTCAGTACTTATAGTCACTGAACGCAGCAGGAGAGAAACACCACGGCTAACAGGCCACACTATCAAATAATAATAAAATATCTAAGTTTACAGAATTTTTCATTTTAAAGTTTTTCCTTGTTCTTGAAATACTTTAAAAAATATTTGGAAAAATAGTAATAATGATAAAAAAGCAAAAAATATACAGTGATTTTATATTTCGAATAAGAAAATAATTATGAAAATAACATAAAATTTTTAATTAAAGAATTTTTTTTTTTTACAGAAAAAGACTTTTTGGAATTTAACTTTTTTTTTTTTTTAAATAGATGAAACTGTAAAATTCAAGTTTAATACCATAAATGTATTTAAAAAAAAAAAAGAAACAATCTGTGAAAATTAAATTAAAATTTTTAAAAATATAGTTTTACACAGATTTGTTTGCTAATGTTGACGTATCTTGTAAAATTTTAAACGTTCTTGCAACAAAAATGGCTTGAAATCATGTTTTCATTGGTGCATAATGTCTGTAGACATTTGTAATCAGTCACATTACTATAAAATAGGTAATTTTGTGGTTTTCACACATGTAAATACAATTCATTGATCATTATAAAGCCAAGACATGTACAGGTTCTCATGTAAAATAAAGGCTAGAAAGTTAATTTTATTACAAAAAGTTACATTATTTTCATGAGATGGTGCTTTTGTCTTATTTTGCAGTATTTTTATTTGTTTATTTTAATTTAATTTAATTTTTTTTGCTTAGATTTAAGGCAAAGCTGAAGTCTTATTCTCCTGCACTCAGTTATTTTATATCCCAGGGTTATTAGGGTTTTCCATCAAACCCTAATAAAAGGAATTTATCCTGCTCTAAATAACAGAGAAAATAGGAGCCACATGTTGCTTGATCAGAATTTATAGCCCGACTTGAGTCGTTCGTTCACATTCATTCACTTTATTGCTCAGAGCTAGATGACAGGATTGATACCACTGTTACTGCAGTATGAAATTACAGCCAGTTAGCTAGTTAGCTTAGCATCGCATAAGGATCGGACCACGTTGTATCCTGTCCTGGCTAACTTGCTCTGGATTGTACCGAGCGTAAAGATATAGAAGTGAATCTCAAACAAAGTGAAGAGGAAATTGTGTTTCTGCATGCATGTTGTAATTTTTCAGACTTCTAAAACCACACATTTTGCAGGGAAAAATGTTTTTCGCAGCTCCTATATAAGCATTGAAAAGTTAATTGCATGACACGGCGCTCCGTTGTCCCGAGGCCTGGTGGTGAAAGAGACAGAGCAGATGTAATAACAGTGTTCGTATCTCCTCGTCTCTCTGTTTATGTGCTCAATGAGCGAGAAAGGAATCGCATTCATGCTTAATCTTGTACGTCCACCGTGGGCTTCAATGTGTGTGTGTGTGTGTGTGTGTGTGTGTTGTGTATGTGGGCATGTGTGCCTGCAGGCTGTCGTCTGCAGTTTGAAGTGTAAATACCACGGGATCAGGACCGGTCACTGTTCGACTCCACTGATGTCTGAACGCTCAATTACAGGCTGGAGTGTGAGGAGGGACGCTTGAGGATCTGAGGGGCGTCTGCTGATGCTGTCGAGAAGCAACATGACCACACGATGATTGTGGGATAAGTTAGGTGCAGCTCGCGACTCTCCCAAGGGAAAAAAAACGACGCCTCTAACCGCCTAAACCCCAAAGCAGTTTCTGGGTGTTCTTTGTTGTCACAGTTTTTCCCACTGTGGGCTCATTTTTTACTCTAATATAAAGTTTAGCGCCTCTGTGAAAACATCACAACCATAACTAGAAGTAGGGAGAGCTTAAAATATCTCCTGTGCAGTAAAACAAAGTTAGAATGCCTTTAATCAGAAAAAGACAGAAAACAAACGTTGAATTTCTTTGATTTTTTCCCACAAGTGTCGCCAATACTGAAAAAAATGGTGGCTTCAACACACAATGGATAGTTTCCTACTTAATTTGTAGATTTGCCTCCTATCTGCTCTGCATAAACACTGCCTGCAGTTCAACCCAGCTCATCCAGAAAATCATTGAGATTTGGTCATCAGACTTTTTGTTTTTTGGTCGCATCACTTCTGGTAGTAGTGAAGTCACTAATATCTTTGCGGTTGTGTCAAAAAATGCAGAATTATTTGCTTTTGACAGAATGTGGTTAGAACAAATGGTTTATTTTTTGCAAATTTTTAAATGAACCATGTACAATACAGTCACTTTGATTAAATATCATGAGTTATAGCTTAGATGTGGTTCTGTTTTCTGACCAAATGGCATGCTACAGATGAGTAGTTCAAGGACTGTGGGAAAGTTGTTGAAAATTTGACAACTCTAGCTCTGATGAATAGCGTATTTTTGGCAATTTAGTAACTGCAGCATGCCTTTCAAACCCAAATATCTTGATTTTACGCTTAGATTGTGTTACGTATTCTCACTGTGAACTTCACGTGACTGATGAATAGTTTAAGGACCATTGGAAAGTTAAGACGCTGATGATTCAAGCTCTGATAAATGGTGCAATTTTGGCCATTTTGGTAAATAAAACATGCCTTTTAAAACAAAATATCACATTTTAAGCCTAGATTTGGTTACGTATTCTGACTGCGAATAACACAGGTCACAAATGAGCAGTTTAAGGACAACTGGAAAGTTTGAAATTTAATGATTCTCTTTGTTTTTACGGTTTCTAGCTGGGATAAAAGGTGTAATTTTGGTAATAAAACATGCCTTTCAAACCAAAATATCACTGTTTCAAACCCAGATATGGTTATGTTTTCTGACTGTTGACTTCACATGACAGATGAGTAGTTTAAGGACCATTTGAAAGTTCGAAGTATGAGGATTCTTTTAGATTTCCCAGTTTCCTGCTTGGATAAATGGTGTCATTTTGGCGATTTTTGGAAAGATAATGCGCTTTTCAGACCAAAATGTCACTATCTCAAGCCTAGATTTGGTTATGCTTCCTGTCAGAGATGAGTAGTTTAAGGACTATTGGACAGTTTTTATGATTGTCTTAGTTTTTACAGTTTTCTGGCATGGATAAATGGTGCCATTTTGGTGATTTTTTATAAAGACAATGGACTTTTCAAATCAGTATGTCACAATTTCAAACCTAGATATGGTTGCATATTCTGACTGTGAACTTCACATGTGTCGGATGGGTAGTTTAAGGACCATTGGAAAGTTCATAAGCAGATATTTCTCTTGGATTTTACAGTTTCTGCCTTGTATAAATGGTGTCATTTTGGCGATTTTTTGTAAAGACAACATGCCTTTCAAACCAAAATGTCACTATCTCAAGCCTAGATTTGGTTATGCTTCCTGTCAGAGATGAGCAGTTTAAGGACTGTTGGACAGTTTTTATGATTCTCTTTGTTTTTATAGTTTCCAGCTCTGATGAATTGTGTAGTTTTGGCAAAGTTTTCTAAAGACCACATGCCTTTTTTGAACCCACTGGGAGGTTTTGGGGTCCACATATGATGAATAAGTGACTTTGTTTGACTTCATTTTTTTTATTGAACGGCTGCTTTCACACATCTTCCTTCAACAGATTACATCTCCGTTTGTTTGGCGTCCTTCAAATCCGCCACATCTGCCCATCTTCTGCTACTCGAACCATCTTTCTTCCTCCCACACTTGTTAATCCGCGTGCGCCGCGAGATCAGTGTTTTTGATTCCAGCAGGAAATCTCTCGCCGGCTGGAAAGCGAGCTGGAAAAAGCGAGGTGTCTTTCCCATCGTGCGAGTGTGTGTGTGTGTGTGTGTGTGTGTGTGTGTTTGCTGTGGGGAGTTTCAAAGAGGGGTTGTTTGTTGGCAAACACCTCCGCCTGGGGCTTCGGGGTAAAACAGGGGTAAAAGTGGGGGGGATGCATGAGAGCAGGGCTTTGTTTTTTCTCTAGATCTGTGATTCTAAGTTGGACATTGGTTGAGTTTGAGTGTATAATTGTGTGCTTTTAAAATTTGCATACATACGGCAGGGTTATCTCCTATTTACCTGCTGCCGGACAGGGATTTCACCGAGGTTTAGAGTGGCGAAGGGGTCGTCTCTGATTGTAACCGGACACACCTCTCCTTCTTTTCCATTCCCTCTCCCTCAGACGACACAGTACTCTTCTTTGTCTCTCTGTTTGGGAGGTGGGGGGGAGGAAGCTTCGCGGCCCGACAGCGGCTCACGAGTGTGACATTACATGTGTCGTGATGTGCGATGACCAGCTGCTGGAATGTTAAGTGTTGGGTGGAGGGATGAGGGCGCGTATACACGGCGTCTGGCTGGAGCGAATGACAAATGTGACAATGACAGAGGCAGGAAATAGAGAAGAAGATGCGGAGGCAGTTGAAACCTCCCGGCACTGCAGGGCTTCATCCTCGGTTACTAATTGTGGCTCATTTTTGTGGGATGTATCTCGGGATACCTGCACAAACCTGCAGTGGATTCTGAAGGCGCATCAAACGCAAGACGTCACCCTGCTTTTGTGCGTTCTTCATGCTAACGCTGGATCCAAGTCGGCAACCGTCTCATGTGAATGACATGACATTTACTTGTTGTCACAGCAACCCCGACAAATTTAGACTCCGCATACCGGCCATGTGTAGGTTGCATACCAGGAGGTCAGGTTTTGGTGCTAATATACCACTACTACCAATAACTCATGAGGCTCCATTCACTGTTTACTCTCAAAAAACATCAGATCACATGTGAGGATGAATTTTGAAAGTATGTAGCCTTAGTTTAACCTCAGCTTATTACGGTTTTACCAGCTGCTGGGATACTTGAGTGGCTTGGCATTTAGCTCCATCATTGATCTTTCAGAAACCAGACTTGACCCCGGGGTGTTGAGACGGTTCTTCAGTTTAGACTGAAAACCAGAGGAGGGCAAATATGAATTATGGTGGTTTCTACAATGATGAACAACCTACCTGTGGAGCTGAATTCATTCATTTATCAGTAGCTGTTCCTACTGAGTGGATCAAATGGGGTTTAATACAAGAGATTACAGAAGAAATGCAGGTACCTTAGCTGTAAAATCAAAGCTTTTATCCTTTATTTTGTGTTAAAAAAGAGAAAAATATTGGAATAGTTTAGCAAATGCACATTTTCCATTTGGTTTCTAAATGTAAGGCTATAGCCAATGGGATGGTTAGCTTAACTTAGCTAATGCATACAGTTTTTTCCATTTATTTGCTAAATGTAAGGGTACAACCAATCAGATGTTTAGCTTAACTTAGCTTCCTAAAGTCTAAGATAAGGCTGCAGCTAATTGCTCCCCTCATCCCCTGGCTCACGGGACATAACATAATGGTTATTCCCATTGTTAATTCATTGGTTGATCATTTTCTAGATTAACTGATTAGTTGTTTGGTCTATAAAATGTCATAAAATGGTTTTTCAAAAAGGCAATCAGAGTTTCCCAAAGTCCAAGATGACGTCCTCGAATGTCTTGTTTTGTCCACAACCCAAAGACATTCAGTTTACGGTCATAGAGGAGGTAAGAAACCAGAAAATACTCGCGTTTTTTAAATTAAAAAGTTGCTTAAAACTGATTTAGTAATCAAAAGATTACTCAGAGTGATTAATCGATTGACAAAATAGTCGTCTGAAGTCACCAGAAACCCCAGGAAGTCAATGTGCATGGCTGAGAAATATAATAAAACTACAATTTGTAAGTTTTGCACTTCATAGTTTGTCCACAGAGGAGCTGTTAAATCTGTTTTCAGAAAATCTGGGAGAAGTCATGAACTTGGGAAGTAGAAATAAAAGTTCTCACACTTGTTTGTTAAACACATGTACTCCACCCCCTTTTGTTCTAATCCTGCCTTTCACCTTCACTTCCTCCCCTTCACTGTAACTTCATATCTCAGCCTCTGCTCAGGAACATC
Organism: Dascyllus trimaculatus; assembly: GCA_024666655.1. NCBI lineage: Eukaryota > Metazoa > Chordata > Actinopteri > Pomacentridae > Dascyllus > Dascyllus trimaculatus. The sequence continues at coordinate 8,053,155 of CM045465.1, forward strand.
TCTTGCTCTCTGTGATAGTCCGACACGCAGAACACGGAGCCGCGATCGTCGCAGCTATTAAGACTTGGCACTGCCCGTGACAATGCAGGTATTAGGATGAAATGTCAAGCGGCTTAAATGGATTGAATTCGCTGGCACAAACAGACCGATATCTGTTCAAGTCCCGTTGCCTAATCTAGTGCGAAACTAAAACAGACCCTTCTGCGGAAATCCAACCCACGAGGATTTCCTAAAACTGGCCGACATAATACGAGACATGACGGTGAAATGAAGATATTCCGAGCTGTTTGTCGGAATAAACAGAAAAGCTTTTAGCGATAGAGTTGGCGGAAGACGGTTCTTTCCTGAAAACTGACACCTTTCTCTTAAAAAACCTCCTTGATTGCGGCTTTAACACTGATCCCCTGTGAGTGTTGATGTTGGACTCCGGATCAGGACTTCGTGCCAGATTGTGTTAGTAAAAGTGTCAGTTTTAGTCATTTCCCCTTCAGCCCGAGGAGGAGCTGGTGACAGGTGTAATCTTGGCAGTTAATAGCTTGTGTGAGTCGACTTGTTGATGCACGCTTGGTTTCCAAATTGTTGTCCCTTTTTTTGTCTGACGGCATTTGATTTTCCCAAAATGGTGTATTTTGATTAAACCACTCTTGTGTGTTGGTTATATTTGGTGTAGAAACATGTACGGTTTCTTTTTAGATCCACACATAAGTGACTGGAAACCATGGTAGAAATCTATTTGCTATTTTTAGCATTTTAGCTGCATACCTCTACAACGATTGAATACACCGATCAGGCAAACCATCATGATCACCTGCCTAATATTATGTTGGTCCCCCTTATGTGATCAAAAATGCTCTGAACCATTGGGCATGGACAAGAGGACCTCTCAGGGTGTCCTATGGGGTCTGGAACCAGGACGTTGGCACTGGATCCTTTGGGTACTCTGGCTTGTGCAGTGGGGCCTCTGTCAATCCAACTTGTTCCACTGCATCCTGTTGATGCTTGATCACAATGGGGTGTAGGAAGTTTGGAGGTCAAATCAACATGTTGGGCCATTGTCATGTTGAATTGCCATTTGCATGAGGGAGTGTGTTTGTTGTGGGACAATGTTTATTTGGGTGTCTAAGTCTCATCAACACGGATGTTAAAATCCAAGGTTTTCCATCAGAACACCACATAGTACCAATATGATCAATGTTATTCACTTCACCTGTCAGTGGTCAGAATGTTGTGGCTGATAGGTGTATATTGGTGTGAAAGAAGGTCCACACATTTATGTCTCAATCGTGCTAAACTGGGATAACTTTGGTGATCCTTTTGACTTTTTAATTAGCAGGCCATAATTTAAATTTGTCCAATACATTTCTGTCACCTTTAGCTGCTACTCTTTAGTGCTAATTAGCAAACATGAGCAAGGTAATGCTAAAACAAACAATACAATCTATGTGAACCAGGAGGTCTGAATTATCAAGTTTTCACTGAAATACCCATCTGTAAACAGATTACCGGCTCCAAAAGTTGGAAAAACCTCACCAACCCCTGATCTCAAAATCCAAAATGGCTACTTAGCGCATTATGAGTACTGAAAGCTGTATTTATGTGCTGTTTATCAACACTTATGTCTTATTTGTGTCTCATTTAATCAGTTAGTACTGTCCAATGTCTGTCTGTGGACATGTTGCTGTGGTGTTTGTATGTACAAAATTATAGCGTAATGTGTTGTAATCAGCTGTTATGCTGCTAACAGTAGATAATTGTGGCTAACAGAGGTTTACCTTGGTGCTTCCATCTTGGTTTTCCAGCTTGTACCGGAAAGCGGCCAACTCAGGTGTGACGACATTCCCAATTCTTACTTTTGCCCTCAACGGTAAATAGAACACAGCAAGTGTGAATAAATGCACACCTGCTAAACACTAGCATGTTAGCTTTTAGCTTCAAGCATTGTTTTGCTCAAGCAAAGCCGCATAGGGCTAGCTAGCATGGCTGCAAACTCTTAGTCCGGCTGTATGTTTGAAAACTGTGAAGACAGCAGTATGTTTGCTAAATTTTCACAGTAAAAAATATGTATAGATATGAAAAAGGTTTCATTGTCACATTGTTTGTTTAGCTAACACAAGATGCTACTTGAGCGGCTTTGATAGTTAGCATAATTGATGATGTGATGCTGAAAATGCTGTCATATTCACATTTAAGAAGCTGGAATAAGAGATTATTGGCTTTTTAATTAAAAAATACTCGAACTGATTAATTTATGAACGAAATAGTTGGCAAATAATGTACTTGTTGATCAGTAATCAATTAATCTTTGCCGCTGTAGTCTAAGCAGCTTCAGAAATTCAATGACAGAGAAATAGTTCAGCCTATAAAACCTACAATAAAACCACAACTTGTCAATTTAACACATCAAAGTTTGTGCTCAAAGTAGCAGTTAAATCGATTTTTTATTGTTGAGGTCAGGAAATGTGGGAAAAGAGTCCTGGTTCTAGTTCTAGTCCGACTCTGTTCAGTGTAAACCTGCGAAAGACAGAATAATCAATAGTCAAACAGCAGTTAGCGTTTAGCCCTAAGATGCTACCTGCCTCCTGTTAAGTCAATGCGTTCACCTTCTCAAGTTAACAGCACCCTTTGTGGATTTAGTTCTTGCTCAGAGGCACCTTAATGGTCTGGATGTTTGCTGTCACGAGGGGATTTGAACCATGACTCAGAGCAAAAACTGAAGCCTTTCCCCCAATGTGTCAGACAACTGCTGTCATCATCGGTGTCACCTTGCAGCCTCCTGACAGCCTCTGTTCTGCCCTCTGCCTTGTCATGATCAAGGAAAAACACACTCTGACACAATAACGCAAACATGCAAAGACATTTATGTGTGGATGCACATGCAGGAATGAAACTTCACCCAAAAACGAAGGCCTCCGTGAGCGTTTCAAAGCAGCACACCAAGACGTGCAGATTGAAGCTTTGTGCGACGCTGCAGGCCTCGTCTTTTAACAAGAGGCACAGATGTAGACAGAAGGAGCTCCGAGGTGTATTGGGTTTGCTCTGCCCTTTGATAGGATGTCAAGGTGCTGCTTTGAACTGAGACATCCTCCCGTTACCTTTTGGATAGGGTGACTTCTGCACATGCACGACAACACGGCTGTAAACTGCACAGAAGAGCTCATTCGGGCACATTTACACACAGGTACAGGTCGCCTCGCCTTCATGTCAAACACGATCCGGCGGACTTTGCAGCCTCTTCCCCTGGAGTGTTAAGGCCAAGTTTCACACAAAGATCCCTTCCACCTTTTATATGGCACACAAAAAAACGGCCTCACCCTCCCGAAATGTCTTCAGTTTCTCGTGCATCAAAGTAAAAGCGACTCTGCTTTCGTTCAGCAACAGCTTTTACACAGCACATCATGTTACCTACGAAGAAAGGAGGCTTCCAGTGAAGGCCAGAATCAAATTTTGCAACTGTTTTTTGCACGACGGACGCAATTTTTGTTCTAGTTGTGCAAAAAGTACTAGTAACACATATGATTTCCTGCCATTTTCACCCTTTTCCTACATGATTCTGCACAACCCTGCCAGTGTCTAATGTCTGTTAATGGTAGTTGCACTTGTTTTGTCCCCTGACACCTCCGTTTTGGAGCAAAACCAGCAACCACAATGCCTGTTTCTATCTCCAGTCGGCCCATGTGACGTTTGAAAATAACATACGTGCTGCCGTCTACCCTCGGCAGCCCCTTATCGAATTACATCTTGTGTTACTGTGGAGATCTGTTTATCTCTGTGTGAATGTGTGTTGGACTCTGGTTGATTAGAAAATACCTTTTCTGCAAGTCGATGCCAAGAATCAGCTCCTCCTCATTCCTGATGTCTTTTTTTTAGGCGATAAGAAGAATTTATGAGGGGATAAATGTTTTTAAAAAGATGCCAAATTCCTTCACTTCTGAGCCTTCTGTGCTCGATGAGATGCCCTGCAGCAAAGTGGGACACTTGCCAGTTGCCACTTCTGCTTGTAGTGCGTTGGCCGAGGCCTTTTGCCAACTCCTTACCCTCCCAGAGTGCTGTTGGAGGCCGATGGCGGCACTCAGTGTCTGACAGCAGATAGGAAGCCGAGCACTCACGATACACTCTGCTCAGGATTCTCTAAAATACTGCCAGAATTGATTTCCAAGTCTGTAAAGTAGCCGTCGTTGCTTAAAAGACTCATTAAGGTGCTTTAATGCTTGTTGAACTGCTCTTATCTCTTGGTGCAGGAATGAGGCAGTCAAACAGATGCAGTTTTCAGAAAGAGATGTGAAGTTAGAGCTCAGATTGTCCAGATTTAGTGTTATTTATAGTTTCCTGGTTGGTTGATTAGCTGGAATGCTCTCCCTCAACCAAATTCTCAATCGCCGGAGTGATTTTTATATGGAGAACAACCTTCTTTAGTTTGATCCATTATTTTTGGTGACAGAAGGAACAGACTACATGTGGAAAAAAACATTTATTTTACAACAGTGAGTGAAAATGAACCCACAGTAAGAAGGACGAAAAATAAGTCCACAGTCAAGGACAATGAGCCCACAATGCACAGTAAGTGGAAAAGAACCTACCGTCAGTGAAAATGAGCCCACAGTGAATGAAAATGAGTCCCAAGTGAATGAAAATGAGCCCACAGTGAATGAAAATGAGTCCACAGTGAGTAAAAATGATTCCACTGTGAGTGAAAATGAATGGGGTTCCTAATATAGAAACATGGTGTTACTTTTATATTGAGAACAACCTTCTGCAATTAATCCATTATTTTTAGTGACAGAAGGAACAGACTATATGTGGAAACATGTCATTTTTACAACAGTGAGTGAAAATGAGCCCACAGTGAGTGAAAATGGGCCCACAGGGAGGGAAAATGAGGAGGCAATGAGTGGACAGTGAGTGAAAATCAGGAAAAGATATGCCCACAGCACGTGAAAGAGCCCACATTGAGTGAAAATGAGTGCACAGTGCACAGTAAGTGAAAATGAGCTCTCAGTGAGGGAAAATGAGTAGACAGTGAGTGAAAATGAGCCCACAGTGAGGGAAATTACTAGACAATGAGTGGACAGTGAGTGAAAATGAGCCCACAGTGAATGAAAATGAGTTCAGTGAGTGAAAATGAGCTCACAGTGAGGGAAATGAGAAGGCAATGACTGGACAGTGAGTGAAAATGAACCCACAGTGAGGAAAAGATGAGCCCACAGTGAGTGAAAATGAGACCACAGTGAGTAAAAATTTGCTCACACTGAGTCCAGTGAGTGAAAATGAGTGGACAGTGTGCCCACAATGAGTGAAAATGAGGCCACAGTGAGGGAAAATGGACTTACAGTGAGTAAAAATGACTGCTGGATTACTCTCCCTTCAAAGTGGAAAAAATTATATCACGCTGGAATTGTCAAATAAAACAACTTGGGTAAAATGATTTATGTGCTGCCAGTAGTAGCTTTTTTGTGTTTATTTATGAAAGTGTCCTCAGTGCACTGGGGCCGATTTAGGTTATTTGGGGATAACATGCAGATGTTTTCAATTTCCCCAAGATTGTCTTTGATGGACTAATTGCAGCTGTCAGGGTGTCGTCAGAAACCACTGATCTATGGAACGTTGTGGTTAAAATCCAATCCATAAATATCTCCAAGCCAGCCATAAAGCGCAGGTATCAATCAAGCCCAGCGTCTGCTTTGTGTCTGCTTGTCCGTCAGGTTGAAAAAACCAGCCGACAAGGCGGTGTAGGTCCAGAGTTCTTGACCTCTCCTTATGGTCTTTTGACCTTTTGGCTGCTGGAACAAAGTACAAGGCTTGGACTGTAGCGGCCTGAGGGCCTCGGCGGCTCTAAACAGACGTCTTATCTGAGTTAACCTCCACTTACCGAGGGGTCATCTGGACTGTCACTCTGCCTTACCTCCTGGGTGACGCAGATAATGTCTCGGGAAGCACGGAAAGCAACACAGACCCTTCCCAGATAAGGAACTGGTGGCATTGTTGGTTTCATCTGTCTTGAAAAGTGATTTATTTGTCCTTCACATGGGCTTCTGTTTGGGATTTTTTCTCATGCAAACAACACCGCCATTGATTCACTGTAAAACCACAGTCTTGTGCAACACCCTCCACTTAATTGCTGCCTTTGTTGCTGCACATTAATAGTCGGGTGAATTGTTTTTCATCCTCGTGGAGTCGGCACAGGCGAATGGTTAAACCACAACGCTCATTTACACATTAGAACAATGATTCACAGGCTTGTGTCTCGGCGTATGAGGAAATTCAGGTTTGTGGATGTTTTTTCTCCCGCCGATGAAAAAAGGCGGTGGAAGCAGAGAGTGGGGAGTTCAGTCGGAGGTGACCACGCCCAGCGCTTCAGACAAAACAACAGATCACAGAGGTGACACTCCGGAGTCTGACCTTCGTTTGCATGTTTATCTTCCATGCGCACAATCATTTACTTTCCCTGGTGTGCGCTGGGATGCAAGACCTCTGTTTTAGTTTTAACGCATCAAAAGCGTGGATGTGTGTCTTTAAAATGCCTTTTTTTATGCATTGTATTCGAGGTGTGAAGTGATTGTCTGGACGTGTTAAGGCTCACGCAGGTTATAATGGAATCCCAGGGCAAGGCATTTGAATAGGGACTTAGGGACTTCAATGGAAACCTTTTATTGCAGGGATCAGTGGTAGGTTGAGTACCTTTTAAGCGTATTATGTTGGGACATGAGCAGAAAGCCCCTTACGTGTTCCCTCTTGGTGTTTTTCGTTGATTTTAATGAACAAAAACCAATCGGCACCTGCAATTAGATAGATCTAGCAACTCCGCGGACTGGTTTTCGTCACTCTGAGGTTGTTTCGTCGGTCTTGTTGTGGTTTGCCGCGGGGTTCTCAGGTGCTCAGATGTTGGTATTTGGGCCAGTTGACACCACATGTGCGGTATAGTCGGCTCAACCATGTGTGTGATGCAAGGAATGAGTTGGTTCAGCTCCAGAGTCCGGTGCTTACAGTTACCGAGGGTCCAGAGTCGACAGCTGGCTCTTAGAGTCTGGCATACTGATGCCCCCCAACACATCCATCACCAAGCCTCCGCACACACAAACACAAGTGTAGAGTAGCAGTCGGCTGCTCCTAATAGTTGGGTCGGTAACTAATGCGTCCATCTGGACTGGATGTCTTTCACTAAAGGAGTTACTGTACATACTGGCGGGACTTCAAAAAACATGCAGGAAGATCTGGTTTGCAAGTTTATGTGATTCTTCGGCTCCATAAGTAATAAATGGACTTCCTGTCACCTGTGTTTGTGGAACTTGTGACCACGCTTTGTGCTCTTATTTACTCTGCAAGGTGTGTTTTAAGGTCAAGGAAGGCATGTTGATACAAACCTTCCTAGTTTCCTTTGCACACCTTCCACACACAAGGAATTAAAGCTGCGTGATTTATCGTTTCAGTATTGACATTGCAAAGCTCCAGAATACGTCATACTAGAACTTTTTTTCGGCTTGACACAAAAAGAAAGCTCATTCTAGTCCTGCAAAAATGATGAAATATTATTTACGATGACAGTTTAGACTCCTTACAATTAAATAAGCATAGCTGACTGCAATATTGATGTGAAAATCTGACATTATTTCACTCTTTTCAAACTGATTGCAGCACTGAAGTGGAGACTAGAGGCTTCTCTGTGCACAGCTGCTAAGCTAGCTTCTACCGTAGCCGGCATTTGAGGCATTCAGGGAACATCAGTAAATTGTAGCGTCGATAAGCAGATATTCAGCAATGGCGATGTTTGGGGTACAGTTTCCTATTTCCTTTCTTCAGTGGATTTTTGGCTTAGCAGGATCTGAGTGGAGACTAGAGGCTTCTCCGTGTACAGCCACAGCTAGCTTATAGTGTAGCCTCCATGTGAGGTGTTTAGGGAGCATCGGCAACATGTAGCATCTATCTATAAGCAGATGTTCGGCAAGTGGAGTGTTTTGGGTACCATTTAATTCATAATTTGCGTCTTGGAGATGCTCTAAATTCAGGCAAAGAAACCTATAGAAACTTAAAAGCCCTATTTGTACAATTAAATGTTTGACTGTGATATCGACGGTTAAATTTGACATCAGAACACCTTATTTTACTCTTTTCAAACTGATTTTTGTCTCAGTTGCTGCACTGCAGTGGAGACACACACATGCTAAGCTATATTGTACTGTAGCCTACATGTGAGGCATTCAGGAAACATCAGTAAATTGTAGCGTCAATAAGCAGACATTCAGCAGTTGCGATGTTTGGGATATAATTTCTTATTTTACTCTTTTTAAACTGATTTTTGTTTCAGTTGCAGTATCTGAGTGGAGACTAGAGGCTTCTCCGTGCACAGCCACAGCTAGCTTCTACTGTAGCTTGCATGTGAGGCGTTTAGGGAACATCGGCAACTTGTAGCATCTATCTATAAGATGTTCAGCAAGTCAAGTGTTTTGGGTGCAGTTTAAGTAATGTTTTGCCTCTTGGAGATGCTCTAAATCCAGGCGAGGAACCTTACAGAAATTTGTAAACCCTCGTCTTATGCAGATTTCTACATAGGCAGGAATGTAACGGAACAACAAAACAGAAGTAGTACTCTATTTATTGAAATGTGGAAGTGGAATAAGGGTATTTTGTGTCTAAAATCAATGAATAATGGCGATAACTAGGCTGATTGTGGTCTCAATGTTGATCAAGATAAGTGTTAATATCATTTTGGCAACCATAGTCGTGCAGCTTTAGTCAGTTGTACGGAAATGTTTCGGCTACAGAAGATGAAAAACAAGCGAAACAACACGATTCATTTGTTTAAGCATTTAGATTAATGCCACAGTGCTCTCAATGACAAGTGCAAGGGCAGATCTGAATGCCATCCATAGCAAAAAACTATTTGAGGTGCCTTTTCAGTGTTACAGCAGATGAGAAACTGTTTGCACGTAGTGAAAGCCTTCATCTCAATGCACACACCTGCAAAATCACTCCAGTTACACAGGAATGATTAATGAGTTATTCAAGGCATGTGGTGAGAATTCCTGCATTCTTGTCGTATTGCAATAAATATCACAGAAAAACAAAATATGTCATTTTTTTTCTGGCATCATGCAGCCCTCAAGGAAGCACCACCTGCGTATCTATGATGTGTCTTTCCCCGCTGACGACACTCCGATATGAGTCAAGGCCTGTCAGTCTTGGGAGACAGTTTCCATGAAATAAGAGGGGAGAGTTGTGGTTAGCTGCTGTGGTTTTGCTACAGGGGCGAAGCTGCTTTGCAGCGGGGATGATCTTAATTGGCCACACACACACACACACATTCACATGTTTACAGGAGCTCGTTCAGCAGTGTGTTTTCCCGTCCATACCTGCTCTCTGTCGTCACTCTGTCGGTGGGGTCCAGGAGGCTGCAGGGCTGATAAAGTGGAAATGGCTTATTATTACTAAAGCGATGACAGCAGCTGTGGGCAGGCATCACACACTGGCATACCTCTGGCTGTGCGTAAGCAGCACAGTCCCTGCAATGCAATGCTATCACTGTGTGTTGATCCCCTGTCATTATCATTCCTTTTGGTTCCTATCGGTATTTTACACATCTTGATACGTCTATATTTTGTGCCCTTGTTTTTCTTGGTGCTCGGTTCCCCACAGATCTGTCACAATCTAATCTTTGCACTTTTAGAGGCCTCTCAGGCTTTTACATTAATATCTGCTGACGTGTGAACTCATTAATCCCATAAATGTTGATTTCTTCTTTATAAATACATGCTAAGCTAAATGAAGGCGTACTATAAAGCAGTTTTGTTGCTGTGCTAGCTTTGTGGCTCTATGGATGGCGATGTCTGGTTGTCTTTTGGTGGCTACGTTGTTCTGTTGCTCTGTTGCCAAGAGATTTTGTACAAATGGTCACATACCTCAGAAAATCGATTGAGCTGACTTTCCTGCTTTTTGTCCAATGCCATCATCAAAATTTTAAAAAAGTATCTCTCCAATGCTTTGGTTTGACATTTCCATGATCCTTGCCTGGACTTTGTATTTTGTTCTGATTAGCAAATGTTAGCATGCAAACTTGCTAAACTAATGTCCCTTTTACACAGATCATGCTATAAAGCTGCTAAAGCCTTGATTATACTCTTTTGCAGACAACACAAATGCATCATAGTTTTTACTAAACTGCTTTCTTGTCCACTTGGAGGCTTTGCTCCATACACCGATCAGGCATAACATCATGACCACCTGCCTAATATTGTGTTGGTCCGCCTTATGTGATCAAATATGCTCTGAACCGTTGGGCATGGACAAGAGGACCTCTCAAGGTGTCCTATGGGGTCTGGAACCAGGACGTTGGCACTGGATCCTTTGGGTGCTCTGGCTTGTGCAGTGGGGCCTCTGTCCATCAAACTTGTTCCACTGCATCCTGTTGATGCTTGATCACAATGGGCTGTAGGAAGTTTGGAGGTCAAATCAACATGTTGGGCCATTGTCATGTTCCTCAACATGTTCCTGTAGGTTGATGTTGTTTCCATGTGGTGGGGTGCATTTTCCTGCAGGGGTAGACCAGTGACATTTGGGATTTCCATTTGCATGAGGGAGTGTGTTTGTTCTGGGACAATGTTTATTTGGGTGTCTAAGTCTCATCAACATGGATGTTAAAATCCAAGGTTTTCCATCAGAACACCACATAGTACCAATATGATCAATGCTATTCACTTCACCTGTCAGTGGTCATGATGTTGTAGCTGATTGGTGTAGATGCACAGTAGATTGGTGTCTATGTATGACATGCATGCACACTACTGCCCTTTAAGCGTAGTTATCGTTGGGATTGTTCACATTATTAACAGTTCTGATCAGCTTTTAAGGGTTAACACGTGATTTGAAACTTTTTTTCTGTGACTTTACTAAACATTATTGGTAATTTAATAAAAACGGGAAGCCAGTAAAATAACAGCAACTTGTAAAAAAAAATACAGTTAAAAACTTTAAAGAAAACGTTAATTGCTTTACAGTGTGCTCACTCCTGACATAAGCGTTTAACTGAACATAGTACAGCCTTACAGATCTGCCACAGTAGCTCTTAGTCACGGCTTTTAAATCTGGTAAATGTTTCGTAAAACAAGAAACTGGTATAAAAGAAGAGATTTACCAAAGTTATATTTTAGATGCACAAGAAAAAAACAGTCTTGGTTAAGTAGCTTTGTCAATGAAGATGGCAAAACACAAGTTTTGTCACTGACATGCTATTTTCTGTCCAGAGGTAGCTTCATTCTCTCTTTCACACTGCAAAACCATCGACCTCCCACCTGGATTCAACCACATGAAGCTAACAGACACAGATTCAGGATCAGTAGACACTGGCTCGGTGCACATTTGTTGGTGTGTTACTCAGAGGTATATTTTAGTCGTCTTTCACAGGCTGTTTAATCGTCCTGACATTCCATTTTGCACCGCAGGAATGACTTCACCTGAAAGCGAAACATCCTCATGATGTGACGAGAAGGAGCTGCCGAGGGTTGCGTGTGCGATCATGCTGCTCTGCATACATGATGAGCTTTGATGAAAGATGTTAGGATACGCATTCAGATGTATGTGGACTTAAAATTGTGCAAATTGCCCCAAAGAACCACCCGAGGCACCCGATGCATTTCCGTCTTCTTCTTCTTGTCAGCAGTTTTTACACGCAGACACATATATCTGCAGTGACCACCCTCCTCTTTACCGACAATCCATCCTCCTCTCCTTTTGAAAAGCATCAAAACATGCCACGGCACGTCCCCAAAACTTCAATAACCCTCATTTCTTCATGAGCGATGATGCTTTCTGCGTTTGATTGAGGTGGAGGCCGTAACTCACAGGGCCGCGGAAATTTGTCTCTCTGGGGGTCGACTGGATATCCCTGTGATGTCGGGGCGTGTCCCTGCAGGTTGAGCCCGGGTCGTAATTTACCGTTTCCCCGCCCCAATAAATCCCCGACTGAGGGGAGGGAGGGAGGGAGGGAGCAGCGGGATGGAGAGGGAGAGTAATTTAAGGTGACAGGAATCGTGTTGTGGCCCACAGACGGCTGTGTGCTCTGTCATTTTGAAGAGGCTGGATGTCATTGGTTGGAAGAAGGGGTACGATGGAATATACAATGCTGAATCTGAAGTATTAGGATGCAAGTTTGCTTCATCACGAGCGTCTTGTTCAGCAGTGATTGTAGCAAACACCACTAAAACAGAGAATAAAGATGTTACTTTATGTCGCTTTAACCCTCATCCTACCAACATACTGTACATATATGTATAAAAAACTACTGTAAGAAACCAACATTAACTTAATTCTTACCTGCAAACTCCACGGGTATTTTTTCAATCATACTTCGCAGGTGCTTTATTCTGTCATTGTCATTCACTTTATTGCTATTTCAATTAGCTATTTTTAGAAATACCAATGTATTGGGGGTCCAGCATGATTTCCATGGGTCTTGTTGAACTACTAGAACTGCTCCTGTCACATTTTCACTCACTGTGGGTTCATTTTTCACTGCAGTATAAAGTCCTGTACCTCTATGGAAACAGTACAGCCATGACTAGAAGGAGAGAGAACTCAAACATATCTTTTGCGCAGTTTGACTCAGTTATAATGCTGTAAATCATTGCAAAAAAATTGAAAATGAAAGTGGAACTTCTTTGATTATTTAAAAAAAAATTAGAAAAACAGGTGTCAGTGTGGTAAATGGTCTGCACTTATATTGTGTCTTTTTCTACCTTCGTGGTACTCAAGGTGCTTTACAGTGTGTTTCGCTTTCACCCATTCACACACCGATGGCAACAGAGCCTCCATGCTCGGTGCTAGCCTTCCATTGGGAGCAACTTCGGGTTCAGTGTCTTGCCAAAGGACACTTCGGTGGATAGGTCGGGTATCGAACCGCCAACCTTGCGATCAGTGGACAACTCACTCTACCACCTGAGCCTCAGCCGCCCAAAAAATTGTGAAACATTTTTTCAAGTGTAACCAAAGGTGTTACCAAAACTGTAAAAAAAAAAAAAAAAGGTGGCTCTGCATAGAATCGATATTTTACTATTTAGATTTTAAGTTTGTTTCCATACTTGTTTCCTATCTGCTCTGTGTGTACACTGCCTGCAGTTCAGCCTAACTCAGCTGAAAAGTCTCAGAATTTTTGCCATGTGATTGTTGGTCACAGCAGGGTCACTGATAGCTTCAACGTTGCACCTAGAAGTGTAGAATTTTTTGTTTTTTACAGAATCTGGCTCATGTATTTTGCAGATTTTTAAAAGAGACATGCGGAATAAAGTGATTTTGACGACATATCATGTTTTCAAGCTTAGATATGGTCGGGTTTTTATCATTTCTAGCTCTGATCAATGGTGTAATTTTGGCAATTATTAAAAAATAGCCTCTCTAACCCAGTGGTGGGTTTTGGGGTTTAGAAGTAGGTGAACTCTCTCAGTCATTACATAGGGGGTGGTCACAGATTTCAAACTTAAACTCCGCCTGCTGCCGTGGACGTCCAACAGTCGGCTGGAAAATCCACTCGGAAAAGGTGTTGCCTTTGTTCACAGACAAGAGGGTAGTAAATGTTTGCTCCTCCTGTCACGTACCAGTTCCAAGGTCTAATGTGGATCTGTATGAAAGAAGATTCTGTATTTTTGCTTTTACACAACAAGCAAATTAACTAACTTCCCCTAAAACAGTCACTGATAATGTCTGGAGAAGACATGAGTTACCATTTTCCTTTGGTGGTCATGTCTTCAAGTTGTTTCTGCTTCACTGCCTCATGTAGTAGCAGAACTATAGAGAGTTGGAGTAAGTTGACAGAAACCGATACGTCGTCCTGCCTCCCTCCTTTTCTTTCCCGACGCTGACTCATTATCACGCTCCGTTCTTGTCCTCCGTGTCACTCCTAACAATACGGTGACATTTCACTGACCCTGCCGAGGAGCAGAGGAGGGGCGGCAGGAGGAGAGGTAAGCAGGGGAGGAGGATGCAGGGCGAGGAGCTGGACGGGATCGATGCTTCTCAAGAGAGTGAAATGAGGTGAAGTGAACGGGAAGAAAGAAGGGAAAGGGAGAGGATGGAGGTGGTGGGTTTGAGGGGGGGGAAATCTCCCTTTTTCCACCCTCACATTCCCTCTTTTTTCTGACTTCAAAGAAACTCCCGGTGAGAAGGAATTATTCCCCTCCGCTCAACCGTGCCGCTTTGTTACAGCACTTTTTTTTCTTCTCCCACCTCTGCAACCCCCATCGTGGCTGCATTTACTTACTGCTTCCACTGAAACAGTCCTGTAAGTGGAATGTTAAGAGCTCCATTCAAAGCTATGCTATTAGAGCTGATGCGTTGAGGGAATTCTACTGTTTCTGCAGCTTTTTTTATTGTTTCTTACACTTTTTTTTTCGAGGTCTCTGGTTTAATTTTCGCACCAGAATCCCCGGAGATCAACACGATGAAAGCCGCGAACAGTAAAACCCAGTAGCGTCCCGTAAAACCCGGACACAAAGCACCATAAAACGCACCTGAGCTGCGATCCTGTGATCCAAACAGAGAAGAGAGTAAGACGTTACAGATGTGTGTCGGCGACGGCACGGAGCCAGGGGAGGATAGAAACATCAAGAGTTCAGCTGGCTGCCAGCAGCTCCAGGTGGGCCGGCTGAGTCCAGGCAGACACTCAGACATCTGCGTCTTGTTTCGCCGCTGCTCCGGCCCGCTGGTGGCCAACCGAGCGGCTGAACGCATGAATGAACCGGTGGATTTGACTGCTTCACTGGTCGCCTGGCTGACTCGCTTAAATCCGCTGAATAGATTCATGAATGAGTCATTGATTGAGCAAATGTTTGGCTCGGCGAGCAACTGGCCGACAGCGACTCAACAGCTGATACACTAACACTGTGGGTCAGTCGGGGCGTTCAGCCAAGCATTCGGAGCACATTCTCCCCAGAGACCAAACACACCAACTAATGAAGCTTGTAAATTTATGTTTCTGAGCTTGATGAGAGTCTAATCTTTCAGTTTTGTCCTGCTGCTTTCAGGGAGGCACGAAAAAACCTAACTGAAAACTACAGTATACAGAGATAATTACATTATGTAAATGTGTAGAATGAATATGATGGAAAACGTGACTATAAATAGTAGAAAATGATAAAAAAGTTCTTTAAACTTTCACCATTTTAACCCTAAGAGACGACAGCAAGTTGCAAAGGCATGTTATCTTCATAAAATCACTGAAATTACACAATTATTTTAGAGCTAGAAATTGGACAAGCATTTTCCCACAGTCTTTGAACGCCTCATCTGTGATATGCCGTGGCATCAGAGAAGTTAGCCAAATCAAAGCTTAAAATTGTGATATTTCCTCAAAATCACTTTAATTTTGCATGGCTTGTTTCAGCATTTGCCAAAAATAACCCATTTGTATTTGCAGGTCCATGAACTAAACATCTGTAACATGCTTGGTTGGAAAATCGACGAAATTCAAGTTTAAAATTGTGATATTACATCAAAATTACTTTATTCTAAATGCCTCATTTAAAAATCTACCAAAAATGAACCGTTTCCAAAATTCAGATTCTGTAAAAAACAAAGAATTCTGCAATTTTTAGCGCAACTGTGAAGCCATTAGAGGCTCAGCTGCGACCAACAGTCGCATGACAAAAATTTGGGGACTTTTTCGGCTGAACTGCAGGCTGTGTACGGAAACAAATGAAAAATGTAAATCGAAAAATATCTATAGTATGTAGAGTCACCATTTTTTTCTCCCAGTGTTGGTAGCACATGTGGGCACTTAGAAAAATATTGCACATGATGATTTTTGTCAAATTCAAGTTTCATTTTTTTCATTTTTAACAATTTCTAGCATTATAACTTTGCTATTCTGCACAGAAGATAGTTCTGAGTTCTCTCTACTTCTAGTAATGGTTGTGCTGTTTCCATAGATGTGCTGGACTTTTTATTGCATTGAAAGGTTTAAAAGATTAAGGACACCAACTTGACTCACTTTGAAGAACACTAATATATTAAAGAAAACATCTCGGAGCCGAGTTTAAAAGCCTCTCTGTGTTTGTAAATCTGACTGCTCAGCGTTTCCAAGCCACCCTCTGATAATTGTTGGCTTTCACTCTTCCTCTGACAGCCTCAAAGTTCCGGCCAACGCATTAACAATTTATAGTGTTTCTGTCGACTTCCTGAAGCTGACAGCAGGTCTGAAAGCAAGCCTCCAGGCCCCGAATACTCGACAGGAGAACACAGGGTGAGGCAGTCGGGGAGTTTTTACCGTGCCTAATTAGGAATGAAAACTAACAATTATATCAGCCTGCTTTTGTAAAAGTCACTTTATTCCTCGCTGCTTTCCTGCCCCTGTGGCCTGACGGCAGACAAAGTGTGGAATGGCAGGTATTCTTTTTGTGCTTGTAACCAGCAGACCCGCCACTCGCTGGGGTGAAGTTCACCAAAAAAAAGGGGAGGATGTGTTTGATTTATCCCACAATACGTACATCGGTGCAGTTTGGGCAGAGATCTGGTGCATTTTTGGCTCATGTATGGCAGCATCTTGGTCAAAAGCATAATACCAGTGGCATGCTAGGGCGTTTGAAAAAAGTGGAACCACAATCGGACTTGCTTAAGTGACGTTTAAGTCCAAATGGGCTGTTTTTATTTAAAAAATCAACAGTAAATCTAAAAACACAAAAAACTTTCAAATAATCTTCAAACTAATCATGTGTGGGGTTTTTTTTGCATTGGGAAAATCCACTTAATCTAAGCTTAAAATTGTTGTACGTGTCCTATTTAAAATTCAGCCAAAAATAAACCACTTGCTTTAATCAGATTCCATAAAAAACAAAAAATTCTGTGCTCCTCAACGCAACTGTGAAGCCATTAGCGACTCAGCTGCTACCAACAGTCACATGACAAAAATTCAGAGACTTTTAGGTTGAACTGCAGGCTGTGTTGCGCACAGAGCAGATAGAAAAAATAAAAAAAATGTAAGTAGAAAAATATCGATAATATGTGGAGCCACCTTTTATGAGTGTTCGTAACTTGCACTTGCAAAAATCTACATGGCAATTCCAGTTTTTCCAAATTTTGTAGCACAAATAATCAAAGAAATTCAACTTTTAGGTTGAACTGCAGGCAGTGTTTTGCACAGAACAGATAGAAGACGAGTATGTAAACAAATTAAAAACATAAGTAGTGAACTATCTATAATATGTGGAGCCACCGTGGGGTTTTTTCTAGTAATGGTAGCACCTGTGGGCACTTGGAAAGTGTTGTACATGTTGATTCCAATTTTTTTTTTTTTTAGCTTTTGTAAAGTAAAAAAATCGAAGAAATGCAACTTTCTTTTTTAGTTATTTCTAGCATTTTAACTTTCTTATGCAGCACAAAGGAGATTTCTTAGCTCTCTCTGCTTCTATGGTTGTGTTGTTTCC
Source organism: Dascyllus trimaculatus (assembly GCA_024666655.1). Taxonomy (NCBI): domain Eukaryota; kingdom Metazoa; phylum Chordata; class Actinopteri; family Pomacentridae; genus Dascyllus; species Dascyllus trimaculatus. Next base: position 8,070,554 of record CM045465.1, read on the forward strand.
ATTGGACTTTATATTGCAGTGAAAAATGAGGTTTAGTGCAACTACAGTCTTTAATGATACACAGTATTTTCATATTGTGTTCCATGTGATCACGTACAGCCTCTGTATTCAAACTACTCTCAGGTTTACGTTTCTGGTAGAACATCTTCATTTCTCACTTGAAGGAAAACAACAGGTTTAGCTTGTGGATGAGATCATTGCTGGCCTGACTGTCCCTTTATTCAAGGGGGCGGAGTTTGGCAGCGGCCCACTTTAATGCCAGCAGGGGTGGAGGCAGGATGGGGGGGGGCCACCACGGCGGGCATTCAGCAGGTGTCGGTGGGGTCACTGTCCCCCCCGAAGCTTTGTCCTCGCGGGGAACGATGCACATCCACACATTCGGACGCACAAATCCCCTCCCAAGATTTGCCTCTTGTTTTTTTTTTTTTTTTTTGGAATTGACACAATTCTCATGGTTTCCCTGGGCGACCCCCTCCTCCTCCTCCTCCTCCTCCTCTTCATCCCTCCCCCTCTTTCTTTTCTTTTTTTTTTTGCTGCTCCGCTTTGTTGAAAGGAGCCAATCGTGCGTCGGCTGGTAACTAGGCACCCTATTTATCAGTAACCAGCACCAACAATAACTGTAACCCAACACCTCCTCGGAGGGAAAAGAGACGGAGGAAAGTCGAGAGAGTTGGAATGAGACGGAGAAAGAAGGGGAAAAAAAGGACAGAAAGCGAAATAGAAAGTTTGGAATTTACACAGAAATGATAGTTTTCAAATTTAGTTCATACTCACGCCTAAAATATCCCCTTTATTTCTGTATTTTTATATCATGGGATGCATTTTAACAGCATTAATTTCACTTTTTAGCTCCTCTGGCGGCTTAAATCTTAATATTTGACGTGAATAAAGTGATAGAATTGCATGCAACAGGTACAGATATGCACGAGAACAGCCGAGATGAGCGAGCGAAGGCAGCAGCTACAGAGCGAGAGACTGGATCTGGTGTCGCTGTAATGGATACTCAGGTCCTATTAGGCCATTCATGGCTGGGTAGCTCTTAAGAGAGCGGTGCGCCTCGACCTGTGAGGAGGCTTTTGATCAGCGCGCACCTCCCCCCCCCCCCGCCCAGCCAACTATTTGTCCGCTGTTAGCTTATCAAATGGGATCAATGCTGCAGATTGCTGCACAGGAGGAGCAGTGTGCATGTAAATATGGGCAGTTTCTGCATTTTTACTCATATACTTCTGTGCAAATTGTCTGTTTTGCAAAGCCTGACCGACTCTCCTGCACTTCCTGGTTATAGTGTGCGTCTGTGTGTACATTCCTGGTCGTACTTGACCGATCCCCTCCTCCAAAACACAGAAAAGGCGCATTTGACTCTTCACCTCTCTGTGATCTGTTGAATAAGGACTTAAGACAGCTCATACTAATCAGCCGCCACACACAGACTGAAAGGACTCTCACCATGGTGATACGTCAGGAGGCACCAGCCATCCTGCGGAGACTTAACATGCACATGTGGGTGTCTGTGTGCGAGAATCCCAAACTCTGCATATCGTGCATTTGGAAAGCTGTGCCCCCCCCTCCAGCTGCCGTGTTGGTATTTCAAGTGATGTTTGGTGACTTTCTGGATCATTATCGCACTTGTTGTTTGGTTTATTAGGTCAGAACATAGAAGATAAGATTCAGTTGCTATATTTCAGTAGAATTTACAAGCAAATTTGTCATGTCCTGTGCTGTCTGGAGGCTTAGTAACAGCTGATCGGTCAAGTGAGTTAAATGCTTGAAAAAGATGCTTCCACCTTCTGAAGTTTCTCGAAAACATCCTTATTGATTAATCTGTTGATTAGTTTCTCAATTAATCAATTAGTTGTTGGGTCTATTGACTATGAGAAAATGGTGAAAAGGCTTCCAAAGTGTCCACAACCCAAAGATATTCAGTCATAGATGATAATAATGATGCACTGGTTTTATACAGCGCTTTTCTAGGCACTCAAAGACGCTTTACATTACATTATTCATTCACTCCATACTCGGTGGTGGTAATCTACGTATGTATGGAGGCCAGGCTGCACCATCAGCCCCTCCGACCACCACCAGCCACTCACTCTCCATTCACCCAGGCTTCCTGCTGTTCCCTTATGGTCTCCCATCCAGGTACTGACCAGGCCCAACCTCGCTTAGCTTCCAAGATCTGACAGGATTGGGCATCCACAAGACGGCATGGCCATAAGTAGAGGCAGTTACCTGTAAATAATCACATTTAAGACGAATTTAGACAGTTTTTAATGCAGTTACTTAGTTGTTGCTGGTCTAAATGTGATATTTTGATTTAGTAGTTTTTTCTGATATCATCAGTGCAAAAAATCACAATCTAGAGACTAACTGTTGCACTGTACGTACTTCACCTCACGAGTTCATTTAAGTTCTCTGGTGGCATTAGCAGTATCAGCCCAGGACATTAAACTTTGTATGCCATGAATAATTACAGACGGGTAGATGAAAAGATGAAAAAGAAGAGTCTTGTGTTCATATTAGTTGGGTATAGCGAGTATTTCTGTTACACTTACACAGAAAAGACTGATTAGTGTGCCCTCTTGCCGTAACAACCAGATTTTTACCTTTGAGTGAGGCTGTTTGGAAGCTACACATGCGTTTGATCTTTTCTAGCATAGTCAGACCCTTCAATCCATGATGCATTTCCTGGACGTAAGTCTGCAGAGTCTCCATGGATAGATGGTTGTTTATTGTGATCCAGAGGCCGATGTTCCGCTTCCACACCTGCTCAAATGAACCAAAGCAATCAGACAAACTGACCCAAGCAGGTATGAAGGCTCTCATAGATGGTTCTTTCCCTCTCTGGGCTCTGACAGGCCGTTATGATGCTCGCTCTAGTTTTTATACGATGCCAAGAATTACCTACTGCAGGTGATTCCCGGCACCAGTTCGGACTTGTGCTGCAGGAGTGAAGTAATGTGGTCTTCGCCTCAGTTTGTCCTCCGCACATCTACAGAGTTTGGTCAGTCGTCTGCAGATATTAAACTGCGACGCCTTGTGCAGGTCTGGATGACACTTGATCGCTGAGAGATGTCGAGTGATTAATTAAAAGTGACGGTTAAATTACGTTTTGTAATAAATGGCGTCAATTAAACTGTCTCTCAGGTGTCAAAACCGAGACGGAGGAGCTGGATCGTCACGTCTTGTTCATTTAAGCATCAGACTGCGTGAGGCAGAGCTTCAGCCTGCATCGTTGCCCCGAAGGGATTTCGTCTTTTTTTTATTTTTTATTTTTGGTTGCCGCCGTATCGTCTTGTGAAAACGGAGCCGGGCGACACCTGGAAGCCGTCACCTCTGAACCTTTGATAAGAGGAAGTGGAGGGCTTTAAGTTGATTAGCCGGCTTGGGAAAAAGACAGACGGACATTGGCAAAAGAGAAAGACACAGCTGTAAGATCGCGGAGTGGAGCAGCTAAGTGGATTTGATAGTGTTTTAGAATCAATTATGAAAGCAGAGAGATATAAAGGTTTGATAGCATGCATATTTAGCGAGCTAATGGCGCTTTATGGTGCGCTTCCAGGCCTCATATCGTGGTGTTATGCTCTGAAATGTCATAATTGAGTTTATGTGAGTCACCCACAGTAAGCATCGCATGACACTCGCCCAATTAAGTGTACAAAGAATTTATGTCCCATTGATTTACACCAGCTGTGATGGCGTTTCTCAGTCCCGAGGTTCTCAAACTGGAAGGCGACGCACGCCACCAGCTGCCAATTGTATCATCCGAAACTTGTCACGACAACAAACCCGATGCCTTCTCCTTCCCCCCATCAATCTCATGTCCACATCTGCAGTTCACTGATCAAGGTCTCCGTGTGATTAATTACCGCTTCTTCCTTTTTTTTTTTTGGCAGCAGCTTAGCAGGCGATGAGCTAACAAGTGCAGTAATACCAGTCGACCCTCAGGCATTAAAACAAGCCCCGCTGTTCATTTGGGCTCGTTTCGCATTGTCTGGCCTCCTCATCCGGGCTCGTTTAGTATTGTCTAGGCAGGGAACAGTGCCTCTATTCTTTTCGCCCCCTCTCTCCCAGGGATCCTAAATGGGACATAGATATTCTAGCTGGGTCGGTTCTTGGCCTGGCACTCGATGCCCCTGAGTGCTCTGCTTAAGTAGAGCCACTAAGGGCACTTGTGGAGGGCTTGTGAAAGTCCATTCTTCTTAAAGGTGAAGGTGGAGGAGAAGCTGATACAGCGGTGCGGGCTTCTGAACTCCCTCGTGTGCCAAGTCAAAGGTTTCAAAGTGTGGCGTCACAGCGGAGGGAGGGTTTCTAACCGCCGGGCTGCACCTTACAGATGTGTGCACCATCTTGGCTGATGAAAACACAACTTTAGTGGGTGAAGTAGCTGCTTTTTTGTGGATGTAAACAGAAGACGAGGCTCCTCTGAGGTCCAGACCGATAATTTGTGGAGGATCTGTGCAGAAGAAAAGCCCAGCTAATCTCAACTCTGCTGTGGAGAATGGTCTGACAACACCTCATCATCACTCTGCTATAGGAGATGAAAGTACATCGGCTTGTTTAGACTTCTTTAAAACAATCCCAGTTGTTGCTAAGCCCGGGATGCAGCAGCGGTGCCCCTACAGTAGTAACAAGGGAGTCGTTTAGGTGGAATATTTGCATGCAGGGAGGCAAACGCTGCTATTAAACGACTAATTCACCCCAAAAAGAAAGCAAACCAGCCTTTTTTGCACAATCCAAATTGGCAATTTTTCAGAATGTAGGTTTGTTACTTGGAGGTTATTGTTTTCCTATAATGAATCATTGAAGGGTAGAAGAAAGCCGTATGAAATGTGTGGTAGAAATAGCAGGTCTGTACCCGAAGTCTAGATCCAGTGAGTCAGACTAGTCACAAAAATCTAGCAAACTAGAAGTGTAAAGTCAAGAAAGCTTTGTGGTTGTTGCTGTGTTTCTTCTTCTTCGTTATCTTCCCACTTTAGTTTACGAAAACAATGAAATGCCACTCTACTGCCACCGTCTGTTTTGTCAGCAATTCGACTGCATTCCTACAATCCTCTGTTTTTTCTTTGTTTACTAAAGCAACAAATCTTTTTTTTTTTGGACTTCAGTCTGGAGGCTGTTTTGGAAAAGCTCTGTCTTTTTTTAGGGAAAAATGCTCAGGCTAAAGCTTAACCAGAATGTTCACGAATTCACCCACCTTAGTGTGGACGTGGTCGGAGACCGGACTGTAGCTGCTGCTTTAGTTCCATTAGTACAGGGATAGATGGTATAAGTAGCTGAAAACAGTCCTACGTTTATTGTATGGTTTGAATACAGCCTAAAACAGAGTCACAGGTGGACTGCAGTGGGTATTTTTTCTTTCAAATAGTAGTAAGTATTAGTAAAAATATTATATGTTTTACAGAATTAAATACAATAAAATATAGTGTAGAGTCAAATGTTGAAGAACAAATTATTATCTGTAAAAATGCAGATTATTGAAGTGTACAACAAAACAGTTTTGGCCTGTTGTCTAAACGGTTAACATGCAAAATAATAATTCATTTCTACAATTTTACTCGTTATTATCTACTTTTTTTTTTACAAAACAGTTAAATTATTCTTAAAAAACATATATTTAGCATTTTGCAGTCCTTAAAATACATATTTTTCTTTTGAATAGCAACAGTTATCTGTCGAATACTGTTTTTTTTTGCTGTCTTGAATGCAATAAAAATAGTATGAGAACACTGTAAAACAACAAATTGCCATTTGTCAAAATACAGATTTTCTTTTGGCTAACACGTAAAATGAGACTTTTTTTCAGTGATTTTACTTGTCATTATGTGTAATTTAACAAAACAGGGGAGCATCTGTGCAATAACAGTAAATTATCCAAAAACATTACTGTTAAAAAGTTAATTTTTTACAGTGTCCATGACTGGAACCCAAAGAAAACTGCTTGGTTTATCCATAAACACATTCCTGGTAATTATCAGGCAGTTTGTACTCTTGAAGAAAAGCTTGTTTCTAATGTAAAAAGTCCGTTGCTGTGTTTGGGAGTCCGATCCTCCGCTATCTCCCTGCTGTCGTCCACCTGTTTGCTCTCTGATTGGTCCGGCCACTGATCCCGGTTCAGTCAGCGAGTCTGCATGTAATCCCACCTGTTCTCCGGCTGTGGTCGGGATGTTATCCTCCTAACAGGCCCGGCTCGCCCACACCAGCACCCAGACCTCACCCACACTCACCCTCACTCCTCCCCTCTCCGCTCAGCGCTGCCGGGGTGAAAGGAATCTTTTGTGGGTTTTTTTCCGTCTGTGAAAGTGGGAAACGGGGAAGAGGGAGCTAATCCTGCTGGAGTGGTTGGGGAGGAGGAGGCTTGTCCGGCCTCCCTGAGAGCTGCAGGTGTTGTGGGGAAATTGGCCTGCAGCAGCTGAATGTTTACGTCGAGGATATGTGGCCACACATGCAGCACAACATGCGAGTTAACCAGCCTCCTGCATTCGGAGATGGAGGTGAAATACGAAATAACACACAGTAAATCGTCTCCTCCTCTTCACCGCTATCTTGACTGAGCGTCCGTCAGCTTTATCTCCTGCTGTCTGACTGAGTGTTCAAAGCTCAGCCTCTCCGCCCTCGACACTTTGATCACACTCGGCATACCTGAGGATAAAATATGGAGGGAGATGAGAGGGGCTTTCGCTGAGCGTTTCCAGATATGAGCGAATGCACTCGATCAGACAGGAGCAGCTCGAAGCTCTGAGGTGATGAGTTTGAGCTGACGGAGGTGGAAACTGTCAGTCGTGGTGTCGAAACTCAGATTACAGTGATAGCGAGGTGGTGGGATTTCCATTTGCTGGAGCTTCATCTGTCTGGTGTGGAAAACGCTGCTTTTCAAAATGCTGTCATGTAATAACATTCAGTAGTCTGGTCTTATGCACTGTAAAAAATCTGTTAAAAAATCTGTCAGCATGGGCGACAAAAAACAGTAAAAATACTGTAACGTTCAAAATTAAAAAATAATAAAAAGCAGCAGAAAATATCTACAAAATAATCATATTTTTTAGCTGATTACAATACCGTAAAACAGTGTCATTTTATATTCACACACTGTAAAAAAAAAACAAATTAGGTTTTTGTAAAACTACAGATTTTTGGTTTTGGATGTGGACGTTATCGACAGTTCTTTTATTTATTTTTTCATTTATTTATTTTACAGTCAACATGTAAATGAAAGCTTTTGCTGTAAAATAACTTTAAAAATGTATTTACTATTTTTCAATCCCTAATATCCATATTTAACCTAAAATTAAAAACAAATATCTGCAAAATAGCAATAATTTTATTTGATTTAAATACAGGAAAACATTTGTGTAATTTTGTTGTTAAATGTTGTAAAAAATAAAATTACTATTTATAAAAATACAGATTTTTTTTACAGTCAATGTGTAAATTAATACTTTTCTGATTTTGCCATATATTATCTGTAATATAAACAGGGAATCCAGTAAAATAATGTTAAATAATTATTTTACAATCCTTAAAATACATCAATTGTCTTTCGAATAAAGGCAAATAACTGCAAAATTTAATTATTTGTTGATTTATGTACAATAAAATGGTGTCATTTTATGTTAAAAAAAAATAGCGCCTGTGACAAGTCACCAAATGTAATTCAACAAAACAGGGAAAACCAGTAAATCAACAGTAAATTGTTTGAACAATGACGGCCATAAATTGTTAAGGAGTGTTCTTTTTTTTACAGTGTAGATTTTCTTCTTTCTCAGGACCCATAAATCTCCCTGTTTGTGTCTGTTAACCTGCTGCCTCCGGCATTCCTGCGGTTAATCATCCATCCTTGGTTAACCCTGTTTGCATTTGAAATCAGCTCTGAGTCATGTTGAAGATAAACTATTAACACATGCTTTATGATGGGAATATGTGAAACACCGCTAGCTTAGGCTCAGCGCTACTTTTTTCTCCTCCATTTGAAGCTTGAAGTTGCTCCAGTAGCCTCCTCAGAGAAAATTTGACTTGGAATTGCAGTTGCACAGTTTTAGTAACAGGATTATCTGTTCTCATGCAGAGAGTTAAAGGAGATGACAACAGCCTGCAGCCAGTTAGCTTAGCTTAGCTTAGCATAGCTTAGCTTAGCATGACTGAAATTGAACAAAAACAGGTGAAAGCTGCAGAAACAGACGTCATCAGCATCAACACACAGTATGCGTGCTAAAAGTTCAGCTAACTAGTCCTGCTGCAACCTTTTTGTGTTGTGCTACGCAGCAAAGCATAATTTTAGCATTAGCCACGTTTGTCGCTGCATTGGATTTTGCATGCAGTGGTGCAGCTACACCTTTCTATCTCACTGAGGCTGTGCAGAGTGCAAGTTCTTTCTTGTTTGCAAGAATTGCGACACAATTGAACATTGTCTTTTTGTCATAGTGTGTTTAAATCTAATATATTTTACTGTCATTTTTAGATTCTGTGGATTTTGTGTGCATTTTTATAGATTTTCCACTGGATGACTGAGGTATTCATGGATTAAACAAACAACATATAGCCTGTTAATTAGTCAGGATCAAGCACAGAAGATATAAGGTGTTAATTAGTCGGCTTTAGAGGGGCTGTAAGCAGATTTAGTTTACACTAACCACTATTGTTTTACTTCTTTCTTGTTTATTCTAATGCTAACTGGTCTGTAGCTTCATGTTTACCAGAAAGACATGGACTCAATCACTTTATCAATCTATCAGCAAGAGAAGTATAATCTCACAAATGCAAATCAATGCTTAAGGAACACAATAATGCTAGATTATCTGTTAAATCTGTCTTTTCATTGGTCGAGCTTTGTGATTTAGCAGGGAATCTCTGCTGAATGAGCTCCTAGCAGCTGCCCTGTGTGTTCCGTATGTGTTTCCAAGCAGGATGCTGAGCTACAATTAGCTGATGTTTCATGAACTGATTTAAACAATAGGCTAATCTGACAGGCGTGACGGCATGAGAGTGGATCTGACGGCGACACCTGCCACACCAGAAAGCAGCCACACTAACACTTTAGGCTGCTGTTAGCGGAGTTTTTAGGCCACATTCGTGATTTTAGGTTGTTTATTTGCCAAATTCTCATTAATATGACATCTCAGGAACATCTTGGAGGAGTGTCCTTTAAATTTGGCGCTAAAGTGTCCATTAAATGATGAATTGATTGGGTTTTGGTGGTCAGAGGACGCTGTGTCTCATGTCATGGCTACAGCTTTGAGTTCTATCTGAATTGGCTTATTTCGGCCAAACAGAAACACACTCATTACCTTTATATTAAATCCCTTTAAAGCCTTTGCTGCATATGAGTTTTGCATTACGTTACATTACTCTTTGCCGTGAGGTGGTAATCCGAGATCTACTTGACATTTCAACGAGGAATAACGCTGAGGAAGATGGATCACTTAATTCATGTGGCATAATAATATTAACTTCCTGCAAGGTTGGCAGGAAAGATAAGCAGAGTCTTGTTGGATGAGTCCCACTTCTATGCAGATGTTTTAACCCCGTTTTCTTTGCTCCTGTCACATTTTTACTCACTGTGGGCTCATTTTTTTTACTGCAATGCAACGTCCTACAAGTCTGTTGAAACAGAATAACCATGAGAAGAAGCAGGGAGGACTCGGAAATGTCTTTTGTGCAGTAACAAAATAGCAAAGCAGAATTTCAGTGATTATTTACAAAAAATGGAGGAAAAAAACTACATTTTTGTGCTAACTGCTGCTACCAACAATGGAACAAAGGCGACTCTACGTTCTCTAGATAATGTACGACTTTCATGTTTAATATGTTCACATGTATCTTCTTGGTGTGTGCACTGCCTGCAGTTCAACCCAGTTCTGACCCCAAAAAAGTCCCTGAATTTTCATTTTCTGACTGTTGGTCGCAGCTGAGATTATTATGGCTGCATGATTCCACAAGGGAGCAGAGAATTTTTTGTTTTTTACAGAATCCTGTTAATGCAAAAGATTATTTTTTTGCGAATTTTTAATTGAGAAATGTTGGATGAAAGTATTTTGGCGAAATATCACAATTTTAAGCTTAAATTGGTTTAATTTTTCTGAAGATCCAACAATTCTTTCTGGTTGTATAGTGGGTTTTTCTGATGAATGGTGTCATTATGGTGTTTTTTGTTGTTTTTTTTATTTTGTAGATAACGTGCCATTAAACCTGCTGCATGGTTTAGAAGGTTAAATCTTTGTTGCTCGTCACATAGACGCTTTTTACTGCTATAGAAAAATTGTGTGCGACTAGAACCTAGCTGGTCATTTTCGCCTCTTGCTAATCTCTATTTCCCGTTATTTCTGCAGAGCTGACTTTACGTCTTCTGATTGATTGATGGAGCTCTGATTGAGTGATTTTTCTGTGTTTTTTTTTGTTTTTTTTGCGGGGTGATTTCCCCTCCGCTCTCAGGATGTCTGCCGCTGCGTCTGCAGGCTGCTGATACGTGATCTGATGCTGGCGCTGGTCGCCCTGAGAAAGAGAAGGAGATGAGACTTGACGTCTTGCTGGAGTCCGAACAGAACGGTGGCGGTCTCTGCTGCTTCCTTTGAGGGAAAATCTCAAATGTTTTAATGGGCTCAGAAAGAGACACCGGAGACACGAGAGGAAAAAGATGAGATTGCTGATCTCAAAGTTGAAGTTATTGTTCTGGGCAGAGCTTCCTAGTAACGGGCTGGAAGGAGAGAAGAGGAGAATAGCGGAGAGAAAAAGCAGGAATGTTGCCAGCCTCCGTGTGCTGGATCTCCTCTGTGTTTGTTTGCTGCTCCTGATAGGCCGAAGGTGTTCAGGTGTGTCCAAGAGGGAGGAGCTATCAGTTGAATTCCTGCCCAGTGATTGGCTGGGAGCCGCTCAGGTTACAGGCTTTGTATTGATTCAAATATTTGAAAGGCAGAGAGAGAAGAGGGGGGAGAAAGAGAGAGCTTCCTGCTGCTCTTTATAAGCAACCGACAATCAGGAGTTTTCACTGGATGCTCTGCTGTAAAACTTTAACTGAGCTGTAAAACATGTTGCCGGGTGAAAAATGGAAAAGAGGGAATTTTCACAATGTCCTGTTTTAGAGGCTTCCTGCTTCTAGAACGGGTCCCTGTTCTCTTGATGAATGCCAGCAAGATGGAATAACTCCATCAGTACAAAAAAGGTTTTTAACTGTAGTTTTTTTTAAAAATTAATTTACTGGTATTTTATTGCTCAGTAGTTTTATTATATTACAGATTATACAGATGTACATCCTACATTAGAAAGCAGCTTTCCTGTAGAGATTTCAAGCAGTTTACGAATTACTACAGATTTGTTTTGTGGGTCCATTCATGTACAAAATGTTTAAAATGTGTAACAAAATTAATAAAAAATATATTAAGTGTTCCCTGATTTTTTAAAAAAAAATTACAGATATGAACTCCTAAAATCACAGACGAAAAGTATTAATTTAAAAACACTGTTTTACTGGATATAAAATGGCAAAAAATTATATTTGATAAATGTTTGCCGTCATTTTAATTTGTAATTAGAGCGTGAAAATGGCAAATAATTTTAAAAAATATATCTAAAAACGTGTTATTTTATAGATTTGAATTAAATTACAGATAAGAACTGCTAAAATCAGAGACTAAAGTATTAATTTACATGTTATCTGTACAAAATAGGCTTTAACTGTAATTAGTGTCCACATTAAAATTCTCTATTATAAATAGTTATTTGTTCTTTTACATTTAAATTTAAATTTAAATATTTTTCCTGTATTTAAATCAGCCAAAAAAAGCATTATTTTACACTTGCTTGAAATTTTTTGATTTTAAAAAATGATCAAATTTGTGGATTGAAAAATTCAAAATATTTTTTTAGACTGTTATTTAATAGATATTACCGGTTTTGTTAAATTACAGACACTATTTAGTAAAATCACAGAAAAAAAACGGTGTAATTTGTCCTTTTACAGTATGTGACTGCAAAAATTACACTTTTACTGCATGTTAGTCAGCTAAAAATATTTAAAATATATTTGCCATTATGTTAACCTTTTTTTTTTTTTACAGTTTTTGAATGTTCCAGTGTTCTGTGATTTTTTTTTTTTACATATTTTAATTTTTTAATGCACCTACCATTTATTTTATTTATTTATTTTTTAACAGGATTTTTTTTAACACTGTAATGAAAGAAGTAAAACAAATGGAGTTTTTTGTGGATCCCTTTAACATACAACAAACAGTAAAAAGCATTAAAATCTAGGCTGTGTCGCTAAAATGAAAAATGAATGGAACTAAAGCAGTGTTCTGTTGTCAGAGAGCCTGGTTTTTACCCTTCAGGGGGTTTTAGGGGGCAGGATTTTGTGTGTCAGAGGCGTAAATTGTGCGTCTCTCTGGTGGGCTCGTCACCTCTGTGAAACCTGCCGCGGCTACAAATGTCTTGTTTGTTTTCTGCCGTTTTACTGACCGTCCCTCTCGCTAACTGACCAAACACTGCTGTTGGTTTTACACCGGGGGGGGTTGGGAGGAGGAGGAGGGCCACCAGAGTTGTGTCTCTGCAGATGCACACTGTTGTACTTCCAGAGGTTATTATGACCTCAGTAATGCTGCTGCTGTGGCTGAAAGTGAAACTGTATTTGCTGGAAGGCTGGATTTCATCTCACATGTGCTGCATACATGTTGTAAGCGTGTCCCTTCAGATCTGTGTGCTGTTCAAGGCTGCGTGTCCTCGTCACTCACGGCGACAGCTGGCCTCAATGTGTGCCAACGGTCTGGGCTTCATTCGACAAACCGCAGACGGAGTGAGAACAGCGTGGTTTAGGGAGGAACTCCGACACTTTATCGACACATTTATTAGCTTTTTTTGCGCGTCCGTGTGTGTTCATGAGTGTGTTGTCGTTTGTCCCGATGCACAAACACAAGTGTGCCCCCGGTGCCGCCTGCCTCACAGCTCATTAACAGCTCTTATCACCGCCGCAGCCTTCAACACCTGCACTGCAGCCCTCTGGATGTGTGGTCCGCTGATATGCCGCCTTTGGCTTTGTCAATAATTAATACAAGCACAAATCAGTGGGAACACCTAGTTTGTGTGTCAATGCCGCTTAAGTCGAAGTAGCTAATCCATTTAATGTGTTTGACGCTTCTTTAACTGCATTTATTGGCGCCGTACGGCTGTAAAAGTGCAATAAGGGAGTCATAATGTGGAATAAAACGTGCTGGTTGCATTATAAGGGCTGACCAGGAGTGCAGATCAGCTGATTGAGATAAGACGATGTGTGTTGGTAATTAACAATTAACACAGCAAAAATTTGCAAGACAACCACGGCTAGAGGTAAAAAGCCATAAATCACAATTTCTTTCATTATTTATTGTTTTTAAATGAGAAGAATCTCCAATCAGTATGTCCAATATTTCTCCAAGTGCCCACAGGTGTTACCAATAGTTGAAAAATAAAGATGGCTCCACATATTACATATATTTTCACTTTTTTACTTACAATTTTACGTGTTTCCATACTCGCCTTCCATCTGTTCTGTGCACCACACAGCCTGCAGTTCAACCTAGAAGTCCCTGAATTTGTGTAATCAGTGTCATGAGTCACTAATGGCTTCACAGGTGTACCGAGGTACTCAGAGTTTCACGACAAATTTTGCACACACACTGAATATTTTTGTTTTTGAAGTATTGCCATGCTCGTCTCCTATGTCCTCATGTGAAACACTGCCTGCAGTTCAGCCGAAAAGTCGTTGAATTTTTAGCTGAGTCACCAATGGCTTGACAGTTGTGCTGAAGAGTGGCAAATATTTGTTTTTTGCAGAATCTGGTTAGAGCAAACTGTATTTTTGGCAAATTTTCATGTGATTTCAAGTGATTTTGTCGAAATAGCAGGATTTTAAGCTTAGCTTTGATTAAATTTTCCAATAGAACAACACATCACAGATGAAAAAGTTGAAAACAAAGTTGAAATATGGTAATTCTTCCTGTTTTACTGTTTCTTTCTATGATAACTGGTGTAATTTTTTATGATTTAATAAAAGATAACATGCCTTTCAAACCTCCTGTCAGGTTATTGGGTTCAGAGGGTTTAAACACTCTGTAGCACTAAGTCCTGTTAAACCTATATGTGTCTGTTCATACGTGCCTACATGTGTGTGTGTGTGTTAAGTGGCATTATTGCACACAGGGAATGTTTTTTTCCATGGCGTCTCCCTGCGACACACCCTTTCCACGGTCCAGCCCATCCTTTACATGTGTGTGTGATCCCATGCTAGCAGCTGGGGGCCTCTATAAATAGCGAGGGCTGGGATGTCCCTGGAAAGAGAAAGGAAACAAACAACTATCTTGTAAATGGGTTTATAGACTTAAATATTATTTCTTTTAGCCCGTCGTGAATCTCAGCACCTCTGCCTTCGTCTTTTATATGACACGTTGCTTATAATAGAATTGGTGCTACATGATTTAATAGCTAATGTGATCTCAGCCTCATAAATTCTACTTCGATGCTTTTCATGATTGTTTTTGTCTTGTATCGTCATTTTTGGATATAATGGCAGCCTCCCACTTTTTAAACTAATAATGTATAGGGGGCTGTCTGTATTGGAGTGCTAAATAGCTTTGAAAGGCGTGTCAACTTTAAAAATCACCCAAATTACACCACTTGTCATGGATTTTTAACTTTGCCATCCTGTCGAAAAATCCACATCAAGGCTTAAAATTGTGATATTTCATCAAAATCGCTTCATGCTACATGCCTCTATTTAAAAAATTGCTAAAAATATACCGTTTCCACGAACCAGATTCTATCAAAAACAAAAAATTCTGCACTCCCTAACACAACCATCAAATGTTGCATGGTTCACCTGACACCAGCAGTCACATGACAAAAATTCAGAGACTTTTTGGCTGAACTCGGCTGAACAGCAGGCAGTGTTTACACAGAACAGAGAAAATAAAAAGTTAAAAAGTTAAATTAAAGTGTAAGATATCTGTAGTATGTCCAGTCACCATTGTTTTTCAAGTATTTGTGGCACCAATTCCTGTCGGCACATGGAAAAATGTTGAACATATTGATTCCAGGGTTTTTTTCATCCACTTTTTTTGGTTAAATCGCCAACAAATGCGAACTTTTGTTTTTCTTTTATTCTCATTTGTGGCATTATACCTGTGTCATACTGCACAGAAAAGCTTTTTGAGTTATTTCTGCTTCTTGCCATGGTTGTGCTGTTTCCATAGAGGTGCAGCACTTAATATTTTAGTAAAGAAAGAATAGGTTTTCCATGTCAGTGAGTGTGTAGAAGACTGCTTAGCATAGGTTTGTATCTGTAGTTAGTGTGTGTTTATGTGGAGTTAGAAGGTATAAATGTGAATTAAAAGGTCTGTTAGTACTGTCATGTTTCGTTAGGCTCAGTATTAACAGACTGTGTCAGGACCTACTTGGTTGCACAGTTCATTCGATGACGTGACTGGTATAGTGTTTTGACTTGAGTGTTTGTGTTCCTTCAGTGTTTGTGTTCCTTCAGCGTATTTAAATCCTAAATCTTGACTGCATACTGTATAATTTCCCCGCCTCATTGTATGGAGCCCATGCAGGATGTGTGAATTCAAGTGTGCCAGGTGATGGATGTCTGACAGCAAGTGGGATAACATTGTATTCGGCGTCACGCGGTGAGAGACAGGTGTTGAGCGCTGCGGAGAAATAAACACAGCGGCCAACACATACTCTGTCTGTTAGCGCTGTGTTGAATGAGCGGCACATTACTGCAGCCCAGTATAGCCCAGCTGCTGCTTAATGTCACCGTCCTGCAGAGCGACGGGTTGATCTGAGTCTGCATTTTTATGTGTGGGTGCACCTTGATTTATACGTCCCTGCAAACCTGAACCAGCAGTAGCTCGGCTGCATGGAGCTAACTGAACCTAGTGTAGTAGAGCTCTCTGTGTAGATTCTCAGTCATCCAGGTCAGAGTAATCCTCGGAGCTTTAGCAGAAAGCAACTGGAAGTTTCTTGTAGGTGTTTGAAGACGTGGTTCTTCAGAACTAAAGGAGCCTCTTGGGTGAGAGGTGAACCATCTTCAAGAACCTAAAAGTGAAGTCCAGTTCAGTCAGCAACAGAACCTCTCTTTTGCGTTCTTGAAGATGTCTCAACCTTTATTCAGTTCTTTAGAACCAAAGAAACCTCCTGGATGAGAGGTCAAACATCCTGGACTTCTTCTCTTTGAGGTTCCTGAACACGTGTCACCTCTCATCTGGATCTTTAGAACTAAAGAAGCTTCTTGGATGAAATGTGAAGTCCAGTTGCTGAACTGGGCTTCCCTTTCAAGACATTTCACCTTTTATCCAGTTCTTTAGAACTGAAGAAGCCCTTTTGGTAAGAGATGGAATGTCTTCAAGAACCTAAAAGAGAAGTCCAGTCTCAGCATTGGACTTCTCTTTTGGATTCTTGAAGTAGCTTCACCTCTCATCTGGTTCTTTAGAACTGGAGAAGCCTCTGGGATGAAGGTGAAATGTCTTCAAGAACCTAAAAGAGATGTCCAGTTCAGCAACTGGACTTCTTTTTTAGGTTGTGGAGGACGTGGTTCTTTAGAACTGGAGACGCCTCTTTGATTAGAGGTGAAACTACTTGAAGAACCTAAAAGAAAAATCCATTTGATGAACTGGACATCTCTTTTAGGTTCTTGAAGACATTTCACCTCTCCTTTGGTTCTCCAGAACTGAAGAAGCCTCTTGGATGAAGGTGAAACGTCTAACAGAGCCTATAAGGAGAAGTCCAGTTGGTGAATTGGGTCTCTCTTTTAGGTTCTTGAAGGTGTTAGATCTTTTAGAAGAACTGAAGAAGCCTATTGGATGAAGATAAAACTTTCTCAAGAACTCCAGTTTAGCATCTATTTTTTTAAACCTCGCAATCAGGTCTTTAGAACTGAAGAACCTAAAAGTCCAATTCAGCAACTGGGCGTCTGCTTTAGGGTCTTGAAGACGTTTCACCTCTCATCCAGTTATTTAGGACTGAAGAAGACTCTCGGATGAAGGTGAAGCGTCGACAAGAACCTAAAATAGGAAGTCCAGTTGCTTGTAGTTGGTTGTAGTTGGAGTTGACCTCTAGTCTGGTTAGCAGTTAGCCTGCGGTTAGCCTGATGAGCCGTCCTGTCCACACCCTTCTGACTGACTGTTTGAGTACATGTGAGGAGGGTCCTGAGAAATGACCTCATCCATGCCTAAGACTGACAGGACACCTGTGGTCCAACCTCTAGGCGACCCCTTCACCCCTAAACCCACCCACACATATATAAGCTGTGCAATCTGAACCGACTCTCTACGACGCTTCAACAGTATTATTCCCCCCTGCGAGTTTCATCTGGCCTCACCACCTGTTGTCCGCTGTATTTCACTCAGCCAGTGTCCTCTGCAGCTTATAGCCTTGTGCATTTTCCCTCCATAGGGGCACCAGAGCTTACAGTTGTGCCAGAAGTAGGTATGAGAGCAGGACCCGGCACCCCTGGGGGCAGAAACCCTAGACTGATCTAATTACTCCCAGTCGAGGCTTGAATCAGATTGAATCTACACCGACTGGCAGCGACTTAACTCAATCTAGCGGCAAAAGTGTTACACAGTAAACAAGTCAAGCTGTCAGGCTGCAGTGGAGAAGAGATGGGACTGGGTCCAAACAATGTGGCTGAAAGCTGCAGATATTTCAGCTCAGACTTGAAACCCACAGCCGTCCGAGGCTGACAGCTTTATTAGAACAGATTTATGGTTAGTGGGTTTTTTTCTGGTATTTGAAGGTTTCTTAATAAAGACACATTAAGGACACAAACAGCTGATGATTAATTAGCCAGCTAGCTCGCTGAAATTAAAATGCCTGCCTTTGTCCACCTGTACCTTCAGAATTTACCCCAAAATCTACTGCTAAAGCTACTATTGGGCTTTTTAATTCTTAAAAGGCAGTTTGACAGTTTGATTTTAGATAGTTTACTGTCATAGAGGAGGAAAGGAAACGGAACATTTTCACATTTAAGAAGCTGGAAAGAAATGACTGCAGTAGAAATCGTTGTAGTTCTGTTGAACACGGCAAATTATTTGGAAGAATAACCCTGTCAACTGAAGATTGAATCTCGACATTATACAGATTTAGAGTGTTACTGGCAGACGAAGACAAAATGAGTCTATGCAAGTCTTAACGCAGCACGGTATTAGACATCAAATAGGTGACAGACTCTTACAGTCAATGGCATTACTGCTGTGTTGTACTGCTAATCTACTGTTGGTTGTTTTTACAGGAGTAGGTGTCTTTGATTTTGAAATAGCAGATTGTGAAAGGCCGTCTTCAAGTTTTCAGTCTTGGAAACCTGAGAAATACATTTGGCCAAGTGTGTGTGTGGTTGGCTTTGTGTGACTGTCTTCTGTTTTGTTGATAAGCACTGTATCTATGGGAGGACCAGATTTAACCCCAAGCAGTTTTTTGACTTTTCTTTGCTCCTGTCACATTTTGACTCAAGGTGGGCGCATTTTTCAGTGTAATATAAGTCATTCAACTCTATAGAACCAGCATTTGTGCAGCTTACTGTTGCTTAGTTTGAGGATTTTCTATATCTTTTGTCTTTAACTCTGTTGGTTGCATCTTGATTTTTCCCTCCCTGCAAACCTGAACTAGCAGTAGCTTGGCTGTATGACACTAACTGAACTTAATGCTGATTCCCATTGTGAGTTTTGCCACCCTTTTATTGCCATGCGGAGGTGCCAGTCAGTAAAAGTGTGCTTTTTTTCTCCTTTCAGACGGCCTCCATCATGTTGTCGCCCGCTGCACGCTGCGAGTCACCATCATCACCGACGACATGCTGACCAACAGCATCACGGTCCGCCTGGAGAACATGTCCCAGGAGCGCTTCCTCTCGCCGCTGCTCAACCTCTTCCTCGACGGCGTGGCGGCCGTCCTGTCCACCCGACGGGAGGCGGTGTTCGTGTTCAACATCCAGAACGACACCGACGTCCAAGGCTCCATCCTCAACGTCACGTTTTCAGCGCTGCAGCCGGGAGGCGGCAAAGGGACGTTCTTCCCTTCGGAAGAGCTGCAGGAGCAGATTTACCTCAACAGGACTCTGCTCAGGCTGATATCCTCTCAGGAGGTAGCATACAAATGCACATATGTACATGTTTCTAGATGCTTTAGAACTGAAAAATGTCATGTACTGGGTGATTTTCTGAATTCGGTGCACTTTGTGTCCCACAGGTTTACCTCAAAGATTTTCATATAAAGTAAATCATAAACTGCATTGTAAAACAAGAAATGGAAATATCCATGTGTCTTTGCATTATAACACACAAACAAATTTTTAAAATTATGTTTTAAAAAATTTTATGTGTTGTTAAGGCGTAGAGGTCAGCTAAATAAGCATGTCCCCACTGACAAAGGTTACTTTTTCACTGAACATAAAACAAATAAAAATAGCCAGTATCCACAAGTTTTTTCTGCTAATGTAGTCATTTTTCTGTCTACTTTAACCTAAACATAAGAAATATGAAAAAAATACATGAATTATTTATAAAATAACACTATTTAATAATGTCCCCCAGTTTTGTTCAACCCCGTAACAGGATACCAATTGCGCCCTTTTTAAAAATAATAGTTCAGTCCAACTTCCTCAGCACACAGGAAGCGACATCACTCAAGTCTTTTCCCGCTCACACTGCAAAAAGAGATAAGTGTTAACATACTTTCTTAACTATATTTCATTGTTTTTATCATCAGATTGGCATCGTCAAGCTCAACCTTTCAGCACTGTTACATGCATAAATGATATTTACTATTGTTTGGGGGAAAAGCAATCAATTGTCTTGGAAAAATATATTAATTTCTCATTTTCCTCATGCCATATAGTGCTCCATACCCTAGCTAATGTGGACTTATGGCTACTTTTAGCTAAAATCTTCAACCCTGTAACATTCAACCCTGTAACAAAAAACACTGTTATAGGGTTGAATCACACACGCACACACACACACACACACACACACACACACACAGCCATGGTGGTCAGTTCTTGCATCCTAGTGTGTATGTAATTGCTATGTAACTACTAATCTGTAAAACTAATGATCCCTTTTCCATGTATTGTGTAGTTTCATCTTAGTCATTCAGCAGGCAACAAAGCATCCATCTGTTACAGTGTGTTCAACCCTGTTACTTGATAAATTGTCTTGCATTTTTTTGATAATAATAACAAACATTATATAAATGTTTGTTGAACTGTATGCAAAGTTTAGAGGACAAGTAGAAAATATATGAATGCCTAATCTAATGTTTATGTTAAAGTATATTTTCATGATTTATGAAGGCCACTCATACATTAAGATGCCATATCTGACTTGACATTTAAATTATTATTATTTAGAATCAAATAAAACATACTTACAATAAGTTATTTTACACAAGGGACAAGTGATTATCAAGGCACTGGAAGAAATAGTTTGAATATGTTTAAAAATTACACTCATAAAGGAATCAAATTGTCCCGTTACGGGGTTGAATTTAAAACAACCTAAGTGACAAAGAAATTCCTAATAATGTTTGGGATTTCATGCCTAAGGTGGGAAAACATATTTTCTCAGAGGTTAAAACAGTCCCCTATTAGATGCATAATTCAGAAACACAATTTTTTGTGGTAAATTTTTCAGTAACCACAGAACCCAAAGTGCACCGAATTCAGAGAATCACCCTACTAGGGAAATGGAAAAATGCACCCCCAAAACATAGCAATGCAGTACCAAAACGCAGAACTGCACTGATAAAATGCAGAAAATTACAAGAAAAATGCAGAAATTAACTACAGAAATGCAGCAATGCACTAGCAAAATGCTGCAAGAAGCCTGCTAGCTAGCAAACATGGACATAATCAATGCACTTTTGAAAGCATTCCAAATATTGGCACAGTTGGCAAGGGTTTTATTAGGTTAGGATACATAGGAAACATAATCATGCACATATAAATGTGTCTTAATACTTTAGAAATGAAAAAAATTGATGTTATTAATGACGATTGCTTCTTTTCTCCAGGTGCTGCCATTTGACGACAACATCTGCCTACGGGAGCCCTGCGAGAACTACATGAAGTGCGTGTCGGTGCTGAAGTTCGACAGCTCCCCGCCCTTCATCGCCTCCGACACGGTTCTGTTTCGGCCCATCCACCCCATCAACGGTCTGCGCTGCCGTTGCCCGGTTGGGTTCACCGGAGACTACTGCGAAACCGAGATCGACCTCTGCTACTCGGGACCCTGCAAGAACAACGGGAGGTGTCGCAGCCGAGAGGGAGGATACACCTGCGAGTGTCTGGAAGACTTCACGGGTGAGCAGTGGAAATGTTTTTGACCTTTAAAAGTACTCAAACTGCCTTCTTACCTAAACTATAAGGCGTGTAACCCAAATTACTTCTTAAAAGCATAACACAGAGGATATCCTTACAGTGAAAACTACAGCGGTCCATTGTAAGTAAGTGCAAAGGCTCATATTCTTTGTGACAGTGGTTTAAATAACTGAACAAAACTGCCAAACCGCACCGACGGGTTGTAAAGCTCTCACCACCTATTGTTGGAGCTTGAGGTCGACCCCAGTGCAGGAAAGGCAAAACGCGCCTTGTACTGCTGCAGGTAAAGACACCTGCGCACACATACAGTACAGTACAGTAGATTTATTGCTGTACGGAGGTGTGAGGAATGCAGACTGCACTCGTCAGACCAGGTTTGTCTCAAATAACGTTTAACCACATCGGCTTTGATGACAGTTTTAGTGAAATATTAAAGTATCCATGTCTGTTGCTTCAGAATGTTCTTCGTTTGTCATTGACTTAAGAGAAAAAGACTATGGGAAACAGGTTTTTGGGATCAGTAAGTTCTCATCAACCAGTGAGCCAAAGTGTTGACTCACCAGATCAGTGTCTGCTATGATTTAAAGCTGCTCTGATCAATATTCTTCTGTTCTTAGTTGCAACATGACAGTGTGTAATGTGAAAGGAATCACTTGTGATGACAAATCCAGATAATTCTCACCAGCACCTACAGAGTGTGTTAACATGTTTCAGCTCATCTTTATTTTGGCTATCTGGCCCGCCACAACTTAGTGTTGTGGTTTAGTCTCACTGCCATAATCAGTGTTGTTTCCAGAGGCAGCATGAAGGTCTTTCCAACAAAAACGCCCAGAACTGAAAGCAAACTAAGTTAGTGGAGGGTGCGTGTTCCCATCATATACTTCCTTTAGGGGTTGGTGGACACCAAAACCGATAATAAAGGAAAGTAAATACTAGGTTGTGTGCACAGTGTTTGCAAAGTGGTAACTGGTCAGACATTTCCTGAACCACTAAGTAATAATAATACAGTGTTTAATCCAGTGTTAGCTCATAGGATTATGAGATACACATCGATTGATATTTGATTCAAGAGAAGTTTAGCAACACACGAGCAAAATGCAGCAATGCACCAGCAAAATGTAATAATGTACTCTCAAAAAGCAAAAGTGCACCAGAAGAATGCAATGATGTACAAGAAAAATACAAAGATTTACTAGGAAAATGCAAAAGTGGACTGGAAAACCACAATTGTACTAGCAGATTGCAGAAATGCACTGGCAAAACACAGAACGATACAAGCAAAAAGCAAGAATGCATGTGCACAGGGGAGAATTGTAATCGCAAAATGCAAACTTTTACTTGTGAAATGCAAAAATATGTCGTAGGAAAATACAAAAACTGCACCAGCAAACCTCAGGAAAGTCCTAACAAAGAAGAGAAATGTACCAGAAAATGCAGAAATGCGTAGGTGAATGGCAGGAATTCATCGGAAAAATGCAGCAGTGCACGAGCATGCACCTAGCAAAATGCAGAAATTGACTAGAAAATTGCAGAAATGCACTAGAAAATCAAAATATGTAGTGCAAAAATGCAGCCGTGTACTAGCAAAATGCTGCAAGTAGCATGCTAGCTAGCTAACGTGGATGTAAACAATGCCCTTTTAAAAATATTCCTAATATTTGCATTGCAAGGTTTATACGTTGATTAGGATACACACTTAATGCTTAGCTGTGTTTGCTTATATAAAAATTACACACAGAATAACCTTGAAATCTTGATTTTACACTAGTTTTGCCTGGAAACTGAGTTCCAGTGACTCTGCGCAGCATTCATGTGGTAGATGTGTTCTGAGAAGACCTGGAAGCTTTCATCGTTCCCATTGAAATCACTTTGCAAAAATATTTCCCGATGTCAGTGATCTTCCTCCCATGCTTCCCCTCCCCGTACATCTGATACCCGACTGACTGTGTCCGCTCTTCTGTCTTTCTCTAATAGTACCTGGACGGCCTCTGACAGCCCTCATCCCTTCTTCTCCCTCCGTCCTCTCTTTCTCTTCCTCTATCTTATCTGATGCAATTACCTGATTATACCTGCCTTTGTCGCTCACAGGGCTTCTCGCCTTCTCCTCCTGCTGACCATGTCCATCTCCTGCGCTCACCCATCATATTTCCCTTACCTACATCCCGGTGTCCCCTCTTTGAAGGTCACAGTTCAACTCCAGATAGTCACGGCCCATCAGGGGCCATTATGGGCCTGATGACAGCAGGGGCCCGCTCTGTCCTCCTTAGGTTTCCTACATTACAGGGAAACAGATCCTTATAATTCCTCCCCCGAAAAAAAAGGATTATGCTGCAGAGAGAAGGGCCATTAGCTGGTTCCAAGCTGTGGTGTTGGGGAGTCTGAGTTCGAGAGATCTTGTCTGGACAGCAAGTTGACACACAACACTGGTTGGGACACGGAGGCACCTATTGCAAATAATATTACAGACAGAAAAAGATCTGCTGGTGTATTAGTGCAGGAATTTCATAGAGCAGAGCCAGGAAACGTTGGGCCCATCTCGCTTATTTTGGACAAAGCTACATCCAGATGGTCATTTAGGAGGAATTTCCCAAGAAGGGACCCGCCGCTGTAAGAACGCAATTAGATAATGTAATATAATAAATCTGATATCGGCATGCAGACACAGTTAGGCAAGTGAAGGGCAAACTTGTGGAGACCAGTCTGCTTTGAAAACAGCTGCAGCCAAGGTTCAGCTAACTGAAGTCTCCTGGTTAGTTAGTTTTCTGGAGCTGTTCTCAATAGGAGCCTATCCAGAGTTTTTTTTGTTCTCTTATGCATTTTTAAAAAGTTTTTTTATCTCCTATCCTGTTCACGCTGCCCCTTACCCTCACCCCGATCAGTCGAGGCAGATGTCCACCCTTCCTGAACCTGGTTCTGTTGGAGATTTCTTCCCACTAAAGGGGGTTTTTCTTCCAACTTTCGCCAAGGAGCTCACTCTATGGGAATCATTCAGATCTGATTTATATTATATAAAGTGCATTTATATCTGCTATCCTGTTCAATGTGCCCTTTACCCTCACCCCGACCAGTCGAGGCAGATGGTCCACCCTTCCGAAACCTGGTTCTGCCGGACGTTTCTTCCCAATAAGGGGTGTTTTTCTTCCAACTTTCGCCAAGGATCTTGTTCAAAGGGAATCATTTAGATCCATTTTATTCTATATAAATTGCTTTTATACCTGTAATCCTATTCAATCTGCCCCTTACCCTCACCCTGACCAGTCAAGGCAGATGGCCAACCTCCTTGAACCTGGTTCTGCTGGAGGTTTCTTCCCATTTAAGGGCCTTTTTCTTCCAACTTTTGCCAAGGATCTTGTTCAACGGGAATCGTTTAGATCCAATTCATACCATGTAAAGTGCTTTTATACCTTCTTTCCTGTTCAATCTGCCCTTTACCCTAACTCCGACCAGTCGAGGCAGATGGTCCGTCCTCCCCGAACCTGGTTCTGCCGGAGGTTTCTTTTCAGTAAAAGGGCTTTTTCTTCAAAATTTCACCAAAGAGATTACTCAAACAAAATAGTTTAGATTTGATTTACACTATGAGGTGCCTTGAGCTGACTTATGATGTGATTTGACACCATAAAAATGGAATTATAATTGGATTTAATTGAATGTAAACCAATCAAAACATCTTATAGATTGTTGGACAGGATTATGTTGTAAGTGACGCTGCTGATCAGTCATTGGGTGAACCCGTCATATATTTCATGCTCCACACAGTAGATGCAACATTTCCTTCAATCCTTTGCATGTCTTCTTTCTAACCACTGGTGCATATCAGTGAATGAAAAGCAACACAAATGAAAGTTCTTGGGACTCCTCTTAGAGCTTTATTGAGTTTTTATTGTAAACTCTAAGTTCATTCAGTGTTTTTCTGGGAACTGTTTAACATTTGAAGTGGGCACATGTAAAAGCGAAACAACACAAAAGGCTAAAATAACTCTCGGAATGCAGTGTATTTATTTAAGAGTGGATATTTTCCTGTAACTACTTAAATCCAGAGCTTGAGTGATGCTAGAAAGGATTTAACAGATCAGCCGTTATCTGATCTTTGTACAGTTTAAAGGTATCAGCGTGAGTTCAGCCAGGGTTGGACTTAATAGAGGAATGTTTGAGTCTGTGTTTCATCCCCGACTTTTCTTTCATTCTTTCTTGGTTTGTGTCTTCCTCCTTTCCACTCTCCTTACTCCTTTTTATCTCCCATCTCCTGTTTTCTCTCCAAATAAGGCTAAATGACGTCGTGGCTTAGACCTTTGCTCCTCTGTAAAGGCCTATAAACAGCCAGCGTTGCTCGTGTTTGGATGGCCTTTCTTGTTTTAAAGGGGTCTTTATGAACAGAATTTAATGCCGTGTTTAACCTGCAGCAGGAGAAGGCATGAATCAGTTTTATAGATGTGCCTGATTGATAACCAAAAGCATCCTGTTAAAACAACCGAATTCCAAACAGCTGACGCGAAGTCTATATTTCAGTCAACGGTGGACAACACGCTTCACAGAACAGATAAAATAGTGATAAGGCGCTGAGATAACGCGGGTGATCATTCACATTGTATTGCACTGCAACTGAGATACGCATCTCATACATACTGACAGCACAGTGTTATCTTGGAGTGTACAAAGAAGGTTTAAAAATGTCAGCCGTTCAAGCATGCATTCAGTAAAACACATGAAATACAGCTTAGAAATTGTGTTAAACTTAGTTTTCCTCTGTTATTTTTGTAGGCGAGCATTGTGAGCTGAATGCATCATCGGACCGGTGTGTTCCTGGGGTTTGTAAGAACGGCGGCCAGTGCATCAACCGACTAGCGGGTGGCTTCATGTGCGAGTGTCCGCCGGGGGAGTTCGAGAAGCCCTACTGTGAGATGACCACCAGAAGCTTCCCCGGACAATCCTTCATCACCTTCAGAGGCCTGCGACAGAGGTTCCACTTCACTGTCTCCTTCGCGTAAGTAGTTTCTTACATCATTTCCTTCTTTGGTTCATTCGTTCTCGAGTTATTTCTTTTCGAATTGCCAATGAAGTGCAAAAAGCTGCAGTTCCTTGAATGTCCACTAGATGCTGGCTCCAAAAGCGAGTCAATCCCTGTAGACCTTCATGTTAAAATGTGCAACTTTAAAACTGAAATAATCACGTTTACACTCGGGTACCAAAACGGTTTTGGTTTCTGTAGCTAGTTTTCTTGTTCATAACAACTGTTTGGGTGGAAAATGTTCATATAACTCACTTAATTAGATTATATGAAGGCTTAACTTTTTGCAGAATTAAGAACTGGCTACTTTAAGAGGTGGCTGCCATCATACGTTAGTCCATGGACCACCTCCACTCCTCTTACGCTCCATATTTTTGTCATAATACTCATTTTTTAAACAAGAGTTGGGAGTCCAGAAACCTATGGATGACATCGTGAAGAGCTCGTCCACCTTTATATACAGTCAAAGTTTACCACTAGCATCATAAACACTTTAAAATTCCAAAGTCTGGATACAATTCAGTGGAAGATAAAGGCAGCTGACCATAATTCTTGAACTCTTGGCACATATAAAATATATAAAATGCAGCACTGAAACCTCCTAGTAATGTTTAAACCATTTGTCCTCAATTTTTAGGCTGACTAAAACCAAAGCAGGCTACTCCGTCATCTTTCTGGCTGTATCAACAACTAGCATAATCTAGCAGCTGTAGCTTGCCAAAGATAGTCAAGTTAGCTAATAATAATACCTTTATTTCTGTAACACCTTTCAGAATAAGGACTTACGAAATGCCTTTGAACTGCTAACTCTATGCTAAGCTAGCATTAGCGTTACTGCAGTTATATGCTCTGTTCACTGAAGTGCAGCAGCTTGTTCCAAAGGCCTTTTGTTCACTAATATACTGTTTACCCTCCTAGTTTAGCTTCAGAAGAGACACTAAATGGCTGGGAAACAGTTTTTCTTTAGTGAACATCTAGAAGATGACTTTATTTATCAAAATTTCCAAGTGAAAGTGATGCTAATGCTACATCCACATCTCCGGTGTCACAGTAGCAGTGGTGCTAGATTAACGTTGGTATCTGTAAATGTTGCCTGCATGTTTGTAGTTTGTCTGAGCTGCTTTGTTGCCACTTCTATTTGTAATTTGTAGACAATTTTAGTGCATAAGTCCATTTCTTTCAAGAACATTACATAACATTACTAATAGACATATAATTTCAGATGTAAATCTTAGTTTAAACACATAAATGTACCAAAAAAGACTGTGTGAATGTTACGTGTCCAATTGTCTGTTGGTTAATGTAAAATGTGCGACTTTCTGTCATAGTTGTCGTCTTAAAATATGACCTTTAATTAAGTTTTCAGTTATCATCAAATATTTTTGTTCGTACTCGTCCAAATTACCACTTAAATGGAGTGTTGCTCTTTAAAAAAGTGAAATTGCCTGTGAGAATTTATGGCTAATAGAATGTGAATGGTATTTCCCAACAAAGAGTTTGCTAAAAATTTACAAAGTAGCTGCTAGTAGCTTAGCATCAGCAGCAGCATATGTCTGTGATAGGTGTAGCGGTGTCTGTAGTAAATGCTAATTTAAACACAGTTGAGGTGACTGAGCTAAAGTGTGTCAGCCGGGGCGTGCCGAGACATGTGCACACTTTTCCATTGTGTCTCAGTTCCCTCCTCTGGATTTCAGACATGCAGACACGCACATAGGCCCTTGACGCCTGAATTTATTTACAATTATATAAAAACAATAATTTTATGTGTTTTTGATTTCAAGTTGATGTTAAATTAAGTGGAGATTGTTGATTTGTCTATAGCACATATAGTAGATATAAAGGTGTAATGCAAAAGGCATTAATGGTAAAATTTTTTTTTATTGATGCCGCAAATGCCATTCAAACTGGTCCTAAGAGAAACCAGTGCTTGCAAAAGGTTCCTAGGTATGTATTGAATACGCACGAACCAGCATTGAGGGAATGCAAACGCTATCTGGGCTGTACGTGTGTGAACCTAACGAGGTGTGCTGCTTCTCACACTCACAAACAAACTGAAACCGCTGGAGGTGGCGTAACCCCGGTTCATCCAGTTTGCGACACTCACACAAATATTATGAAGAGGGAGGAAAAAAAGCCCTCGCGGCTCGTTTCATTAGCGCTAACATGTGAGATGGGGTTTGATAACGCGAGCTGGTCGACGGTGAGGGAGGTTTGCAGCGGTGAAAACAGGAAAGGCCGTGTGATGAGTTTCCCTTATCGGTGTTTGGCTGCAGCCGTCCTGGTTTCCTGCCCTCCCGCCCTCGCTGGCATCTGTCGGCTGACTCTTCTGCCCTCACCTTGCAGTCCAAACACACAAGCGGCGCTGAATTCATCAAACGTCGCCTCGTTCTCCACGTCTTTCCCCCTCTTCCACACAAGCCCATGCATCACCTAAAGCAGAGGAGCCGCTTCCTCTCGGCCCCGCACATCCTGCCTTTCCTCTCCGAGCGACTTTTCCTCAAGAGCTCTTCAGCCGTAAAGCTTTCCGCGAGGTCTTCAACCCTGCGGCCGGGCTCTTGTTTGGGTTGGAAAGGTGCTCAGAAAAATGTGACAGGATGCGCGAAGAGAAACAGCTGAATCTGAATGTTTTGTTTTTGCAATAAAGCATCTCAAATCTGTGTGTTTCTGCAGGTTTGCCACCAGAGAAAGAAACGCTCTGCTGCTCTACAACGGAAGGTTCAACGAGAAACACGACTTCATCGCCCTGGAGATCATCGATGAGCAGATTCAGCTCACGTTCTCTGGAGGTGAGGCCCAGCATAGCGTGTTTATCTGCCTGTGTAGCATGTAGCATGTCCCAGTATGTAGTACGTGAATTTAGTATCCCAAAAACACCCAGATATCCAACAACATCCAGTTCGATTTTGCAGTTTTGCAAGTTTTCAGGCCATTCTGACCCACAATCCTCAGTACAGTTGCATCAAATACATCACTGTGTCTCGTGCGGGATGGATGGCAGCTCATTTTGCACTACAGATTGCAACAATCAAAGCTTAAAGTGCATTATTATGATGAAGTAGTAGGCCCCAGTTGCATGCATGCTGCATGAAACAGTACGTATTGTGTAAGGGCAGTTGTTTCATGTACTTAGAGACTAAAGAAAAAGTATGCAGCCATTGTTTTAGCATCAAAATAGCACTCTATGCATGTGCACAAGTAAGATATAGAAGTAAGCCAAATAACTCGGCATCAACACATCATGCTACACCTTTTTTTGCTGCTTAATAAAAGAAACTTGCATAATCTTAATTTTCCGTGACTAATCTGCAAGAGAAGTCTTTGTGATCGAACATAATTTACTCCAACGTCAGTGCTCTTGGATGCTCTTTGGAACTTTTTGCAAACTTTATTTTGAAATAACAGAGTTTGTTGACATCCAGGCTCCAGCAAAATCAGCGAGAAACGCTGAAAATGAAGATCTGACTGCAAAAAGGCAAGAGAAACGACCGAAACGATGATCTTGACCGTAAACAGGCACCGCTTTGGCAATGATCTGCGCTACAGGAGGCGACACACCTAGTTTATTTGACCATTTAAATCAGAACCACAGAACTGTGCTTGACGAATGCAAATCCAGATTTGAAGGCCATCCATATGAAAAAAACTATTCCCGATGCGTTTGCCAGTGTTGCAACATATGAGAACGACTTTTTTCTAGCTTTTTAAACATGATTTTTTACTTTTGATGCAGATTCACTCCCTAATAAAATCACTCCAGTCACTGTAGAATGAATAGACCTTTACAAGTGCAAGTCGGCTGCTGGAACATCCAGTATTTTCTCACACTGTATGTGTAGCTAATGTCGTATATCAGCTATCAGCTACACTGTAAGCACTTTAACTCAGGTGTAAGTGTGTTTTATCTAAAGTGTCTTTCACAAAGCGAAGTATTCTTATCGGTGCGTTCTTTCTTTTGACAAAGGTGTTCAAATGTGCCAGAGTGCGATCATGTGGGTGTGCTTTTTAAAGCAGCTGCCAGACTGATTAATGACGGAACAGACACCGAAGTGGCCAAAAACAACTCCTGCTAAACCCCACGAGCACCACAACACTTTTCCTCCATGCAACAAGAAAACATTCGCCTGCACGTTCACTCGAGCGCAGGCAAACACACCCTCGATCTTTGTTAAAACTTGGTAACTGTTGAAGTGCAGATCAAACACTCGGTTTTTAGGCTGTTGTTTTCAGAGCGGCTCTACTTTCCCATGGTACCGTACAGGGAGGACTCCGCTCCGATGTGATTACGTTGGGTGAAGCCTGCTCGGGAGAGAAGCCAAGTCTCAGCTTCAAAAACTGTGACTACATGCATGAGTCATCAAATTAAACGAATTATGAGTCACGGCTAATGAGACGAGGGAAAGTGCGTTCCTCTTTCATGTCGGACCTCCCTAAGACTCGCAAACACACAACCTGTGAGTGGATTTGTGCTCCGGCTGCTGCTGCCTTTGACAAACACAGCAAAACCTTCAGTACATGCGCCGCCATTGTGCCTCTGCGATCTTCTCACTTGGAGCCGTTGATACTCGGACTAATGCGGGTCGATTTACGGCCTTTGCGTGTTTGTCTTGGTGCGGTTTGGACACAGTTTGCTTTTAATGGTAACTGATCAGTAAGCTGTGGGATGCGGTTGAGAATTTCTGAGCAAACTGCCTCCTTTTACCAATAAAAAGTTGGATTTAGAAGAAATAAAATGCACTTTTGCCCCTCTAAGTGTCCTCTTAAGTTCCACTGCTGCTGTCTACTTGGTCTGGTATATTAATATTACATGCACAATGATGGATTTTTGCAAACGTCCAATGTTTTCTAACTCATTTCGGCCGATACAAATACATCTGCACGTAGTTTTCAGGTCTCTTCTGTAGTGCAGTTAAAGTATTATCATTCCAACTCTGCAGACATTAAATACAAAGTTTTTCAAATGTGCAAATTTGCTGGGTAAACTAAGAAAACTACTTCATCTTGCATGTAAAACTTTATTTACCTGTATGCACCCTGACAGATGCTATTTGCAAGTTATTATTCAGTTACCTGATGCAGATAATTCATTTTAAAGCATGAATATACACCTTATACATATCCTCTTGGTTTATTTGTGTTATTGTGTTTTTTTTCTGAGCAATATCTGGCACAAATATGTATCTTTATGTATATATAGTTTTAAAATGATGGCGCCAACCGTAAAGCCACAGTCAACTCATTTAAGGAACTCATTCCCACTCTGCTTATCACCATTTAAGTTACACCTGTCTTCCACCTTTAATCCTGACTTCCCTATTTTTACGTCCGTTCTGTGTCCGACCTCTCCTCTCATCGCTCTCTTCCTCACCATTCCCCTCGTTTCTCGTCCCCCAGGTGAGACGAAGACCACCGTGTCTCCCTACATCCCGGGCGGCGTCAGCGACGGCCAGTGGCACTCCGTCCAGCTTCACTACTACAACAAGGTAAGAAACCCACCAGTGCTGCTCCTCCTCCTCTTCCTCCTCGTCTTCTTCCAGCAGACTTCTTAACCCCCTGAACCCCAAAAACCCACCAGCATGTTTGAAACGCATGTTATTTTTTATAATATCACCAAAATTGTACCATTTATCAGAACCAGAAACTGGAAGAACAGCAAGAATGTCTACTGGTCCTTGAATTTTACATGTGTGACTGAGCATATATCATTATCACTTTATTCAACATATCTCATTTAAAATTTTGCTAAAAAATAACCCTTTTACACTAACCAGATTCTGTAAAAAACAAAAAATTCTGCACTCCTTGGTGCAACTGAGAAACCAGGATTGACTCAGCTGTGACCAAGAGTCATGAAACAGAAATTCAGGGATTTTTCGGCTGAACTGCAGGCTGTGTAGGACAGAGCAGATAAGACACAAGTGTGAAAACAAATTTAACATATAAATAATAGAATATATATAGTATGTAGATTCACAGTTTTTTTTTACCAGTGTTAGAAACACATGTGGACACTTATGTTAATGTTTTCCATGTTGATTCTAGGTTTTTTCAATTTTTGTAAAATAAATAATCAAAGAAATTCAGCTTTCGTTTTTCCTTTTTGGTGATTTGTGCCATTCTAACTGTGTGATATTGCATAAGAGACATTATTGAGCTCTCTCTGCTTCTAGCCAGGGTTGTGCTGTTTCCGTAGAGGTGCTGGATTTTACATTGCAGTGAAAAATGAGTGCACAGTGAGTAAAAACGTGACAGGTGTCAAGGAGTTAAGTTGGATTATGTTGTTTTTATATTGAGACCATTCTGTAATCAGACGGTGTTGCGGGTCGATGAGTTCAGGAGATGAATCGAGGGAGTCAAGTGAGTGAAATGCGACTTTTCTTTGAAGCTACCAGAGCTGCTGACCTTGACTGCAGATTCATGAGATTATCTTTACAGTGCAGGCTTGACTCGTGACGTGGACTCTGAGTTATGGTGCAGCTTCTCTGACAGAAGCTCGTCGGCCTGGTTTCAGCTTCAGGGGTCACAAGTTCACCAAACATGTTCCTCCACCAGACAGCTGAAGTACGTCAGTCTGAGCGCTGATGTTCTTCATGTGGATACAGATACTTAAACACTGGAACAATCTAAATTTAATCTTAATCACTGACACCCGCGAGGCATCTTAGTTTGTTTCCTTCTTAGTGTTTAAAGTCGTTTTTCTCACGCTGGTCGTCTTGCTTCTTCGCCGAATCAGAAAAGAGACAGTAATTATTTCACAGAAGAGCTCATGTGTCCTCCTCAGCTGTAATATTATATTAAAAGGTCTTAAACTGTAATCAGTTGCTGGTGTTACTTTCCAGCAAACTTCCTCAGCCTGCGGCCGTTGTTCTGATAACACTAAACCAGGTGGGAAATCAGATAACACTGTCCTGCCGAGGACGTACGAGCGATCGTATCCTCTCTGTTTGTTTGTTGTGGGTTTGAACGTAACTTTAAATTTCACGTCTGACAGCTGCTGGTGGGATTTGATGTCAGATGAATGTGTACATTAACTAGGTCAGCGTCATAAGTACTGGAAATGGTTCTATTATAAATAACAGCAGAGTGCACTGTAAAATATTTTATGGATTTTTTTTGTTCTTTTTATACAGATTTTTGTCTTTATTTATTTTTGAAATGCACAAAAATATCAATAAAAATCAAAAAACAGACTGTGAACTGACATGTCTAATATTAAATAACATAAAAATATTTTTTAAAAATGTATTAAAAATTATAAAATAAAATGTGAAAAAATGCAAATTTTTTACACCAAAAGAAAGTACGATTAAATACATTCAAAAATAAAAATATCTCCTTTTTTATTTATCAGATGAAACTGTTAAATCCAGGTTTAGGACTGTAAATATTATATTTAGTAGTCATATATATGTTAAAAATGAAAAAGGTTCAATCTAATCATAAATAATTAATAACAATATTTTATAAAATTAGATAAAAGAAATTGTGACCACAGAAAAATAAATATTGGTTCTATAACTTTATATATATTTATTTGATAAATGACAGATCCATGTTTTGTATAATAAAGATCATTTCTTTGTTTTTACACAAGTAAGTACCTTTTAATAAAATAAAGTCTACTTAAATTTTAACAATACAGAAGTAAATGTGATATTAAATATTTTATTTAATTTTTAAATATTTTATACAATTAGATGAAAATCCTGACAACAGAAAAAGAAAATATTAGTCCTCCAATTTTACATTTATTTATTTGTTAAATGTCAGATATGTACATGACAGAATTTTTCACATTTATTATATGTTAATGGAAATATCACTGTTTTGACACGTAAATATTCTTCATTAAACATTAAAATAAAATTTAAATAAAATTTGGAAAGATACATGTGAGCTCAAGTGAAATAAATGCTGAAAATGTATTTTATTTATGGAAAATTACTTTATTTTATGAGGTTTTACTTTCTTTACTAAACTGCCAGAAAATTTAGGGGGGTTTGGGTTTTTTTTTTTCTTAACTTTTTTTTTCTTTTTGCAGCCTGACTTGAAATATGGCAGAGCTATTATGGAAAAGATCTTCAATTAAATGTTGATTTAAAACCTAACTTACAGTCCTCCCTGCGTGAAGCTAATGGTTTCTACCATCGTTAGCATGTGCTAGCTTTACCACGTAGCCTTGTAAAGCTAATTTTCTAACAGGTATCCAAGAAAAAAGTCATCAATCCTCTTTTCAGTCACTATCTTTCCCGTCTTTGTCCTTGACTCTCCGCCTCTTTCTTCTCTCCTGTATCTCGCTGGAAGCATCGCTGATCTGACCTCAGCGTCGAGTTTCAGCACCACCTGTGTTCTGCAGCTTGTTAAGGAGAGTAGTACTCTGGCTGTTGGACTAATGCATGGCTTCTCACATTTCACAGCTTGTTCGCTTGTT
Source organism: Dascyllus trimaculatus (assembly GCA_024666655.1). NCBI lineage: Eukaryota > Metazoa > Chordata > Actinopteri > Pomacentridae > Dascyllus > Dascyllus trimaculatus. The sequence continues at coordinate 8,105,315 of CM045465.1, forward strand.
GTGTCAAGCATCTATAGAGCCCATAGCGTCGTCAGCTGCTTTGACAGGGACGTATTTATCAGAGGTGATGAATCGACTGTTCGCTGCAGGGTCACATCTGGATCTATTGTCTGACCTGTGTTCAGGCCGAATGTCCCGTTTCTCAACTTCGACAATGACTTAAACCCGATGCAAGGCTCCTGACTACTGCAGGATACAGTCTGTTGACAATGAGGACTTCTCTGATGTGTTTGTCGAAGCGTTTGTAAGCCCGTCGCCGTGGAAACGAGAGATTAATTAGCAGATTTCCTGTTCGGCGCAGTTCGTTTTTCCACTTACTCTCCTGATCCAATGGGCTCCGGACATGCAGACCCAAGCCGATCCAAACCCCCACATGTGCTGCACCACCGCCACGGCTGCATCCTCGTGTTATTAGTTGTTTAAAGCGTTCCACGGACTCTAATGCAGATCCAGTGATTTGCAGAGCTGGTGACACATTCCGGTAAATTAGCCAGGGGGGCGGCTGCAGCTCTGACACAGGGTCAGCCTTTCTCCGTGTGCTGACTGATCAGATTGATTGATGGTAATTTAATCCCGCCTCAGTTGCTGCAGGGATTAGTGGAAATGTATACGGCAGAGAGCAGCGATGTTCTCACAATAGATTAGGCGTGCTGACATGTGAATGTACGGACGTGAACGAGGCCCCACACATGTTTGCTCTCAGAGACATTCGTCTGCAGGTAGCGTTGCTTAAATCGCCCAGAGAGACAAGACACAAGATCAGAGAGCGACTCAGCAGGTCTGATGTAACCCACCTTCATGTCAGCCACACAAACACATAAATAACATTCCTGCTGTCTTTATGTCGTCTTACTGGGAGACTTTTAGTGGTTTAGCTCAATGGACAGAAGGATTTTAGTAAAGATGGCTACTGGTTTGTTTGAAGATGCACAGCTAGTTGGATTCACTAGTAACATTGGTTTTAAGTCTAGATTTATGGAGTTTTCTAAGTGAAAACAGGCTGCAACCACTTAAACAAGTTGGCACAGGTCCAGTTTAGCCATTTTTAGTCAGTTGTAACTGTTTTGTGTTTATTCTTGTTGCTACCATTCTGTGTCCAGCTGCACTACGTGCCTTGTATTGCCCCCAGGGGACGAATAAAGTTTGTTTTGAATTGAATCGAAACTTTGAAAAGCAATGCTAGTCTGCTGACGTCACCCCTAAAAATAAATGAATAAATAAATATATAGTAAAAATGACACGTTTGAGAAATAGAGCATGTGTTTTAGCGATCCTGTATGCTACAAAATTGCAATTTTTTTTTGAAAAGTGGAAATTAATGAGGAAGTAATTGGGAATATAAACTAATAACGAGTACAGAAATAAAAATAAAAATGAAAAGAAAGATGAAGTTATGTGGTAAATATAAAGTGTATATGGAATATAAGCGATGTGACGACACTGTAAAACAAAATTTGTGAACAAAACAAGGTGAGTATCCAAGTATATGCACTTTTTAAATTTAAAAACTCTTTCATCTTTAATAAAAATGAAATATATGTGAAATTATGACAAATTTGTGGCTATCAGCTAAGAGCAGTGCCTACACTGTAAAACAAAACTTGTGAAAAAACTGTTAAAAATTAGCTTTTTTATGATATATGTTTAAAAGAGGGCTGTGTGGTGGCTCGGTGGTTAGCGCCGTCGCCTCACAGCTAGAAGATCCCCGGTTCGCATCCCAGTTAGGACGGTTGGGATGTGGAGTATATTCTCCCTGTGCAGCGTGGGTTTTCACCAGGTTCTCCGGCTTCCTCCCACAGTCCAAAAACATGCTGAGGTTAACTGATGATTCTAAATTGTGCCATAGATGTGAATGAGAGTGTGTTTGGTTGTCTGTCTCTATATGTAGCCCTGTGATAGACTGGTGACCTGTCCAGGGTGTCCCCTGCCTTCGCCTGAGTCGGCTGGGATAGACTCCAGCCCCCCCGCGACCCTACAGAGGATTAAGCGGTGTATAGATGATGGATGGATGTTTAAAAGAGTTATCCCACTGTACGAACCTCAAATACAGCTTCTAGCTCTTTGAATTTGTTTTAAATTTTAATTTTAGTAGAAATAAATACTTGTTTTATCAATTTATTTATTGTAATTTACTAAAAAAAAACGTAAATATAAAAAACATAAAAATATCACCATCTTTAAAACAAAGGCCTATAATGAAAGCTTTCAGATTATCACGTGAAGAATAACAAAAAAATAGTCTAAATATGTTACAGTTTGGGTTAAAGATAGAAAAAAATCCTAATAATTTAAGACGATAATGTCCCTTTAGTACAGAATTTGATAAATCAATTATAAAACAGAAATACATTGTGGAAATTTAATTTATTTACAATTTTGGCCTTTTTTTTTACAATTAACATGTAAATTGTTACTTTTTTGAGTGATATTACTCGTTATTATCCGTCGATTTATCAAAAAAGCATGAACAAGCTGTCAAATAACAGTAAATTAGTTAAAGATACTTTAAAAAGTTCATTTTTTACAGTGTACTCAAACAGTATTTGTCATTTTTATCTGTTGTTGTCTCAGCCTGAGATGTTCGTGACCGTCTCTTTGTGCTTGTTGTGAGTAAACTGTGCAACAGATGGTGCAACCACATTTAATAAATCACTAGTTTGCGTGTCGCTGCTGGTTTTTTAACAACTTCAGGGGAACTTTGCACGCAGACTTTTGTCACAGACCCCCTCATGGCTGCTGCAACTCAACCAGAGGGTCGACGGTCTCGCACGAGCCCCAGTTGTCGTCCAACGGTCCTAACGGCACACAAAGCTCACATGCAACGCAGACGGTGATTTATTGGGTCAGATGATGAGGGTTTTTACAGGGCGCCCCCTTTTTAAAGCCCTCAGAAGAAACCGGGGTGCCTCCGCTCCAAAACACAGGTCGAAGGTCGGGGGGAGGGTTGGCATGGCAACAGACACGGATTTGCCATTGTCTCGGCGATCGGTTGGAAAGCCTGTTTGCATCTGCAGCAGGGGGGGAGCGGAGTTGTCCAACGTGTCCATCTATTAGAGATGCTGCACAATGGAGGTGGAAGGACGGAGGCATTTCTGGAATTCCTCAGAGCGAAGCCTCAAGGACAGTTGACCGTGTCAGCACAGCGAATCCAAACAGGAAGCGCTGACACACCGACGCAGATAAGGAGCGTAGATGTGGATTCAGGGGAGCAGCGGGAGGTTTTGTTCTGCTGGTTTCATGTGTGTTAGCGGCAGGAAGTGATGTCTGTGGATGCAGGAAATGATGCAACTTAGCTGGACACTGGGCAGGATGTCAGGTCTGACTATTTTTAAATGAAATAGGAGCTGATTTAAGCTTCCTGTACTCACTTTTCAATAGTTTTTAAACAAACGGAAAACTCCTTCTGCCACTGAAGACAGTAGGATGTGCAGCTGAGAGCTCCAGAGAAAAGTAAATGGACTTAGATTTAATGTTTTGGTCAAATAAATGAATTTCATCATTTCAGTATTTCGGTACATTATAACCTATCCTTGCTGTTTCATGTTAAGATGGTGATTTTTCAACATCATCTTATGTAGAACTTGAATTACTGCTTTCCCGGAGACTTAAAATTATCATTGCTAGATGGGAATCTCAGTGTTTTATTTGCCTTTTTGCGTGAGAGAAAATGCGATTTTGCGGCTGCATCCTGTATGTTTGGTATGATTTCACATGAGAGACATGAATAACAGAACTTAATAACTTCTGATCAGAAGGTCAGAGGATCGAAGCCCCACTGCAGCCACTGTTGGGCCCTTGAGCAAGGCCCTTAACCCCTGACTGCTCACCGGGCACTGCACTGCGGCGGCCCTCTGCTCCTAATACGCAATGTCAATAGGATGGGTCAAATGCAGCAATGAATTTCCCCAAGGGCATAAATAAAGATCAAGAAAAAAAATGAAAATACCAAGAAGAAATTTGCAGGAATCTTGATGATATTTGTGTCCATGTTTCACCAGCAGTCTTTAAAACATGAATGTGCAAGAAAACAATGACTTATTTATGAATTTGTGAACGTATAGAACCTCTCCTGTCATGTTTTTGCTCACTGTGGACTCATTTTTCACTGCAATATAAAGTCCTGCACCTTTATAGACACCGCACAACCATGACTAGGACTAGAGAGAACTCACAAATGTCTCTTGTGCAGTTTAAGACAGTTAGAATGCCATAAATAATAATTATGTTTTTAAAAAAAGAAGAACGATAATTGAATTTCTTTGATTATTTATTGAGCAAACATTGAAAAAATTGTATTTATGTGTACAAAAGTGTCCACAGGTATTACCGACACTGTAAAACAAAAAAGATGGCTTCTACATACAATAAATGCATTTTTAATTTGGTTCCAATCGTGTTTTCTATCTGCTTTGTGTAAACACTGCCTGCAGTTCAACCCGGTTTACTTGGAAAAGATTGCACAATTTTTGTCACGTGACCGGTGGTACTAGCTGAGTCACTAATGGCTTCACAGCTGCATTAAGGACAGCAGAAATTTTTGTTTTTTATAAAATCAGGTTAAAGCTAACAGGTCATTTATGGTGAATTTTTAAGTATTTAGATATGGAATTAAATGATTCTGATTTGAACGTCATGATTCTAAGTGTAGGTTTTTTTTTCTGATGGAAGGCCGTGTCACACATGAGTAGTTCAAGGACTGTTGGAAAGCTGAAAATCCAGTTTTTCTTTCTGTTTTTATACTTTGTAATTCTGATAAATGGTGTTGTTTTGGCGACTCTTCAAAAAGATAACAACCTTTCAAACCTGCTGCTGAGTTTCAGGGTTTACAGGGTTAACTTCCATGTGAGCTCGACTGCAGACTTGACATGTTTCTTATAATGCTGCTTTCCAGGCTGGATGTTAGACACGTTAATCGTCGTGCTCTGGCTAATATGAGCTGTGATATTTGCAGCCGGGGTGTGTAGACAGCATTCCCAGACAGGCTTAGCTGGCTCTTATCACCAGCAAGCACCGAAAACCTCGCTCTTTCCTGCTTCTGCCGTTCTTCCCTCAGCCTCCCCGGACCTCTTTACCAGGCTGCGATTTAATCATCAGGACATTAGTGCAAATTACTTCCCAGGACGGTGTGAAATACTTTTTAACATTCCATGTGCATATTTTTTGCATTCCGTCTCTGCTGGACTTACAGTAAAGTGTAACTCAAGTCTCTCAGCTGCATTTAGAAACCTGTTACTCCATGAACAGGTGCTGCTGCAACATTTTCACCACTTTACATCGATGGAAGTGTTGAACTTGACTTTGAAGAGTCACCGAGGCCTCACTGCTTAAAATAGACCAAACTGCAGAACACTGAACCCTCATAAAGCTGCTTAACACCTCCACTCCAACTGTCCGTCTGTAAACACAATGTGCTAGTGTGCTCGCTCTGACAGGAGATCTCCGATGCCCCTTTTCCACCGAGCTGGTTCCAGGTCTAGTTCGGATCCAGTGCCTGACGTAGCACCAGTTCTTTGTGCTAAAAACTGGCGCTTAGCAAGCACCAATTCTCTGCTGGGCCAGATCTAAGCACCGAGTACGTCAAGGGCTGGGGGCGGGGCTATTATGACCAACCATCAACGGTGGAAAGGGACACACAAGCGGTCATTAGTGTCCTTTTTCTCCAGGACGTCCCTGGTTCGGTCGTAGATGTATTGGAATGACTCCCAGGACATACAGAAGTTTTACACAAACTGTTGATGCTGAAATCCGGTACAGTCGAGTCCCACCAGTAGCACGATCGCAGATATGTCCAGGCAACAGGCGACCTCCACCTCGCATTCAGCCTTAAGACCATCTATAGAGATAAACATAGATATTATCACCAACTTATTGGGTTTGTTTAACTGCTATGTAATGGATGCTAACGTAGTGGTTTTACGGTGACGCAATGGCTCCAACTTGACTCCTTACCAATGGAAAACCAAACAGGTTCTTAGGAAGAGCGAGATTTGAACCAACTAAGCACCAGCACCAAACTAGCACCTGGTTCTTCTTGGTGGAAAAGGGGTACTGAACTACCAAATCCAATGTAGACTCAGCATTAGTAAGGAACAAGGGCGCCGAGGTCGAGTATCTTAGCATCTCTCTGCTCAGTATCAACACAAAGGCGGACAACATTAGTGGCTAGCTGGTGATCATATTGTAGCATTTAGCAGCTAAAGCACCAGATATTCCCCTCAAGAAGTGGTGGCGACCCAAACAAAGCTGTAAGGGAGAGTCAATATCTGGTGGACGAGAATCAGTCTTGTTTTTTCTATGACTCGAAGATGATCCTTTTAACAACCTACCATCCTACCTGCAGATTGAAGGGCAAGTCAAAATTACACCATTTATCAGAGCAAGAAGCCACAAAAACAGAACTATTTGTTTAATTATAAACTTTTGAACAGCTGCCAAACTCTTCATCTGCGCTGCTCTGTGGGGAAAATAACCAGATTTCAACTTAAAATCAGGATATTTAATTGAGATTGTTTGATTCTACGTGTCTTATTTAAATATTTCCCCAAAAATAAATGGTTTGCTTTGGACAGATTCTGTAAAATACGAAAAATTCTGCATTTCTCAGCGCAACTATGAAGCCGTTAATGACTCAGCTGCGACAAACTGTCAAGGAGCAAAAATTAAAGACTGTTTTTGCTGAACTAGGTTGAACTGCAGGCTGTGTTTCCATTGAGCAGATAGGAGCCATGGATGGAAAGAAATTTAAAAGGCAGTAGTAGATGATCGCTAGTATGTGGGTTTTTTTTCCAGGATAAGTAGCATCTGTAGGTACTACAGCTAAAAAATTTTTTTTTTTTTTTGTTTGTTTTTAATTGGTTTACAACACTATAACTTTGTCAAACTGCACAGGAGACATTTTGGAGTCCTCTCTACTTCTAGCCGTGGTTGTGCTGTTTCCATACAGGTGCAGGACTTGCAGATTGAATAGCAGGTAACATGTAATAACAGAACCAGAGGCGCATTGAGATTTGGTTTGTCTCCCTGGTCTCCATCAGTACGACGGCTCTGAGCTCTTATCTCAGTCGGTGCTGTAAAACAAACAGCCTCTTGCCCTCCTCTTTGTATTTCTTTGCGTCTCTTTGTTGATGCTTCGGGATTTATCGTGTTTCCAGGCCGATATGCAGCCAGACACACACACACTCTAAGCCTTACATGCAGCCACATAGTGGATAATTGCTCTTTAAACAGCCTCTAAGTGCTTCTGGAGCTGTCATCCGTCTCCCTTTGTTGTAGTTTAACGGCTAATGCTCCATGTGGCTCCTCTGGGTGGCCGTAAGGAGACTGATGGAAGTTCCTTATTAGGCGTTCAACCGTGTCATGGTCACGTACAAGAGTGATATCACGTAAAAATGCTGCATCATGTGTTTCTGGCTGCAGGTTTTTTCTCTCTGCCGAGTGCTTTTTAAGAAGGTTAAGTGGTTGTTTTTTCGAGGTGAAGCCCCAGACCGTGCATTCTCCGGCAGGGTGTGTTGTCAGAGGAAGAGGCCTTGTTATGCTTTGTTCTTCGTGACGTGTCTTTCCACAGACCTCTAAGGTTATCATCGCATGTAAACACAGTCGGTGCAGTTAACTACCTGCGACTAATGTTTTACTACTTCTGATGCATCAACTCTCTGAACCCCAGAACCTGCAGGTGGGTTTGAAAGGCTTGTTTAATAGCCAAAATAAGACCATTTATCAGAAGCAGACACTGGAAAAACAAAAAGAATGGTGGATTTTCTCCTTTACAGCTGTCCTCCATCAGGCAAATTAATCAAATCTAAGCTTAAAATCATGTTATTTCATCAGTATTACTTTATACTATGTGTATTGTTTAAAAAAAATAAAAAATAACACGTTTGCGCTGACGAGATTCTGTCAAAAACAAAAAAAAAATCCTTATTTTTTGGCACAAATGTGAAGCTTTAAGTGGCTTAGCTGCGACCAACAACCATGTGGCAAAAATCTGGGGACTTTTTTCACTAAACTCGGCTGAACTGCAGGCAGTGTTGCACAGGACATATAGAACAAAAGGGTGAAAACAACTTAAAAATCTATTAGTTCCATGTTCATAGTGTGCTTTTTTTAAAATATTGGTAACACCTGTGGACAACTGGAAACATGTTGTACATAATAATTCCAGTTTTTTCAATTTTATAAATTTCAATTTTTAATAAATAATTTAAAAAGTCACCTAAATTGCACTTTTTTTGTCAGAGCCAGACACTGTAAAAATGGAAGGAATCGTCCAATTTTCAACTTGTGATGATCTTGAAACTAATCTCGTGTGACGTTAGGAAAAAAATCACCAAATCTGACCATTAAAATGATGATATTTCATCAAAAATTCACCAAAAATAAAACATTTGCACCACCAAGATTCTGTCAAAAACAAAAGAAATCCATGTTTCTTGGCACAACTGGGAAACTTTAAATGACTCGGCTACGACTAACAGTCACATGGCAAAAATTCATGGACTCTTTTGGCAAGTGTCGGCTGAACTGCAGGCAGTGCAAAATCCTAATTTGCCAAAAATTCATAACACCTGTGCGCACTTACAAATATGTTGTACATTTCTTGTAAAATAAATAATGAAAAATCAACTTTTGTTTTGTTCGTTTTTATGATTCATGCCATTATAAGTTAGTCATACTACGCCGAAGACATTAAAGAGTTGTCTGTCCTTCTAGTCATGGTTGTGCTGTTTCCATAGAGGTGCAGGACTTCATGTTGAAGTGAAAAATGAGCCCACAATGAATGAAAACATGACAGGAGAAGAAAAACATCCAGAAACTGAGGGTTAAACAGTATTTATGCCCTATAAAAGCCCATGTATAGTGGTTTGAATCACTCATTAGCATTATTCTGACACACTGTAATCATCCCATATTGCTGCAGTATGTAAACATCCTCTCATCCTTTGTGTCGCTGTCATGTAGCCGCTTTCGTCGACACACCAAAGCTGGATCTGAGGGCTTTGGGATCCCTCTGGAGGAACGCTCCCCCTGTTTTTCCTGCTGTAAATTTCACCTGCTCCTCTCACAGCGTCGTATTTCACAGCGTGATATAAATCTGCCGGGGACACCTTTGTCCAGAGGCGGCAGTGCATGAGTTGTGGCCCATTGTGCGAGAGGTGTTTTTTGAAGTGGGCATGTGGGGGGGGAAATTATGCTTTGCTTCGGATGCCGTTATTGTTGGCAAACTGTCGGCGAATGTAACCGCAGACACGCAAAAGTATCTGTGTTGCAGGATACAGACACACGAAGCCAACCAAACACTGCAGCTGCACATGTTTCTTAGTGGAATTAGGTAGAAAGCTTCTGCAGCGATCATGATGGCACATTTGCATGACTAAACAGTGATGTGGCTGGTTGGGTTGTGGGCTGCAGCTCTAACGCGGTGTCTCTCTTCTCACGGTGTCTCTCTCCCAGGAAGGGGGGAGTCTGGTGGACTCCAGCGGGGCTCTTCGCCTCCCGCTCTATACCGCCTGGCTGGAGCTCAATCAGAAGGAGGTAACCCCTGACCTCTAGCCTAGTCTGGTGTTTCCCCTCCTCACTGGGTCTCATTTAGTCCCCCCTCTATTTCTATGTACACAACACAGATACACAACTCGGCTCTTGTTTAGTGCGGCTCTGGTCCAGTCTAGAAGACGCTCTAGTAGATGGTGTGGTTCTGGTTCGTTGGTTTGGCTCTAGAAGGTTTGTCTGTCTGTCTTTCTTTATGAAGTTTGGATATGATGCATCCTTTTCTTGCAAACAAACACAAGTTATGTTTGCGTACAGTCTGTCTAAATACTTCTGAACTCCAAGCAGTTTCTTCTGCCGTCACATTTTTACTCACTGTGGGCTCATTTTTCTCTGCAATATAAAATCCTGCACCTCTATGGAAACAGAGCAACCATGACTAGAAGGACAGAGAACTCAATAATGACCCTTTCCTCATGTCTACAAACTGGACTCGCGGCGCAGCAGCAGGAAGCACACAGTTGCAGCTCACCTGTCGACTCCTGTAGACGTTTGTTCAGGTGAAATAAACCCGCCTGATCGTTGGCAGGCGCCTCGGCAGACAGCCTCCGAGGCGTGATTGTGTTTTCTTTGGCAGCAGAGTGACGGACAGACTCACCGATTCTGTCAGGTCGGATTAATGACGCTCAGAGTCATCAGACGACTGCTGTAATGAACTCAGACGTCGCTTCTGTTGAGACTTTCAGTTACCGTGAGCGATTTAATTTTAGATCTTTCATCTCCTCTTGTGTCGCACTGAGATCCTCAGAGGTTGCTGTTAATTGGAGATTTAACTAAATAGTAGTCAGGTATTAGATGAATAGAGCGAACGTCGACACCCAATTTAAGGCTTGGGAGGTTTTGGCAGGTGTCACCAGGTTTTTCAGGTCCTGAGGTGTGTTTAATGCAGACGTCCATGTGTGCAGTTGTCTGCACTGGTAGAAAATTAACTTTTTAAACAGTTTTTAAACATATTTTTTTTAAACTATTTGCTGCTATCTTAAAGATTTTTCCTGTTTAGTTAAAATATAGATAATAACTTGTAAAATTAGCGAGCAAAAGTTAAAATTTGTATGTTTACTGTAAAAAAAAATCTAAATAAAACAAATCTTTAAATCCACATATAATTATCTAATTTAACATCTAAATAATGTCCACCTTAAAAATGTGCTATTGGATGTATGGTAGTTTGTTTATTTATAATATTTGACTGTGAAAATACACCATATTACTGTATTTTAATTAGTAACAACTAATTAAAATAATTCTTAAATTATTAAAAAATAAAATAAAATAATTTTTGAATTTTAAATTAATTATTTTTACAGATATTTTGCATTGTTTTAATTTTTTTTTAATGGTAAATTTTTTTAACTGTTATTTTAAAGCATTCTTTTGTTTTGATAAATTACAGATATTAACTACTAAAACAAAAAAGTATAAATATACATGTTGACTCCAAAAAAATAAAATAATAATAAAAATAAAAATAAAACTGTTAAGATCAACCATCTGTATTTTTATGTTTATATTCTTTTACAGCATTTGACTGTAAAATTCCATATTGGCCTGGATTTAGATCAGCAGAAAATGTCAATATTTTATTGATCATCTGTGTTTTCTGAATAAGAAATTTTTGTATCCTAGGAATTTTTTAAAAAATCTATATTTTTTAGCTGTTATTTTATTTTAATTTTATACATATTTTTTTAGACTGTAAAATCACACAATTTTTATTATATTCAAATCTGAATTAATTTTTACAGATATTTGATATTATTTAAAAAGAAAAAATATGTATATTAAGCATTTAAAATTAGTTATTATATTTTTAATTAGTTTATTTATATTTTTATTTGTTTTGTTATGTTACAAATACTGACAAGAAAAAATTATTTACATGTTGACTCTAAAATAACAGTCCAAAGCTTTAGATCATGTCTGATCTATGATATTTGTAGTTTGTGCCCATAAAATTCAACTGTTTTAATATATTTAAAAAAGCTCACAATATCATTATTTTACATAATATTGGCAGTTTTTTTTACTTTTTTTTTTTTTTACTTTACAGTATTCCATTGTAGTTTTTTTGGCACTTTTTCTGACCAATTTTCACAGTTTTTCCTCAGATTTCTACTTTTACAGACTAGTCAGAGCAGCAGATGTGTACGGTGTTGTGTCATAGAGGGCTGAAGATAAACGTGATAAATCCCTGCAGACCTCCTTCCTTCCTACACGACTTCTCTCCGTGTCTTCATCCCCTTACATTCCTTCCTCACTCTGCTCTGATGTGAAACAGTGTCGCTGGACGGAGGAGGCTTCCCACAGCTCACCTAGCATGACCTGAACCTCTTACTAACACCGAGACGGTCGGTCAGAGGAATTTCTGGGGTGGAAAGACGAGATAAAAGTTCTGATGAAGTGTAGAAATAAACTTGGAGTCGTCCTTATAGTTTATATCTGCTCTGCTTTCCTCCTCCTCCTCCTCCTCCTCCTCTCGCCTCTCTGGCTCCAGTTCTTCTCTTATCTTTTCCCACTTATGTGCCTCTTATCTCATATATGATCCTATCAGCTCCGCTTTTATTGTGTCACTGCTTTCTACTGCTGAGGATCTTTAATCACTTTATGCTGCCTGGTTTAGATAAAGATTCGATGGTCAGTGAACAGCTGCTGCAGCCTCACGGGTCAGATTTAGATTCATGGTGTATATTTAAGATTTGGAGGGTTCACGCTGTAGTTTCGTCTCCCAGGAAAACTGTGTTTTAACAGAAAGGAACGCGAATAAATTAATCAGCAATATTTTTTGTATTCTTTAGCCAAAAAAAGGGTCAAGATTCTCTGATTTTAGCTTCTTAAATGTGAAAATCTTCTGGTTTCCTTCCTCCTCCTTGACAGCAAACTGAATATCTTTGGTTTGTGGACAAAGCAAAACATTTGATAATGTTATTTTTGGACTTTTGGAAACGCTGATTGATGTTTTTCGCCATTTTCTGATATTTTATAGACCAAACAGCTAATTAGATATTCGAAAAAATAAGTAAAAATAGTCAGTCGTTGCTCCTCTGTTCACTGCCAGGTCTGCAATTTAATGCATTTGTAGAATTTTGGTAGTTTGCAAACCAAAATTTGCATCAGGTCAACACTTTTTCTGCCATTGCTGCAGACTTGTGAATGTCTGCTCACATTTGCATCTCCTTGAAACTTCCCTTACCAACTTTATTGCTCATTATATAGTGAATCAACTATTTAGTGGTGCTATTTGAAGTCTCAATTTCATCCATTATATGCCAAAATGTAGAGTGCAGTAGCTGAATACGACAGCAATCAGCTTTAAAGGTTAACTGTCAACTATTAATTTCATTGACGGCTATTGTAATAATTTTCGAGTCATTTTTTAAGAGAAAAACTGTCAAAATTCCCTGACAGCTTACGTGATTTTCACTTCAGACGTCTCCAGTGTGCAGTGGCTCGTCTCTTTCTCCAAGGAATTCCAAAAACATTCTTTAAAGCACCAACCAAAATCTAATTTGAGACTATTTGCATGCACAGGGATGGCCATTTCAATGGGAGGGCTTCACATGCACAGACAACACATACTGGCTGAGGACGCCATTACTCCATTATACCTTAACAGGGCAGATGCATGTTTGCTGCTACATTGATGCTGTAGTTATGGCCAAAACCTTGCAGGTTGCACCTTTAATTCACAGTGAATACATTGTAGAATAGTCCGTAATAGCACAGTTACAGCTGCAGCCTCCATCATGCTTGTGTAGGCGGATACAGACGAGCCAAAGTGTGCTGCGAATTAAGCTACATATGGAAACGACTTGATAAGGATAGTGCTGTTGTGATGTGCATGGCCTCAAATGAGAGCAATTTAAATATAAGAACAACAATAATAATCTTTATTTATAGAGCATGTTTCCAAATCCAAGTGCTTCACAAGGCAGCAAAATAAAACAGACAAGTCATAAAGGCATTAGCATTTATAGGACCAATAAAAGCCCAACATGGTGTATAAAAACCAACACAGTATCAGAAGAGTTACTGGAAGAAACAAGGACAGTTAAAAGGAATTAAAAAGTCAAATAAAATGAGGAAAGACTCGTAGATAAAAGCATGTTTTAAAAAGGAGGCTTCCAGAGTGCAAAAGCTGTGTCCCCTTTACTTTATAAGCTTGGTGTACTGGTGAATTTGGTACTAAAAGATCAGAAAACCTTAAAAGTAGCCAGTCAAATCTTGAAATCTGACCTAAAACAGTGTAAATTGGCTGACACAGGAGTGTTGTTGCAGTGTTGCATCCAAGTAGTGGACAATCTGAGCACAACAGCAACATTACCGAGCTAAAAGCAGCTGCAAAATTCTCAAAATTACCCCAAAATGTGGTTGAAACTGCAAAAAATGTGTGAAAAACATCAAATTGTAACCTAAAAGCAAGAAAACAGCTCCAGATTATTTAATCAAAACACACCAAAGAGACAAACCGTGCCTGGAAACGCATCAAAATGAAGATAACCCCATTTCTACCAGCATCCAGGCTGCAGAAGGAATTTTCCCCTGGTTCCAGATACTGTTACTGTTACCTCACTCTGAGTGTCGTCCACACATTTGTTTCACCTCTTGAAAGCTGCGAAACCAACAAAGGCCGCCGTCCATCTGCTGCTCTGATAGACAGAAGACAGCAGTAACGTATAGGCTTGAACGTCTCGGCTCTCTGGATAATTCACCCTTCTAGGTTTACACAGCCGGAGGGCGGGTGAGGTCATGTGGACGGGAAGGTTGGGACTCAGAAGTCAGATGTTGGTTTTGGTTCGGCGCCTGAATTGACTTTTGTGATGATAAAAACACATTTTGTCCTTCTTTTGTGGCTTCCTCGCGCCGACACGCACCTTCAACCACCAAGAACCGCAGCTTTCAGATGCCCATCGAGTGTAATTTCCAGCTCAACAATGGCATTTCCTGTGGCGGGGCGCGAATAAAAATAAAAGCCTCTTCCTTTATGGTGAAAATGAAGTGCGGCGGACGTCTGCAGCTGCAGCCGCCGCTTCCTGCGAACACACGGCTCCCTCGCTCAGCACGCTCGCTTTAACACACTCCGCAGACATCCTCCCCGAACGCCCGCTTCCGAGTCATTAGCCGCTCTGTTCAACGGAGTTAAAGGTGTTTTCTGGTAACTCGATCTGAGCAGCGAGGCTCTTGATCCCTGCTGCAGGCCTTGGTTGAGTTGTCTGGTCTGACAGGTGCTGACGGAGGTGTCGGTAGAAGGTCTTTTTGCAGCAGCAGCGGCGTCCTTGTCTTTGTGGGCGAGCCGCGGGGATCAAGTGCGTTGCCATGGCCGCGGCAAAGCCCATCGCCCTTGGAGACGACACCTTAAAGGAAGGGAATCTTCAGGGTAAATAGGAGACTCTCGTGGGGCCTCATCGGAGTGAAGCTTTAAAACCAGGAGCTTGAAACTCTATACAGACCTACAGGTTGAGTTCACAGCCAACAGAACTCTCGCTCTTGAGGTGTATTTATGGCTAATTTTTAAAGAAAATCTGGGTTTGGAGGGTTGAAATTGCTCGAAGATGAAGCCAAAGTGTTTCCAAAGTGATGCAAAGCAGGAATATATGTTTGCTTAAAGTGTAAAACTTTAACTTTCCAATAATTTTGGGCAACTTAGAGTGTTCTCTGGAACTTTCTGAAGCTAAACTTCGCACCCAATTGTCCTCGTCTCCACAAAGTTCCATCCCTGCACAACCAGCCTGCATTTTAACCGACTTTATTTTGCACGAAGCGTAATTTTATTTTGAAACGACCTCATTTTCTCTTCCATATGACATTGTAGTAAAGGCTTCTAGTTTGAAAGAACCCTAAGATCCATGTAAAAAAGTAGGAGAGGAGGTTTTTTTTAGGGTTTGCGTCCATTTTAGGAGCTTTCTTCTTGCATTTAAGTTTAATTTTAATTTTCACTCTGTGTTTGGTTGGGTTTAGGCACTGAAACTGAGTGAAGCTGTGAGAGGAGCCACTCATATTTTATATTTTATTTACATATTTTGTTTCGATTTAACATTCTTCATATTCCGTGACACAAAATGAGATATATACCATCCATCCATCCATCCATCCATCCATCCATCCATCCACTATCTTCCACTTATCCGGGGCCGGGTCGCGGGGACAGCAGTCTAAGCCGAGAGGCCCAGACTTCCCTCGCCCCAGACACCTCCTCCAGCTCTTCCGGTGGGACCCCGAGGCGTTCCCAGGCCAGCCGAGAGACATAGTCCCTCCAGCGTGTCCTAGGTCTACCCCGAGGCCTCCTCCCAGTGGGACATGCCCGGAACACCTCCCCACTGATGTCCAAGCCACCCCAGCTGACTCCTCTCGATGTGCAGAAGTAGCGGCTCTACTCAGAGCTCCTCCCTGGTGACCGAACTCCTCAGCCGATCTCTAAGGGTGCGCCCAGCCACCCTGCAGAGGAAACTCATTTCAGCCGCTTGTATCCGGGACCTCGTTCTTTCGGTCATGACCCAAAGCTCATGACCATAGGTGAAAGTCGGAACGTAGATTGGCCGGTAAATACAGAGCCTCGCCTTTTGGCTTAGCTCCTTCTTCACCACGACGGACCGGTACAACGACCGCATGACTGCAGACGCTGCGCCGATCCACCTGTCAACCTCACGCTCCATCCTCCCCTCACTCGTGAACAAGACCCCGAGATACTTAAACTCCTCCACTTGGGGCAGGGACTCTCCACCAACCTGGAGAGGGCAAGCCGCCTTTTTCCGGTCGAGAACCATGGCCTCAGATTTGGAGGTGCTAATCCTCATCCAAGATACACACGATTTAAAAATTCGCGATACAGTGAGACCATGAAAAGTGAACCGCGATATGGCGAGGGACTAATTTATTGTTGTGTTATGTAAAAATACAGAAGAGATACTGGAAACAAAGAGAGGATGCATGGCATAAATGACCTTTTCTCTGTATGTTTCTACTACTACTACTTCTATCTACTCTCTGCACATCACACATACAAGCAATATGTATCACTGACGCACTTCTTTTGCACAGGACATAGTTTAAGATCAGGTGTGTATGAATGTGCAGTCGTGCATACACACAGTGTTCAAAACAAACTGCTGGTGCCCGTTCATCTCCTACACATCACCCACTAAACACATGTTTACTGTGTGACTGTCTCTGAGTGTGTCGGTCCATCAGTTAACAGCAGCTCTCCTGAGGGTTTAACCTGCGGGTCCATTATGGTGAATATCTGGGTATCTGTCGCTCTCTCTCTCTCTCTCTGCTGTTTCTCCGTCTTTATCTCATCTTCCTCGCCTGACTGAACTCAAAAGGGACGATAAGGATGCAATCAGAGTTTCTACACGTTCAGGAAAAAAGCTGCCTTTCGTCGCCCCTGAAAACCGTTAATTCGCGATCGCACTTTCTCAATGGGTTTTCCGTTTTCTCGCTGAAAAGCAGTTTGAGCCATTGTTTGACTCAGTGGTTTGATTTTCATTTAATCCTACAGTATTGTAGTAGTTGAAGGGAAAAATTTGGGCACATCTTCTTTTCCCTTTAGACGAAAATGTTGCATAATCACAAGGACACAGGAAAAATTAAAAATACAAAAATGTCGTTTATGGAAGTTTTCTGCTGTTTAATCTGATTTTAGATTAACTTGTTCCTTCTTAGGAGCAATTTTTGACACATTTTGCAGCACTTTTAATTCAAGTTTCTGTGTTTTAAGTGTATTTTCTTTCACAACTGTTGAGTTTCTTTGGTTGTTTGTCTTTTATTCTTCTCTTTGCTGCACTGCGCCAACATTATCTATAACTTAAGGCTCTTAGATTTGCTGCTTTCAGGACAAAACATCTCTTTTAAATCTCTCCCATGCTGCCTAATGCATTAAAAGCACTTATAACTATCAGGGACGTTTTATAAAATACAAATCCGACCATGAGTGTTGCTTCAGCAAACAGTAGAAGGAAGCAGGAAGAGTTACCTGGCTGTCTGGTGTCTGTGGTTGCCGTGGCGACGTCCGGAGGTGGGGGGTAGACATACACCTGGATTTACCTGAGCTGAGGGTTAACTGGCAGGTCGCCAGGGACGGGGTGCGGTTTCCTACCGGCGCGATCGCTGTACAAGTTCCACATACGAGGTGATTATAGGTTACTGGCACACATGGAAGTGAGGCTGTAGATGCTTTATGGAGGAGAGTGTGGATAAACAGCATGACTCAGTATGTCTCAGTCGTGTTTTTAAAGTATAATTTCACTAAAAATTAACTTTAAAGATGCAAAAATGAGCCAGTTGGTGTTTTTTCAAGCAAAATGGCAGATATTTGATGAGTCCAGTTGCTCAAATGGGAGAATATTCTGCTTTTCTCTGTGTTACATTGTTGTATTTTGGGTTTTGGACTGTTGACTGGACAAAGACAAGACACTTGATGACATTTTTATTGACTGTAGGGAATTTTGATTGAGTTTTTTCACTGCTTTCTGCTGTTTTGTAAACCAAGTGATTCATCTATTAAGCCTCTGAACCCCAAGTGGTTTCTATAGTAGGCGTTTTTTTGCTCATTTTTGCTCACCGTCGGCTCATTTTTCACTGCAACTTTTCTGGGCAGTGGCGGCCTACTGGTTTGTGAAGCGAACTTGTCACCGGTTCAAGCCCCCGGACTGGTAAGAGCTTGAAGTGGGAAGTAACAGCGACCTCTTGTCCCAGTCACTACTGTGGGCCCTTGAGCAAGGCCCTTAACCTTACTAGTATGCATAGTTAAGGTTAATTACGAATAGGATAGCAGAGAAGGAGTTTCCCCAATGAGATCAACAAGGGTTATAAGAATATTATATATAAAGTCCTGCCCTTGTATGGAAACAGAACAACCATGACTAGAAGTAGAGAGAACTCAAAAATGTCTTCTACACAGTTAAACTCCATTGTCTTGGAATAAATCATTTTAAAAACAAAAGTTAAATTTCTTTGATTACTTATTTTACAAAAAGTGGAGAAACCTGGAATCAACATGTAGAACATTTTTCCAACCGTCAACAAGTGTTATCAACACTAGAGAAGAGAAATTGTGACTGAATATTGGAGATATTTTGCTACATATATTTTCAATTTGTTTCCATACTTAGACTCCTATCTGCTTTGTGTATACACAGCCTGCAGTTGAACCGAGTTAAGCTAAAAAGTTCTATAATTTTAATCATGTGATGTTTATTGCAACTGAGTCACTGAAGGCTTCACATTTTGGCTGAGGAGCAGAGAATTTTTTGTTTTTTACAGAATCTGGTTCGAGCAAATTATTTATTTCTGGTGAATTTTAAAATGGAATAAAGCGATTTTGTTGAAATATCACAACTTTAAGCTTAGACTTTGTTTAGTTTTCCAGCAGAACATCACAGATGAGTAGTTCAAGGACTGCCGTAAAGTTAAAAATCCAACAGTCCTTTTTGTTTTGCGGCGCAGACAAATGGTGATTTCTTAAAGACAGCATGCTTTTCAAACAATGCGCCAGGTTTTGGTGTTCAGATTTAATGGGGAGAAAGGACAACAAAGGAGCGTCCAAATGAGATTAGATATGAAGAGAAAGAAAACACCGCTGGCGTCAGAGCTGTTGTACTTCCTGTATGTCTTTTGGAAAGTGTGAAAGCCATTTTTTTCTAGAATCCATGGAAACAGGGCAGCGACGAGCGACAATAAAACTCCCCGTGGGTTAGAAACTGAGGGCCGGACCGGAGCCCACCTGGGCCAAAATAGACAGCAGTGCAGAACTTTTTTTTTATTTTTCTTCTCTGCCATTTTCTCTTTTGTCTCTTTCTTTCTGGCCAGTCCACTTCCCTATTTTTGTCTGTGGCTCTTTCTTTCCTATTTTTCGCCCTCTTTTTTTTCCTTCCTTTGTTCGCCTTGTCTCTGCCCCAGCAGTATCACATTACTCTAATCCTATTTATGAAGGAGACAAATGCACGAGCACACACTGTGTTCCTCTCCTCATCAGTTCCTTTGCACTTCCTCGATTAAGCTGAAATAAAACATTCATGAAATCATTTTATTTTTTGATCATGAAGCTGTATTGGTGCACCTTGTTCATCTCTCCTGCTGTTTTTTTTAGCTGTAAAACTTCTTTTTAATGTAAATTCCTCATTGCAATGTGTCTTTTTATAGTCCAGAGATTTACTTCTTTGGCAGGAAAGAAAGCAAAATGACTGTAAGTGACTCACAGCAGCAGAATGTAAAGAAAACACTTCACATTTAAACACTTTATGCATTTCATTTTACTGGAAATGTGATGAAAAAAATGGCATCGTCTATATTTATCGACTGAATTTGGAAGAAAAGGCGTTATTTTCATAATCAGTGGAAGCATTTTTCTGAGCTAAACTTATTGTGAAGGAAACGCTCCACTGAACTTCGCTCTCAGGTTGGATGTGAGAACAAAAACTAAAGCCATTTGGTGGCCTGATTTTCTAAGCTGAGCCACATTTTCTCAGATCAGCATTCGCCGGCTGCAGGCCTTGATGGAGGAATTAGCCTACTTTGTAATCATTAGGTGCGAGCTGGAGGCACAATGGGGCTTTTTGTCGGCGTTTAAGCCCGGAGAGGCCTTCGGGCTCGCGCTCCAAGTCAGCTAAAGTCAAGCTAGACGTTGTTTGTGTAGCCATGGCCCGCACCGGTTGAGCTGCTGGTCCCGGCCAACGAAGCATTGAATATTTTAGCTCAATTCAGTTAGTTGAGGTATTTTCCTGTAACAATGCACTGGGAGGAAGAAAATTTTGACACCAAGGGCTTCACATTTGTGGATATTTTGCTACATAGATTTTCAATTTGTTTGCATACTTAGTCTCCAATCTGCTTTGTGTAAACACTGCCTGCAGTTCAACCGAGTTTATCCGAAAAGTCCCTGATTTAGTGTCATGGGACTGTTTATCACTAAAGGCTTCACGTTTGTGCCGGAAAGCGCAGATTTTTTTGTGTTTTTCAAGAATGTGATGAAAGCAATTGGTTTAGTTTTGTCTAATTTTAAAACCAGACATGTAGAATAAAGTGATTTTAATGAAATGTCAAACTTTAAAGCTTAGATTGAGTTAGTTTTTGGTTCGTTTTCCAACAGAATGTCACTCACTATGGATATCTGGCTACATAGATTTCGAATTTGCTTCCATACTTGTCTCCTATCTGCTTTGTGTGAACACTGCCTGCAGTTCAACTGAGTTTAAAAGTTCCTGATTTTTTTTGTCATGTGACTGTGTATCACAACTGAGTCATTAAAGGCTTAATTTGTCCCAGGGAGCACAGATTTTTTTTCTGTTGTTGAAAGAGTTTGGTGGAGCAAGTCATATGTTTTTATCGAATTTCTAAATGAGACGTGTAAAAAAAGTGATTTTGATGAAATATCGCACTTTAAAATTTACATTTTGCTAGTTTTCCAACAGAACGTCACATTCTATGGATATTTTGCTACATAGATTTTCAATTTGTTTCCATATGTCCCCTATCTGCTTTGTGTGAACACTGCCTGCAGTTCAACCGAATTTCGCAGAAAGGTTCCCGAATTTTTGTCATGTGACTGTTTGTCACATCTGAGTCACTAAAGACTTCACATTTGTCCCAAAAACCACAGAATTTTTGGTGTTTTTCAAGAATTTTGTGAAAGCAAATGATTTATTTTTGTTAAATTTTTACATTTGACATGTAAAATAAAAGGATTTTGATGGAATGTCAAACCTTAAAGCTGAGACTTAGTTTTTGGTTAGTTTTCCAACAGATTGTTGCTCACTATGGATATTTTTCTACATAGATTTTGAATTTGTGTCCATACTTGTCTCTGATCTGCTTTGTGTAGACACTGCCTGCAGTTCAGCTGAGTTTATCTGAAAAGTCACTGACTTTTTTTGTCATGTCGCAACTAAAGACTTCACATTTGTGCAGGGGAATGCAGAATTTTTTTGTGTTTTTTAAGTACTTGGTGAAAGCAAACAATTTTTGGGGGGTCGAATTTTTAAATGAGATATGTAAAATATGGCGATTTTGATTAAATATCACACTTTGAAGCAGAGATTTAGTTAGTTTTTGGTTCATTTTCCAACACATTGTCACTTACGATGGACATGTTGCTTCGTAGATTTTACACATAACACAGCCTGCAGTTCAAGCGAGTTTAGCTGAAAAAGTCACTGATTTTTTTGCCACTTAATTGTTAATTGCAACTGACTTACTAAAGGTCACATTTGTGCCGGCAAGCACAGATGATTTTTTTGCTTTTCACAAAATCTGGTTGTAGCAGACTGTGTAATTTTGTCCGATCTTTAAATGAGACATGTAGATTAACGTGATTTTGATGGGGTATCCTAAATTTAAGCTCAGATTTGGTTAAATTTTACATCAGAATGTGACAGGTGATGAGTTCATGGACCGTCATAAAGCTGAAAATCCAACCTTTCTTTCTGTTTTTATCGTTTCTGGCTGAGATAAATGGTGTAATTTTGACGTTTCCTGAAAGATAACATGCCTTTCAAACCCACCAGCAGCTTTTGGGATTCAGTTTTGAGAATAATAATTAATTAGATTTTTTGTCTCAGAGAAACACTGTATTCTTGAATTTCAAACTGTTATTTGTTATTTTATCTTTCAGCCAAACATCGGGCGTCTGGGCATCCCTCACGGACCCTCTGGAGAAAAGGTGGCCATGGTCGCCGTGGACGACTGCGACATCTCCATGGCGATCCGCTTCGGAAAGCAGATCGGCAACTACTCCTGCGCCGCTCAGGGCACCCAGACCGGACAGAAGAAGTAAGATGGAAGATCTTCACACTCTCCACTGCACACAAACCAGTCAGACGAATGTGTTGCACCTTCGGGGAGGGCTCCGTTAAATTACCTTCATTACAGCAGATTACACAACTCGTGTTTTACCGTTCGATCCTCCTTTTATCTTTCTAATCTCTGCTCATCCTCGTGGCCTTTCTCCTGTCAGACGTGACAACCAGGCTAAAAGCTTATCTCAACACGGGCTTTAAAAGGATTTGCCGTGTGTTTACTACACACTAACCAAGTTTTTTTATTTTTACAGTGTGACAGTCTTTTTGTTTTTTTAATGAGTCTTTAGAGGAGTCGGCATGCTGGGACACATTCAGTAAGTGGAGGGTGGAGACGGAGAAAGCTTCAGAGGGGAGTTAATGAGGTTACATTCCTTCAGAAAACCTGCTGCAGATGATGCTTTAACTGTGTCACGTTGGAAAATTCAGACATGCATCACACTGGTGTGCAAACCTGCAAAAGCCTGAAAGGTTTGGAAATGTCAGAATGTGGCTAAAGCACAGCAGGAATGACTTGGCTTTCAGTTTGGGCAAAACTTTTTAATCCCTCATAACTAGCAAAACTCTGACTATACACCGATCAGGTATAACATTATGACCACCTGTCTAATGTTGTGTTGGTCCCCCTTATGCTCTGAATCATTGGGCATGGACAAGAGGACCTCTCAGGGTGTCCTATGGGGTCTGGAACCAGGAAGTTGGCACTGGATCCTTTGGGTACTCTGGCTTGTGCAGTGGAGCCTCTGTCAATCCAACTTGTTCCACTGCATCCTGTTGATGCTTGATCACGATGGGCTGTAGGAAGTTTGGAGGTCAAATCAACATGTTGGGCCATTGTCATATTCCTCAACATGCCTAAAGGTGCTGTGTTGAGAGGTTTTAAAGATGTTGTTCTAGTTTTCAGGAGAACATCTTAGTTTCATATTTCTATCTGTATTTACTTGGAATAAAAATGTCCTTGAAACAGGACAACTAGAATTAGAAAAGACTCTGAATTTCGGCAGTTTTATTGACCTTGTGGACTCATTTTTCACTGCAATATAAAACCCTGCACCTCTATGGAAGCAGCACAACCATGACTAGAAGGAGAGAGGACCTAAAAATGTCTCCCGTGTACTATAGCGTAGTTGTAATGCTGTTTATTATTGACAAAAAAGAAGCAAACATTAAATTTCTTCGATTATTTATTTTAGAAAAATTGAAAAAACCTGAAATCAACATGTGCAACATCTTTGCACGTCTCCACAGATGTTACCAACACTGGGGATAAAACACTGACTGCTCCACATGCTGTAGATATTTTCGTACTTGTTTATTTTTATGCTTATTTCCTCTCTGCTCCGTGTACACAGCCTGCAGTTCAGCCGAGGGTCTCCGAATTGTTATTGCATGACTGTGGCTTGCAGCTGAGTCACTAATGGCTTTATGGTTTTGCTGAAGAGCGTGAAATTTTTTGCTTTTGACATAATTTGGTTAGTACTGAAGATTTATTTTTGACTAATTTTTACTTTGATTAACTTAAAGTTTTATGTAAGACATGCAGAAGAACACAGATTTTGATATCGTATCAGTATTATAAACTTGGATTTTGATCAATTTGCCGACAAAAACAGCATGTCGGAGATGAGTAGTTCAAGAACCGTCGTAAAGTTGTACATTTTATGGTTCTGGCTCTGATAAATGTTGTATATCATGCTTTTCAAACCTGCCAGTGCATTTTTGGATTCAGAGGTTAAGGCCAGAACGTTGTCGTCAAAGCTGCAGTTTGACCCTTCACATCATTAGTTGAACTTTCATGAGGCCTGCTAATCCTGTTAGACGTCTCCATCGTCAGTCTGAACACTCTCAACATGTGTTTCTCTTGCTGTCATCCTTGGAAAGTGAATAAATCACATTGCTGATATCCATACATAGACATTCTTAATGGAATGAAGTGTTTCTGCACAACTCATCTCTGAAAAACTGTCAAGTTTATGGCTGAAACATATGTCTTTTCTGTCGACTTACTCGTTCCAAAAAGACTCCTTCGTGTTCCCAGGAGAAGATCGGTGTTTGTGCCTCATGCATGCGACTCTTTGCGTGTTTTTTTGTGCAGCCTTGCGCCACATTAAGTCCACATTAAAGCCTTCCTGGTGTTTGATGTCGAGTGTTTCAGAAGCTCTGGGTGTAATCAGCTTCCTCAGTATGTTAAACCTTAAAATGCTCCCAGCAGCCTTGTGACGGCTTAAAACCTGTTTCAGATACGTCACTTATACTGAGGGTTAATGCTGCACCTCAGTCACAGTCTCTGGGTTGAACCGAGGACACTTAATATTATATTTTGTCCAAGTGTGTGCCTCTGTGTGCTTCTTACACCTCTGTTTGTAGATGACCCAAGCTTTTATCATTGTTAAATATTCCGTTTTAAAGGATTTCGCTCTAATTTTTTGCTGTTTTTAATCTGTGTCTTCTGCAGATCGTTGGACTTGACCGGACCCCTGCTGCTCGGCGGGGTTCCCAACCTGCCCGAGGACTTCCCCGTCAGGAACAGAGACTTCGTGGGCTGCATGAGAAACCTGAGCATCGACAGCAAACCCATCGACATGGCGAGCTACATCGCTAACAACGGCACCACAGCAGGTCCGACATTCGCCCGGTCGACTTGTTTCTCTGACAGACCCTCCTGCTGATTAAGTTTCTCAGGATTTTTAAGGGCAAAGAGTCAAAAAACAACTTCAGTCAACATGTAAACAGACTTAAAACTGACAAATTAGAGTTTCTGTTCACAGAAACACACATTTAACAGACAGGTGATAACATATTGTGTGTGTTTTCATGTGTTATTCGACGCTCCTCATTTCTCCGACCAGCTCTCCTGTTATATCCTAACTTTCCAGGATTTTCAAGGGCATAGTGGTCATTAAACAGCCTAAGTCAACACGAACAGACTTAAAATTGACAAATTAGGGTTTTTTCCTGCACAGAAACACATTTAACACACAGATTATGATATATTTTGTGTGTTTTTATGTGTTATTCGCTCAGTAGATTTAAACTGCAGTGGTGGAGATGCTGCTCAATTCTCTAACCAACTCTCCTGTTGATTGACATTCTCAGAAGCAAGTTATATTCTAAATTTTCAGGATTCTCAAGGGCAAAATGGTTACAAAACAGCCTTTTTATTACTGAAACTGACTTAAAACTGGCAAATTAGAGTTTTTTTTTCCACACAGAGGCACACATTTAACACACAGATGATAATAAACAGTCATGAAACAGCCTAATTCAATGTTTAAACACACTGTTAACTGACTAGATACCAGCTTTTCAGGATTTTCAAGAGCAAACAGTCATAAAGCAGCCTAATTCAGTACATAAACAGACTTAAAACTAACTAAATTGGAATTATTCTGCGACCTATGTGCAGAAATGGACATTTACCACACAGATGTTGATGCTTTTTGTGTGTTTTGCTGTGTTTAATGTTCAGGTTGTGCAGCAAAGAAGAACTTCTGCACAAATGAGGTGTGTCAGAACGGGGGAGCGTGCATCAGCAAGTGGAACACCTACAGCTGCGACTGTCCGACCGGCTACGGAGGCAAAAACTGCGAACAAGGTGAGAAGCGTGCAGGTTTCTTGCACAGTGCACGGTGCGTTTTAGCAATGAAGCCATCAAACAGTAAACAGAGCTTATGCTGAGGATGCTTGCGTGCACATTTATGCAACCCCGCGTTCGTAAAAAGACACTTCGGCTGAACCTGCGTGTGTCCGCTTGCTCGTCCTCCTGGGTTTAACGCACAGCAGGAGAGCCTTCCAGAAAATGCGTTTGGGAGATCAAGTGGGATAAGAGAAAACCCTCGTGTGACTCATTCTGACTCATGGAAAGTCACAGTGGAGACGAGGCCTCTGCTCGCTATTGTCGAGCCGCTAAACATGGCCTCGGGTTTGGAGTTTTTTGGACGGAGGACAAACTCTGACTCACCTGTCGAAACGTCAAAGGATGAATCACACTGACCCCAACAAGCAGCTCGTATATACATTAGAGGGTGTATATATACGTAGATAAACAGTGAGGGGTACTTGGCAGCGATTCCTTGTTAGCTGAAGGGACTTAAAAGCATTTCTGCCTGCCAACAGTGTTGTTATTTACACTCCGTGAGCCGCTCTCATGTTCTTCTTGCGGTAAGCAGAGAGCTTTGATTTGTGGCTTCGGGGCGAGCTTCCAGACAATGTGTGAACATGTGAATACCTTCTTGTGTTATGAGGTAGCCGCCCCGCCAGTGCCAGGCCGGTATCCAGTATCTGAACTGGGCCGGGGATCACAGCGAGCCGGGAGGAGCGTCTTGGCCGCTCCGCCGCTTGTTGACACGTTCGGTTTGAGGCTTCACACCGTTTCGCCGCCGCATGAGAAACAGGAGATTTTCTTATTGTGTGCAAAATCATCCAGACTGGACTGACATGAAACCCAGTGGAAGTCACCTACCAGGCTTGTTTTCCCCCTTCTTTTAGATCATTCTGTTGGGATGATAGTTCCTTTAGATCGGATTGCACTTTTAAAGAAGATGAACCGCATATTTTTGGCTGAATATAAACATATAATAAACTGGAAACCACATCTGCAGTCTGAATGTCTGGACTCGTGTCAGTCAAGATAATAAACCTCCTGAGCTCCGAAACCCACCGGTGGGTATGAAAGGCATGTTATTATTAAAATAAACAGCCAAAATTGAACTAATTGTCCGAGCTAGAAACAGTAAAAACAAAAAGAATCATGAGATTTTTAACTTTCCTTGAACTGCTCACCTGTGACCTACTATTTAATTGGCAAAATGATCCAAAATTAATCAAAATCACACGTCGTCATTTTAAAAAAGTAAATAAATAAAGCATTTGAAGAAACCAAATTCTGTGAAAAACAAAAAATTCTTCACTCTTTGACGCAACCGTGAAGCCATTCGTGACTCAGCTGCGACCAACAGCCACATGACAAAAATTCTGGGATTTTTTTTGGGTTGAACTGCAGGCAGTGTAATGCAGAGCAGATATTAGACAAGCATGAAAACAAATTAAAAATAGTTTTCTTTCAGTGTCGGACTGTAGGACAAATTCGGCTAACAGTCGTGGACAAATCTGTGCTATGCATGTTCCACCACTCACAAACTATAACTTTGTGTGAACCTCACTTTAGCCCTTGCAGAATGTAAATGCAAAGAAAACAAAGACATAAGAGGTTTAACATTGCTAAATGAGGAGCACTTTTGCAAAGTTTATAGCAATATTTTATAATTTACTTTCCTTAGAACTGTCTAGTTTTGGGCTTTTGTCTGTTCACACTGAAATAATTCAAAATATTTCAACTTTCTAGGCCTGCTATGGTCGATTTTTGTGGTTTAGAATGAATTGTTTATAGTCATTTCCGCCATAGATAAAGTAAACGGTTGGAGGAAACTGCAAAAAGAACAGTGTAAATTGCAAACAGCATACAGTGTAACGAGACAGGACAGATCAGATTCACTTAATACACATGATTGTAAAACTAGCTGTACATGTAGTGATGCATTTGCAGGTTTTGTATGGATATATTTATATGACTTGGGCAGCGACAGAGGAATATTCACATAAACTGAAGTTCTGAGTCTCGATAAAGTCACAGAAAACTGAAGACTGACTGTTCTTGTTTGTTCTTTAAGCTTCAGCAAAGCAGTCGGACTAAAGCCACTACAGTTACCTGCTACCTGGAACAAATATGTGCTTTGTCTCATAATTACAGCTTCTCTATGAGTGTATTTAGGAAGACTTTGGTTAAAATATGTGCCCTGAGGAGCAGAGAACATACAGAGTGTACAGTGTATGATGTGGGTTATACAGGAGGAAGCTCTACTGAAAGATTGACCATTGGTTTGTGTGAAGAGGTTTCAACATCTACGAGAGCTTGTACAGAGTGTGTCACGTCTGTTGGCTTTTGTGTGGATTTTCAGAACATCTCTAGACACTGGGTGTTAGTTTAAGAGTTATTTAATAGTAATCCTTTAAAGTCGTAATTATATCACATAGAAGAAAACCTTGACTGAATCTGTGTAATATTGGACTGACCACAATCTGACTCCTTTGCTTCCTCCTGTGTCGTCTCTTTCCAGTGATGCCGTCTCCTCAGTTCTTTGACGGCCAGGCTCTGGTGTCCTGGAGCGATCCAGACATCACCGTGGCTGTTCCCTGGTACATGGGCCTCATGTTCCGGACCAGGCAGCCTGCTGGGACCCTGATGCAGGCCAACGCCGGACGCTCCTCCACCATCAACCTCATGGTGAGACTTGTCTGCAAATTACAGCCAGAAAATAAGTAATTATCAGCAGCATTAAGTGTAGTTTTTACAACTCAGCTGATGGTCTATTAGTATTGGGTTTGGCGTTAAATAATATAAAGACGTCTGTTACTGCTAATGCCTAGCTTCCACTCAACTAGATGACTTCTTAGCATTACAAGCCACTAAGAATTGTATTACGTTTCTATGTAAAAACTGAGGAACCAATGGTAATTGAGCTACAAATTTGCATTATGAGCAAGAGCAAGCAGCTGCCTCACGGTCCACCAGGTTTATTTACCTTCTAGAGCTACTTCTGCTAACTCTGAAATGCTTTAGCTACAAGAAAAGCTCACCAAATGTTCTTCTGTTGGCTGCAAGAGTAAACACAAGAGTCTTCATGCACTACCAACATATGAGGACTTGAAGAGCCAGTGGATTATTTGTGTTTTTAGTGGCAATGTCAGCACAACATTGAAAAATCCTTAGTGTTAGCGTGTTGCTAATGCGGCTAATGTTACCATTAGCTTTGGTCGCATGCTCACGTATCCGAGCTCTGTGGAAAAAGTAGAGCTGAGGGACATTCAAAGATGGTGGAAAATTTAAGACCGATTATTTGTTTCTGTGAAATCTAAAGTCATTCCATGTTTAGATCTGCTTGCTTCTTCAGAGCGAGTCTTCTTCCTGAAGGGGGCGGGGACAGCAGCAACACAGCTGCATTTAAAGCTACAGACATTGAAACAGCTCGTTTAAAACTGGACTAAAACCAGGAGTTATACAGTCATGGTGAAATTAACCACAAACTTAAAGACACATTCTGGGAACGTGTGAGATTTTTATTAATTTGCTAAAAAAGGAGCAGAGTATGGGACCTTAAAAATACTTTTAGAATATTAAGGAAAGACAAAGTTGAAGCTGCAGTCTTGTCATTAGATGTTTCCTTCTTCCGCCATGCAGGTGAGTGAGCAGCAGGTCCGTATGGAAGTGTTGCTGAGGGAGCAGCTGGTGGCGTCGCTGAGCTTCCCTCAGGTTCGTGTCAATGACGGCGAGTGGCACCACTTACTGGTCGAACTGAGAAGCATCAAAGACGGGAAGGACATCAAATACATGGCTGCTGTGTCGCTGGACTACGGCATGTACCAGGTACGGGACATGCTGCGTCAACAGGAGTGTGGGTTTTACGGAAAGTTCAAGTGTACTTGGGAAAAATGTTTATAAATGTGTTGTTAAGCAGGAGTCGGTTGAGATCGGCAATGAGCTGCCAGGTCTGAAGCTGCAGACTCTTCATGTTGGAGGTTTGCCTGGAGAAGGAAACCATGTCAACAAGGGATTCGTTGGCTGCATACAGGTGGGAGTGCCTTCCTCTGTTTTGTCCTTTTCTTTACCTGCCTCCTGTTTTTATGCTCTTCTGTTTCCCGTATGTTTTCTTCATCCCTGTGTTCTCTCCACCAGGGGGTGCGTATGGGCGAGACGTCCACCAACGTGGCCAACATCAACATGGCTCAGGGCCTGAAGATCCGTGTTGAAGACGGCTGCGACCTCGCCGACCCCTGCGACTCCAACATCTGTCCTGAGAACAGCCACTGCAGCGATGACTGGAGCACCCACACCTGTGTCTGTGATCCAGGTAACACCCACATCGATAAACCCCGACTACCTTTACAAAACGCTTAGGAAGATTCTGGGTGTCACTTTTGATGCTTCGCTATTTGTCCCTGCAGGTTATTTTGGTAAAGAGTGCGTGGACGCTTGTCATCTCAATCCTTGCGAGCACGTTTCCACATGTGTTCGCAAGCCCAGCTCCTCCCACGGCTACACCTGTGAATGTGGACAGAACTTCTACGGCCAGTACTGCGAAAACAAGTAAGGTTTCCTCCACTATGTCCAATATGTTTGTGTGTCTTTGTCTGCAGTGGTTAGCATTGGTAGTTAAAAGCTTCTTAATTGAAATATAATAGATGCCGGATGTCTTAAAAATGCAATAACAAGTATGTGCAGAACTGAAGAGTCTGTGTTATCTGTACTGAGTTAGCATTGCAGTCATCTACAGTCCTCCATGCATTCTTGTTTGGTGCTTTCAATCATTCCCTAAGTATGGGAATCGCTCAAATGTTGGGAATTCTAATTTTAAAACCATTTTTCCCACATTGTACTCAATCATTGCACCTTCCTTCTATAGATAATCTCTTAAAATTGTTCCTCTGGATGTGTGTTTTGGTGCTAAAGAGGAGGGAAGACTACAAAAGTTGAAATATGGTGGCTGTGTCTAAATGCTGGAGTGCACTTTTACTTTTCGACATTCGACTTCACCAGTTTGCCTCCGTTTATGAGTAATGACAACAGAATTAGCTTTTCCTCTACAATCAATGATATTTTAAGTTAACAGCTAATTAATAATTGATGGCGTAAGGACTTGAAATCAAGGACTTGAGGTAAAAAGAAATTTGGTTATCAAGCCAAATTTAATTAATTTATTTAAACCTTAATTTTGTTTTCAACCATTCAGCACAAAAATTTTCTTTACGCTTTACACAGTATTAAGTTGGTGTCGTTAGCAACATTATTATGTCAACACAGCTCAACAGAGCAGCGTTTGCAACGGAAAAGTTTTATCTAAATCCAAAAATCGAAGTTTTATATTGCAACTATGTGTTTTTATTGTGTGTTAACTGGCAGGTGAATTACTTTTTAGAGTGTAATGTGGTATTTCAGTTCACTCTCGGTCTGTTTATAAGCGCAATGAAGGCCACTAGTTTCAATGGGAGGGACTCACATGCACACACATGGCTGAACTGCCTGCCAAAACACAGAACAGATAAACTTGTATTAAAACACTTCAGCCTCTGCTATATCTTTACATAGCAGATGGTTGTTTTCTGCTATATTATTGCTACATTTATGTTCACAATCTTGCATATCACACCTTTACAGTGGAAAGCGTTCCTTAAAAGCACCATATTTTATCCAGAGTGCACCTTTAAAGTCACTAAAGTAAACGCAGACTGCACCTTTAACTGCATTTTAGAAAGAAATAATATCTTTATGTTCCCTACAGGACATACATGCAGCTTTTTAAACACAATACCCAGATGTTAGAAACAAAGCAGACTTTGCCTCCCACTGAGACAAACCTCATTAATCTTCTTTTCGGTTTAGTTCGGCTCTTGCTCTTTTTGTAATGTTGCCAGTCTTTCAGTGCAGCTTTATTAGTCGGTAATCTGAGCCGTGTGAGGGAGAGGAAAAGGTCGGGTATTAAAAAGAAATAATCAAAGTGATCTATTGGGGGATTCATCCAGCAGCGATGTGGAAGTTCACCTGAGTCAGTCGGCCCAGTCGACCCCCCCCCCATGACCCCTATGACACGCATCACCCGGGAAGCGGGATTCCCCCTCCACGCTCCGCTGAGCCTCCATAGGTGTTTAGTCTCCGCTGCCCTCATACTGCAGCTCGTCCTATCAGATCACATGGCAGCGGTGGAGATCACATCTCTCTCCAGGGAGAAAAGGACTCAGTGTGTGTTTGTTTGAGACCAACCGGCTTAAAAGTGTGGAGGAAGTTTATTCTAGAGTCATTTCTTCGGCGATAACAGATAATCGGCTGTTGTGTTTGATTCGTTAGAGCTGATACCAAACCAGTAACATGTCAAAAACCAGGTGCTTTGTGTTGTAGGATGTTGTTTTTACTGTATCTCAGAAGGCATTAAAGTTATTATGGTAACCCAGGCACTGATCATTTGTTTTCCCCAAACTGGTTTGTCCACCTTTGTGCAAAACATAATATATATAATGAAACCATAGAAATGAAGCATGTGCAAACCAGTGTTGTATCGTGTCATTATCAGGAAATGTCTCTACAGGTTTCAAAGGAGCAACGATAATATGAGGAGCAAGGAATTTAATGACTCAGCAGTTTGTGTACTTCGAGGAAAAATAGTTTTGTGGTTGCATTTGACTTGTTACTTAAGTTTGTTTGCATCTTTTAAAACTGTAGCTGCCATTTTTGTTTAACTTAAATGGCGTGTAAAGAACATTTTTACGTCGACAGATTGTGTTTTTTCTGAATTTTATTTAATTCATTTTCATGCTTTTCATGACAGAGTGGAGAAGCCTTGTCCTCAGGGTTGGTGGGGCAGCCCCGTATGTGGACCCTGCAACTGTGATACCAGCAGAGGATTCCATAAAGACTGTAACAAGACCACTGGAGAGTGTCGCTGCAAGGTAAACACAAGCATAGCTTAGCATTTAACAAGCTGATGGGGAACACTGGAGGGTATGCCTTTATTGGCCGTCCGTCCTGACCTGCAACCCACGTTGGAGGACAAGTTAACCACAGCTATGACATTTCTGATTCTGCAGTTCCATATTATCCAGCTATCTTACTTTTCTCCTTACTGGAGTTGTTTTTTATAGCTTTGCATTGAGCATGTACACAAGTAAGTTCACCTTTTCAAACATACCATGGCACTAAGCCATTTCACCACCATGTCAGCACGTCTTGTTTAGTTTTACTATACACCAATCAGCCACAACATCATGACCACTGACAGGTGAAGTGAATAACATTGATCATATTGGTACTATGTGCTGTTCTGATGGAAAACCTTGGATTTTAACATCCGTGTTGATGAGACTTAGACACCCAAATAAACATTGTCCCACAACAAACACACTCCCTCATGCAAATGGAAATCCCAAATGTCACTGGTCTACCCCTACAGGAAAATGCACCCCACCACATGGAAACAACATCAACCAGTCAGGAACATGTTGAGGAACATGACAATGGCCCAACATGTTGATCTGACCTCCAAACTTCCTACACCTCATTCTGATCAAGCATCAACAGGATGCAGTGGAACAAGTTTGATTGACAGAGGCCCCACTGCACAAGCCAGACTACCCAAAGGATCCAGTACCAACATCCTGGTTCCAGACCCCATAGGACACCCTGAGAGGTCCTCTTGTCCATGTCCAATGGTTCAGAGCATTTTTGAGCACATAAGGGGGACCAACACGATATTAGGCAGGTGGTCATGATGTTATGCCTGATCGGTGTAGATCTCCAATGAACAAAGCTCTTGTTCTGCACAAACTCTTCACTGATGACCTCTTTTTGTTCCACAGCGTTTTCTAGCAATTTTATCCACCACAGTGTCTGACATTACTTCTGCTAACACTGTTAAAACTCGTCATACACAAAGTCCAACTAGTGATAATGCATATTATTTGCAATTACACATTAGACAAGTTAGATTTCTCTTACTTGTTTTGACTGGTCACAATGACTGTTTAGATATCTTAAAGTAATTACGACTAGTCAAAATGATGTTATTGATATCCCTAATTTTAATCCTAAATTGTCAGCTATGAAATGCTAAAACAGCTAAACAGTGTTTCTATAGGTTCTTTATAACTTTGCATTGTCACTTTATGACTTGAGTTGCCAGGATTCCTGAGATTTTCTATTAAACTTCCCTTTAAAGCTGCAAATCTCTCCTGCTCCAAACAGGATAGAACACTATTGCTTTTTGGATAATATTTGCAGTGATGCAATGCGACGTTTGTAAGAAGAAATACATTAAAGTGACAAGGAATTAAACAAACCCTGACTTAATTCAGTGCATTCAGGAAGTTTTGCTGGTTCAACCTTGCTACGTCTGGTCAGACTTAAGTACATACTGCTGTTCTACCTATTTAATTAATACAAATTACACACATCTGCTTAAAAAACTGTACCCAAAAGCTTCACTTATACATCGCATTGCCTCCTTCCAGCTATCAAAATCTCCTCCATGCTCAGTCACACGTGTTTTCTCCTTCTCCCTGCAGGAAAACCACTACCGTCCGGAGGGTGAGGACACTTGCTACCCCTGCGAGTGCTTCTCTGTCGGCTCCGAGTCTCGAACCTGCGACGTCGTCACCGGTCAGTGTCCCTGCAAAGGAGGAGTCATCGGGCGTCAGTGCAACCAATGCGATAACCCATTCGCTGAAGTGACTCCTAGTGGATGCGAAGGTACGTGGATGAAATGTTTTTGCTTATAATTTGATGAATTTAGGCCAAATCCACTGATGTCAATCTTAAATTAGTCTGTACAAGAGCAAAGTTCAGCGCATATTACACTAATTTGCTCATGTGTGAAGTGATTGCGTACAAACGGAGTGAATAATGGACCGTTCATGAAAAATGAAACCATGAAAAGTCGGATGATTGGCTGAATAAAAGCGACGTTCTGGGTTCACAAAGTGGACCCGGATGAATCGGCGGAGTGTCAAAAGGGAGACAAATAGTGTCACTCACATCTGCTGGTGCTGCAGTCGAGCTAACTTCTCATCTTTGTCACCATCCAGTCAAGCAGAAGAGGCAAGTCTGGCCGGTGGGGCTCACTTGGCAGCGGGTCTGCAAAGATACAATACAGTAGAGATGAATGGGAGACAAAACCACAAGAGAAAGTCAGTGTCAGGGCGCTCGCTGTTGAAACCGATATGAAGCTCTGAGGACGTGTTCGGACTTTTAATGGACGGAGAATGTGGAATCCGTTGTCACAATATGGCTCTTTATGCTGAAATCTGTTGCATTAAAGTGGATTTAGGGCATTTTTCAGATTGATAGGGTCAAATAAACCTCACAAACTCAAAATTAAAGTTAAAGTAAATTAAAGAAACAAAGAGTTTTTGGTTGTATATGTTATGAAAACTTAGTCCTCTGAACCCCAAAACCTACTGGCGGGTTTGAAAGGCATTTTATTTTGAAAAAATCACCAAAATTACACATTTATCATAGCAAAAAAACTGTCAGAACAGAAAAAACATCAGATTTCCAACTTTTCAGTGGTCCTTGAACTCATCACGCGCAACTTTTGTTCTATTGGTAAACGCGAAGAAATCAAAGCAACCAATTGGGATATTCCTTTTAAAATTTGCCAGAAATAAAGCTAATGCAGCGTTACGAGTTAATGAAATGTTACAGCCACAAACAACAAGCCTGCAGGTCCCAACCTGGCTCGTCCTGCTGAAATGAATTATGTATCCCGGCTTGTGTAATAACAACCCTGCAGGATTAATTGGGTTGAATGTCGCTGTGCTGGTCTGTCTGGCTGTTTCATAACCAAAGCAGGTGTTTATCTTTTAAAGTGCAGTTTTTGCGGTGAAAGTTTACTGCAGTGCTCTCCGACCAGCAGGACCCACATCAGGTGTGTTTTAAACCACTCTCTTCTCTTCACAGTGGTGTATGAGGGCTGTCCAAAGGCGTTTGATGCAGGAATCTGGTGGCCCAAGACCAAATTTGGACGCCCTGCCGCCATGAACTGTCCCAAAGGGTCCATCGGTGAGTATATTTTAACCCTTTGAACCTCAAAACCAAAAAAAAATCTAAATGACCCCATTTATCAAAGCCACAAACTATACAAACATAAAGAATCAGCCTATTTATTCTGTCCTTGAACTAGTCTACATATCTTGTTTAAAAATTCTCCAAAAATTCACAGTTTACTTTAAATCAGATTCTGTGAAAAACAAAAAATTCTGTGATCCTCCATGCAACAGAAAAACTATGTGTAACTCAGCCGCGACCAACAGTCACATGACAAAAATTCTGCACGTTTTTTTTAGGGCTGAACTGCAGGCAGTGTTTCCACAGACGAGACAGGATTGTTTACTTTGTTCTTCTTTTAATTCCTACAACTGGCGTTTTTGGAACTGTGTGCTTCCAGTCATGTTTGTTCTGTTTCCAGGACTTTATACTGCAGTGAAAAATGAGCCCACAGTGAGTAAAAATGCGACGGGAGCAAAAGAACATCCAGAAACTGCTGGGAGTTCAGAGGGTTAATCCTCATTGTGGCAACTGCTTCTGATTATTTATGTCTGGATGTCGTCTAAACTGGCTGATGAGGGGAGATCAGAGGTGCTTTAGGTCACTGTCAAAGTCAAGGTTGTGTTTGCTTTAAGTGTTATGGGGATAGTTAGGCATTTTGCTACCTTTACTCTGAGACAGGCGAGCTCTTATCTCCAGTTTAACTCCTCTTTAAGTGAGCCTGCAGCTTTTTTCTGAACTGTAGCCGCTGAGATTGTGTTATATATGTTTTCAAAAGTCACATAATCACGCCTTAAAAAGCAAAACATTACAGTGTCTGTGCTAAAATAGACACAGTTATTGTGTCAGCTGTGTTTTTGTGAGTTATTGTGTTTTAAGGCGCATAAATCTGAAGCCTAAAAGCGCTGTAATAAAGCTGTCTGATTGGTCCGTTTGTCCAGCAGACTCTTGGAAAAACACCAGCTACATTAACAGCAATGCTCCTCCTCGATCCTCCAGCTGTGTGTCTGACAGTGAGAACCGAAGCGAAGTCAACAGTCAAACCCACTGACTCGTTTCCAGTAAAACTCTGTCACTTTCCTGGTTACGGCCTTAGTAACTGCAGTCACCATGGCGACCTTTGTTGCCTCCCAAGACCCACTGGGGGAATGTATTTGCGAGTTTCGCTCGGTGCGTCCCTTGGCTTCAGCTGGCAGCCGTTCCTTCCTTCTCAACAATGGCGTTTAAAGAGACTTTTGCATTTGGATTTAAGTCTTTTCTCAAACTGCACCAGACTCAAGGGACCAAGTGTAGTTTCACATATTTAATTCACCACTAAGATACAAAGGGTCTTACATTTTTCCCTTGTTTAACCCGTTAAACTTCAAGCAGTTCCTGCGTGTTTCTTTGCTCCTATCACACTTTTACTCACTGTGGGTTCATTTTTAACAGCAGTGTGTGGAAACAGAAGGAGGAGAATCAACAAATACAACAATTTTTCAAGAGCCCCCAGGTGTTACCAGTACTGAGGGGAAATGGAGACTCGACATACTTAAGATATTTTTTTATTTGTTTACATGCTTGTTTTCTGTCTGTTCTGAAGGTACACAGCCTGCAGTTCAGCCAAAAAGTCTCTGAATTCCTGTAACGTAACTGTTGGTCACATCTGAGTCACTAATATCTTCCTGGTTGCTCTGAGGAGTGCAGAATTTTGTGTTTTTTACAGAATCAGTTTAGAGTAAATGGTTTATTTTTGATTAATTTCTAAATGAGACACATGGAATAAAGTGATTTTGGTAAAATATCACAGTTTTAAGCTTCAAGATTTGCATCATTTTCTTGACCGAACATCATGTTACAGATGAGTAACCATGTAATTTTTGAAATTTTTTTAAAGACAACTTGCCTTTCAAACCCATTTGTGGGTTGTTTTTGGGCTTTAGAGGCTTAATTTCTGCACATACTCATGACAGTTCTGGTCGTTTAGGAGTCTATTGTTGTGCAAACTGTGCAAACCTGATTCTAATGATTTGTAGATAATGTGGGACGTTCATCTTAACCGCAAAGAGTGCTGTGCTTTACCGTTGTATATTTGAATAATGCTCATTTCATGCGCCTTTTTAGGATAATATTATAATATAATGTAAATATGCTGTTTTGAAAAACCATTAGCAATAGCTTGTTAGCAATTCTTACCCCTGAGTAGTGTCTGCAGGTAGTTCTGTCAGGCAGTGTTCAGCCTGTGAGTCGTCTGAGAGGCAGAGAGCATTTTTAAAAGTTCATGAAATTGTACGGATGTGTTGTTTTAATGATACAGATTTGCGACCATGTTTTGCTCACAAGGCTTGATATTTAGCTTCCCCACCTACTTTATGTCTGGGAGATACTCATGACGAGCTTGATTTACCTTCCATTTCTTCTGTCTTTGTCTTGTTTTCAGGTACTGCCATCCGCCACTGCAGTGATGAGAAAGGCTGGCTGTCCCCTGAACTCTTCAACTGCACCACGGTCACCTTCTCTAATCTGAAGAAAATGGTGAATATTAGAATATGCAGTATTAATAACCGCCTCTGCATTGGTGCCTGCTTTATATATGGGGATGTTAGTGGCAGTTTGTTTTTTTTAAACAGCATTGTAAGTGAGCTGATGTGTGTCCAGTGTAATTTGATCATCCGTCTAAAGGTGGTTTGAACGAAGTGTTTCACCCATTGTGCTCGAACCTGAACCCAACACTTGAGGCTTGAGCTTCTCAAAGTCTCCCTAATCCCGGGATTGACCAGCTTCTATTATGTTTTTATCTACACCCACTCAGCTTCTTCCTCTCTTTACCCTTCAACCCCTTCGTTCTTCCAGAATGAGGATCTGAGTCGCAACGCCTCCAGGATGGACAGCGAACGCTCCAAGGCCATCGTCCGTCTGCTGCACAGCGCCACCAACAACACGCCGCGTTACTTCGGCAACGACGTGAAGACGGCCGCCCAGCTGCTGAACCACGTTCTGCAATACGAGAGCCAGCAGGCCGGCTTCGACCTCACCGCCATGAGGGACGCAGAGTTCAATGAGGTAGAAAATAAAGAAGACTTCCTGATTGTTTATTTTGCAAAATGTTTCAGAATCATTTATAACTTAACTGTCTGAACCCTAAAACCCACCAACATGTGTGAAAGGCATCTTATTGTGTAAAAATCGCCAAAATGACACCATTCATCAAAGCAAGAAACTGTAAAAACAGAAAAAATTGCTCAACTTTTCGATGGTCCTTGAACTCATCATATGTGACTTTTGGTTTCATTGGGAAATGCAACCAAATTAAAGCTAAAAATTGGGAATATTTCATCAAAATCACTTTATTTTACGTGTCTTATGTTTAAAAAATTGCCAAAAATAAACCTATTGTTCTAAGTAGATTCTGTAAAAGACAAAAAATTCTGTGTTCCTCACCGCAACCAGAAATTCATTAGTGACTCTGCTGCAATCAACAGTCACATAAAAAAAAATTAGTGACTTTTCACCTGGACTCAGCTGAACTGCAGGCAGTGTTTACTCAGAACTGAAGTAAATAAAATTCTAAATAATTAAAAATCTATAGTGTATA
The DNA here is from genome assembly GCA_024666655.1 of Dascyllus trimaculatus. NCBI lineage: Eukaryota > Metazoa > Chordata > Actinopteri > Pomacentridae > Dascyllus > Dascyllus trimaculatus. The sequence continues at coordinate 8,144,808 of CM045465.1, forward strand.
GAATCACCTTTTTTAAAGCATTGGTAACATCTGGGGCATCTTGAAAAATATTGTACATGCTAAGTCCAGTTTTTGTTCAATATTAGTGAAATTGATGATCCAAAAAATAAAGCTTTAGTTTTTTTCTTCTTTGTGATTTATGATATTCTAACGTTGTTATTTTGTATAGATGACATTTTCAAGTTCTTTAAACTTCTAGCCATGGTTGTGCTGTGTCTTTAGACATGCAGGACTTTATGTTACAGAGTAAAAAATGCCCAGAAGCTGCTTGGAGTTGAGAGGGTTATTTGCAAGTTACATAAATTATAAATGATTAAAAAGACATTATGAAACCCAGTTTAAAGGACTGGGAGCACTGGTGACACGTCGCCCTCCACTGGTCGATTCTCACGTCAACTTTGTCCATCACTGGGCATCCTGTATTTCATACCTGCTACCTCGTCTTTTTAGTCTTATGTGATTTATATTCCACTTACCCCTTACTTATATTCTTGCATTTTGTCTTCCTCCAGAACCTGATACGAGCCGGCAGCGCCATCCTGGATCCCGACAACAAGGAGCACTGGGACCAGATCCAGAGGACGGAGGGCGGCACGGCGCATCTGCTGCGCAACTTCGAGGACTACGCCAACACGCTGGCTCAGAACGTCAGGAAAACCTACCTGAAACCTTTCACCATCGTCACGGACAACATGAGTGAGTGTCGGACTGTTCTCAGACCGTTCATATCGCCTCTACAGACAATCACATCCATACGTTTTTTTGTTTCCTGCACCCCTCAGTTCTAACTGTGGACTACCTCGATGTGTCCGACCCGGAGAGGGCAACCTTCCCTCACTTCAAGGAAATCGAGGAGGACTACCCCAAAGAGCTGGGCTCGTCTGTCCACTTCCCACAGTTTAACCTGCGAACTCAGGCCCACAGAGGTATTAACGCTGTCTGGATCAAACACGCTCACGTTTTTAGCTTCGACTCTCTTTCAGCTCCGTCTTTTTCCTTTCCTGTCCATCTCCACAGAGTCCACTCCTGCCCCTGCGGCTCAGACCGACGCCCCGGTGGAGGAGCATCACACGGTGTCCGATCGGAGGCGACGCCACCTGGAGCCACCCGCCCCGCTGCCCGTCGCCGTGGTGATAGTTTACAAGTCGCTGGGGAAGCTGCTTCCAGAGAGATACGACCCCGACAGAAGGAGTCTGAGGTAGTCTACTGACACCAATGCGGCATCCACTTTTGTAGGACATTGAACACAAAAGAGTTTTCACAAACCTTCTTGTGCATTTTGCTGGGATTCACCAATGGAAACAGCTGCAAAGAGTTAAAAAAATAATGTTTAAGCGGACAGAAATAGGAACACACACTCTATCTGAACTCTGAAAACTTTCTCCTATACTTCCCAGTGTGTTTATATTCTCCGAGTCTTTGAAGAAACCTTCCCTCACATGAAAAACGCCATCTCTAATTTTAATGCATGTCATAATATTTACCCCAGGAGCCACGCTATCACCGCCTGCATGGGGCTATAAGATCCTGAATAGTTACCGGACATGGGAGCTTTCTGTGTTGCTGCTCTGTGTGACAGGAGAGAAAGTCCTGATAAATACGTTTCCAAGATAAGATGATTAAGTCAACAAAAGGAAATGAGAGCGTGTGACCATATTTAGACAATATACGGGTTTGTTATGGTATCAGCTTGTATGAGCGTGTGAGTGCAGATATTGAATATGAGGCGTAGAAATAATAGTTAAACACTTTCAATGAGTTCTTTCAGGAGTATGTATGTTAAATTTGTGAACTCCAAGCAGTTTCTGGGTGTTTTTTATTTGGGCTCATTTTTCACTGCAATATAACGTCCTGCACCTCTTTGAAAACAGAACAAACATGGTTAGAAGTAGAGAGAACTCAGAAATGTCTTCTGTGTAGTTAGAATGCCATAAATCATTAAAAAAAGAAATTGAATTTCTTTGGTAAATTATGATAAACAAATCGAAAAAACACTAAAATGAACATGCACAACATTTTTCCAAGTGTCGACAGATGCTGCCTGGAAAAAAATGGTGGCTTTTTTACTTTAAACACAGTCCTTAAATTGTTGTCCTGTGACTGTTTGATGTAGCTTTGCAATTTTAAGCTTAGATTTCGTTAAGCTGTCCTGCTGGTGAGTTCAAAGACCATCAGAAAGTTGGAATTCAGATAAATCTCCATGTTTTTAGAGTTTCTGGTACTAATAAATGGTGTAATTTAGGCTATTTTTTAAAAGATTAAATGTGTTTCAAACCTGCTGCACCATACATCGTGTGTGTTTCCAGGCTCCCCAACCGTCCGGTGATCAACACAGCCATAGTGAGCGCCACCGTCCACACCGAGGGCCCTCCTCTTCCTGCCGTCCTGGACCCTCCCATCACCTTAGAGTACACGCTGCTGGAGACGGAGGAGAGAACCAAGCCGGTCTGCGTGTTCTGGGATCACTCCATCGCGTGAGTTTGAGTACATTTTGAGGAGTTTGCGCAGCGTTCGGCTTTAAACACGACTGACACCGGTTGCTGTTTGTGCGTCGGGGTGTTCAGGATCGGAGGCACGGGCGGCTGGTCGTCTAAAGGCTGCGAGGTGCTCAACAGGAACAACAGCCACATCAGCTGTCAGTGCAACCACATGACCAGCTTCGCCGTGCTGATGGACATTTCTAAGAGAGAGGTACGGTCTAGAGCTTCATTTAAACATCATATTATCTGCCTTCATTTCTGATCTCATGTCCTTGGACTTCTCTCCACAGCACGGCGACGTCCTCCCCCTGAAGATCGTCACCTACGCCACGGTCTCGGTGTCCCTCTTCCTCCTCCTCCTCACCTTCATCCTGCTGTGCCTCCTCCGCCGGCTCCGCTCCAACCTCCACGTCATCCACAGGAACCTGGTGGCAGCGCTCTTCTTCTCTATGCTCGTCTTCCTGCTCGGCATCAATCAGACTGATAACGTGGTGAGTAAATATTAACACCACAATGAAGCAGGGCGCACATAACAGAATCTCACTATTGTTGACTGTTTTTGTCAAGCATAAGCCCCCTGTTGCTCTGTCATATGACCTCAGTATTCCTTCATAAACACCACCTGTCATGTTCCAGATGCAGCCATCTTGTCCCTTTGAACCTCAAAACCCAACAGTGGATTTTAATAGCGTCTTATCTTTTTAAAAAATCGCCAAAATTACTCCATATAACAGAGCCAGACAATGTAAAAACAGAAAAAATCGTAAAATTTCACACTTTGCCAGCTTACTTAAATGACTCAACTGTTGTGTTTTGTTCTGTGTTGACAAATGTACCATATTGAAGCTTAAAACCATGATTTTCAATTAAAATCACTTAAAAATTCACCTAAAATTAGCCATTTGCTCTAACCAGACTCTGACAAAAACAAAAAAAATATGTGCTTCCTGGTGCAAACGTGAAATCAAGAGTGACTCAGCTGTGATCAACAGTCATGTGACGAAAATTCAAAGACTATTTGGATGAACTGCAGGCAGTGTTTGCACGGAGCAGATAGAAAACAGGCGTAGAAGCAAATTAAAATTGTAAGCAGTAGAATATCTACAGTATGCAGAGTCATTATTTATTTTTCCAGTACTGGCAACAACTGTGGGAACTTAAAAAGATGTTGTTTTTTTTATTTTTGTAAAAAATTAATAATCAAAGAAATTCAACTTTCTAAACTTTTTAAAGCCGTTAAAGATGTTATTTGTCAGATTTATCAAGCTAAACATCTTTTGCAGGTTTGGTTTTCTGAAGACATTTGGTCTAAAAGTCACACTGACAAGCAGTTTTTACATAACCACCCACAATATGCATGAATCAGGAGAACTGTATTCGGAGAACAGTTTAACAAAATGCCAGAGGAATTACTTGGTAATAATTTAGATGAACCATAAGACAGGCGTGTCATGGATGTGATACAGATAAGCTTTGGTGGTGTGGTGAAACTTTAATCGGGATTAAGACGTCTCTTGCTGTTTACTGTATTCGTGCATTAGAAACTTCCAGGCAGGTATCCTCTGGTTTTTGTTTGGCCTGCAGGCAGCTTTCTACTCGGGGCTGATGAGGGCTTTACAAGGCTTAATGGGTCGAGGCCCACCTGAGAGTCTGACAGATTATGTGTTTTGATGATTACCTAATGACTGCAACAGTCAGGAATGTGCCGCCTGTCGATCTGCTCTCCAAATATAACCGTCCTGTAAGTCGATTCCAGCGAATCAACAGTAACTTTATTATTGCGAAACCTCCCTAATTAAAGAGTTTGAAGTGAGAAACATGATGAGCTAATTCTGCTGAGATGGTAATCTAATGTGGTGTCGGTTTGGTCTCAGACGTGACCAGAAACATGTGAACACACACGTTTAGAAGTACAGTAGAGGATCAGAAGGTGTGGAGTTTCTTTGAAGTCTGCTGACACACACACACACACACACTAACACACGGAAACACACACAGCTCTGGAGGCCAGTAGTGGAGACGTGCTGCGACTGGTACCCATCTCCAGCAGCAGGCCTCGGGGGCGGTAGGTCCTGGCAAAGGTTTCCCAAAACAACTTCTTAGTTTTTACTTGATAAATCTCTTGCAAGTCTGTGTTACAGAAAACATTATTAATCTCTTAATTGACAAGAAGTTCAGCTGCGTCTTTCTCAGAAAACCTGAGATGCGAGGACAGATTTAAAGGAATAAGCTGCATTTTAATGAAGCAACATTTTTGCATTATTGCCAAGGGTTGCATTAGAAAACTGACGCCACTCTCGTGTCTGTATGTAGCTTTAGCATGAAGCTAGCTTAGAATAACTGCAAACCTAACCCGGCTTAGTCAAGAAGCAACACAATCCACCAACCAGCACCTCTAAAGCTCATTAATTCCCATTTGTTTAACCAGTATCAGCCTTTCTTAGCTGCCTGTCTGCCTTGAAAACACAACCTCCTCACAATGAATGCTCTGACTAGTCCGGCTGAACCAGATGTCTGCAAAGACATCAAGAGATCGTCCCGTAACACCGTGGTGGGCTGAACCTAAACGTCCCCCCCGGCTGTCAGCCAGATGTACATGTTGGCTCTGGGAATCAGAAATCCAAGATGCATTGTCATGTGCTACTGCAGCAACGTTTTTTTCCTGTCATTGTTTATGACTAGTTCGCACCTCATCATTCACAGAGGCGAGAGGTGTCAGATCAGATCGTAAATGTAACCTAGAATTAACCGCTGCATAGCAATTAGCTGGATAAACCTGCTGTAAATCTCGTGTTCGAAAATGTGATGCAAGAGAAGACAAAAAACGAAGAATAAATCAAACTGCAGTAAGGTCTACTGTTTCCCACCAATCAAATGTTCTCTGCAGTTTTGAAGCAGCTTGAGTATGTGACCAAGTATACCTACCAACAACCAGTAAGGACATTTACTAGTGTGACAGGGTGTAAAAGTTTAGATTAGATTAGATTCAACTTTATTCTCCGCGCACAGAGTACAAATAAGAAGACAGTGAAATAAGGTGAAGGAAACCAATGTGCAAAAGTTGCTGGCTGTGTGATGCAAAACCGTTGCGGATGAACAGACTTAAAACAGAAAGGCAAAAGAAATATGACATAAGGGAAGACTAAAAATGTAGAAAATTGTAGCCACAGTTTTGCCCTTTTGGAGGTAATTTCAGCTGTTTGCCACCAATCACATGCCCTCTGCAGATCTAAACCAGCTTGAGTTTGTGACCAAGTATACCTACCAACAACCAGTACAGACACATACTAGTGTAACAGGGTGTGAAAGTTTAGACTCGATGAGATTCAACCTCATTTGTGACCAACTAAACCTACCAACAACCAGTACAGGCACATAGAGTAACAGGTTGAGAAAGTCTAGATTACATTAGATTCAACTTCATTTGTGACCGACTAAACCTACCAACAACCAGTACAGGCACATAGAGTAACAGGGTGAGAAAGTCTAGATTAGATTAGATTCAACCTCATTTGTGACCGACTATACCTACCAACAACCAGTACAGACACATACTAGAGTAACAAGGCAAGAAAGTCTAGATTAGATTAGATTCAACCTCATTTGTGACCGACTATACCTACCAACAACCAGTACAGACACATAGAGTAACAGGTTGAGAAAGTCTAGATTAGATGAGATTTAACTTCATTTGTAACCAACTATACCTACCAACAACCAGTACAGACACATACTAGAGTAACAAGGCAAGAAAGTCTAGATTAGATTAGATTCAACCTAATTCTTATTGCACAGAGTACACGTAAGAAGAGAAGACTAAAAATGTAGAAAAAAAGGAGCCACAGTTTTGCCTTTTGAGAGTTATTTTCAGCTGTTTTCTACCAATCAAACACCCTTTGCGGATCTGAACCGACTTGATTTTGCAACTGGTTTTCTGCTGTTCTTTCAACTGTACCAACCATACCAACCAGTACAGACACACACTAGTGTAACAAGGCATGTAAATTTAGATTAGATTAGATTTAGCTTTCTTGTCATTGCACAGACTTCAAGTAAGAAGACAATGAAATGCAATGAAGGAACCCAATGTGCAAAAGTTCTTGTAGGCTGCATAAGATATATGCAGGAATGTTCTGCAAATCTGCAGATAACTTCTGAAATTGCTGAATTTGTAGACGCCGCACCGCCATCTTGGTCTCACGGTTGCCAAGCAGCAGATAAGTTGGGAGTTTTGACTTTGTCTCTCTTGTAAAAAAACGTTCTGACTCACGGTGTTTTGACTGGGATGAGTCGGACTCGGCTGAGAAGACGCTGCGTTATCTGCAGCTGAAGTTTAGCTCAGAGCAGAAGCCAAATCTTCAAGTAGAGCTTTAAAAACGAAGAAAGGAAAAGTTGGACTTGCATCTCTTTAAATGGAAGCTTGTTTGTGCATGTACACAAACAAGCAACCTGAGTTTAAAAGTGTCTTGTGTGTGTCAGAGCTGTGGAATGCTGTCAGTGTGTGCCCGAGGCCATCTGCACCAATGATTTATAAGCCTGTCAAAGGAGTCTCTTCTCTGTTTCTGCGGCTCTGATCTCCACAGCATCACTAAAATACACCGTATCTCTGCTGCCGGGACATTCCCTGACACACAGCATTCCTCTGTTCCAGCAGCAGACATGGAAAATGGGAGGAAAGCAGGTACAGGAATGCGAGGACAGGTTGAATCATTACTGTATTACATAAATGGGTAAAGTGTGTCATGAAGAAGTTTGAGGTGTTTTTACCTTCGGGGCTGCAAACATTCATTGTTTTCATTATCAGTTAATCTGGTAATTACTTATTTTATAAGGATTATTTTCTATTACAAGTTATTATTGGATACAAACCACATTGGTAGATTAAAGCAGTTTTATTTAGCTTTCAATAACATTATGGCAGAGAACGATTTTAATTACTTGGCAGGATTTCAGACACATCATTGAGTGATGAATTAATCATAATGAGAGAGTAAAACAAGAGGAAAAAAGTGCATAAAACAGATTAGTTTAATTTTTTTTTACTTTCTAAGTATTTAGGGGTCTGCCAGGGTTTAATTAAGTGAAATTTCGCCGTCTGCTTGATAGTCCACATGCAACCAAAGCTTAATTTAATTAAAAAACTTCAATAAATAAATGGGAAAGTTGCATTTCATTGATTATTTATTTTACAAATATTTTTTAGGAAATCAAATCAGCCTGGACAATATTTTTTCAAGACCACAGGTGTTAAAAATACTAAAAAAATAAATGGTTACTCTACATACTGGAGATGTTTTACTGCTTACATTTTTTATTTTGTTTCCATACTTGTCTCCTGTATGTTCTGTGTAAACACTGCCTGCAGTTCAACCGAAAAGTCCCTGAATTTTTGGCACGTGACTGTTGGACGCAGACGAGTGACTCATGGCATCACGGTCGGGCTGAAGAGCGCAGAATTTTTTGTTTTTTACAGGATTTGTTTAAAGCAAACGGTCGGAAAGCTGAAATCTCACGGTTCTTTCTGTTTTCATTGTTTCTGGCTCTGATGAATGGAGTCATTTCTTGAAGATAACACGCCTTCCAAACCTGCCTGCAGGTTGTGGGGTTCAGAGGGCCAAGACAACCACACATCCATAGTGTTGTGTCCATGTGAATGTCTGCAACGAGATGCAATAAAGACTCATAGACATATAAAAATCTACTACTGTTGCAGGAATGATATTGACATTCATTTGTCCCACTGCTTATCTAAAAGATTTGCGATAAAATCAAATGCAAAGATTCAGAATGAGTGGAGTATGTCCAAAACTGATGCGCCAGATTTGATTCCTACATTTGTTACACAATGCTGATATTCTAGGATACATCTTATGTACTTTCACTTTTAAGTCGTACAACCTATGTATAGTGTTAATTTAAGAATGCATCCTGTTATGTCTAGAATTTCCTGTGATTAGTCCCAGTCTCTGTTTTTTGCCAAATTAATGAGGTGATTAGATTATTAAATGTTGTAAAATGGTTAAAAATTCCATTTAGAATTTCCTGGGGCCCAGTCATCACATTTAACAGGCTGGAATCAGTCTTTTGGGGCATATTTTGCAATAAAATCCTCAACTGGATTGATTTAATGGCTACATCAACCGTACAAGCTGTGGGCTGAATGAATGGAAAGACAGGTTTACTGGGTGTTCAGGCGACACCGTAGAAAGAGATCTGAAATCTTGTTCTGTCTTTGTTCAGCGATTCTTCTCTTATCTTCCAGTTTGTGTGTACCATCATCGCCATCCTCCTGCATTACTTCTACATGTGCACCTTCGCCTGGATGTTCGTGGAGGGGCTCCATATCTACCGCATGCTGACGGAGCTGAGGAACATCAACCACGGACACATGAGGTTCTACTACGCCATGGGCTGGGGCATCCCGGCTATCATCACCGGTAAGAGTCACAGAAAATAGTCACACAGCCTCAGAGGCAGAACCATGGGAGGCGGCAGGTCTATCAGAGTGGATTCATGCCGGGACTCGTCTCTTCTGATGAGATCCTCGTGGGAAGATTATTGAAAAAGACAGCGTAAAAAAGAGACACGATAAGAGACAGATATTGCTGACTCAGATGTCCACAAGCTGTCAAAATAAGACATAGACAGCGGTATACATTTCATGTAAGAGTAAAAGACACATCTGATTCAGGTGGAGAAGAGTCTTGTCAAGCCACATGAAGAATTTGAGTGTAATATGTGATGTACTAGCAGGACTTTGGCAGTTGGATGCCAGGATAGCTGATTGGATTGAACTTATATATTGAGAGACTAAAACTTAAATAGACCTCAGAATTATAAACAACATCGATAAATGATAAATGATCCTTGGATAGTCCTATTTTCCAAGTTGGAAAGTCATTCTTCCAACGTCTTTGTGTTTGTGGGCTTTTAATTTGAAATGTGGACACAACATGGATGCGACCAAGGAGGTGGATTGTACTATTGCCCAGAGTGTTTAAATAACAGCCGGTAGCACAAAAATGTTGCTTTACCTGACTTGTTATCAGGGTTGCTGCTAATACAGAACTTTTCTGACAAATGTAGGTCACTCTCAAATGTAGGAATCAGCAGCTAGTGTTTGCAACCTATTTCAAAGCAAATGACAGCAAATGCAATAAGTAAATGTGCAATTAATGAAGTTTCTTACATCCAGTCATGTACTTTAATTCTCCATATTTATGCATACACTGATCAACCACAACATTCTGACCACTGACAGGTGAAGTGAATAACATTGATCATATTGGTACTATGTGGTGTTCTGATGGAAAACCTTGGACTTTAACATCCGTGTTGATCAGACTTAGACACCCAAATAAACATGTCCCACAACAAACACACTCCCTCATGCAAATGGAAATCCCAAAGGACACTGGCCTACCCCCACCACATGGAAAAAACATCAACCAGGAACATGTTGAGGAACATGACCATGGCCCAACATGTTGATCGACCTCCAAACTTCCTACACCCCATTGTGATCAAGCATCAACAGGATGCAGTGGAACAAGTCTGATTGACAGAGGCCCCACTGCACAAGCCAGAATACCCAAAGGATCCAGTGCCAAGGTCCTGGTTCCAGACCCCATAGGACACCCTGAGAGGTCCTCTTGTCCATGCCCAATGGTTCAGAGCATTTTTGAGCACATAAGGGGGACCAACACAATATTAGGCAGGTGGTCATGATGTTGTACCTGATCGGTGAATATGATGTCAGTAATTAAGGCGGCAAAATTTTTAGGACTTTCTGAGTTGTTCTAACTTAAGGGGGCGTTCATGTGAATTTTTCCCAGTCTGTAATTTGTTTTTCAGAATATCTGACACCATGTGAATGCACTAAACTCATAAGAATAGAAGGACATCTCAGAGAAAATGCAATAAACTTGTAATATTTACCCTCTGAACCTCAAGCAGTCCTTGAGTGTATTTTGCTACTGTCACGTTTTTACCCACTGTGGGCTCAATTTTTACTGTTGTGCCAAGAAGCGCAAATTTCGTTTGTTGTTGTTTTTTACAGAGTCAGGCTCAAACAAAACAATTTATTTTTGTGATTCTCATGAAATATTACGACTTCAGGCTTTATTTTCATCAAGTTTTGTGTTATAAATGAGTAGTATAAGGACTGTCGGAAAGTTGACAACCAGACGATTCCTTCTGTTTTTCCAGTGTCTGGCTCCAAAAAATGGGTAAATTTTGTCATTTTTTAAAAATATAACATGACTTTAAAACTTTCCAGCAGATTTTGCGGTTCAATACAGATGTTCTCTTGGGAATGAGACCTAAGAAGAATCAAAATGGATCACAGAAGAAGAAGTCATAACAAGTGAAAGAAGAAAGCTGCTCTGAAATCTAAAGCTCTGTGTGTGTTTTGTCTCTGCAGGTTTGGCGGTCGGCCTCGATCCTCAGGGTTACGGAAACCCAGACTTCTGCTGGCTTTCTGTCCACGACACCCTCATCTGGAGCTTCGCAGGACCCATCTTTGTAGTCGTGCTGGTATGTAGTTTTAATGCCTCCTCGTTTTACCGCTGTCTAACCTGACCTTTAATGAAATCACGGGAAGATTTATTAATGTTGCCTGCAGTAGTTTTCAGCTGGGACACGCCAGGGACTCATTTGAAATGTGATATTATGGGAAATGAATTGTGAGGCAGTGGAGTGACTCACCAATCATAGACAAAAGAGAAAGTTAAAAAAGGACGTAAACTTGGAAACAAAATGAACTATCTCCTTCTTTCTTTACAGATAAACATCGTGATCTTCATTCTAGCTGCTAAGGCTTCCTGTGGTCGGAGGCAGAAGGCTGTAGAGAAATCAGGAGCCATGTGAGTTTCATATTCACATCGCACAAATGGAACAAACTCTAAAAACATGAAATATTTAAAAATCTGTTTCTTTTCTCAGTCCTGCCCTGCGTATGGCCTTCGTCCTCCTGCTGCTCATCAGCGCCACCTGGATGCTCGGTTTAATAGCGGTCAACAGCAACGTGCTGATCTACCACTACCTGTTCGCTGGCTTCTGCTGTTTACAGGTAACAGTGTGATTTAACCTCAGTGAGCTCTTAATCCACAGATAATCTATACACACTTGGATGATTTCCATGCATGCCTTTGGGTTTAACCTTTCTCTTCACTCGTTTGCTTCCTTCACAGGGAATCTTCATTTTCTTCTTCCACATAATCCTCAACAAAGAGGTGAGGAAGAACCTCAAGAACGTCTTCACGGGAAAGAAGAGCGTCACGGACGAGTCCAGCACCACCAGAGCCTCCTTACTCACAGTAAGTGGAAAGAAATGCACAGTTTTTTAACATTTCTGCAGCATTTATTTATCAGATTATTATTTGTTCAATGCCTTTTTTCTAACCCTATGAGCTCCAAGAAGTTTCTTGCGTTTTTTTAATTTGCTGATGCCACATTTTTATTCATTGTACGTGCATCTTTATGGAAACAACACAACCATGACTAGAACTCAAACATGTCTTTGATACAGTACAACATTTTTCCAAGTACCCAAATCTGTCACCAGCACCTAAAAAACAAAGGGCGACTCTACATACTATCGATATTTTACTGCTTACATTTTTTATTTGTTTCCATACTGCTTGCTCCGTGTAAACACTGCCTGCAGTTCAGCCGAGTTCATCTGATAAATGCCTGAATTTTTTTCACGTGATTGTTAGCCACAGCACAGTCACTAACAGCTTCACAGTGGCATCAAGAAGCGCAGAATTTTTTGTTTTTAACAGAATCTGTTTAGAGTACACGCTTTATTTTTAGTGATTTTTTAAATTGAGTAATATAGAATAAACAGATTTTGATCTACTGTGATTTTAAGCTTTAGAGTGCACACATGATTAGTTTAAAGACTGTTGGAACGTTCAAAATCTTACATTTCTCTCAGTTTTTTAGTGTCATTATCTGATAAATGGTGTAATTTAGGTGATTTTCAATTTTCAGATGGTTAAAATGTGTTTTTTGACCTCATAGTCTTTAATTATACATATAATCTTTGTCGTAGCATTTTTAGTGCCATTAGTAACATTAGTTTTTTGTTTTTTCTGTTCTCCCTTCCATCTTTTCCCCCCACCATCCTCAGCGCACTCTCAACTGCAACAACACATACACAGAGGACGGTCCGCTGTACCGCTCAGGCATCGGAGAGTCCACCGTGTCCCTGGACAGCACGCTCAGGTCAGCCAAGAGCCGCAGCAGCTACCTGGCTTACACACTGAGGTACAACACGCTCACTGACTGCATGGCTGCTTCTACTACACTGCTGCATGACTGTATGTCTTCGCATGTGTGCCTCTGTTTGGATACCTCTTCTTTAAATTTCTTACTTTGCCCCTTTTCTGCATGTTGACTGTTTAAAAGTCTCACACCTACTAACACTCCCAAAGCCTCTATTTTACATGCACACTTTACAGTTATTGCACACACCCTGTCTTCCTGCCCTTATTCCCCAGTTTATTCACTGAATTTCTTTACATTTGGAGGGTGTTTCTGTCATTTCTACCCCAAATGCATGTTGCCACATAATGGCACCTGCATTGCACAGTATTTATCCTTGCTTGAAAGACCGTACGGAGGTTTGCCAGTGCATGGCGCATGGCCTGGTTGCAAAAAACCCAACACACACATACAGGAAAGAACATATTATCGCCTATCAAAACCCAATAAGGGAAAAGAACACAGTAGTAGCTGTATTCACCTACAATATTCATACACACTGTTGTTTTGTTTGTGTTGTATGCAGTGATTAAACTTTGTTGACGTGAGGTTTGATTTGATAAATGGTTTGTAAAACTAGATTTTCATCATTTGAGTGCTAGAGAAATTGTGAAACTGTGCTGCGTGATTTTTCTCACTTATTTTTTCACTTTTTTATTCTTTTAAAGTGAAAATACTTTGCTAACACCTGAGTTATTTAGTGATAATGTGATATATTCAAAACACTAGCGTCGGCAGTTACTAAGGTTCAACAAAAACTGAACATTGCAACCATGATGGTAGCCTACCACAGAGTTGTATAGCATTGCACTTTATGCTAGGTGCCTGCAAAAACAAATGCATTGTTTACTAATTTAAGTTTAGCTTACGTAGCTAACTGAATCTGAATGTATCTTTCTGTCAAAGTCTTGCAGTATTTAAAAAAGAGAAAGAATTTAAGTAACTAAAGTCTTGTATTTATATTTAGTGTGCATAGCATTGTGTACACTGGCTTATGCTAGTTTGTTAGCACGAAACACGTAAGAGCAGACAGAACCAACAGAGAATTGGTTGACATTATAACACACATTATATAAGATTTATATTAAACCACATTACCTAAAACTAATGTGGTGTAATTTACTGCAGATTTATATTACACCGCATTAGTTTTAGCTAGGGGCTAGCAACATTAGCTTGGAGTAGCTCCACTAGCTAATGCTAGCTCTTTAGCATGCAGCTCAGTATCAAAACCATCTTAACTCACCTGAGATTTGCCATTTGATATGAGTAATCTTATATATAAGATTAATTTATTGTGAAGAAACAATATGTTACTGCATATTAATTTTAAAACCACTTATTGCTTTACATGATATTTACTGTATTTGACTACTGCCATCACAAGGATCTCTATTTACTTTAATAAAGCCCAACTGATATTTTGGCTCTAATCACAAATATATATCAGTATCGGCATATATGTTGTCTTATATGCAGCAATATTAAAACAGAACATAACATTTGTTTACAGAACCTAATGAAGAAATGTTTACATGTTGTCTACATGTGTGCAGCACATGTAGCAGAAGGTGGTGCGGAGTCAAGTGGTGTCTTCATAGTAAGCTGCTTACTAGTTTGTGAAAAACATTAATGGAAAGTTAATCAAAAAATAGGAAATGTTTTTATTATTATATAGCGAATACAGTTTCAGCTACACACACCTAATAAACTGGCAACTGAGTGTGTGTCACTATCCTCACAGTGGAGCAGTTTTTAGTAATGGGAAAATCGTTGAATCTTACTAAAGATACTATAATCCTTTATTTGTACCTGATATATGTAGGATTTTGTTCCATTCTAACACTTAAAAAAGACATGGATGGCAGTTTGCATGGAACATTTGTATAATTCATGGAATAGTCTGACAGGTGTGTTCCTGGTTAACCTTCAAGAAGTTGACATTTCAAATATATCGATGGCTCATCTCACCTGTATGTCTTGTACAGCTGTGTGTGTTCAGTGTATCACAGACATGTGTTCATTTCAGTGGAGTGGTGTTACATATACCTGGTGTTTTACAGAATCAAGTTTAGGTCTGACTGTACGCCTCGGCTCGTAAAGCTGTCATCTGGGTAATACAAGCCGACACAAGGGTCAATGAGAGCAAAAACGCTGGGGGGGTGGAGGGATGTGGCGTGCTGCCTGTACGAGAGGCAAAGAAAGACATAGATAAGTAAGGGAAAATCGAGAGAGCAGGACAAAGGGAGGAGAGGAGATGGGATTGTACCTGTGGAGGCGGGAATATCTGCAGACTTGCATACTTGTTCCCTGCAGCTGTTGGCAGCTGCTCCCAGACGCTCCTCTCAGATCAGCCATCCGACAGGTCAGAGTCTCCAGTAGCATTTCTGCCCTCCGGCCGACTTCTCAATCCAATCTGGAAAAAAACGGCTGCAGGTGGAGGAGAAAAACGACTGAGTAACATCATCCACTTATCATTTAGTAATATATATATAATATGATAATTATGATCCATCAGATAAGAGAAGACAATTACAAACGGTAAAAGCTGCTATGATATGTGCACTTTAAATTTTTGCTTGAAATAACGAAACCACAACTAAATCAAAACAGATAAAGATCCAGGTTTAAGCTTTCGAACCCCAATCTCATTTTTAGAAATCTGCTAAAAATAAACTGTTTTTATTGACCAGATTCTGTAAAAAACAAAAAATTCCAGGCCCCTCGATGCAACTGGAAAGCCATCAGTGACTCTGCTGCAACCAGCAGTCTCATGCCAAAAATTCAGGGACTTTTTGGCAGAGCTGCAGGCTGTGTTTACACTAAGCAGATAGGAGACAAGTAGTAAAATATCTATAATATATAGAGCCAATCTTTTTCCACTAATGGTAGCACCTTTGGGCGCTTGGAAAAAATGTTGTACATTTTGATTCTAGGTTTGTTCCGACTTTTGTAAAATCAATAATCAGAGAAATTCTAATTTTGTTTTTCTTTTTATCGGATTTGTGGCATTTTAAATTTAGTTTACAGCACAAAAGACGTGTCTTCCTACTTCTGGCTATGGTTGTGCTGTTCCCATAGAGGTGCAGGACTTTATATTGCAGTGAAAAATGAGCCCACAGTGAGCAAAAACACCTAGAAACCGCTTGGATCGCAGCATTAGTGATGAATTACCTTCCATATATCCGTCAGTGATGATCAAACAGGCAGTTTTTTTGACTCTAACCTGACCCAAGCACGCCTAAACCACACTTTCAAAACTTGCTTTGTCTTTGCTGAAGCAGTCAACAGGAGCAGATGTTTTGTAATGAGGGATGTCTGGTGTTTCAGCTGTTGAACATTAGTCGTCTAAAACCACGAGTTGGGGCTTGAAGCGATGCTGTACTTCCCCTCTAAATCCCCACCTCTGCTTTTCCACTCCCATCTCTCTCTCTTGCCTTCCTGTCCTTCTCTTTCTTTTTTCCCATCGTTGTCTTTGAAGGGAGGAGTCTGGTCAGAAGCCCAGCGTCTCTTCAGGAACAGCTAAAGGACATACAGACCTGGATGGACCTTTGTTCCACAGGAACGGCACCAAAGGAGATGGTAGGTTTTCTATTTACATGCATGTGATTATACATATCTCTGCACTCTATTATTAGAGGTTAACCAGTTTATATCTCCGTCTTGTCCTCATCAGACTCTGACTCAGACAGTGAGCTGTCAGTTGATGAACACAGCTCTTCCTACGCCTCCTCCCACTCCTCCGACAGCGAGGATGATGACATTGATGTCAAGCCAAAGTGGAACAATGAGAGGCCTCTTCACAGCACACCGAAAGGTATATATTTGATTCAGTTGTGGAAACTCTTTAGTCACCATCTTCACCAGGATTACAGGGTTAGCAGTTTTGATCCCATACGACCACAAAAAGGCACATATGCACATGTTTTTGGAACCATTCATTGCAGCTATCTGCCTAAAAAAACAAATGCAGTTTTTGCTTATTTGGGTTTTACCTTGCCGTAGCTAATTGATATCTGACTGCTTCTATCTGTCAGAGTCTTGTGATATTTAGAATATTTTCTAAAATGACTTGTTATGACATTATGAGGGAATTTTGAGAAAGACGTTCCATCGTTATACTGCAGAAACCAATGTCTTGTATTCATATTTAGTATGAAAATGTTGTGTCCACTGGCTAATGCTAGCTCTTTAGCACAGAGCATATGAGCGCGAATAAACTATTAAAAGTTCATCGTGTGAATTAGTTTACAGTTCCCACAAAAATTGTACTTTATTTATAACCTTCAGGAAGACAGAATTTACTATTGTATTAATCTGCATCAGTTTTAGCTAGGGGCTAGCGAAAACTAACTTTAGCTTGGCATAGCTAATTGGTATCTGAGTGCATTTTTCTATCAAAGTTTTGCAGTATTTAAAACATTTTAATGATTGGTTATGAACTTATGGTGGTATTTAAGGTTATTGCCAGAAAAAAGATAAAGTAAAAATACTATAGAAACATAAGTGTTATTTGTATTTAGTATGTGTAGCACTGCGTCTACTGGCTAATGCTAGCATTTTAGCCCAGAGCATATGAGAGCTAAAGAAATATTAAAAATTCTTTGTGTGATAAGTGTGAGAAAATATTCATCCATTATTTAAATGATGATATGCTACAGATTCAAAGCATTGGAGGAGACAAAACCTGAACATTATTTATAGCCTTCAGTTTTAACTAGGGGCTAAAACTAAATTAAGCTTGTCATAGATAATTAGTATCTAAATTAATCTTTCTGTCAAAATCTTGCAGTATTTAGAACATATTTAATATGTAATGAGTAAAAAGAAATACTGCAGAAACAAACGTGTTTTATTTGTATTTAACATATGTAGTATTGTGTCCACTGGCTAATACTAGCTCTTTAGCATAGAGCATAGGCTGCTAGCAATAGCTCAGATATTGGAGCAGTTGACTAGCAAAACGTCTTAACTCAATTAAGATTTTGATATAAAAATGAACATAATTTATCATAAAGAGATCATATGTTACAGTATATTTATTGTAATATTTACATGTGCACATGCTATGTTAATCATTACCAAAAAGAAATAGAATAAATTGAGTATTTGCGTTATTGTCCTCTTACCAGGTGATTCAGTGTCCAATCATGTGAAGCCTTACTGGCCAGCAGAGGCCACCACAGCCAGTGACAGTGAGGATCCAGGCGGGGCGGAGAGGCTAAGGGTGGAGACCAAAGTAAATGTGGAGCTTCACCCAGAAAATAAACTGAACCACGTTGGTGAAAGAGAGAGAGAGGCTGTCCAGGAAAGAGACAAACAGACGACTAGTAATGCTAAAGACTCAGCACCTGCTGGTCAACCCAACAGCAACCACCAACCAGAGCAGAGGAAAGGTGAGGAGGGAGAATCTCTTATTAAACCAAAATAAGTTAACTTTGTCGGAAGTTTTCTAACACAGATCTTTCGTTCCACTCAGGTATCCTAAAGAACAAGATCAGCTACCCTCCTCCGCTCACCGACAAGAACATGAAGAACCGTCTGAGGGAGAAGCTCAGTGACTACAACTCCCCCACCATCACCTCGCCTCCCCCCAACAACAACAACACCTCCTCCCCGCCTCCCTCCTACGTCAACATCATGACGCCGTCGTCCCGGCCGCCTTCGCTGGCCTCCAACGAAGGAAGCCGGGTAGGAAACCACGACGGCGGCCCCATCATCAAGCCGCCCATCGCACCGAGGCCTCAAATCCCCGCTGGGCCACCGCCGGCTGGAATCTACCGGGAGACCAACGGGGGAGTAGCCATGCACTTGAAGTCAGGGACAGTCAATGGAGGCAACGAGTCCGATTCAGAGTAAGCAACGAATGACAGCATGTAGCACTGGTAACTCTAATAACAACAACACTGATATTTAATTGTGTAACTTAACCCTCTGAACCCCAAAAACCTCCCAGTGGGTTTGAAAAGCATGTTGTTTTTTAAAAAATGTGCGAAAATTGCACCATTTACCAGAGCCAGAAACTGTAAAAACAGAGGGAATTATTGCATTTTCAAATTTCTGATGGTCCTTGAACCGCTCTTCTGTGAGGTGTAGTTCCCATGGAAAACTTCACCAAATCTAAGCTTAAAATCATTTCATCAAAATTACTTTATTCTACATATCTCATTTTAAAAATTGCAAAAAATGCAAAAATTAAACAACTTCTGTAAAAAAAAAAAAAAAAAAATTCTACATACATTGGCACAACCGTAAAGTCATCAGTGACTCAACTGCGACTAACAGTTGAGTTGCAAAAATTCAGGAAATTTTTCACTGAAATAGATTGAACTGCAGGCTGTGTATACACAAAGCAGTGAAATGTAAAAAACAACTTCAAAATACAAGTAGTAAAATATCATATAATACAATATGTAGAGCCACTATGTTTTTTCCAGCATTAATAACACCTGTGTGCACTTGGAAAAATGTTGCACATGTCAATTCTAGTTTTTTTTAATTGTTGTAAAAATAATAATTAAGGAAATTCTACTTTAATTTTTCCTTTTTCTGTTATTTATGTCATTATAAATTTGCGATCCTGCACACAATAAGTTTTTGAATTATTTCTAGTTCACGCTATGGTTGTGCTGTTTCCATAGATGTGCAAGACCTAATAGTTCCTTAAAAATTCACAAAAAATAGTAGCAAAAGACACCCAGAAAGTGCTCGTGGTTCAGAGCGTTGAAAAAGGGATTCAAAATCAGTTTGATAGCGATTTTGAAGTTTGAAAAAAAAAAAGTTATATAAGCCTAAATGACGAGCAACAGTTGGCCATAGTCCAAACTGATGCTACGCTGCATGTATCGTAACAGAATCCATAGTTAAAGGAGTAGTTTGACCTTTTGGGAAATACTCTTATTGACTTTCTTGCATGTTTTCATCCTCTTCTTAGCAACAACCATACAATCATATTTCCCAATATGTCAAACAGTTTCTTTAACTATAGCATGACATAACACGACCAACCTACTTAAATGCTGCATGATGACTCCCTGCATCCCTGCACTAACTCTTTTTTTTTTACCTCGCACGTTCTTCCTTTCTCCCTCCCTGCATCCCCTCCCTCCCACCTCTTTCCCTCCGTTAACAGCGGCAGTAACGAGACTTCGATCTGACCTGTTAGGAAAACCCAGACCAGCCTGCCCTTGTGAGAGGAGGAGCCCAAGAACCTGCTGGGAGAAACGAGAAGGAAAGCCAAGAGTGGAGGAGTAGAATGAAAAGAACGATGGACGGAGGGGCGCTGAAGATCGGGTGAAATCTCTACGCCTGATCTGTCCATCCCTCCAACCCTCCTCTCATGTTTCATCTCTCCGGAGAGAGCAGTATTAATCGCAGACTTTAGGACTGCCTGAGAAAACAAGCAGAGATTATGGAAAGATGTGAGAAATAATAAAAGGGAATGCTGTGTGTTGGACAACACAGCGGAGCCATGTGTGCCAAAACCACTACCAGGAGATGTGGAAGATGAAGAACGCCTCCCAGAATGCATTGCAAGGCCTGAAATGATGCTCCTCTGGTGGCTGCAAGGAGCACGTGGGGGTAAAGTTAGAAGACAGGCAGATGGACAATCACTGAACCGACACGAGCTGGTACAGTTTCATTTGTAGTCCAAAAGGATTTCAAGGACTACAAGTCCCACGAGCCGTCAGACACAACCTGTTCTCAGTGACTTTTGAACTCTGGGCGACGCCACCAAGTGCTCTTTTTCTGATGTTTTTTTTTTTTACCTTTTAAACTCAAACGAAGGCTCCCGCAGCCGCTCAGTGCAGTGTACTTAGAGTGTAATTAATATGTAGATAACTTTAAAGGTGAAGAAGAAAAAATGATCTATTTTGTATTTCAGTTGTCGCAAAGGACGAGTTTCTACGCTGAAAAAGATAATTTGCCTGGGAGCACAGATGTGAAAATCACTCCATATGCTGGTTTAATAGAGAACGCTAGTCTGCATCCGGGACGGAGGCCTTACGACTCCCACACTCTAAATCTGTTGCAGTTGTGTTTGAGTGCATGTTCACATAGCGCCTAAATGGACATTGATTTTGTGGAATGGAGAGGAGTTTCCCCTCTGTTTTTCAGTTGGAGCACTATGAACCTGAAGCCTTCTTTTCCAGTGTCCGTCCTCCCCGTTTGTTGCTGCAACACACACCAAAGTCACAGTAAATAAGCAGATTAGTGTTGGGGTCTGGTTCGGTTTAGCTCAGTTTTGCACCCAAATTCTTGACATTTTATGATCTGTTTGTTTCACATAATGGATGGATGGATCTCATGTGTTTGATAATTGATATAAATTAAGTGTTTTTTAATCTCTAAATCTGAGTTAAAAGTCAAAACAGCACCAACTCTAATGCAGCTAGTATCCGGAAACTCAAAATGTTTACCGCTCACTGAATGCCTTTATACCTTCCATGCTGTCCGGCCCTCATGTAATCAATGCTGTCGATAAATGTCCTTGTTTTTTTTGTTTTCCTTTTTGTATGATGATCCGAGACACTGGAAATGTTTTGTAACATAATGTATATTTATTTTTTATGGTTTTAAGACACTGGAAAGAAAAAAGATGATTGTGACTGTAAAATTAAAAATGACATGATGAATTTTTACCCGTTGTGTCCGTTTACATGTTTTCATTTGAGATTTTAATGCGCATGGCATGAATTTTGGCAAAGGTGTGTATTTGGGGGCTAATGTTGAAATCCCAGTGCTGCTATAGTTCATCTATAACACATTGTGGACACAAAAGAAGTTACGCTTAGGACATTAAAGGCAAAAACGCCCCCTTTGAAACCCATTAGAACTGTTATTTTAGTGCCATTACAGCATTAAATATTGCATTCTGGAGTCCTGGCTTTAAGAATGGTAGTTTTTTTATTTTTAAATTAATTTTCAGATAAGGCCTTTTTATTTTTGGCCTATCTGGCAAATACATGCTCTTTTATTTTTTTCAAATATATAGAACACTGCAGCACAATGGAATGAGAAGAAGCAACTGAATTTAAACAATTAAAAAAATCAAACCCCTTAGCATTCAGTATGTTGAAAATCATTTATTTTTTAACTGAAAATGAACATAACATTAATAGAGAATATTTTGGTAGCAGAGTTAGTTGTACTTCAGTTAGAAGATGATGAATTTGCCAATATCTTAATCAACACCTGTCTATCAGATTTGAATAACAGTCCTCAAAAAGCCATTTTTAAATGTGAAACTGTAAATATATCACATTATTGTTACACTTTGTTGTCATTAATATTTAATGTTAATATTTCGGTGTACTATTTGAAAGTCAGGCTGTCTATAATAATTAATATTCCACCGGTGGAAGCGTGCAGATAAAGAACAATACTGCAGAAAGCTGAAGGGACAGGTAAATAGATTGTTGGAATAATCCCAGATGGATGACTGAATTCAAAAAGCGGTTCCCACTGAAGGGCTGTGTATGCAGCAGAGATGATGTCCATACAAGGTAAAGTATCACAGGAGTCAACCCATCTGTGTTACTGTGTACACACTGGCTAAGGCCCCCCATCAATGTGAAATACTGTAGCAAGAAGAGAAACTGTAGTTTGATCTGTCAAAGGAATTTATCAGGCACCATGTTAATTTAACAAAGTGCAAAGTTATGATATAACTACCTGTGTACTTGTAAAACCACCTTCATGTCATTTTTATCAAACTGCTGCTCCATCTTTATGTGCAACGCAAAACTGCACTGCAAGCACTTACCTACAGCCTACAGCTAGGTTAAGCTAATTAGCCTAGCTTTGCGTAAAGCCAGGAACACAAGGAAGCTGATTAGCTTAGCCTAGCATGAAGCCAGGAACACAAGGAAGCTGATTAGCTTAGCCTAGCATAAAGCCAGGAACACAAGGAAGCTGACTAGCTTAGCCTAGCATAAAGCCAGGAACACAAGGAAGCTGACTAGCTTAGCCTAGCATAAAGCCAGGAACACAAGGAAGCTGATTAGCTTAGCCTAGCATAAAGCCTGGAAACACAAGGAGGCAGCTAGCTAGGCAACCAAGTGAGCCTCTAGGACATGACTGGAAGAAAAATCATCCAAACCCCCTAGAAAACGGCAAGTTATTACTGCGACATTTGCATTTTTCGACCAATTAAGCAACGAAGGTGTAACATGTTAAAGAGAAGGCTTGAAAGGAGTTCAAATAACTGTTTTATTCTGTTTATTTTCTTTAAGATAGGCTAAACTAGCTAGCTGTAGCTTCATGTTCACTGTACAGATATGAGAGTTGTATCAAACCTGTCATGTATATTTTAGTTTTTATTAAAAATGTGTTGTTACTTGACTTAAATTTGCTTATATCAACATAATTTATCAGAGAAGTTGCTCATTAAATGTGAATAATTTCAACATTGTCATACATAAAGTTTGCTCAACCTTCCTTCTGAAGCTGCTTTGCTGTTTTTGATGAATGACGCTCAATGCGAGGCCCTGCACTAAGCCTTCTCCACATTATTTACATTTTTTCCACAGCTCGGTCCACTTGAAGACCTGGCACTTTGCTCTGGTATTCCAAGGTAAGCCGGCTCCCTACAGCCCCTGTTTGTAGGAATTTGTCTTCAGGCACATGTACCAGATTAGTAGATCAAAGAACAGAGTCAGACAGGCCCATGAATGATCCATTTGGTTGAACTGAAAAGAAGACGTCAGTGAATTTTAACTGCGAGGTCTATTTTTCACCCACATCTTACAGCACAGATAATCCAGGTGGATTCAGGTATTTTGGGAGGTCAGATGTTGTGTCAAGGCCTGGAAATGACATCTGTGCCAAGTCCGTGACAAAAACACATACAGGTGCTGCCGCTGGGTGTTGCCAAATAAATGACTGTGAGCAGGCCGAGTGAAAGGTAAGATGGCAGCGTCGGGTTTCACAGGCCTATTGGGTGGTTAGTTGTCATGCCAACTGAAGCCGGGCCTCCCCTCAGGTGACAAAGATAAAATAAGGAACCTGTCAAAATATGGCTTGTTGTGGGATGAGTTGTTGCAGCCATGAAACCTGTACATCTACAGAAGCTGCACTTGTACTCTATATTTGTATATCATATTTATGACTTTACACCACATTAACTTCCATATCGGCAATTATTCTGTCAAAACAGGTATCATTCTGTCAGGCGGTCCATATTTTACTTGGGAATAAAAGCTTCAAGTTGAAACCTGAGGAGTTGAGTTCTGGTCTCTATCAGTGACCCTCTGCCCTCCTCTTTATCTGCGTCCCATCACAGGCAGGCAAACTAAATAATTCAGACTCATGAGAGCCACAGTTGGCATCCTGAAGGAACTACTGTGTATGAAGGAGGGGAGTGGAAGACTGGTGCAACTGTGCCATCTGCTGGTGGAAAGTGCAAAGTCACATAAAGATGGAGCGTGTGCTGCATTTAAGTGCTTGTGAGGGAAGTTTTTGAAAGACTAGAAGTCCCTTAAAATGAGACTGTATAACTGTATAAGAGCACATTGTTACTGTAATGAGCACAAAGTTGAATTAATATGTGATAAAACTCACTTTTGTTGTAAAAATTAAACGCACAGGGCTTTACTAGCCATAAACTGCACTGCATACACTAATCAGGCATAAAATTATGACCACCTGCCTAACATTGTGTTGGTCCATGAACCATTGGGAATGGACAGAGGACCTCTCAGGGTGTCCTATGGGGTCTGGAACCAGGACGTTGGCACTGGATCCTTTGGGTACTCTGGCTTGTGCAGTGGAGCCTCTGTCAATCAAACTTGTTCCACTGCATCCTGTTGATGCTTGATTAAAATGGGGTGTAGGAAGTTTGTAGGTCAAATCAACATGTTGGACCATTGTCATGCTCCTCAACATGTTCCTAATGGTTGGATGTTTTTTTCATGTGGTGGGGTGCATTTTCCTGCAGTGACATTTGGGATTTCCATTAGCATGAGGGAGTGTTCTTGTTGTGGGACAATGTTTATTTGGGTGTCTAAGTCTCATCAACACGGATGCTAAAATCCAAGGTTTTCCATCAGAACACCACATAGTACCAATATGATCAATGTTATTCACTTCACCTGTCAGTGGTCAGAATGTTGTGGCAGATCAGTGTATAAAAGATAGATGTAGCTTCCAGGTCTGACAAGTGAAACCAATGCAGAAGTGCCTTAAACCTGCATTCTTTCAGTTGGCGACTCCACTGATTCTTATTGCATAGAAGTCTATAAAAAAATGATGCTACTTCTCACTTGATTTGTCACTTCAGTAAACATGTTTCTAATAAGTTTATGGTCTCAATCAATAGTTTCACATCTCCTTTAATACAGCATAATGTTAATTTTGTAAATTATGGTCCCATCTTAGGACTGCTGCGATTAGTTGTGGATGTTGAAATGATCAACCTCAATATTCTGAACCAAAGCCTGTTTTCTTTTTTTCTAAAATTCTTCAGTTTATTGTAACAAATGTTTTTGTTTAGTTTGTTTTTTTCAGCATCACGTCAGTTGTTTTTGGCTCCAGTCATTGGCCAGCTGCAGTCAGTGGTACAGTTTTTGTTTTTATTATGACTCAGCCCACTGGAAATGTTTCCAAAGAACCCAGTTTTGAAAGTACGTGAATATTTCAGATGATCTCAGAATTCAAAAAGTTGGTTTGTACAATGTGCAGAGTTATTGATTTAAATAAAAAGCCATCTTTCCTAATTATTTTTAATTCAGTTTAACTACAGTTTCGCAATAATCACTGAGACCAATCGGCAAATTACTCAGTGACAATGCAAAAATATTACTTGGTGGCAGTAATGCACCATTTAGAGTAAAACAGACGATAAAACAGGGGATGTTATAAAATAAAGTTACCCTGTGATTGATAATGTCACGTCTAGTTTCAAAAAACAAGATGGTGACGGCCAAATGCCAGACTTAAGACTTTAAAACTGTAGTCGACAAACCAATGGTGATGTCACGGTGACTACATCCATCTTTTCCATACAGTCTATGGATAATGGAACAATATCTTTAATCACTTGCGCTCCAAAATTCAAATAATCTGCTGCGACACAACTGTAATACTCAGCAAAGACAAAAACAATATCAGAATCCCAATGCTGATAGAAAGAAGCTTATAGAAAAAAAAGGATTTTAGGGGTTTTAAAACAGCAGATTTATTAGTTGTGCAGCTGTTTGTAATGGAAACTAGCTTAGGGTTAATGTTATATAAAACAAATCTACCCACAAGTGTACTTTATGTCACTATGAAACAGTTATATGGGGATGTATGGGTAAATGAAGCACTTATTTATATATTGTATTAACTTCTTTGAACTACAGAAGTTATGTCGCTATTGCTTTACAGCTGGACACACCCTGACAGGTGGTGGTAAAGCAGCTGTTTTGACTTGCAAAGTGTCAAATGCACCTGAAAATAATCAAAACCTCTAAGTTAACATGGGCGACCCTTTATTATAGACACATATCATAAGAAACGTGACTAAAACAATCTTTTTTTTAACAATCGGAAGCAATTTCTTGAGTTTAGATTTAAGTTGAGGACCATTGCAACTATACTTAAGAACTCTCTTGAGCATTAGGTTGCATTTAGTGGAAGGTCCTCAGAAATATAGCAATATAAACAGTGCAAAAGCTGGTGGAAATAGAAATTAGTCCTACAGTTCTCTCAAATCAACAGTGATGAATTTAATCCATCATATATTTCGTGATGTTTATGTTTTAAAAAGACATCCTAATGAAATCCTATCTTATTATTATCTATTTGTGGAAATGAATCCAGAAGGAAAACACGCTCCATCGACCGTCTTATCTAAATGTGTTTTTGCATCGGCAGCCTCGTCATCCGTCCTCCCCTTCCTCCCAACTGTTCTATAATTGACTCTGAATGCTCCGGCGGTTGCATAAGACACGCGTGGTTGTGCAACCCTCCAGAAAACGCTGGTTTGGGATTAAGAGGTTTATTACGGCGTTCCTAAATGGGCACAGAGGGAGGATTTGGGGAAAATCTCAGCAGCAGTACTTTTGCTGGAAGACATCTGAAGAGGATCACAGGCCGAAACACCATTATGTGTGTGTGTGTGCGTACGTGAGAGTGTGTGTTGAGCCCAACAGAGGGGAATCCCATCTAAAAGCATTAGTCCTCTTGTTCGCTGCACAATCTCCGATGACTGCGCAAACCCTGAGTCGTTTCCCATCGGGGACTTACTGTATTTACAGATCAGGTTTTGCAAGGTCATGTCCAATGACACAGCAGCTGCAGCAGAAATAACCTGGAAGAGATAAGAGGCCTCAGGTAGAAGCATGGAAATAAGGACAGGCAGAGTTCAGTTACGTCTGAGCAAACAGGCATGTCGAATGATTGGTTTAAGTGAGTTATTCTTACCTTAAAATGATTATGTAACAGAAAATAATATGGAATTTGTGATTGATTCCATAGTGAACATGATAAACTGGTTGCCAATGTAAAAAAAGCCTCAAAATACTCATTGACCTTTGATGGAAACATACCGTGTGTAATACTGCCACGCTAATGTACAATTAGACTGTAACTTTTACATGAAGTTTAGAATTGTTTTGGGTGTTGGGATACACAAGCCTATCTTATTATCCTATTTTATTATGTCTTGAAATGAGACAAAACGAAAAACATGTATGTATCTAATCAGCTGTCTGATCTAAATGTGTTTTTGCATTGGCAGCTTCATCAACGCTACAAACACCATTCAGTTGAATGTAGTTCACCACATTCTCACCACTACTCGTAACCTGAAAAACCTCTAATTTATTGAATAGTGCTTTGTTGTAGCGGTTTGTCTCATATATGTCCAAACTCCGAGCTCACAAATGAAATCTAAATCTTAAAAAAGATAAATTTTTGGCCACTTTGGCAGCTGTAGAAACAACCTTTACACATTATTTGCAAATTATCAGCATCATAAAAGTTTGTTTGTCGATTGTTAGTGAACGCCGGCCAATTCTTACACATCCAGCAGATACAAAGCATTTATTTAGAGACGTATTTCTGTCCACCTGGTATATTTAAGTCCAATTTTCACTCTCTTTTAGCTCTGCTTTGGTCTCCACCAATTTATGGAAAAACATAGTGGCTCTTGAGCTGCTGAAGAGTGCAGTATCTTAAGAAAACACACCAAAGCAAACCCAAGCAGTTAAGTTGTGGGCTCGAAACCCTCCAAAACTGGCTAAAAGACACCACAAAGCTATATAGAGCTGAGTCTCGCTCAGTTTGTTCTGTCGATTTATGCATTTGTCTTTTAACGATTAGTCAGTTCATCTAGATGGCTAATTCTCCTCTAAACGAGCAAAATCACCATTTTATTTGAGTTTATTTTATTTTAAACAAACTGTGCGTCAATGTTTAATGCAGCAAAGTATGAAATGTCCATAAAGGCTGCATATTAAAGTGAAAAATTGCAGAGTTTAACTGGAAGCTCTAAAAGTCAGTAGTGCAACTCCAAAAAGAAAATAAAAATCTGTTAAAGTGGAAAAGTTCATTCTTTATTATATTAGTATAAAAAGTGCAACTTACACATGGTGGATATTTTAGAATAAGAGACCATCTTTGCTCCTTATTGTGTACCAAAGTCGTTCTCTGACTTTGGTGAATTTGCCGGATTAGGTTATAAAATCAGGATTTTAGTCGCGAAGAGCAGCTTAATAGCTTAATATGTAGTCTCAGCGAGCTGTGCTTTAAGTCACTATTTCATACTTTATCTGCTGTCTGACAACATAAACAGAAATTAGGTAAATGAAAACAGCTTTATTGGGAATTCGGCTGCATTAAAGCTCAGTGTATGTGAGCACAGGGAGCAGGAGAGAAGCAAACAGATAATTTATGGTGAGGCATTTCCAGCATCAAAGTCAAACTCATCTTGTTTTGATCCAATTGAAATATAAAACTTGACATAGTTGATGATGCTGCCTGGAAAAATAGTGCAGTCAAATGGTGCTTATTAATTCTTTAGTTAGCATGCTACATTATTAGCTATATTAGTATAAGGTTATACCCGTAATAATAATAACAAAGGACTGCTGTTTTTATATATTAGCATCAGTCATACAAAACGCTGCAGGCAGTTCTTTAGAAATCTACCACTCTAAATAAACCCAGTCACGTGAGGTGTGCACAAATGGTCTGCGAATGGAAAAGCCTCCCTACCTCACGCATTTGCCTACACAAATATGAGGTTAATCTAATCACGCACTATCTCTCGCTTTGACTTCAGCTGCAGCTGGAGCTACGCAAACATGTCTGGTCATCAGAAAGCTGCACCCGAGAGACGGTAAGACACATCTACAGCTTCTTCTGCCTGTTTTAAATTCAGAAAGCAGCTTCAATTAATGTGGAGGAAAATCCTGGTAGCCATCCAACGTCTGATCCACTTTAAGGCTCATGTGTGCAGTTGTTATGTAGGCTGCTGAGAGAAAGTATGTTTGTAAGAATCAGGCCAAAACTCTAGAGAGAACAGTGATCCTCATTGGTAGTCCGACACTAGGCACAGAAAGTACTTGTGATTACTTTGCTGTAATCTTTGGTCTCATCTCAGGGGTCAGAAGTCAGTTGACTCCCGTTTCTCTCTCACTTTCTATCCGTTTCACTGCTTCACTCCTAACAGCCTCTTCTTCTCCCTTCACCTGATCTCAAACAGCGACGAGACAACTGTCGGAACAATCCGTCGACTCAAGACCAAAACTTCATCACTTCACTTAGAGACAGAATTGTTGAAACGGTGGCATAAAACCAACGAAGACTCCTGAGCTGGATTCTGTTGCTTGCAGAAGACAAGGAGAATCCGACATGCAAAGGTTAGTGGATTCTTCTTTTCCTATTTAATATCTAGATTGGATGGAAAGTACCTTATTTGCAAGGGTAATGCTTCTTAAGCTCATTCATCTAGTCAGCTTACTTAAACTCATTGACCGAGCTAAGACATCAACAGGCAACCTGCAGCCAAGGACAGGTCATAGAGGAGCCTATCTTTAAATATGACAAATACATTTTATCCACTTTCTTAGACGAACATACATGTCTTAATGTGGCTCAGTAAAAAGGAAATGATGGATAATCTAACAGGCCTGTTAGGGGCAAGATGAACTAGATGGAACTAAAAATTTAGAGAATTTAATCAGTATTTTGAGGTTTAGCAGTTTATTATCTATAGTGAAGAAATAAAAAATTTGAAATCGTAATTTGAAACAATGCAGTCAGCAAATCACAAAGGTTGAGGATACATGTTATGCAACGCGTCCGAGGGTTTAAACTGTTGTGTCAGCGGTTTTACATATTAATGGTGTCCTTGTGCAACAGTCACACTTTTGATGGTATCTCATGCCGTGATGCTGCATCACATGCTTTAAGTTCAAGTGGATATTGAACTGAGGCTTGCCTCTTTAAAGAATTTAAGAAATCAATTTGCAACTGTCAGAAAAATTGCCACAGTTGTTAAAAATTTACATCAGCATGTCTCAGAACCACTTCTTTTGATTTCCTCTTTATTAAAATGTCTGAATAATATATACATGTCCAACAAATATTGATTCTATTTTCTGAAACATTGACAAAATGTCCCAAAACTATTAACATGTTCAAAAATATTTTTAAATGCCCAGCAATATTTTTAAAACTTGAATAGGTCTGAAAATATTACTAAAATGTCAGTTAAAATATTAAGAAAATGCTCAAAAATATAATTTTTAAAAAATCCTCAAAATATTATTAAAATGTCCCTAAGTATTATTATAAATTACCAAAAATATTCAAAAAACTAGAAAAAATTATTTGCAAAAGAAAATCGAATAATGTGTTGTTATATCTAAAGAATATTAATAGAATGTCCAGAAACTATTATAGACATATCTAAAATATTAATGCAATGTTTATTTTTTAATCTATAAACAATATTAATAAAAATTACAAAAATATTTTATAAATTTCCTTAAAAAAAGGAGAAATGGCAAAAAAGATTATGTCAAAAAATATTAGTAAAATGTCTTTAAAAAATAATAAAATCTCCAAAAAATATTTTCCAATGTCAGAAAAATCTAAATAGAGTCCAAAAACATTTGTTAAAAATATCATAACAATCTTATTGAAATGTCAGTGAGTGCAAAATTTTATTTTATTTTTTGAATGTCCAAAATATAATCACACAAATGTCATTAAATGTTATTAAAATTTCTAAAAATGTTAATAAAATATCCGGAAAAACTAGAAAAATATTTAGAGAAAAAAGAAAAATATTAGTGTTATGTTTGAAAAATATTATTAGAGTGTCCAAAAAATACATTTTTTTTTAGAACAGTCTAAAATATTTGTTAAAATATCACAATTAAAATGTCAATATTTGGGAAATTTAATTATTATTTTTTTTTTTTTTTACTTCTCCAAACGTATTTTTTAAATGTCCGAAAATATTATTTAAATGTCTGAAAATGTGAATGACCCTAAATGGACAGGAAAGATAAAATTGTCAGTAACTTGACTACAAGAGTCAGTGGGAATATACTGCTGCAGTGATGCTGGATTAGATTTACTGTAAAGCTTAACTACATCCTAATGAGGCCACTGTTTACCGGCTGCTGGTTAATTCATCAGCCACAGGGCGGTGGTAAGGAGAGCTGACCGCCTCTCTGCTCACCGCCTCCTCCGGAGCGTCGCTCTCCGTCTGCGGCCCCTTTAAGAAAGCAGCGCCGCACACTGACGAAACATCCTCGGCCCTGCTCGCTGCCCGTTTCTGCGAAATCAACAAGAGACCCGGGGAAGGCTAGTTTCTGGGAGCTCCGGGCCACCGCTACTGGTCAGGCTGCTCTCTCCGGAGAGGAGGGGGACGCAACTGGTATATTCCTGTTTCCCTGACATTTTTTATTCCTCGTCCGCCTGCCAAGCCGCTCAACCTACACCAGGAGACGACATTTGGTCGGTCTTGTCGGGATGGATGGACCCAGTGAGCAGGTTTTGCCGTGAGACTGGCGCTAATTTGGAGCAGCAGCAGGTGTACTGAAGGATAAAGCGGACTCAAGGCAATCTCAGTGTTCATGAAACTTTGCTACGATTTACGTGCTGGGTAAGGGCGCTCATTCCCACCTTTTCCCACCATTTAAACGTCTGTTGTTTCCATTTTATGTCATTCATCTTAACCGAGTCCTCTAAAATGCGGATTATATTTTGGTTTTCATCTCGTGTCCCCCAAATCTTGCGGCAAAAAAAAAAAAAAAAATGTCGGAGCGTTAATTCGAGGCCCTAAAATCAAACTGTAACGGTTAATTTGGACGGTTAGAGAAAGTATAACGGTCACATTTGGCCCAGCTAAACAGTATTGGAGACTAACGGTCGTCGACATAGTTCAAAAACACGCTGATAACATCCACTGCTGCTGTTTTAAAGGAGCATTTCTGTGTGTTTTTAAATCCACAACCACCTGCTGTCACCGAATAATGACAGCTACCTTCGTTAAAACTAAGATTTTATTTATTTTATCTTACAAATATATTTACAGGCATCAAACGTTAGCTTAAACTTAGTCAAGTGCACGTGAGCGACTTGGAAAAACCCGACTAATGACAGCTAGTTTTGTTTACAACAAGATTTCAGGGAAATTTTAGGCTAAACTACACTTGCAGGCATCAAACATTAGCTTAAACCTCCTAATGTGTACCTGAACTACTTGAAATGCCGTAATAGTGACAGCTAACTATGTTTAAAACCGAGATTTCAAGTGAATTTTATGCTAAAACTAACTTGCCAGCATATGACATTAGCTTAACCTCCCTAGTTGTACCAGAACGACAGGAAAAGCCCAATTAATGGCAGCTCATTTGGTTTCAGACTAAGATTTTTAGTGAATGCTATGCTAAATTTACTTGCAGGTGCCAAACATTAGCTTACACTTACGTAGGTGTACCTGAAGGGCTTGAAAAGCTTGAATAATGACAGCTAATTTTGTTTAAAAGATTTAGGGTGATTTTTATGCTAAAGTTAACTTGCAGGCATCAAACATTAGCTTGGACCTCCATAGGTGAACCAAAACGACTTGAAAAGCCCAATTAATGGCAGCTAATTTGGTTTACAACTAAGATTTAGGGTGATTTTTAAACTAAAATTAACTTGCAGGCATCAAACATTAGCTTAAACCTCCTAAAGCACAACTGAATGACTTGAAATGCCCTAATAGTGACAGCTAACTTTGTTTAAAGCCAAAATTTCAAGTGAATTTTATGCTAAAACAAACTTGCAGGCATCTGACATTGGCTTAAACCTCCCCAGGTGTACCAGAACAACAGAAAAAGCCGAAGTAATGGCAGCTAATTTGGCTTAAGACTGAGATTTTACAGGTATTTTATGGTAAAATACACTTGCAAACATCAAACATTAGCCTACACCTCCTTAAGTGTACCTGAACAACATTAAAGACCAGAATAATGATGGTTAATATTGTCTAAAACTTGGACAGCAAAGCAAATTTTATGCTAAAATACACTTACCGGCAATAAACATTAGCCTAAACCTCCTTGAGTGCAACTGGAAAGTTTGACTAGCCAGACTAATGACAGCTAATTTTGTTTAAAACTAAGATTTTAGGTGAATTTTATGCTAAAATAAACTTGCAGGCATAAAACATTAGCTTAAATCTCTTTAAGTGTACCCGAACGACTTGAAAAGCCTGAATAATAACAGCTAATTTTGTTTATAACCAAGATCTAAAGTGAATTTTATGCTAAAATAAACTTGCAGGCATCAAACATTAGCTTAAACCTCCTTAAGCGTACCTGAACGACTTGTAAAGCCCGAATAATGGCAGCTAATTTTCTTTTAGGCAAGGATTTCAAGTGAATTTCAAGCTAAAAAGAGCTTGCATGCATGAAACATTAGCTCAAAGCTCGTGAAGTGTACCTGGATGACTTGTCAAGCTTTAATATTTAAGTGTGCTGCTTAAAAAGGGGCTGTCAGACATAAATTAAATCCCCATTCATATCAGTGAGGACAAGATTTACTATCTCCTATAAATGCCTTGTTCAGCTGACACAAGGGTCACATGTGATTACTCTCTGATCTGAATCACTGTTTTATGAGCCAGAGGTCAGACTGACCAGTATTGATTGTTGATATCCATGTTTATATAACGGTATGGTGGAATGTTAGCAGCAGAGCAGGACGGATGCTGTTTGTCCTCACTGCCCCCGTTTGCATCATTTTCCGACAGCGGGTGAGCAGTTCTGTAGGAATCTGCTCACTTTATAATATCTGTTCAAAACAAGAATGTCCACGCTCATGAATTGCTCATTTTTGCTGCCTATTAGTGGTGTTTATAACCACTTAAACGACTGTCCCAAGATGCACATGACTTATTCCGTCACAAACACAAACTGACATTCAGAAGAGAGCCCCGGATGTGATGTTAGCTTTAAAAAATGCATGTCATAACTGACTTTTATCCCTCTTCAGCCAGCTGAGCATTGCCCACAGGGTTGCATTAGTGCGTTAGATAAAAGCTTGTGTATTCTTCTTGTTCCTACCATTATTCTTGTGTCAGGATTTGTTTACTGGGACTCTCTACTGCTTGTACACATGTGTCTTAGTGCTCTTGTTTAGCCTCCAACTACAAACGGAGCAGAGTAGTTCTAATTAAAGTCCATGATATTTGTCCTCTTCTTTTCCTGCTCCATCCCCAGGGTTGACATCAAATGGAAAGAATAGGCTTGATGAAAACAATCACAAATGTGCACGACGCTCGGGGCTGTGTTTGTTTGTGTTTGTGAGAGATGATGCAATAGTAGCCTGTAGGCCGATTAAAACATTTTAATGTTACTGTCCTGTTACAGTGGCACCTGGCAGCAGACTTGGTTTCAGTTATTATTCAGCATGGCAGTAGCCTGATGTTTTTTTTTTCTCCCTCTGACCATCTGTCGCCTCTCGCTTCATTATAAATGCAGGAAAGTGAACTAAACAAAAGTTACATGCTGGAACCTTCTTGCTAATGCCTGCAGATGAACTATCTAAAGGTCATCTCACCCCCCCCTTAGTCTCTCTTGGTGTCTTATGAAACTCGTAGAAGTTGAGAATAGCTCCACAGGTGACGGTTTTGCTATATCCAGCCTTGTCTTTGCAGAAACTAAGCACCGTGGATGATAACGACGACAGGATGTCTTTCTGTGGGTTTATGCAACACATTCGAGTGAGAGCACCTGTAAAAGGAAACCAGCTCTGCAGAAACACTACAGTGTGGCATTTCAGTCTAACAAGCGGTTATTATCCAACCTGACTGACTAATGTCCCAGAAAATACACTTTCACAGACGGCGGCCTACTTGTGCGAGTGCTCAAGCTTTTTGTTTTCAGTACGCCGCTGCTCGAGTGCCTCCACTGCCCTCCTTCCCTTTCATTCACGGTTGATGGACAGTACTGATATAGGATGAGCTACTCACGTGTCATGTGGCTATAGTATGTCGGTATCCTCTTATAGATGTTGATAGCCAAGAGTGGTGGCGAAGGTATAGACCTGTACAGGGCCTGAATAGCTGGGAGCATTTAGGTTTATCACATAGTTGCTCGGGTGAAAGTATAGCCAGTACCTGTTACTAAGACATAAAAGAAAGTGAAGACTGTAGTAGAACTCATAAACAAGTGATGTTTTGGTTACTAACAAGGATTTATACTTGAAAATGTAATTTCTGACCAGTGTAGCCTTGTGAATTTCATTTATTTATTCATCAAAGGGCACAATGCAGTGTTATTTTGATTATTTTTGGCTGAAAGTGGGCATTTTATACATTTCTTGAAGTTAATCTTTAAGATTTAAGTCCGGGCTGTTTTGTTGACAACCATGGTTGCCACGGTAACTGCTCAGCGAACACCTCCTCAGCGACAAATACAACAGAAGAGCAGCAGTGTCTCCGTTTTTAGAGCAACTGCACACATGCACACATTGTTTTAATAAATAGGTCGGTGGAGAATATTTGCAGTTGCAGCCTGATTTCATGCTACATGTGGTGCGAATAGGTTTCCACACAACAAAGGGCAGAAAAAAAGACGCCAAGACTCTGCAATATGTAAAAACAGCTTTTGGCACAGAAATTTTACTTTTTTTGTGGAGGCGCTTTCTGATAAACATTGTGTTTGCTGTGGCTCCTATTTAATACAAGTCACCTTATGGTTTCTCCAGCTGTACATTTAAATATGAAGCAGCAGCATGAGAGTGTTCTGTTTGCATTAGCTGTAGCTAAATACATCCTATTTACAGAAAACAGAAGATGTTCAGAAAAGAATCTTGCTGCGTTACATAATGCAGCAGCTTGAATCGACAGCTCAGCACTATAAATAAAAAAGAATATGTAAAATTGGAATCTTTGTATGTAAATGCGCTTAATTGCTATTGCAGAAAAGCTAGTACTATAAATACTCTTACAAATGAGTTATGAGGTCATGAAAATGCTAAATATTGTTAGTTTTAATCTACTTATACCTTGAGTGTTTTGTCTAGCAGTTGACTTTTTACATGAAAGCTCCTTCAGTGCCATTTTTTAATCATTAAATGTTAATTGTGAAGTGAAAATCCTTGCATTTGAGGAGCATCACATGTCAGGAAATTTTACTTATGTATTACTTAAAAGATAAAATGATTATCAAGAGGGTTGCTGAAACATTTCGTCAGTAAACTAATTATTTGCAGTAATTGCAAGGAAAAGAATTACTTATGTGGTCCAAGGGTATTAGAGTGCCTTTCATATCCTCATTTCAGTAAGTGACTGTGATTGGCTGTCATGAGTGTGACCTGTGTGACCAGGAGTAACCTCCAGCCTCTGCTGGTTATTAGCAAAAGATTACTCGGGGTGACACACACTCACATACGGTGTATTAGGCTTGGAGATACACAGCGGGCTTGTGAAGCTACTCAGCCCTGACTAATGTATGCAGTAATAAACAAACACTATCAGGCCGTGTGTAATACAGCATTGTCATATTGTTTTATGTGCACATGTGCATGTCTTTGTTGTCCTATTTTATGACTGCACCAGCCTCTCCCTGGGCTGGTGTGTTTGCAGTTATGATTAGGTGAAGGTGGATGGAGGTGTCTTTGTGTTTGTACTTAGAAAAGCAGATGACTCACGAGGGCTGTTTGTGCGTCTCCCCACAGTAACATCCACACTGATCAGGCCTTGAGCTGAAGCCCTCTTCTCTTCCTTCTCCTCCTCCTCCTCTTCCTCTTCTTTTCATCTTTTCATTCCTCCTATTTAAGATGTTTTGGTTGAAACTGCCTCTGGACCAGAGAAAGAAGTCTTTACAAATGAGAAATAGTCTGCAGAACACCACAGTAAAAAGGAGGCAAAGGATACAGTGTTTGCCACAGAATTAAAGTCTGTTAGGGAGGAAGCACACCCACGCTTTTTACATGATCAAATAATACAGTATATAAGGTGCTCCAGTGCAAATATTTTAACTGCTAAGTAGTAGAAGATGAATAAATAACTTAAAGTCTGTGTAAAGCAGTAGAAGTATGTGTTTAGTTTGTCACACAGCAGAAAATGCTATTAATAATCCAAGAAGATTTAAATTAATAAAAAGAAATCAATTATATAAAATTAGGTTTCAAAATCATGAAAAAGTAAGCAATAGTTTCTTCCTTGGGTATCAGCTGAAGGCGATGATTGACAGTTTTCACACCAGCCCAAGCGACTGACTATTTAAAGAGGACCAGAGATCATTTTAAAAGAACCAAACTGAATGTTTTCATCACTTTGCAGCTGTATTTTAAGTTACTGACTGTAATAAACTAAGCAAACAAGGCAGTTTACACTCTTTGTTGGTCATATATTGCCACCTCATCCACAACAGCAGATTATCCATATATCCCAGCTACCTCTAACCAATTAAAGTTTGTAAAGCTGCCCAGTGTAAAAAGGTCACGGCAGAAGCAGGTGTTAGTGGAGATCCTCAGCTCTCCATTGCGTCTCTTCATGAAATCGATCCACTTCTTCCCATCTCATTATTCTTAGGAAATCAAAACAAGGAGAACGAAGACGATGCAATTTCACATCTAGCTCGCAAACTGTAAGATGTAGTAGGTGTACTCATGATTGAGCAGGAGAACCACTGATGCTAATGCGCTCCAGTTTTTATGACGTTATCATGCTAGGCTAATGCAAACTAGTGCTCCAGTTTTACAGTCCAGCTATACATGGCTCAGTCTTTTGGCATGTCTTCAGCAACTATCTTCTGACATGTGTAGAAACTAATCACTGAATTTCTTTTGCACAGACTTTAACAATATATGCAGCTTCGTGCTTGTTTGACCTTGTGACAAAGTACTCCTGAGACGGTCTTTGTGCCTCATCAGAATGAGTTCTTTGGAGCCTCTGTACAAGGTTCTTGAATTTTTATCTACTCTAAGGGAACAAGCATTCAGCATCAGAGCTAAAGAATTATCATCATGTTATCTTCTTGCATGAGAAAGAGCAGGCTTGCTAATGCATCAGGTTTGGCTAAATATGTTCATGATTCCAGCCATTCACCAGTAATGAACCAATATGATGTACACATCCGCAATGAAATGAGATTTTACACATTTTAAATGGTAAAAAATAGAAATAACTGTGTGGTAGTCGATGCCTGCAGCTAGTATTTTCATCAGTCACCATTGTTATTGTTAGATTTTCTGCTAGGTAGCCAAAGATTGTGTGAGCTGGCCGGAGCTGTTGCTTCGAGCACGCTACGAGTGGATTCAGGCAGTTACTGTGAGAACGGATTTCATTGTGACAGGTGTCTTGACAAGTGGAGGGAAGTGTTTATTAACCTGCCACTCACCACGTTTCCACTCGCCCGTCGGGGAGGAAATGCAAACTTGCATGTGACCGCGTGGTTGGATTGTGTGGAAATGTAATACTTGTTCATAAAATATCAGTTTATACACAAAAACCTTTCGCAACCTGTCTGCTTACCTCCTGGTACATTGCAGTTCACATATCTGCACCATTTTCCCTGATCGCACCTCTTTCCTGTGTCTCCCAACAGAAAACACAAAGAGAGGTGCATTGACTTGTCTTTCAGAAAAGCTAAATCCAAGCTTAACCCTCTGAACCAGACGATTCTGGGTGGTATTTGCTCTTGTCACTGTTTTACTCACTGTGGGCTCATTTTGCACAGCAAGATAAAATCCTGCACCTCCATGGAAACGGCACAACCACGTCTAGAAATCCAGACTCAGTAATGTTTTTTGTGCAGTATAGCATAGTTCTGGTGTCATAAAAAAGGACACTTGAATTTCTCTCATTATTTATTTTACCAAAGTTTTAAAAAGCCTGGAATCACATCGTCACCTACCTAAAATACCTTCCATTACACCTTCCAGTTTTAACTCTAACCCAAACCCTAAATCATCTCCTGATGCAGGCCACCTCTGGTAAGATCGCCTGCATCCTCAGTTGAACAGATCATGTGATTCTACCTCTGTAGTATAATGGCCTAGGTCAAGGTTCAGTGTAGTGTGGTTCATTTGTTTTTTTTATTCTGAAAAATTACTTAGGCCATTATTTTAAGAGGGTGTCGACATGTACAACATTTTCCCAAGGACCTAAAGGTATTACCGACGCTTGAAAACAATGGTAACTCTACCTACTATACATGTTCTACTGCTTACATTCTTATGTTGTTTCCATACTTGTCTTCAAACTGCTTTGTGTAAACACAGCCTGCAGTTCAGTCCAGTTCTGCCACAAACTTCCTGAATTTTTGTCATGTGATCGTTGGCTTCAGCTTAGCGACTAATAGCTTCACGGTTGCAATGATTGGTGCAGAATTTTGCGTTTTTTACAGAATCTAGTTACACCAAATGGTTTATTTTTGGTGAATTTTTAAATTAGACATGTAGAATAAGGTGGTTTTGTTCACCATGTTAGTAAAGATGAGTCGTTCAAGGACCATTAGAAAGTACGAAATCTAATTATTCTCACAGTTTTTACCCTTTCCGGCTCTTATAAATAGTGTGTTTTTTGGTGCTTTTGTGAGGAAAACATATTTTTCGAACTCGCTGGCGTGTTTTTGGGGTTCAGAGGGTTAATTAAAACATCGTGTGAGATGCCCACTAGTGATTATTTTGCACTTTGGTGTGTCTTTACTCTGCTGTTTGGACTTTATAGCTCAATCTGATGTGTGTCAAACCAGCCCTACATATACAGCTGGCACAGAGAAGTTACCAGCAGTAGTAAATTGGCATGTAGAAAGGTGCTTAATGGTTACAGACTCAATCGATTTCTGGGTTCTTTAAAGATCAAGTGATGAGGATTGATCTAATTAGGGAGCCTGTATTTAGATGAAAAGATTGTGAAGTGATTGGGCCGACAACTTTCTTTTAATTAATTAATTCTGCCTAAACATACAGCTGAACGTGTGATCATTGAGAAAAGCAGGTAGAAGGTGAAGATATTTTTGAGTTTATGGACGAGCAGCCAGTTTGAAAGCCAGTCCGCGCATCAGTAAACTAGTGATTCACAAAAGACAGTCTAACAGTCCCGTCAGTCAGATTAACATTATGTCATCTTGTTATGTGACAGTCAACCAGATGAAGTAATCTCAGAGTAGGACATCACGAAGAGCGACTCTTAATCCTTACACGAGTTACATATCACAGTAGTAGAAAACCAAAACAAAACACAGCCACATTTACGTCACGCTGTTGACTGCTCAGCTGCTCAGAAGAAGGATTGATTGTTGTGAAAGGTTTTTTTGGGCACTTATTGCATTTGGTCCAATCAGGATTGACCTTTTTACACTACAGGAAGATCTCATTGTTGTTTCATTCATTCAGCACTGCTCATTCAGCAAAAGGTGGCTGAAATAAGGGATGCAATGCCCTCCAAAAAGTGTGTTATCAGCAGAATGAAATGTGATTTTTTGCTGCTTACGCCATTTGTATTTGACATCAAAACACTAGTGTCATAGAAGTAACTACAAAGAGCCATTTCAGTGTTGAATCCCCGTAACAGAGTGTTGTAGGGCACTGTACTGTATGTGTGCAGTAGCAGCAGCCTTGAGGAGACTGAAATATCTTCGCAAGTAACAGTTGAGCAGCTGTTGTGGTTTAAAAACTGGCTTCCATTTGGATACTTATCATGATCTGTAGCGCACAAATTGTACTGTAAATGGCTGTTTCTTTGTTTTGTTACTGGCATGGGATAAAGCTCGCTGCAGTGATCGTGCGTGTGATGACTCAGGCAGCCCGGCTGTTCCATCTATTATCATTATATCCCGGCGCTCGACACCAAAATACAACCATTAAGCTTTTTCGCAACCTCTTACGACCACAGTCGCCGTTCCATTTATGGAAATGAAGTGAATAAAAGAGGTCAGCAAATACGCTGCTGTCAACTGCTTACTAAAGGAGTAAAAGGATGTGGTTGTTCCATCTTCGGTGGTAGGCCAAAGGGGAGAGCAAAACCCAAACTTTGACGAGATTAGAACGTCAATAAAATTAAAGGTTAGAGGTTGGCTTGTGTTTCATGCGTGGCCATGCAGGTCTTTTGGTGAATAGGAGGTTTGCAATGCTCATAGTGCAAACCTGAAGATGCATCTGGAAATAAACTTTAATGTAATATCGTAACCGTAACGTAGACACATAATAATTGATGTCTTCACTTTCCACATCGTCCATATTGAACTGTCACTTTCTTTTTCTTTCTTTTTTTTTTAAATTGTGTTTTTTGTTGTTCATTCTAAAATGGCTTTAACTTTAAAATTCAGTTTGATCCTGGGACCACTTTACAGCCCAGAACACATGCTTATCATTGCTTCTTCATGCATACTTAATTGGTTTTCCTTATTTTCTGGGAACTGCTTTTAAACACAAATTTGAACTGATGTTTGAACAGGTGACATTTCTTTCCATTATCAAGCAATCTGCTAAGTGTCAGACCTCACATTTAAGAAACCAGAACCTTGCTTAAAAGTTGACTTGAATGATTATACCATTATCGGATTTTTTTCTGTACATGTATGGCAATGAATTACTTTTTTAAAGATAATTTCGAGACATTTGCCTTTAATCTAATGTGGGTAAAGACAGTCAGGGAAAAACCATGCAGTGTATAGTCCCAGCAGGCTAAGAATTGGACTGGGGATTTATTGCTGATGGCTTTTACGCTGGTGTGGTATCCGCCCTAACCACTTGACTATCTGCTCACCCTGGAAATTAATGACTTTCTAGCATACCAAAGGAATACATATCTGTTCATGTGCAGTCTATCTAACATATAATTCATGTGCTAAAGTCAGTAGGTGAGTTATAACAACATACACTGGTCAGCCACAACATTAAAACCACTGACAGGTGACGTGAATAACATTGATCATATTGGTACTGTGCAGTGTTCTGCTGGAAAACCTTGGATTTGGCCATCCATGTTGATGAGACTTAGACATCTTGAGGAGCATGACATTCACCCAAGATGTTGATTTGATCTCCAAACTTCCTACAGCCCATTCTGATCAAGCATCAACAGGATGCAGTAGAACAAGTTTGATTGACAGGGGCCCCACTGCACAAGCCAGAGTACCCAAAGGATCCAGTGCCAACGTCCCATAGGACACCCTGAGAGGTCCTCTTTTCCATGCCCAATGGTTCAAAGCATTTTGGACCACATACCTGATCGGTGTATATACCTAATCGGTTGTCATGAGATCAGAATTGAAAAAATTACTGAGAATAGAATGTTACGCAGACACTAAAGTACCCTCTGTCTTTTGTTGTCATGTGCCACAGGGTTGCCGTCCGCCATGTTAAGGTAAAGCCCAGGTGCGCGGTGTTGACCATGCTAAAGCGCCTGGACAAGATCCGCTTCCGAGGCCCCAGGACGAGAGACGACTTCCCGGATCTGGCCGAGTCGCCACCTGCCTCCGACAACGAATGTAGCGACGACATGCAGCTGAAGCCCAGATCAGCTCTGCGGGACACAGACGACGTCCTGCGAGACCCTGTGAGTGCTCACCAAGGATATATATGTGTGTGGTTGGACTGGGTTTCTACCTGACCGTGTGTTAGTTTCAGTTCCTCTTCTTCTTGCTTCATGTTTTCTGATTAAAGACTTGTTTAATTTTTGTTCTGTGTCAACCTTGACTGGGTGGATACATATGGAGGATTTTTGTTGATATGCTCATGAATTATTCCGTCTGAAAAAGATGCTCTCACCTCATTACTTCAAAACAACAAACAGACGGAGGCAAACATGCATTAGCCGCTGTTTCACCTCTCTCATGTTGTTATAGGATCCGTTGCTTGCTTATTGAATCTTAGGGTAGAAGCAACACCCTGTTTCTTTTTTAAGCCCACTTCTTTCCTGCTTATACCCTGAAGAGGAAAGGACGGAGGGAGGGCTTGTCACGATAAAGAAAAATGGAGGAGATGACAGCGTTGGTGGTTTTTCCGACGGTGGACATGGCTTGGAGATGGCAATCGGTGGCAGACAAGAGCGGAAATAGTGAAAGCAGTGCTTAGATGAACAGATATTGGACAGCAGGAAGGGAATGAAAAATGGAGGAGGAGGAAAGATTAAAGCAGGGAGAGTGATGAAAGAGGCGAGAGGACAAGAATTTAGCCTTGGAAGATTGGACTCCGAGATGTCTAGAGGGGAGGACGTGGATGAGATGGAGAAGGAAATTGCGAGAAAGGAGATTTTCAACCCCTGTGATAAAAACAAAAACGGATCACGTTCACTGATATCTTCCCCTCCCACTCTCGATACTGCTTACATTCCATGAATCTGCATTTCTCTCGTCCTTGCTGGTAACCAAAACT
The DNA here is from genome assembly GCA_024666655.1 of Dascyllus trimaculatus. NCBI lineage: Eukaryota > Metazoa > Chordata > Actinopteri > Pomacentridae > Dascyllus > Dascyllus trimaculatus. The sequence goes on from CM045465.1 coordinate 8,188,376, forward strand.
CCAGGATTGTCGTCACCATCTTGCTTTGATAGCACGATACCCAAATTAAATACACCGGATTACTCACTTGATTGTATCATTTCCTGAATGAAAGCCCAGGGGATCTCTGTCCTCCTTTTTTATTATTTCCTCTATTGTTGATGTAACTGTTGCATGAGAGTCTTTGTGTGGGTTTTCCCGCATCCCTCTGACAACTGCTCAAAGCCTGGCGGAGGTAAATGAGCAATTTCCAGTAAGCCAGTGATCTAGCCGACAGCCCTTTCAGCGTACTCTCGAGGCACGTGCCAGTATTTGCATGCGCAGTGTTTTCATGTGTGCACCTGTGAGATGGAGCTTGTATGTGCTCTGGTGTTTGGCTGTGTGAGAACCAGCCCACTGGGAAGGCATCGCCCACATCGCAGCACTGATGAGTCACACTCCACAGCCCCCAAAATAGACCAAGCCAGCTCTTATCCCTGCTGGGACACACTCACACACATGAGGCATGTACTTTCTCCCACAAAACATGCCATTTCTTCCTACATCTAAAAGCTGCCGCTGCTTGTTGGAAGTCTCATCTTCCCTGTGCAGTGTTGTTCATAGATCCCTGCTGGCTCGCTGTAGCCCACTCAGACTGCGATGATGTCTGCCTCTCCACCTTCCAGCATCCGATCACATGACCTCGGTCTAAACCTCACCTTCATTTCCTCATTTGTTCCAAAGGAGGACAGTGTGTGCCCTTGGGCTGTAGAATACGTGCACTGATACTTTTTGACAAACTAACCTGTGTCATCCATATTAAATAGGGGGAATGTCATTGGGCAGATGGTGTTCAGTCATTGCACAGACGACTGCATACGACCCCACTGGCCTCTTCTGACTTTGCCTGCTAGATCAAGCAGCCTCCTCGCTGCATTTGTCATTCCTTGTGTCATTGACACTATTATCTGTAGTACTTATGAGGTACAGTTTGAAATAGTAAGTTGGTGTAGTCTAAAACAATCTTTAAATACCATTTAATTTGTTAAAAATAATACATTTTTTAATTTACTCTATAATTAGCCCTCTGAATCCCAAAAAGATTATATCCGATTTTTGTTCCTGTCACATTTTTACTCACTGTGGGCTCATTTTTTACTGCAATATAAAGTCCTGCACCTCTATGGAAACAGAATAACCATGGCTAGAAGTAAAGAGAACTCTTTTATGCAGCATGACAGTGTTATCATACCATGAATCATAGAAAAACAACAACAAAAAACCCCCAAAAGGTGAATTTCTTTGATTACTCTTTTTTTTAAATTAAAAAACCTGCAAGTGCCCACGGGTGTTACCAATATTAAGAAACAAATCGTGACTATAGACTGTAGATGTTTTACTATTTAAATTTTTAATGTTTTCATACTTGTCTCCTATTACCTCTTTGAAAACACAGCCTGCAGTTCAGCTTAGATTTGGTAAATTTTCCAGACAGAAGCGCACGCTGCCTGATTAGTTCACAAACTGCTGGAGAGTAGAAAATCCAATGATACTTTGTTTTTACAGTTTGTAGCTTTGGTAAATGGTGAAATTTCTTTTAAAGGAGGCACGTTCAAACCTGCTGTTGGGTTGCTGGGTTCAAAGGGGTTAAATCTATTACCGGTAGTAATAATATAGTAATCCATCTGGATATGTGTACATTTTAATTAGATGCATTTGTTTTTTGCATTAAATATCTCAAAGATAAACTGTCAGATATTTTGAAATGATAAATTAACCAACTGTTAGTGCTCAAGAGCTCTTCAACCTGCAATCTACATCCTCAGTAGTCCTGAATATTTGAGCCTGTAATCATCCCCTTACGATTTAAATCAAGTCCCTTATCTCTCTTAGTTTCATAGGAAGGGCTAAAGATCATTTCAGTAATGGCAGAAAAATCCCAAAACACCACCGTAATCGGTTTGGATCACAATCCACATTGTAATCTTTTTCTTTTGAACAGAAGCCAATCTGCAGGATGTTATTCCACGGTTGTGACGTATCCACTGCTGAATACCAAGGACGTAGGTTTACATTTGCCAGGAAGCTGGAGAACCTGGCAGCTGCTGCGTAAAAGCTATGGTGGTTCTGATTTTAGTTGTACAATCAGGGATGCTTCTCTAAATGTACCTCTCAGCTGAATGTCTTCTTTTTTTTCTTTAGAGGTTTCATTTCATTGCAAAGTGACTTCTTGGGTTTACACAGTTGTCCCCCTGATCCTCCGTCAGCAGCAACTCAAGTATTTTATTTTTTAGGATAAGTTTCAAAATCACAGCGTTAACAGGAATCAGCTGGGGTAGGGAGGAAGGTGTACGGTTTCACTGGCAGAAAAATCAAAGTGAAAGAAGAACAGGCAGTACAGATAACATACTGTCTGTTTGTCAAGTACAGTTCAACAGCATTATCTGTTACACTGTCTGCATTTTTGAGCATTAGCAGAGGATTTGTCATTTCCTTTGCACTGTTGACTTAAAATTTGTTGGAATCAGAAAATACTGTCACAAATTCCACTGACTTTTTTTTACGTTGTGACTTGCCTCCGCTGGTTCTTTTAAAATAGCAGCTAACACACTCTATAACGGTGCAACGAATCGTCCACATAGTCAACTAAAGTGAATGACCAGATTAATTCTTAATGTGCTATTATTTGCTGTTGGAAATTGACATTACAGCACATAAATTACAACCAATACACATATTACAAAAGGTATTTCATGTCTGTATTGTTAGTTAGCATGTGCCTAAAACAACTTTAAGCTCTTACACGATCAAAATAGTCAGTAGTTGCAGCCTTAATTGTCTTTTTCAGTCTTTTTCAGTCTTACAGTTACACAAATGTTCATTCACAAATGCTGGGGCGCTCTGTTTTACAGCATGTTTCCTGACTGTCCAGATCCATTTGTTCGTTGTTTATCACTGGACATGGCAGATCAACAAATACCACCAGCAGCCTGCTCGACCAGTAATCCGCCAAACATGGAGAAGGTCTCTTGTGACGTTTTGTTTATGGGCAGATAGAACGAGGCTTTGAAATCACACCCTCTGCCTTCCTCCTCCTACTGCGAGCCTCTCGGTGGACCTCGTGAGAGAGTTGCAGGCTTAAAATGTACACAGCAACAGAGAGGTAGGAGTGAGGTCCCAGGAGCTGCTCTCAAGGGTGAACGAGGATTTTTTTTTTCATAGAACTGTATTAAGGCAACCGTGCAGTCCGTGACAGTGTTTTTCTAGCGGCAGCGAGAGGAGGAAATGAATGATGAGAAGAAAGGACCAGAGGAGCTCTAGGGAGTTTGTGGATATCAGTTAATCTCTAAAACAAGAGGAAAAAAAGGAAGTGGAGGGCCAGTATTAAGATCTTTACTGACTCCACACAGAATTTCCAGCTTGAGTTCATCAACCTTATGAAATAACTGGGGCGGGAAATGATTCTGCTAAAGAATAGAGTTGCAGAACCGGGCCCGCAGTGTGGAAATAGTGCTGAGAGTCGTGGCTCAGTGGACAGGTCACTCTTTGGAGGGCAAAAAAAAAAAGGCTGTGCGTCGAGCTGAAGTGGATTAAATGTGGTTCCTGATAGAGCTCAACCCCGCACTGATCCACTCAGAAACAGGAAACGTGTAAATCAGAGTGTCGTCAATCGCAGCTTTGTCTTCCTGTCTACCAAGTATCTGAATGCTGTCTGAAAATGTTTTTTGTATTGATAGTTTGAGCTTGGCAAAATGTCACCATCTGTTACACACAAATCAAATGTTTCTGTGGTCGCCAGTTGATGGCTGCTCCTTGTAGAAGTCGCTGAACATAGACTATAGAATTTGTACTCACATTCTTCGATTTGTAAATGTGTTCAGCAGCTTCATTTGGTTTGTATTTTACACCAGATAAAGATTACTACAAAAAAAGGATTCTGCTCATTGACCTTATGTGCACCTTCTTATGGTTAAATCATTGAAAGCTCAGAGCTGGTGTGATGCAAAAGATGTGGATTTTCCTATTGTTTCAATACATTTTATGATTATGTCTATGCTAAAAAAAAAAAAAGCAGCATACTCATAAATTATTCAGAGCGTTGGTATAGGTAACAGGTTTTTACAGCAGAACACAGTGAGACTCCTGAGCTCACATCAGGAGAACGAGGGAGAGAGGGGGAAAACAATAATTAATCAGCCGATAATCATCCATGGTGACGTCAGGGCTCGACCTACTTTTGACAACCAGGAGATTCTGACTGAATGAAACATGATGAACGTATGTCGATGCATCAGCTCTGGACCAGCCCGATGAAGGGGCTGGGAAAATGAAAGCCAAAGAGCGCTGTAGCTGAGCACTCGCAATGCAGCAAAACTTCATTTCACTCCCTCCGTCTGCCTCTTACATCTCCATCATGTCCTCCTTGTCTTTTCTGCCTCTTTCATCCTCCTGTCTCCCTTTAATTCTCATACCCTCTTTCTCCTCTTTCAGTCCGCATCCTCTTTCCTCCGTCATGACACACTTCCAGAAGAGGCTCTCATTTGTTTTCTTTTGAAGTGCTTCTTTATTCAGGGACGCACTATCCATCTCTGTATCCCTTCTCTCTCTTGTTAGACTCTGGCTCTCTCCCAGAGCACATTTTTTTCAGGTCACTGTCAGTTTGGTGCTATCTCTCCCTCGTTCTCTCTCAGTCTTTTGCAGAGAGCACATCAGTTAGAGACATTGCAGAGACTCTATGCAGGCACACACACACACACCATGCTGGTTGCTGTCGGGTAGAAGCTGCTGCAGCATGTGTGTGTGGCAGGAGTCTCTTAAAGGACCCCTGCTATAGCCGAGCAGCGATGCTCAACCTGCAGTGCTCATCATCCGCTAACACAACCATCCTCCTCTTCTCACTCTCTCCTTTCCTCTTCCTCTCACCGGCTCACCCCCCTTTTTCCCCACCTCACACTTTCTCCCTCTTCTCCTCACGCAGTCGTCATCTCTCAATCTTTATCCTTCCCTCTGTCCACCTACAAGCATTGTGTGTCAGGGTTAAAGCCCTTAGTCAGTGCTGTTTGAGTCATCACTGTTGCTGTAGTCAGAAAGGGTGGGGGGGGGATTCTCCTCGTTTTCGGCTTCCTCCTCCTATCCTGCTGGACGTAAACCGGGAGAGGAAACATTAGTGTGAGTCACTAATGCTAATCTGCGTGTGTGTTAGATCATATGGGATATCCCTGCATGTGCGCTATTGTATGGATTCTGTGCTTGGAATTCTAAAACCAAACCTGTCTCTTTTTTGTTTTGTGTCCGTGGTTGCAAATGCTTGTGTGGACGTATGTGCACGTACCCTTATGTGCACATATGTGTGTGTGTTGTATGCATGAATGTGTGTGTGCGCAGGCTGGCTCGGGGTCTCCCACTATGGCTGCAGCCATTCAGGACTTCCAGAGGTCGGAGTCAGACCGACTCAACGAAGTTAAAGGTCACTTGGAAATTGCCTTATTGGAGAAACATTTCCTACGTGAGTATGCATACACAACACTGGATGCAGTCCGCCTCTTTTAAAGCTAATCTAATTGGTCAAGTTGCATTTATTTGAATGTGAGCCTCACTCTTTAGGAGCTCTAAATGTCTACGAACTACTAAACAAACTCTAATCATGTTGTTGGGTTGAAGTAAGTCTGTATTTTTCAGTGTCAAAACCTGTGTTCTTGCTATTGTATTGCTGTTTTGCATTCCTGCAATTGGTAGCCTTGTCTGCCTCTAATTTCAGTTACCGATTTCCCTGCATTATTTGAAATCTCTCCCTCAAAACGTGCCATTCGGCTCATGGTTATAAAATATGTAGGTGGCAAGATTGTTTGCAGCATTAGGGCCAAGGAAACAACATAGTGAGATTAAGTGTGTGTAGAGAAATGCGTTGCACCGCTGACTTTATGTTGTGAAGATATCGCCTCTTTATTATCGACTCTGCCTTTCCTGCCATTTGTGATTACGTGCCAAATGTAGCAGGAAGCAAGATGGTTTGGTTAAACCCAGTTGTAGCTGTAATAAAAAATCTCTGCTCTACATCTCATGCTTACATGCACTGATGTCTCATTTCTTCAGAGGCACCATAACTACACTCTTGCTTGTCTTTTTTTAGATAGTTGTACGTTTAGTGTCATGTAGCTCGTATTTATGATAAGTTGCTTCCACAAGTCTGTCAGATGGATGTGATGTCTTGTATCTTTGAAAAATGCGTCGGCTTTAAACTCAAACCATCTTGTGGTATAACTGTGCTTTGTGGTTTGACAGCCTCAGATGACAGTCAGGTTGGTTTAATTCCATGCTCTTGGTTGATTCTAACAGACTAGCAGTTCAGCAAAACCATAAAGAGGTAATGTGTTACTTAACTTCTTCATAGTTGATCTTAAAGCTTGTGTCTGTAAGCAGTTTTTGGTTCCACTGTTTGCTGCGACGTCTTATGATTCAAACTTAGCATAGCTCAGCTAACGGCTCCACGTAAAAGCAACTTTTCTTCAGTTTCTCTGAAGCACATCATGTTTAAGTGATACAAATCAGCACACAACGCTGAACAAACTTCAGTAACTGTGTAATCTGATCGTTAATATGGGTGATGACAATGCCAGTGACATCCTGTTTTGGTAGCTGCATGCTAGCAACCCTGAAATTACACTGGAAGCATAATGGAAGCAAGCAGCTGCTGAGCTTATGTTAATCAATTTAGCATGCTACAGCAGAGAGGCCGACTGTGAGGTGGAATTATGAAGCAGCAGTGCACCCTCAATAACCCTGCATAACATTTTAGTTGGTGTTATACCTTGTATATCCCTGCAGTGTAGAGTGTTCAAAAGGATGTTGGTAGCTATTTTAAAGGGTGAGGGTTGGACGGTCTAAATTGGATTAACAGTATGTTTTGTACTCTTCAGTTAAATCTTTGCTGTTGGAGAAAATATCTTAATTTTTGGTCTAATTATGAGGCTTTTACGAAGCTTCATTCTTCAAATCAAGTGATCTAATTCTAGCCACTGCTTAGAATATACACCAATGAGACAAAGAGCAGGTGATAAAGATCCCACCACAATGTCAGACTAGGACAGACTGTGCTGAATCAGCTGGACTCTCTTCCATAGCTGAGCTGTTTGAACAAGGAGTCGGAGGAAAACTGGATTTATGAACAAGAGCCAGATTCGAATGATTATTTGCCGCGTACTATTTTTTCACAGTAGATGCAATGAAATGTTAGAAGATCTGAATAATAATGATGGTTACGATCAAGTCTGCTTAACAGCTTTAACCCTGTTTTCAAGTAGGACTCGTGTTCTGCCTTGTATACCTACTAAGCAGTGTGGATCCATTCAACAGTAAATGGTTTCTGGTTCAGAAATGCTGGGTTTTGAGTAGTATCTTTGCATCGTCGTCCTGTTGCAGAAGCCTGCCTATTTTTAGTTTGAGTTTCTTGACTGACTGCATAACATTTGCATTCAGGACACTTGCTGACGACAGAACCGACTCTATGACAACTGGGCAAATCCCCTCCTCCTCCTCCTCCTCCTCTGTGAAATGGGATTGATGGCTATGAAAAAAGAAAAGTGGGCTAACATAGTTTTTTTTTTTTCTTTAAAAAATGTTCTCAAGGTCAACAGAGAGCTCTTCTGCTCAAGTCGGAGGAGTTCTGTTTGACAACATTCAGCAGGATTATGACTCCTACACGGTGCAGCATCCACTAAACATGCTTTCATTGCATGTTCAGTGTAGCTTCAGGGTGGGATTGCAGTTCCTTGCATTAGCGACTCCTAACAATATTCTGTACTACTGACAGCAGAGGTAATTTGAGGTTTGGGGAGGTGATAGATTTATCTGTATAGATCCAAAAAAAAGGCAGGACTAGGGGAGAAATTGTCTGGGTTGGTGCAGGGGCATGGGAGAAACTTGGAAAGCAGCCTAATTAAAAAAAGAAATTGGATGATGCTCACCCAGTACACATCTCCAACCATGTCTAACCTGGTATCCGATAAGTGGTACTGGTTGTCCTGTACCGTTGCAGCACGTTGCCAGTCCAGTGGTGTGTAATGGACTGTGAAGTGTCCGTCCCCCCTCCCTTTTTCCCTTTTGCCTATGTAAGTCTATTAGAGAGAAAGTGAGAGAAAGGCTGAGCGAGTGTGTGTGAAAGAGAATACCTCAGGCTATGTCCTCTCCCATAATGCCTGTGCCTGAGCTAAAAGGGCTGGATTCATTGTCACCCTGTCAGGATGCTAGTTAGACGAGCTTTCCTTCCTGTTTGCCCTTTCCTTGTCTCCTTGTTTTTTTTCCTTTCACCTTCCTTTCCTTTTCCTCTCCGTCCCACTGAGCTGCTCTTTCAGATTCCACCCGCCATTTCTGGATCAACCTCGGCTGTTTTTGTTTTCCTCATTCATCCTTTCCTCCTCTTCCTCATGCTTTTGATTCACCTTCCCCTTTTTGCTTTCTGTCTGCCACACACGGCGCTGTGATCTTCGGAGATTCTTCTAAACACTCAGGCAGGTAGAACAGCTGCGACAGTTTCATAACCTCAGAACTTCAGAGCTCGCTGTACTTAAAATGGCAGCCACTTGGCATTTTACACGGGCATAAACCTTCATATATGCTGCCTTCCGCTGATTGGGAAAGGGTAGTAGTACCTCTAGGTAATGGCGTTTTCTCTGGGGTTACTTGAATTCCCACCGCTTTCTTCGCTGATTCCTCTCCGACTCTGTGGTTATCTCTTTCTCCCATGCCTCTCAATCTTCCATCCCATCTCTGGCCGGAGAAATCATTCTTGAGGGAACACTGAAGCATGACAATCCATTAGCACCTAATGGAGCCCTGAGCTCTCTTCCCTGTCCTTTAGTTATTGTGTATTCTATTTCTACTATTTTCCTTTTTGCACTCTCCTCGGCTGTCATCGTATGGTAAACATTGGACTGCTGAGTATATACGATTCCTTGCACAGTAGCCTGCTACACAAGTGGCTGTTTTTTCTCATGCTCATTTTCTGTCATGTGTTGAGAACAGATGAAAACAGATTTATAAGCTCGTATATACAGTTAAAGCTAATGAGATTAGCGAGGTGAAACAAAACACTCCCTGTAGCAAAACATTGCGGGTTTAAGTATTGTGTAATGGCTTTTCCGGAGCATAGGTAGTATAGAAAACAACATGCTATACCATGAGAAGACTGGCCATAACTGAAATGCAAAGTCCAACTTAAATCTTTGAGATTTAAGTCCTGGTGGGTTTGACCACATCAGTGCTTACAGAGAGTGCACTTTAATGCTAAAAGCCTCAGCATTCTGTTGGGAGCAAACATTGCACCCTGAGGCCTCTGTCTTGTTCCATTAGTCCATGTTATATTTGAAACTGATCAGGTGTCAGAAATGCTGGAACAGACCTCTGTCTCAGTTTTGATGAACGGTCGCTGTCAGTGCTAACCATAGTGACAAGTACACTTGTTTCCTGTGACTGGTCAACTCTCCAGTGGATCAGGCAGAAGGAAATGTTCAGTTTGCATTAGCAGTGAAGTTACTGCTGCCATAGTTAGTCTCCGTAATCAACATCTAGACACTAAAAATACATTGATGTCCACACATTTAGCTGAGGCATGTTTGGCTTATTTTTTTTTCACCGTCAGTTCATTATAACAAATGCTGTAATCTGTATTAATTGCTTGTTTGTTTCCTTAATGACGTCTGTTGTTTTCACTTCAAGTCATTGGTCACCTGCAGTTTTAGAGCAGCTTCTGCAGAGTCCAACTTGGCTCAGTGTTAAACTTTCCGAAGACCCAAGACTTCGAAAGTCTGGGAACAGTTTCAGTTATCAGAGAACAAAAAGGCTGTTTGTGCACTTTACGAAGTTTGTATGGCAGACCACAACAGCACAGCATAATGCAAGAACACCTCAAGAGAAAACACACAGGAGCTATTCGATGCAGATGCACTTTACTTTAAATGTTTGCTTCTCTCCTGCTCTCTGTGCTCACATATGCTGCATTTTAATACGGGGAAATACCATTATAGTTGCTCTGATGTACAGATTTATCTGTTCCTGTGGTCGGGTAAATGAGAAATGGTGACTTAATTGACTAACTAGTCAGAATTCCACATTGATAATGTCGTTTATGAGGCGGATTTATGTGATCAAACTTTTGATTAGGGCTATTTTTATTCATTTGAATGTGGTGCCTGATTTTTAACGAGGCTGATTTATTTGGACTGAATAACTTGGCTGCACCTATTCATCACAGCTCTGATCTGACATGACATTCAGAGAGTGGACACTCAACAGTGAGGCTGATATCACTCAAAATCAAATCTGTAGCGCAGGATTCGCTTTGTTTCCTGTAAATACCTAAAAGGTAGGCAGTTTGAATTCAGCACAGGAATCACAAACTCTGCCACTAACACTGAAAACTACTCTCCAGAGAAGTTCAATGGCTATTGTAGAAAAATCCTGACCTTAAAGATTATAAAAAATAGATTTGATATTATGAAACTCAAAAGCGATAACTTTACTGTAGGAAATGTGGCAAAAAGAGGAAGCTGCTGTTCTCGCTAGAAGAACATTTCAGTTCAGGACTTCAAATTCTCACCATTTTCAGACATTTCATAGTGAAAACTGTCACTATAAATGCTTAACAGATCGATCAGTAGAAAAAAATAAAAGTTACACGCAATACTAAAGTGCTCATGGAGAAATTTCACTCTTGAGAGGTCCCGTTTACTAACAACCAGCACATCCTGCTTATTAATTTGAAGCTACTCTAGATGAGACCATCAGCTCAGCGTGTGAAATATTGATGAGCTCCACTTTAGCCGCTGCTAGCTTATTAACTCTTCTAATTTCAGCTTGCATTTCAATTTTAATGTGTTGCTTCTTTCACTGGAAGTGAAAGACAGAAAACATTCTGGCCTTTACGGTAGATATGGCAATTCCAGGGAGAAAGGGCAAGAATGCACTGTTAGGAAGCAGAAGCAAAAGAAACCGAGACCCCCGCTCGTCATTTCAGACCTTTAAATGTGTGCTCGTTTTGTGCATTACCCCCAGAAATCTTTTGGTCTTCCTGGATCTCTTTCACATTCAGAATGAACCGAGGTGTGGGCGTTATTTTCTCTCTCTGACGTCTTTCTCTGTGCTGCCTAAAATAAAGCCGGGGCCCACGCTGTATGCTAAAACAAACACGCTGCTTAAGTGTATTGTCTCCTCCCTTCACAGGAGCCGTTTAGTTTCCATTCCAGATGGCGTGTGTGTGTGGACACAATGACCCGTGCCTTTTCCCTCGCCAGTTTGTTGTGACTGACCCGTGCTATTCCGAGGACACTAAACTGGTTAATTAGTAACCCATGTTTCCGGACGTGAGATCACATAGAAAAAGGCTAACGCGCACATATGCAGCATAATGGCCTTCTGTTGCGTTGCTGTTGCGCTTTCTTCAGTTTCCCTTTCTATCCTTCTCACTCTATCCTTATTTATTCCCTTCCTCTCATCTAGTCCCTTCTTATGTTTGTGTTAATACACCCCCCAACACACTAATCAGATTAGTTTAAAGGGCCAGCACTCTTTTATTTTACTTTTTCACCACTGAATAAATGCATACGCGCCTTCACCTCCTTCTACCTTGAACGAGTGGAATGCTGCTGTCGTCTCTATTGTCTCTGTTTGTGTGGGTATGTTTCAGTAGCTGAAGAAGGAGAGGTGGTTCAATCATATCACATAAAACATCTCCCAAGTTGTCCTTTTGGTACTCAGGTATGGTGACAGTTTTGATATTTCCCGACTGAGATCTGTCACCAACCAAATACAGAGATTTTTATTTGAGTTACAAAGCTTTTGAGTGATATCTTACTTACTTTTTTATTTTTTTTACTGTTTTCATATTTTGAAAACTAGTTCCTTATTCCCTGTCTCTATAAAGGTGGATAAATTACCCGCAGAAACGAGAGTTATTCCCAGGTTTTTAGCCACCTTACTCTAGGCACTGTAAGTGTACGGAATTATTGTTTGCTAACATGCTAATACGTGCTAATATTGCCAGGGTTTGTCCTAAAAGGAAGCTAATGGCCAGTCATGATTTTATGATGTCAACCATGATATGACTGTCAGAGATGTTTATGCAGTTTATACAGTGGTAGCTATCTTTTTAGTAACTCTCAGCATTGGGCAACTGTGCAAAATGCATGATGGGAACAGTTATCCTTCATTGTTACTAGGCTGTCATGATGTGTAACCGTAGACTGTGCTGTGAGCAGCTCAAGACCGCAGAGTGGTAGCACATTTTTAAATGAATTAATTTTATTGTGCATCTGTTTAAATGTGAAATAGAATAAATAATCGGCAGTGGACCCCTAATACACTTTGATATTATGCTCCTATATTATGATAAAATAACCTAATTTGGTATAGAAGATTTTTAAGCAGGTTGACTACCCCAAATAACATCACGAGTATATAATGTGTTAAAATGCTCTTGTATAAGTATGAAGTTTTCTGTATTTAAATGACCAACTAGCTCCGCGTTTCTTCACTATTCCACAGCGCCAAGTAAGGCTGGAGATTTATAGCAGCAACCTCAGAAGACACAAACACAATCGGTGTTTGGATTATACAAGTGTTTTGGCAGAGAACTGCACTGTAACTGCATGTCCAGTGTAGAAGTATATGCTTTCTCAGTGTGAATCATTGCACGCTTCTGTCCACACCAAGATTTACGATAAGCACTCCGAGAACACAGTTTCCTTGAGCGATAACTCTGTGATAGTTCTGTGATTATTATAGTAATGGATGTAAAAGCAGAGGGATACATCAGCGAGGATCTGTCCTGTGGGTAGCGGTACTAAGCTGAACTGACCCTCCTGTGACTGGTGAAACGGCAGAGGGTAGCGCCGGTGGAAATCACTCCATATCATTATATGAGCCGGCTTAATGTGCTGAGCTTTTATTGCCGTTATGTGCTTATTTCCCTCCCCTCCCTGGGTTCTCTCTTGATATTATTCATCTTCTTGTTCACAGTCTTTCTTCCTTTTCCCTTGTGCCCTTTTTTGTTCTCTCCTTTCCTTTCATTTTACTCCTGTCTGGTATTTCTTGCTTTTCTATCACAGATTTTTACATTGCAAAAGACCTCATTTGTAGTCAGAGCTGATGGAATATTGGCAAACCTAAAAAAAAAATAACACAAACACATGCCACGTTGTCGCATACAAGCCAAATGGCTAATCAGACCGAAGCACACATGCACTGGATATTTTTTCTGTTGACATCCACCCTTGTTCTGGCAGGCTGAAGTCTGTAAATGCTGTAGCGCTTCTGTACTCTCACACTGCGCTCTGCAGCAGACAGCCCTCCCTTAATTGGGGTTTATTGGTTTTACCAACACTGGTTCCATAAAATTGGAAATGACTAGATGTGTGTGTTGGTATGTGTGCGAGCGAGGCTATCCTGTGCGAGGTCACGTATTGAAGGTCACTGCAGGGGAACAGGCCATTCTTTGTACTCTACGGTCCCTCGCTAATCGATACAGTGTCCTAGCTGCTGCCCTACTTCACAGCAGGCAGAGGATCGCACACAACAACAAGCTACACACAACACACAAGAGAAAACGAATGGAATTAGAGATGAATTAGGACTCTAATGCAGTGCTTTCTCTTCAATACCATGTAGTGCTTGACAAGATTGCGAAAAGCCACCTGGAATAACAGTACATCTCAGCTACGTACACGAAAGACATTTGGAAGGGCTTTATTCACCACCCATGAGCTTAAAAAAGTTGAAGACAATTTAGAGATATGAACCAGCACACTCTTAGTGAACCCCCGCAGGTGTTTGCAGTTATGTTTGGCTACACTTGATTGGCAGCTCTCCCACTCCCCTGTTAATGTTATTGCACTTGATAGGGTGGGACGAGGCTGTGGGAGTGGGAGGATGGTGAAAATCTCTGCATAACTCACTTGGCATTTGTCTCATCTTAGTAGGAAAAGCACAGGTATGACTTATTAACATAAACATTGGCTAATGGTCCTCGTAAGCCATGACAAATACAAGTCATCAGTAATTTTACTAATGCCAAAAATGTCACAGAAACAGCCCGACTAACCATCATCATTATTATTAATCTGAAATGTTAGCGTGCAAGTTCAAAAAGAGTTTTTATTCTCGAAGGTCCTCTTTTACCAGACGTGCACAGTTTTACAGCACCAGGCTTGCGTCAGTGCAGCTACACGACTGGCTGAATGTTTTCCTGTTTAACTGTTTTAAAGCAGGGGCTGCACGGTGGATCAGTGGTTAGCAGCGTCGCCTCACAGCTAAAAGATCCCCAGTTCACGTCCCGGTTAGGACGCCTGGGATCTTTCTGTGTGGAGTTGGCATGTTCTGCCTGTGCAGCGTGGGTTTTCACCTGGTACTTCGGCTTCCTCCCACAGTCCAAAAAGGTCCTGAGGTTAATTGATGATTCTACATTGTCCATAGATGGAATGAGAGTGTGCTTGATTGTCTGTCTTTATGTGTAGCCCTGTGATAGACCTTTGCTACACCTGTCCAGGGTGTCACCTGGGATAGGCTCCAGCCCTCCTGATGACCCTACAGAAAATTAAGCGGTGTACAGATAATGGATGGATGTTTTAAAGGAGATGATTGGCTTTTTGAAGAGATACAACAAACATTTTTGGCAAATTCTGTCATAGATTAATACTCAGGATTCTTCAAGAGGTGAATTTACATCCATGTTTGTCCATGCTCATGAAATATATGTCCTGAATAGTGAATACTGTTAAAAGTTTAATAGGCGGGTACCCAAATTTAGTGTCACCAATCTGAATGTGAAATATGATCACAATCTCCACTTCTGTTCCTTCGCTATGGTGGTGCTGAAAAGAATAATAGAATAATAGAACGTCTCCTGTGAAGCTGACCTTTTGAATATAGAAGGGCACCTCTTCATAATTTTATCCAATTAGATAAATGTGTGAAATTCTGTAATAATTAGCGCATGAATTCCGCAGTTGAGGCTCAAACGTGTCACAGAGACCTTTGACCGTCAAATTCTAATCAGTTCACTGTTGAGTGCAAGTGGGCGTTTGGGTCAAATTAGACGAAGCACCCCACAGGCGGTCCTGATGTATCGTATTCACAAGACTTTAATGGACATGAGGTCTCAGTGGTTTTGACCTTTTGAAAATGTGACCAGTGTTAGTTCAGTCCAAGTGAACATTTGCGTCGAGTTTGAAGAAACTCCGGCACAACTTGAGACTGTGATGTTTCTACTGTTGCTCGCTTGGAGGTATAAAAACTTCTCGCGTCCACTTGGTAGCTTTTTTTCCCCCTGAAGCTTTGAATTGCATTTCCCTAACAGATGGTGTTTGTTAATAACTTTTTCAATCGGCAGTTAATATGGCACACTGAAAGTTTTACAGCTAGTATGGGAATAAGGGCAGCATTTTGTAATCTATAATGTACATTTTTGGGGGTGAAAATTGATTTTGCTCCTTATTGTATAGTATGTTGATAAAAAAATGTAGAAAGAAGGCCTTTATCTTTATTTTAGAGTGCTTTTTTTCTGTCAAACAGAATTGTAGCAGCCCTGAAAATGCTTCACCTGATGCAAAATTGCTTGCAGTTTTGTGTCAGCAATAAAACAAAACAAACTATGTAAGTAGCATATAAACTGCAGTTTATGTTGCAAGTAGCCGTGCCTTTGAGCTGATGCATGTATTAAATTATAATGCCAATGCTGCAGAGTGCTATATTTCTGTCTCGGAAGACCAAACAAAGCAAGCGGACTTTCTCAAAGCTTATTTAGGTATTGATTTAGAAGTATAGGAAAAGAACTTGGGTAATTAATTAGCACATTGCTAATTTGGAGAGTTGGCATACAGCGGAATATGGAAGTAATTGAAAGTCTTAGTTTAGTATCCTTTGAGATAATTATTCAAGTGAAGTGAAGGACTCATTACTCTTGCTCTGACGGCGGTGATTCATTCTCCTTCTAAATAGGCAGCTACAGTACATGCTGCATGATAATTAAGACATATTTCACAGTGTCTGTTAGGGAGACAGCCTTTTCTGTCACAGGTGAGCTCTGTTTTACAGGAAATAAAGTTGTTGATGCAGTTAGGGGACCTGACAGTTCGGAGGCAGAGCCGTCTGTAATTAAGAGTTCATGAGGAGGAAGTGCCATGTTCAACAGACCTGTGATTGATCTCATTTTACGTTAGCTTCTCGCACTGTGCTCTGGTCTGTGTCACAGTTCCTACATTTTCATTTTGAGGTCGCATGCAGTAGTGTTGAGTCATCGTTCAATCGTGTGTGAGAATGCAACAGGTGGCTCTGTGGGTAGAGACACTTGAGTGGAAAGTGGAAATTAACAGACTTGCTGTTTTGTCAAGGAGGCATCCAGAATGTTAGAATGCTTATGAAGACCTTGTAGGGTGGAAACTGAGGGTTTATTTACCCTGTTAGCATGTGCATATGGTGCTTTTTAATATGCTGGAAGACATATCATGAGCAAAATGAGTATTAGTAACATGGCTGAGCATTTCTCACTTTCTAAAACTGCAGTGTTGTTCTGATGAAGGTTTCTAAAACATGGATTCATACAGCTTTCTTTGTCATTATTCTTTAGATTTAGTCTCTGTTGTGTCTCCCAGTACAACTTGCCATTCTGTGGTGTACCTTTATGGTGTTCAAACACAGTTGTAAGTTATCTGTTGAGCTCCAGCTGCTGTGAGTGGGGAGTAGTAAATAAAGAAAGAGGAAGGGACGAAATGCATTCACATATTCTGGAGAAAGCAACATTGTAGAGTCACATCTTGGCCATTTTTAGACAGGAAGGGGTTATTTTTGTAGGAAACACTTTTTCCAGGAGTTAAATTAATGACCAAAGAGGAAGCTCAAATGAGACATCGAAGTGCGTATTGCTAAAAGCAGTAGCTAAATGACGAGCACACAGAGGATGTAAGCCTTTCTGAATCCGGTTTCAGACATACACTCCTTTCCAGTAGGAAACTGAATGTGTCTGCTTCATGTCTGAATGGGCACTACGGACTCTGAAAAGTCACGATGGCAGTCTTACTGTGTTTCACAAGTCTGAACTGCTCGCATTCATGGATAGGCATGGCAGTACTTCAAATGATTTAGAGAAGCTTTTTTCCCTCATTTCAGCACCAGTATTGCTCCATGAACATCACACGGTCTGCATGCCAAAATCACAGAACACCTTTCTCATTCACTTTGATCTACAATCTCACATCTAGGCAGAGACGGCAGAGACTCACAGCTCAAACACATGAACTCGCCACTTTCTTTTGACTGAACCTTAGCGCAGTAGCTAAAGTTAATCGGTTTCATCCAGCTGTTTTTAGGAGTCGTTCCCCTAAATGTAATGAATACCTGTTGCATCAAACAGCAGCGGGATCCATATGAGTGTCTCCGAACACTCATTTGTTCACATGAAGGAACAGGACAACAGCGCCGGTAACTTCATTATTTAATTAGAATTGTACATTATCTGCGACATAGGAACAGCAAGGCACACAGTGTACTTGTCCCAGTTAATTACAGTTAATTCACTTGTTCCAGAGCGTCCATCCTCAGGTTGAGCTCCATCACAGATGACAGGATATGTTTATTGGCAGACATTTAAGGACAGATTCCATGTTTGAAAAGTTCTTATGTCCCTCAAGTGTTATTTGGAAATCTCATTTGTTTTTCTTGCCCTTGCCCTGAAAGCACTCGGTTCCCAGGGTTTAGAGGAGCCTGCAGTCTTGACCATTTATCTGATGTAATGAAATCTATGATGTGATTACCGTTCTCCAAACAAGCAGATGGTCTCCTCCCCGCTGACACATCATTGGATTATACAACATTGTTTATCTAGATCATTTATTACATGCTTATGTTTTTGCCATATAAATATTTGAGCCCTAACGTAAACACTCGGTAACATCGACATGCCTCATCTCCCCACATGTTGCCTGTCAAGTAGTCTGGCTCCCCTCCAAGCTAACAGGAGTTCGGCGGAGGCAGCATGACACGAGAAGCGGAGTGTTGCTGTTTTTCGATGTTACAGGGAGAACTGTGAAGTTTGAGGTTTAGTCGTGAGGTCACTTTAATGTCGTAGACGGAGGAGGACGGGGGGAGAAAAAAGTGCGACCAAGTGAGTGAAATCTAGGTCATCCAGAGATATCAAGGCCAGACTGGAAGGAGGCCACTGAGAGGAGAAAAGAATCTTAGGAAGATACGGATCATATTTATCCAGTTCAACCTGAAGTACAGTATAATGAAGATAGCTGGAAAGTTAGAGTGAGACTTTTGAATCAGTAAAGGAAGTCTCTGAATAAATGTAGTGTTGTAGTATTTTGTATTTCGGTGCAAAAACACTTCGGAAAAAAAAAAGGTGTGAACTTGACACTTGCAGAACGGGGACAGTATTTATAGTTCAAGTGTGATCAGAGTTTCATCTCTTGAGACTAAGGTGAAACAGAAAGAACACGCTGTCTCACAATGCTGTCTGCCTTATACATAAATAAGGGCTAGAAAAATCGTTATATCATATTCTTATTGCCAGTTTTATTGAGGCTTTTCTCTTCTTGGTGCCGGGCTTGTCTCGCTTTCTTGTGCCCCGTCGTTCTCCTTTTCATTGGTCAGTGCCTTGAATGGTGTCCTGACATCTGCGATCAGCTGGAAGCCACAAGGCTCAGCCTCCCATTCTGTTGGAGTCAGCCAGTGTCGTGGCAGAAACTGTACAACACTGGGAACAATGAGAGGCCAGTGTGAAGCAGCTGATTCTCCCCCTCCCTCCCTCTCTGTCTCCCTTTCTCTGAACCCCCACCGTTCCCCCCACCTTCCTTTCATGAAAGGAGTCATTGTCTCTGGCCTGGATTGAAAAACTCGCACAGTACTTTCCCCTTGAAGTCTTAAAAAACTTTGCCTGCTTAAATGAAAAGCAATTTGCTGGTCTTGCGTAGCGTGTACAGTACTCATGCACACTTGGTTATCCTCACACACACATGCTCCTGGACACAAATATGAACTTGGCACAAACCAAAAACACAATAAATCATACCAGTCATACTCACACACTTGTATAAACCTGTTTGGACACATGAACATGCATAATGTGTGTGTGTCCGGCAACTCCAGAGTGTTCAGAAATCTCAGATTCCAGGCCCTCTTAGTGTGCTGGCCACCCTGCAAAGCCCCACCTCTCCCTACCTCTGCTGCCCTCCTTCTCTTTTTACCCACAGCCGAGCTCACTCACAGCAGCTCTGACCATTGACCATCACTCTGTGTTTGTGGAGGCCTGTCACAACACACTGTTGTGCTGCCGGTGATAAATTATTTCAGAGGAACCTGTCCCTGATTTCAGCCTCGTCTCTGGATGGGACACGTAAACATGGAGCATACACCTCAACCTTGACGGGCTTGGAGGCATTTTAAGGTTATCGTTCAGCAGACTGGGGGCAAAACAAGCCGGCCTGGACTAAAGTGACCTGCAGCCGTGGCTCGATTTCAAGAGAGAGCCAAGGCGGCCACCCTGCCTTCCCGGTCCTGCGGGAGTGTGCCAGGGACGGGCCAAATTCAGAGGCGCATGGGTGTGTGCAGGATGGAGGACTACACCTTTGACAGCTTTGAACTGCTTTTCAGTGGAGCTGTCGATAAGGTCAAAAGCCATAAAAGTAACCTCAACCTCAGTAAGTTTAACAGCTTTGAACTCGGGAATAAAAGTGCATTGTTGAGCTGAATATGACGACTAACGCATGTATTGAACCAAGAAAGATTGTGATTGCTGCTGTAAACTTTTGTTTACCATTTGATCAACCCCATGGAGGTACACATAGTTATTAATAGCTTCATCTTTGTAGTAATATTAGCCAACATATAGCTCTGACTCTGAGTTTTTTTGTCTGAATATGCTACTTAACATCTGCCATTGCCATCACAAATATGATCAACTTAAACTGATCATAGCTCATCCTTAACTATAATTAGCATCTCTGCCACAGTAGTGAATCATGACTATAGAAACTGCAGTACAGCTGGGGTCTGTAGTTTATCTCAAATTTACTTTTTGTGTTCTGAAAGGTGCTGATTTTGGAAATAGTTTTTGCATTGTTTGCAGTAATAAAGGAAGTGTGTCAACTGACAGTCCGTGGCGGTTGTCGCACTCTCGTGACACCTCAGCAGTACCCAGACACCACAGCGTTTCCCCAGTTTCGTTTTGTTTTTTGGCTCTGGTAACCAATAAATACAGCAGGGCAAAAAAAAGGCTGAGACTGAACTATTTTTCACAGGAAATTTTCAGAATGTATCACAAAAACCATCCTGTTGAGGGAAATCAGCTTCTAGTCTTATAAGATCAGTTTTGTTATTCAATTTTGAAAACATCTGGCAATGGTGCATTATCAGAATATTTCTCCCTTCTTCTATTATTAACCCTATCTGGTACTAACTAAACGAAACCACATTGTCTGTCACATCCACTAACTGCCGTCAGCATCACCAATATTACTGCTGCTTTCAGAACCTTTATTATAAGATCATGTAATGTATGCACGTCGATTTACATTGATGTTTTTTAGCTTCTATTCCCAGAAATTAAGCTTTCATGGAAAGCCTGTACAGGAGAGAAGGTCAGCGCGATTAAAAGTGACAGCTCCTGGCATGGCATTTAACTAATCCCCTGCCTGTGTTACGGACAAATGGTCTAGTTACTACCTTCATAATGGCCAAAGAGACCCTGTGATATGGTAACCCAGGATGAAGCTGTGTATATATAGAAGACAGCAATCCAATTTTAGAAGCGGAACAGGCGTGTTGACAGTATTATTAATGTGCTATCTGATGTAGAGGGCCTCTGTAGAACAGGAAGACGATTGCGCTCTGTCTTTCTTTGTCCGACACACATACCATAACGTGTCACGCTGTGTGTGCTCCATCACACATTTGTGGCCTCCAGTTCCAGCACATGGACTCTTGGAATTGGGCATCTTGCTTTGTGGTAGTAGGAAGGAAACGGCTAGCTTGGAAGGAAACTACACAGAGGAAACGTACATAGAGGATCTTGGACACAGGAATGATAATACAAGTTAAAGGGAGGGAGGGTGGGATTCAGCTTGGGGGAAGGAAATACGAGGGGAAAGGCAGGGAGTGGCAGTGTGGGGAGAGGGGAAAAGGTGAACAGGAGTAGGTTTGAAAGACAATGAATGAGTGAGAGCAGCATATCAGTACAGTGTAAGCATTATGTGTTGGTAGTTGCAGAAGAAATAAACCTGTTGCATTACTGAATCACTGTATTACTAGGTCACATTCAAGGATTCAAAGGCCTTATAGTCATATGCAGCAATAAACAAGTTATCAGTGCAAATAAATTCTGAGTTTACCGTCTCGACGTAGAGCCATGATGAACCTATTTACAAAACACCCTCATTCAGACGCACTCAGAGCTACTCAGACATACTGAGGTAGCAAATATGAATGCACAAGGACAGTGCAACAGAGGTTATGCACAGAAAAAGAACAAGAAAGCACGAGCAAGTTTCATGGTGCAGAGGAGTTAAGATCTGCTTATCAGTACTGAGGTAGGCAATGTTGAATATACAAAGCGCAGCGAAAAACCAGCATCTGCAATAATATGTGCATAAGATCCTTAAATTGCAGCACATCGGAACAGAGTACATTTAAATTAAACTATTGCGACTTAAATTAGGGTTGAGGGTCTTTGAAATTGGTAACCAGTATTTTCATATTAAAAGTAAGAGAAAAGCAGACAGTATGGTATGTATTAGTGGTCAGACCCACAGAGAATTCAGTCCACTCAGCAGTTTTCTTCATGAAAAGTTTTAACATGATTCAGCTGGTTGTTTTTGATTATTTGTGGCCAAAACTCTGAGTGTTCTCATCAGCAGCTGCCATCGTGGAGCATTTTGCTGCTAAAACGCACATATTTCCCTCAGGAGTTGGTGGGAACCAGAGCACTTTTTGGGCTTTTCCTTTTCCTTTTGTGTGTGTAATAGCCTCTTCCTATTTTTAATGAAAACTTACAAAGCTCAAAGTTTGTGCCAGAGGGAGTTCTTCTCTTCTACAGTGAACGCGACTCCTTACCTGCTGGAATCACCCGCTTTGAAGTCCAGACTTTTCTCCTGTTACTTATCTGTGTCACCATGTAACACATTTACATAATGCCTGCTTAGCGGCTAATTTGGCACGCCCTCAAACAAAGAATGAGCAGCTGCCTCCCAGTCCACCATTATTTCCCCGCTAGAGTCGCATCTGCTAGCTCTAAAATGTCTCGATGTCTTCAGATGATAGTAGCCGACAGCTGGCATACACTCATACAACCTCGGGTTACAGTAGACATCCTACTTTACTTTGCTTTTGTTGGGCTAGCTGACCAATCAGAGCAGATTTGGCTTTTTAAATAGAGGGCAAAACTAGATGTTACCACAGTTTACAGTATGAGAAAATTTAGTTTTTTGAACATTAATGCATGTAAACATACTTTTAGTAGACCCCAAAGATAATATTATGATCCTGTAAATGAGTATAATCTTTAATGTCATTAAATGAACAGAAATACAGCTCCAAATTAACACTTATGTTGCTTCACATCTTCAGTTTTTATAGTTTGTGTTGACGTTGTTTACAGCTTGTTGCACCCTCCAGGTAGCCCAAAAAATAATTAATGCTGCTAGCATAAATTAGCCGCTAGTGTCTTCATGTCTGTCTCGCCGCTGTAAGAAGTGAATCTCTCTCCGCTAGAGCACGACGTTTGACAGAATGAACCGACCATTAAGTTGTTTTGAAGTCATCCTGTGTGTCGGTTGCTGTTTAGCCTTAGCATAGCGTAAACTCTTGATCCCATTCTACCTACACCTACCAGGGTGCACTGCCGCTGCTGTCACCCATTTGTTTAATAGGTTTACAGCTGACTGTGGATCTCCTGGCACAGGGCAGCCTAGCGAGCATTAAGCTGCTTAGCCCATTGCAACCTTTGGCCTGCCTCTTGCTCACTGTGCATACAGACACACCTGCAATCACTCTTTCTGTCTTGTTATCATATATACATACCGTACTGTAAACACATTCTTGTGTCAGGAGATGGGGAAAGAGATACAGGCAACTTTGCTAGCAGGTGGAGGAGTCTTATTACATAGATAAAGTAAGTGAGGAAAGGATCATATGGTCTGTTTTTCCTAGAGATTTTGAAAGAAA
Source organism: Dascyllus trimaculatus (assembly GCA_024666655.1). NCBI lineage: Eukaryota > Metazoa > Chordata > Actinopteri > Pomacentridae > Dascyllus > Dascyllus trimaculatus. The sequence goes on from CM045465.1 coordinate 8,211,539, forward strand.
GACTTCAAAAAGAACCAAATAGTCTCGAGTTGCTGTTTCTAAACCAGAAATACAAAAGAAGAATCGCACAGATGCATAATACTGGTTGAGATACAGTATGTGGTCTCTCTCAGGAAGAGCACCCAGGGTTGTAGTCGATGCTGTAGCTGCAGGAGGTTCTGGCAATGAATGTTTTATTAGCGTTAATGGGAAAAGAGAAAGGACAGGGGTGAGATATGAGATTAGGTGATGAGAAGGAAAAAGCAGCGGCGAAATTCTTGTAATATGAATCCTCTGCTGCTAATGTGATGATCTCAGGGAGAAGTAGGTCATAGGGGGCAGGTGATATACGTTTTAATTAGCAGTGGGTGCACACTCTTTCTTTCAGAGACATTTTTCTCTTTCTGTGTGTGCATGTGAGTCTTTATGTGCATTAAAGGAGGATTTAATCAGTGCTCGTGTCTGCACCTGCCGTCTTTGCAACTTTATGCGAGCACCTAAAATACACGCAAGTATTGATTTATCGCGGCCACCTCTGCACGTGTGCACACTTTCATTGCCTCCCCTCCTCCAATATTCATGTGCCCCTTTAGTCGGGGGACAATACCCTGAGAGGAAACGCTGCTGATGTTGCACACCAGGCATAGAAAACCCTGATACCTGAGACCAGTTGATTCTAAGAGTTGACTGACAAGGAGGAAGCATGGGGGACAGGCGAAGGTGAAGGATATGGATGGCGGTAGAGGCGAAATGTGAGATACGCCAGTAAGCAAAGGGTGTTTGCTGGAAAATCTGTTTAGTTCTACGACTTAAAATTTGATTCCATTCATAATTTTCGAAATTTAGGAACTTCTGCACTGAACTGGGATGAACTGCAGGCTGTGTTTAAGACAAATCTAGAAACTGACAACTAAATTTAAAAAAATAATTAGTAAAATATGTCTCCATTTGTCCTGTGAGCACCTGTTGTACATGTTGATGCCAGTTTTGTTTATTTCTTCGAACCTTATCTGACTATAGCTTTTTTTTTATGCACACTCGATATTTTTGAATTGTCTTTACCTTTGGCCATGTATGTGCTGTTTCCATAGAGGTGCTGGCACTTTATATTTCAGTGCAAAATGACCCCACAGTTAATAAAAATGAGACGGGAGTAAAACAACGCCCACAAACTGCTTGGAGTTCAAAGGATAGATAGATTATTTTCTAAATTAAGCTGTCTGTTTTAGGGAAATTGAAGTTCAGTGTTAAAGTGTATCTACAATGCAGGATTCAATTTTCCACATAAATTAAATCTGAAATACCTTCATTCATACTTACCGAGTGCCCTTTTCACGACCCTGGCCGTGTGTGCGGGGCTCATTGTCTTCATAACACAATTTAAGATACTGATCTACAGTGTGTGTGTGTTGTGTTTTCCAGAGGAGGAGCTGAGGAAGTTGCGGGAAGAGACCAATGTGGACTCCCTGCGGCAAGAGCTGGAGAGAGAGCGGAGTAAGAGGATAGACCTGGAGCAGAAGATGAATGAGGTGCTCAAAACCAGGTAAGACAGAGTCACATGCGTGCACAAGTGGACAACAGCAGATGAGGGAAGTAATCATGAGGGAATGACAGGAAACGGTGACACTGCGTTTTGTAACATTTCAGCTCAGCAGGGTTTATCATGGGTCAGTTTGGCTGCTGTGTGTGTGTGTTCCAGCGTTGGTGCTACCCAAGATTTCTGATATAAATAGAAGCATCAGCAGCTTGGTAGGCGGGGAATTCCACAAGGAGGTGTGTTTGCGCGTGTGTTTTGAGGGAGATGGAAAAAGAGAAAAAACAGAAGCGAGTCATGAGTTGCCAATCTGAGTCGCCAAAAGCTTGCTATGACACAGAAGCTATGCTGGTGTCAGGACAAACCTGCGTCTCTTGGCTCCTGCCAGGCCACCCTTGAGCCAGGGGTGTGAGGGCTCTAAGTGTGTGTGTGTGATCAAATGATGCTCCTCTGGCTGCTGGTGGGAAATTCCACCGGTGATCTCTAAGTGATTACCAGCACAGAAAACATGTCCTCAGGAATGTCAGAGACAGTTCAAGAGTTTGTAAGGGGTGAGGTAATGTACCATGACTTGGGTGTTTTTCCTCACTTAATCCCCTTGAAAGTTTCAGATGGAGAAATTCATGTGAGGACAGCCGACAGTAAACATTTCTTATTACACGAAAGCTCAAGTCCCCCAGTTACCAACTTCTCTACAGACAACACTGTCTCTTTTTAAATTAGCATTTCTTTAACATTACCAAGAAACACGACGATCAAACCCCCTAACTCACCAGCATGTTCAAAAGGCTTGTTATCTTTAAGGAGAACCACAAACATTAAAGCATTTATCAGAGCCAGAATCTGTAAAAAGAGAAAGAATAATTTCACTTTTTAAGTTTCAGACAATCCCCGAGCTAATCGTGTGCCATGTGCAGTTCGGTTGGGAAAAATAACCAAATTAAAACTCTAAATCGTGATATTTAATCGAAATCACTTTATTCTACATGTCTCATCAAAAAATTTGCCAAAAAAATTAACAGTTTGCACCGAAAATTGGGGCAGCTGAGAAGCCATGATTTAAGTCGGCTGTGGCCAACAATCACATAACAGTGGTGCAACGGGTTAAGCTCTGGGCTGCCGATCAGAAGGTCAGCGGATCGAGCCCCCGCTGCGGCCACTGTTGGGCCCCAGAGCAAGGCCCTTACCCCTTCCTGCTCCAGGTTCGCTGCACCGTGGCTGACCCTACGCTCTGACCCCAACTGGGATATGCAAATAAACAAATAAACAAATAAAGTTTCATAAATAAATGAATGAATGAGGAATGTTGAGCTGAACTGGGTTAAATGTGGATTTTAGGTTTTCTCAGTTTTTAATAATCAAAGAAATTCAACTTTCGCTTTAGGTTGCAGTTTATGGCATAAACTTTGTCATAGTGCATGAAAGACATTTTTCAGTTCTCTCTACTTCTAGTAATTGTTGTGCTGTTTCCTTAGAGCTGCAGGACTTTATATTGCAGTGAAAATTGAGCCAACAGTGAGTTAAAATGTGACAGGAGAAGAAAAAAAAAAACACCCTAAAACTGCTTGGGGTTAATAGAGTGCCACCATTAAAGATGAGAGGTTGCCAAGCTCGCTGAAGCAAATAAACTCTGTCTGCTGTTTCTTCCTGTGACTTTATTTGTTTGCATGTATGCGTGTTTATTCATGACAGTCCAACTCATTTTTGTGGTCGAGTTTTAGCTCCTGTTGACAGGTTTGCATACAATTACTGTGACAGCTGCATCAAAACATTGTATGGAGCTAATGTGTGAAGTTGGAGGAGAATGCGTGCGTCGTTTTGGCGTAGGCTTTCCTCTTTCACTCTTTGTTTTTGCTGGCATCGATCATTTTGTCACCCATCTGCTGTGAGATTTGCAACAGTGACATAATTGACCTCACGCAGGCACATTAACGCTGAAACTGCTTCTAATCAGTCTGACTCTGTGTGATGAATATCCCTCAGAGTTTTGTGTCAGCTTTCCACATATTAACATGTGAGCTTTCTTACTGCTCTGGCAATACAGAAGTGAGACTGACAGATCTTCCCCCTTTTCTCCGTCTTAGACTTGAGGACTCTCCACCGCAGCCTCCCCGAAAACAGCAGTCGCCCTCGAACAATGGAACAGGTAAGACCCCCCTGGAGGAAGACTAAGAGGGTGAGTGGGGGGGGTGAGTGGGAGTCTGGGGAGCCGACAGGAAATGAGCAGGGAAGGACTTCGACGTCTTCCGAGTGTGGGAGTCAAACAAGCCGACTGTTTGCGTGCAGGGGGAGGTGGGGGATGTAGGATGTGTGCGGCGGAGTGCTCGATAGGAACAGAGTGCGTCGGAAGTGTTTGTGGGTTACTGCAGGGCATGAAGCAGTGTGGAGCGTGCGTGACAGCAGTAACATACACTCACATTGTGATTTCCGGTGTGCAGTTTGCGGTATCAAGCTGTTCTGCTGTGGAGGTTATTTGCTGTCATTACTCCTGATCTCCGCTGCCAATTTCAGCGCCATAGGAATGTGTGTTTGTAAAATACGTCAGCGAGTGGGGAGAGAGGAGAGAGGAGAGAGGAGCTCGTTAGCGCAGTGATAGTCAGATGGTTTCTCTGATGTTTTGTGTATATTTGGACTGAATAACCGGCTTTGTCATAGCTTGACTTCCAATGACCCAGTGACTCTGTGTGTGTGTGTGTGTGTGTGTGTGTGTGTGTGTGTGTGTGTGTGTGTGTGTGGTTTTACAGAAAGGGAGGGAGAGACGGAACGGCTAATTTTGGAAAATGGGTTATGATTGTAGATCACTTCATCTAGGGCAGACATGCCTGAGCTTTAGCTGGTGTTGGAGGTGTGTGTGGGTGCCAGTGTTTTTTTCTGGATAGATTAATAACGTATGTGTTGGTTTGTGTGGATAAAGCGATAGACAAAGAAGGGAGACCGAGCAGAGTAATTTCGTCTGATGAGACTGTGTCAACTACAAATTAAAACAGAGTCTAACAGGATGTGATTCAACCCTGCTTGAGCTTTCACTTTGCCATAAATGCATTAGTTGTTTTTTTTTTAAAAAAAACAGTATTTATCCTTGCAGGGGAATCTGACTGAGCACCCGGGCTGTTAGTCAGCTGCTGCTCAGTACAACCACAGCAAATTGGTTTACACTCGGAGGTTACGCCACAGCAGCAGAGGGTTCGAGTCTTTGCTCAGGGGCACTTCAGCAACAGCAGTCGACTGTCTGCTAAGCCCCTCGTCCTCTAAGCAATGTGACAAGCTTTTTGTCCTTGTGTGGTTCATATGCAGCGTACAGTTAAATCAGGGCCACATTTTTTGAACAGTAGGTCCTTCATTCTTTAATGGCTTTAAACAGCTTGTAATTCTAAGATATTAAGATTAGATGCCCCAATGAATCTCCACAATAAGTGTCCTTATTTAGAAAACCTAAAAACAGTATTTTTTTACGTCATGATTGTATCTATGTATTTGGCCAGGTAGCAGTAATTTAGCATGCCCTTTACCCTTTGAAAATAGCATTATTGGTCACAAAACGGTGTGCAAAGGAGTTTTACCTGTTAACGAGGCTAATATTTTATTGTTACATGACAACACTTAAGCACAGTTTAAGCTACTCCCGTCATTGTTGCTCCTGTGTTTTTGGTTTTGAAAAGCTGATAAAAGGACACTACAGTCCAAATTGCTCTTATTTAATTCATCTCTTGATTACTACGGTAGCGTCATACAGAGCACTTCAACATGTGGAGTGATGCAGTAGCAGGACAGAGGGGTGTTGTATAAAACTCATGGTTCGCAAGGTATACCGAGTGTCACAAAGGTCTTTTAACCCGGGTAGATGGTAACTGATGCTTCACAGCTAACTCCTGAGGGGGTTCTGTTCACAGTTTGGGATTTAAATCGGCTATAAGAAGCGCCACCCAGAGGGAAAAGCTTCCATCTGCAAACCTGTTGAGCTACACATTAGTAATGCTATTAAACTAAGATGTGCAGTTACAGTAGCAACTTTATGGGTCATATTGCCACCAGATCCTACGTGCATTTATTTGGTGTCCAGGAAAGGCATAAATATGTTTTTACACTTTCCTGCCAAGTATGTTTTACATGGCTAGAGCTGCACCTCATAGAACAGTAATTAGAAAATTGATGTCTATTGGTATTTACTGTTGAAAATATCCAAACAATAACATTAATTTTACTCTGAATTAGCCAAAAACTAAAGTCAGTTCCACACATCCTCCATTCTTCCACGGTGTCAGACCGAAATTCACTTCTTGAGTATCATGTTTAAATGTATGAAGTTTAAAGTTTAACAGCTTTAATGTGCAGCCGTCATGTTAGAAATAAAGCGTTTCCACTGAAAGTGCATTGAGCCGTGAAATAACTATATTCTCTTACATAATTAACAAATTTATACCAGGATTCCTCTCTTGAAACATTTGCAGTAACAGCACTTCTTGCCTTAATAACTTCTGATATACCTCAAAGCTCTCCAGTATAACAAACTGTTCGTCTTGACTGAAGTATGTGGAATAAGAATCAAAAGTCCCCTTTAAAGCCTGAAGTAACCTGGAAAAGAAAGTTGATAACCACCGTTGTGACAGCCATCATCTCTGCTATGGGTTTTAGGTTTTGTTAAGCCAGCTAACTCGAGGAAAGCTAGGATATGTCAAATACAAGTGCCTCTTCAGTCTGGGTCCTTCGACAAGTCAGGAGAATGACATTGATCGATTGAGATTAGCTCCCCACATGCCCATCAGTTTATTTGAACAACAACTCCTGGTGCAGAAGGTTAAAAAAAATACATGCCTGCAACAACAAACCCAACCTAACTCGACCCGTCTGTCCTCTTTAGCGGATAAACAGCAGAAGGAGGTGTGGAGTTCACGGCTGCAGAAGTGGCTGTACGAGCGCTTCGGGGTTTACATCGAAGACTTCCGCTTCCAGCCGGAGGAAAGCACCGTGGAGGCCGAGGAACCGTTAAGTGCTAAAAGGTGGGTATGATCCGCTGTGGACCGCAACGTGAAGTGTCTGTCCTCAGGTATTGATTCTGCGGTTCTTCAGTATTGTGGAATAAGACGGCCAGACAGCAGCAGGGGAGCGCCACAGGTGTACAGGCTAGCTGCAGTTGTCACAGCAGTCAAGAATTGGTGAAATCATTTCTTTTATCTGGAGAATAGAAGGAGTTTTCACACCTTGAATGTGCGTTTTGATAAAAAACTGAATCATACTCTGCTGCATGTCCCTTAGACATGTGCTCCAAACACAGTGCTAGTGACTTCACTGTCACTTTGAACTGTATTAGCTGCCTCACGATGTCCTCGGATCAGGTTTTATTTTCCTCAGAAAGGAACCGAGGACATTGGCAGCTTTTTCCTCGTTCACTTTCTCCGCCGCTTCTTTCTCTCCTCCTCTGTAAAGAAGAGTGAGTCACGCCACTCCGATGAAAGCCAAAGTGTCACCACCTCCACTCACAGATAAAGCAGCTTTTTCTTTGCCTGTGCTTGTACGCGAGCAGCTACGTCTGTTCTGACCTTCGCTTTCTTTGCTTTCCATCCAGGTTGACAGAAAACATGAGGCGACTCAGTAAGTTCACAAACACACACAATTAAACAGAACTATAATTTAAGCAAATAAAGCTGTAATACGTCATTTTACAGTATTACTAAATCTCATTTTCAGTAGTAAACATTACGTTTTCCTTATTGATACAACAGACACAATACTGTTCTGTCATTTGTATTGGACTCACAAAACACTGGCCCTCTACAGGATAAAGCGGTTTATAGAAAATACATGGATGGATGGACACAACACTGAATATACCTCTCTATCTTGTTGTTTCAGAGCGAGGAGCCAGACCTGTCACCAACTTCTTAAGGAACCTCTCCGCCTTATCTAATTGGCACTCCGTCTACACCTCAGCTATTGCCTTCATTGTGAGTTTGCACTTTTCCCATTTAAAATAACCAACACGTCAATCATGTGGATTTATGTGCCAGCTTTGTGGTATCTAATAATAATAAAGTTATATTACTAATAAAGATGTTACTCATTAGTGATATAGGTCTTGGGATATAAAGGTCTAAGCTTTCGTAGAAAAACAGTGAAATGTCGTTTTACTTTGACCCCATTTGGTCTCACAGCCCTGGTACGTGACCGGGAAGCTAAATGAATGGCAAAGTAATTTCTGCTTCACAATGACGGGCTGCAATGACTCCGCCAAAGACCGCAGAGGTCTAATCAGATCTTTATTAACAGCCACAGTTCATGGTTGTGTTAAATCATCTTCAGGCCATTGATTTGTCGCCCTGCCACAGAGATCATCCTGCTTTAGTCTTCATAGGTGACTCTAGTAACGTTTGCCGCTGTCATTATGTCACCCAAAATCAAAAGCTTCATTCCAGGGTCAGAATAAACTCACTAATTCTTCTTTATGTGTTCATCAATTAGTCTCTGTCTCATACATAAAGCCATATAATGTTCCAGAGCAGAGATCTGTTAAATGAACCCTGGCTATTAGGGTTCATTTAACAGAATTTGAACCTTCTGCTACCACACAGACATTCAGGGTTTTCTGTCAGCATTGATAAGCTGTTGCTTTGATGAAACAAATGAGTCACTCTTTTATGATACTGAATACAAATTCAGTTTGTCAGCATTATTAACTGAAAGAATCTGTCATCAGTTCTATAAAGCACTGAATTTAATGCATGTAGTAAAACGAAATCACCACTAACTAACTTTTAACTGTTGTTTAACTGTTACAGATTTACATGAATGCTGCTTGGCATGGCTGGGCCATTCCCATGTTCCTCTTCCTGGCTATCCTGCGCTTGTCCTTAAATTACCTCATCGCCAGGTAAGTAAAACACAATCATTTATTTATCTAACATTCCTGCATTAGAGGGACAGCCATCATGTCAGTTGTATAGTAATGTTACTACACTGTTGAGCTGAACACTTCTGTCAGATTTTCAGCTCTGAAAATCATCATTTATTTAGCATTTTGTGCCATAAAACCATATTAAACTTAAACACTGAGGCGGCATCTGTGCCACTGTTGAACAGAAACATGCTGCAGATTTTTAAAATATGCACATACAGGGGTTTTCCCTGACTCAGAATAGGCTGTTGGTGGGTGAGAGTAAGCATGATCATCCCACACACAACAAACTCAATGAGTCTGTGTCTTATTTGATGGAAATGTATGCATTGTGTTTGTATTTCTGACCATTTGATTAACAAAAATGTCTATTATGCTTGAGTAAATTAAAGAGCAATGAAAAAAATAGTTTTATAATCCTAGTTTTGGCTAAAATCTCTTTAAAGGGCACCGAGAATTCATATATGAAGGGAAAACCCTTAAATCATTCTCATATTATTGATCATTGTAATTGCTACTACAGGAGACCAATAAACAAACAAGACAAAGCCCCTGTTCTTACTCACAGCTGCAGGAGCGAAACAACAAAATCCCTTTAACTCTGGGTATTTTGGGGATCATTATGAAAAGAGGGCGCATTTGTCTGAACTCTAGAACTAGGTCACCTTAAAAGTGATGAAGACGTTGACGATTCGTCTTTCGGCCCAGTTTCATCCAAATTTATATGTACTTTCCAGAGGTTGGAGGATCCAGTGGAGCATTGTGCCTGAGGTCTCTGAACCCATGGTAAGACGACTTCCCCTCCTCCCGTTTCACTGCCTCCTCTTTGTGAAAGTATATCCACCATTGGAGGTCAATATGTTGATGCACTGACTCATCGCCTTGTTTTATGCAGGAGCCTCCAAAGGAAGACTTGACTGTGTCGGAGAAGTTCCAGCTCGTACTTGATGTCGCACAAAAAGCACAGGTACATGTCAGCGCATGCTCACGGTCAAGTCAGTGCACAAAAATAAGTAAACGCTGCCGGTTCACGCTGTGCTTTAACTCTCTTTGCAGAACCTTTTTGGTAAGATGGCGGATGTTTTGGAGAAGATAAAGAAGTAAGTTTTAGAATATTTTACGTGTAAGAATCAGCATATAAAAGCATATGACATAACTGACTTGTATGTTGTGTTTCTGTTAATTTATCTGCCAGCCTGTTCATGTGGGTGCAGCCGGAAAGCACCCGGAAACTTTACATCTGCCTGTGGGTGGCTTTCATCACCTCCTGCGTCCTGCCATACAAACTCATGGGCTTCATGATCGGTAAGACGCACACTAAGCCTCTTCATCCATCGGACATTCTGTACATTCTGCGTTTAGACCTTGAAAGAATGCGAAGACTTCCACTCAATTCAGTGCACACAAACAAGCACATTCACAGAGACTTGTGTAACTGTTCTCTCTTTGCCTGTGTGGGGAAGCTGCAGGCTATTGGCATGTGTGTCTGATAACATTAGCTACTACTTTTTCTTGTAAACCGAGTGTTTACAAACCACTGTAGGCTCATATTTCCAGGGACGATGCTTGGAGCTTAAATAGTTGTCGACAAAAAGCCTCATTCAGCCATGTGAACAGTTGGCTCAGTGAGTCCTAAACACACGTCTTTCTTCTGGAAATGAAAGGAACAACCAAAATCACTGTATGCTTAAAAGCTGTATCAGATAGTTGGGTGTTGTTAATGTCACTGTGAGTGTGACATTTGCAGTCTCGCATGAGATGTCATCAGGCTTAAAATGTCAACCAGGTTCCAGACCTCTTACCTCCCACCACATCTCAGATTATCTCAGTGAATCATGTTGGTGAAATATGAGAAACAACAGAACGGTCAAAGCCAGTAGACAGGATTAAAAATGGTCTTTGTTTGGCTGCATAACGAGCTAACGACCTAGCTATATTTGGAAAAAAAAATAGATTGGAATAATGCTAACACTCATGGATGTGAGTTGTGTAAGTTAAAAGTCCATGTAGAGAAATGTTAGCTGAAAATAACATCATCAAGCAGGGATGGACTCTTAAATAATAACAATAATAATAATCTAACCTTTATTGATCCCCTTGCAGAAATTCCTTCTCTGCATTTGACCCATCCTAGCCTAGTTAACCTTAACTATACATACTAGGAGCAGTGGGCTGCCGTGGTGCACCGCCCGGGGAGCAGTCAGTGGTTAAGGGCCTTGCTCAAGGGCCCACAGTGGTGGTGACTGGGACAAGTGGTCGCTCTCACTTTCCCACCTCAACCTCTTGCCAGTTCCATGACTCGAACCAGCAACCCACCAGTTTATAAGATCGCTTCACAAACCACAAGACCACCACTGCCCACCACTGCTGCTGCTGAAGACTAGTCAGGGAAAAATACAAAATTAATGTTTTTAAAAATGTCACCTTCTAAAAACTAATTGCCAAACATGAATAAAGTGTCTGTCCAGGGTTAAAATACTGAAATGTGAATGTACTAAAGGGCATGTAAAAGATCATGGGAGAGATTCAAAAGGGGGTGACAATTAACGGTGCTGAGATTTCAAATGATGAAAGGCCTTGAGCTGAAAATGAAAGGCCTTTAAAAGTAGGAAATGACAGTCACAGTTTTTCCACTAACTTTTCTTTGGCTAAACAAGATCACTGTAGATGATTTTGTTGATAACTTCTTCCTTCACAGCAGCGTTTTCCATTTTTTCCCCCCACATCCATGTCTGTTTCTCCTCTCTGCAGGCCTGTACGCCGGTATCAAGTTCTTCATCATAGACTTCCTGTTTAAGAGCTGTCCGAAGCTTCGGGACAAGTACGACACGCCCTACATCGTGTGGAACAGCCTCCCCACCGACCCACAGCTCAAAGAGAGGACCAACGCCAACGTGTCTCGGCGGGTAAGGCAGCACAAACGCATGCACATCTTTGTCATTCACTTCCTCCTCTTGCAGGATGTTGCTTTCCTAACTTTGGACATTTAAATGAAACAGATGAGTCAACACAACCTAGACTGCAACCTGTCTAAAACAAAAAATATTCAGCTATTTGTTTAACCCTCTGAACCCCTATAACCAGCCAGCAGATTTGAAAGGCATGTTGTTTTTATAACATTGACAAAAATACACTATTGGTTGGGTTTCAAACTTTCTGACAGTCCTTGAACTACTCATGTATGATATGCCTTTCCATCTGGAAACTGCAACAAATCTTAAAATTGTGATATTATTTATTTTACGTGTATCATTTACAAATAAACCATTCGCTTTAATCACATTCTGTAAAAAACAAGAAATTTTGTGGTCTTTTGTACAACTGAGAAGCCATGAGTGGCTGAGCTGCATCCAGCAATCACATGGCAAAAAATTCAGAGTGTTTATTGGCTTGAGCTAGGCTGAACTGCAGGCTGTGTTTAGTCAGAGTAGATAGGACACAAGCATGGAAACAGATCATACAAACAAAAAATAAAAAATGTAAGTAGTACAACATCTATAGTATGTAGTCACCGTTTCCTCCCAAAACTTCTAACACTTATAGACACTTGGGAAAATGTTGTACATATTGATTCTACATTTTTAAATATTTAAAAAAAAAAAAAAAATCAAAGAAATTAATTTTTTTTGCTATTTCTGACATTATACCTTTGTCATGCTGCGCAGAAGACACTCTTGAGTCCTCTGTACTTCTAGCCATGGTTGTGTTGAGAAATGAGCCAACAGTGAGCAAAAATGTGACACTGCATGGGGTTTAAAGGGTTAAACTGTCCCTATTGCTAACCTACAACCTTGACGCTAAACCACGTTCATACATATGGAAGCTTTGCAGTTGCATCACAGGACCTTAAGCAGCTACTGCAGTGATGCTACGGAGGTCCTCTGGAGATTAAACAGTAGCCTTGACGACAGAATAGCTCACAGTTTCAGAGAATTTAGGTTATTTCTATAGATCAGGGTGATGAACTACTTTAGCAAGGAAGCAGAAGATGCTAGGTGTACAATAGTCATGTCTGAGTGGCAGTTAAGCTAAGAGAGATCATCCATCAGCTGCAGGTCAGGTTCAGTCTTTCATGTTGTCCCCCCACTGACGTGTCAGTCCGCCTCCCACTGACCTCCTGCGGTGGAGCACAGAGAACAAAGACATCCATAAAATATCAAAAAAGCCTCCCCTACTGTCAGTCAGACATCGCAGCTCAGCCCTCCACTGTCTCATATCGCTGTGTGGCAACCACAAACATGACATGACGTGAAGTGTGTGGCCTCAGTCACAGGTTTACTCTGTCGTCTCTCCCTCTCAGCTCTCTGCCAGTGAGAAGGTAGGGACTCTGGTGTGTCTCCCTTTGGTTCCTGTACTGTGCCTGGGTGTGCCGCCAGCTCACCTCAAAGCCTGTGTGCGATGCATAACACACAATAGGACTTAGAATGGATCAAAATGTCGTAACAACAAACATTTTCAAACCATTGCTGTTTGCTTTTTAACATTTAAAGTGGATTGTTTTGTCTGTATGTACTCGATTTACCAATTCCAAGAGACATTTTTGATCCATTGACATAAATGCTCTGTGAGAAGTAGCAGCGTGTTTACCGAGTAGCTAATCTGCACATAGAACCGACCCTTGACCGACACCAGTTTCATGTTAGCTCATTAAATCCTCCCTCTTCCCATTAGACAAAGTAATTAACCCCCAAGCGTAGCTGCTGTTAGTGTTTATAATGCTGCTTGATTGCCTTCAACTGTTTGTTTAACAAATATTTATGCAGGCCTGTGGTATTAAATAATCCCTCCAAGTACGGATGCCATTTTTTTTGTTGAAAATTCAGCGTTTCTTACAAACTAACAAGTATTGTTGGTCTGCCGACTGTTGCGGATGCTGACTGAGTGAATGAATTATGGCCTCACTCTCTGCTTTGCACGTCACACCTGAGCCTGCAGCAAAGAAGTGCACATGCAGCGACGCACCAAATGCAAAATTGAAAAGTTGAGGAGCTGTTTTAAGTTTGGCCACTTGACTCTATCGCTTTGGGAGGCTGTAATCTAAACAGTGTACAGTTGCTGGCAGTAATTTAAAATATTTTCCCTTTTCCCCCTTCGTGTTTTCACTCATCATCACATCCTCTCCTTTTCTTCCATGCCGTCTTCATTTTGCCGCCTTTTCTCCACTTCCATCCTCCTGTCATTTTGTGTCCTTCCTCCTTTTGTCTTCTACCCCCCGCCTTCGTCGTTCGTCTCCATCCAGGTTCAGCCGGTGGTTTCTCGAAGCAGCCTCGCCACCGTCCCGTGTGGGGTGAGCAGGGAGGAGGAAACAGGTCGTTCTCACAGCACCAAGAAGGGAGCCTTTCACGAGATCTTCAACCTGCCGGAGTCAGAGCGCCCTCTGGCGGGTGAGGAGACTTACTACAGCTTTTAAAAAAAAGATTAGACCTGTTTTCATATCTGCCAGTTCCAAGTTTGACGTCATGGCAACCTGAAATCATAAGCTAAAACCGGTTTGTGTTCTCTGTGCTGTTTGTTCTCAGTGTGTGAGAACGGCTGGAGGTGTTGTTTAATAAACAGAGACAGGAAGATGCCCACGGACTACATCAGGAACGGAGTGCTTTACGTCACAGAGAAGTAAGTGGACCATTTATCTCTCAGGAGAAGATGTTTTCTTATCAAGAGAGGAGGAGCTTTGAGAGATGGATGGAGCAGAAAGCATTTGTGGTTTTAGATTACAACCAATCTCTCCCTGAGTATCCATCAGTCAGTCGACAGTACATCAAGCAGGACAGCGTTCCTCCTGAGAATATGTCTGATCTTAGAACCTCTTCACATCGTTGAATATGATTGACAAGAAGCCCATTCGGTTTGTCGTCTGTTTCGCTGCCCTCATGTTTGTCAGGACTCCTTTCATTGACGTCTCTTTCTCTCTGACAGTTACTTGTGCTTCGAGAGCTCCAGCTCCAGATCCAGCTCGTCCAAGAAGAATAAAGTCATCAAGCTGGTGGACATCACCGACATACAGAAGGTAATCACAGTTTAATACATTTCAAGAATGGTTCACAGGCAATAGACTTCCTAACTTCTCTTGGTGTATTATAATGCAACTAAACACGTTGACCCTCTTTATGCAATGGTGTTTCTGGGCGTAGTTTTTGTGCTCCCATCACATTTTACCCACTGTGGTTTAATCTTCTACTGCAGAATAAAGTCCTGCACCTCTGTGGAAACAGTGTGACCATGGCTAGAAGTACAGAGACCTCAAACATGCATTCTGTGTGAAGAATAACGAAATTATAATGCCATAAATCATGAAAAAAGAAAAATATAACTTGAATTTGAGTATTCATTTGAAAAAATGGACTCAACATGGACAACAATTTTCCAACTACCCACATGTGTTACCAATATTGGAAAAAACGATGGCTTTACATATTACAGATATTTGACTGCTGACATTTTTAAGTTGTTTTCTCTCTTCTCTGTGTAAACACAGCCTGCCGTTTAGACGAAAAGCCCAGAAATTTTGATTTACATGACAGCAGAGTCTAAAATTGCTTCAGTTTCGCAGTGAAGCACAGAAATATTTCATTTTCACAGAATCTTACAGCTTCTTTTCATGATTTTTTTTTTGATGAAATGTGTAGAATAAGGTGATTTTGCTGAAATATTCCATTTTTAAGCTTAGATTTGGTTGTTTTTCTCAGACAAACCCATAAGTGACACATGATTAGTTCAAGGACTGTCGGAATGTTGAAAATCCATACTTTTTTTCTATTTTTATAGTTTCTTTCTGTGGTAAAAGCTGTAATTTTAGCAATATAAAAAAAATGGCAAGCCTTTTGAACCTGCCAACAGGTTTGAGTTTCAGAAGGTTACTTTTATAAACTTGTATATAGTTATATAATGTTTATTTCTGATAATGTGCATTGAAGCCAATGATCTCTTGATTTTTCCTCCACAGTACAAAGTGTTGTCAGTCCTACCAGGAAGTGGGATGGGCATCTCCATAGCGACTCCTTCCACTCAGAAGGTACAGACTGTTGCACAAGCAGGCCAGGTTTACTCTGCAACGTTCATAAAGACTGTTTTAAATCTTTGACACTGTAGACTGGAAGCTTTAGTTCATGCAGAACATTTGCATAGTGTCTACTGTAAGTGTTTACCACCTTTAATGGTTTTATAATGAGCTGCTACACACTTATAAAAGCCTTGAATTGAATTCCCTTCTTAGTTCTTCCCATTAGCTACATAAATGTCATCAGTAACCCTGCAGCACTACCTTCTTCAACATTTTATAATGCCAAAGAGTGACTGTAATCAAACGAATACTGATCCATCACATGGAAAAGTTCACAAATATGAGCTGTTGGGGGGGTTCAGTTGGGTTTTCCATTAATGTGTGATTTACTGAGAACAACGTACTACACATATTGAAAGGTGAGCATACATTTCAAATTTGGTTTTTGATAATATGACAGTTGGACTGGTGAAGTTTTGCACATTGGCAGCCCCTAGTGGAAGCACAAGGTAATAGTAAAAATCCTCAGGGGGTCAAATATCTAAACATGTGATCAGCGCATTTATTTTTATAATTTAATTCCTAATTATTCTTGGTTATTAGTTGAAGTAACAATTGTGGTGATTACTTGCAGCAGTTTCAGAGTAAGGTATCGTTAATATTAATCACTCCTGTGTGCTGTAATTCATCACCAGAGAACGGTGCCGCTGTCAAGTGTATATCCACAAATGAGGTGTCATTTTTTAGGTAAACAAAATGATTAATTGGTCCCTAATGAGTTGAGAAATTTCGTTAATGTAGGTAAACCTTGAAAAATGCATCATCTCGAAGCTGAAAACAGGGCTGTTTCTCTTGCACATGAAAGGACATTTTTTTTAAAACCTTGAATAAGCTCCTGCCTCTATCTGTGATCTGCTAACTCGTCTGAGCCTGATAATTGCTTGAGATCCTGTGGTAGGACCTGACTAAGTGTTAGTAATTCTCAACTTGTCACCAAAGTTGGCCGGCCCGTTGCTGTCCGAGCCTGTCAGCTGCGGAACTCCCCGCTGGAGTTTTAGATCTCTTCTTAAGATGCACTTTTATCATTCCACTTTTTCGTATCCGTCTGAACAAGAAGTGGTTTCTTGCTTCTGTCCCTGCAATAGAAAGTCCTGCACCTCAATGGAAACAACTAAATCATGACTACAAGTAGAGAAAACTCAAAAATGTCTTGGTGCCATAAAACAAGCCTAAATTGGGCTCAGGTGGATGGTAGCTGTTGTATTTTAAGTCTTTAACCTTGTTACATTTGAAGTTCTGGTTTGTTTTTATTGTATAGCACTTACACCGATCAGGTATAACATTAAGACCACCTGCCTAATATCGTGTTGGTCCCCCTTGTGTGATCAAAAATGCTCTGAACCGTTGGGGGACAAGAGGACCTCTCAGGGTGTCCTATGGGGTCTGGAACCAGGACGTTGGCACTGGATCCTTTGGGTACTCTGGCTTGTCCAGTGGGGCCTCTGTCAATCCAACTTGTTCCACTGCATCCTGTTGATGCTTGATCACAATGGGGTGTAGGAAGTTTGGAGGTCAAATCAACATGTTGGACCATTGTCATGTTCCTCAACATGTTCCTGATTGGTTGATGTTGTTTCCATGTGGTGGGGTGCATTTTCCTGCAGTGACATTTGGGATTTCCATTAGCATGAGGGAGTGTGTTTGTTGTGGGACAATGTTTATTTGGGTGTCTAAGTCTCATCAACATGGATGTTAAAATCCAGGGTTTCCATCAGAACATCACATAGTACCAATATGATCAATGGTATTCTCTTCACCTATCAGTGGTCATAATGTTGTGGCTAATCGGTGTATGCCCCTTTACAAAGATGCGATATAAATGGGTTTTTATTGTTATTAATATTTTGGACTTGAAGCAATATGTGTTCTGATCCTAATTGGGCAAAAATCACATATAGTCGGTAGATATATATTAATTTAATCTCTCGTCTCCTGCAGCCACTGGTGTTTGGTGCCATGATCCACAGAGACGAGGCCTTCGAGGCCATCTTCACCCAGTACATGAAGATCATGACGACCACCAAACCACCGGCCAGCGCGGAGCTCTAGATGGCCTCCATCCCGGCAACACACCTCCTCACCGGGGCTGAAGTCCAACGCAGAGACCCTGCTGAGATCCAACTGGACAGGAAGACACTTTAACTCCACACTCTCCTGCTGAGCGTGAGCCTCCTCCTCACCTTCTGACGGGTTCGGCTTCCTCATCGGCGGCCCGGCTCTGATTGGCTGATTTCCCGTTTGGGCCACGGCGGAGGAGATTGGTGGGCATATTTAGTCACACTTCTCGGACGACACTTTCTAACCGAGGAGCGAGGATCAGTGTGGTTTTTATCAATCAGCAGAAGGCTGGTGAGGAGGCTGGTTCTCCTCCCGCCTCACTGACCAACTGACAAGCCGACTGGTTTCCTGACTTACTTGTTTCTGTGTTTGCATGTGTGAGTGTGTGTGTGTGTGTGTGTGTGCGTGTGTGTGTTCAGGTCTTAAACTGCGTCAAGTGGCTGTTTTTTTTTTTTTTTTTTTGTTTTTTTTTCCTCTTTAATCCTCAGTCAGTGGCATGACGTCTGCTGTGGTTGGAAGATTTTAAGAAGTGCTCAACCTGGATGTAAAAAGAATATCATCGGAGAAAAAAAATAGCAAGTTAAAAAAAAAAAAGTTTTAACTGCCAGAAATGTGTAGGAACAAACGTGTAACTTTCAGCTTTATGATTCACGGCAACCATCGAAATATTCAAAATGGCTGACCGCTGCCCGGCAACAGTTATAGGAGTGTGTGATCGGTCAGTGAGTGTTGTTTTCTTTCTTTTTCAATGTGTATTATTAGCTGTGAAAACGTCAGATCTGACTGACACAGAGCCTTTCTGTTAGTTTACATTGCTGCTGTCTAGTTCTGTTGTTGTTTTTTTTCGTTCCTCCTCTTCTTTCGAGACAAACTTCAGCAGCGACGGTCTCGATCTAACAGCCAGAAGAAGCGATCGCTGCTTCCGTGTTCGTGAATCGTGCAGTGAACTGGGAAAAAAAAAATGCCTTCGTTTTCTTATTGTTTGTGTTTGTAACAATCAGCCTTTTAGGGATGAGAGCACAACGCTGGGTGCAGCGAGAGAACCCAGCTATTTCAAGGCACAATCTGTACATAAGAGAGTTTTCGTTGGTGTTCTCCCAGCACTTTATTAGAAGTGGGATTGTTGACATTTTCGAGGTGGCGAACGGATTTCGAGCGCTACTTCAGCTGGTCAGTGTTAGCAATAGCTTCTCCCACTAGAGCGGCGTTTCTCTTCTTGTCTGACTACTCGAGACTTTGTGGTCTGAGTGCAGCACAAATGCAGCCCTGAGCATGCCGAGGTAAAACCAGACAACCTTCAGACTGCCCATACAGGAAGAAAAAAGTCCTTTAATATGAAAACGAACCCACCGGTTGGCTCATTTCTATCACGTCACGCCTATAAAGGGGCTTCAGACATTCAAGGATATGAATATAAAACTAAAGTGCTCAGAAAGGTCGGGTTGTTTGAGGTTCCATAAGCAGAAATATAGTCCAGGATTATGTTCTGCCGAATTATTTGCTTCTTTCTGCGCTTCCAGGTTGTCGAAACGTAGGCTTTTTTTTTTTTTTCTTCTTCGAGCGAACGGACAAAGGTCTAGAATATTTCAGCGTCACTTTATTTTAAGACGCCGCTCACGAGGACGAAGCTGGTCTTTGCCCTTGTGGAAACAGCTCGATGTGTAGAAAAGTATAATGCCAAACTACATCAGACACTTTACCGTGTGTTTGTTTGTTTTGTTTTTTTGTGAGACGGGATGCAGGACCGGCGGGGTCACGACTTCTCTTTGGATTTTTTTTTTTTTAGTGACAGTAGAGTAGCTGATATCTACCGAACGCCCAGCAGCACAAGCTTTAGTTTCCTTGTAAATCGTACAAAAACACTGTTAAAAAAAGGGGGAAACCTTGACATTTGACTTTGACTCTGGTCGGTTTTACTCTCCGACCACCTCAAGAAGGAATAATTCTGTTAACTGCCCTTCAAATGTCAAGGCTTCTCTTCAATCTATACAAGTCCTCTTGTCATCATTGTGAACCAGCTGGATATGAAGTTGCCACCGATGCAACAGACCAGTTCAGACGTTAAGATTATTTTCAGTTGAAACTAATTAAGGATGGGTGTTTTTCTTTCTCATCCGTTCGTATGATTTGAGCCTGTTGTCAATAGGCTGCCTTCCTTCCCAGACATGGATTTCTATTTTTGTTGAGGAATAAATTCGATCCATGAACGGGGGAAAAAAACCTGTCGGACTCTTCGATCAGGTGTCATCAGTAATTGAACGCTGTCTCACTGTGGACGGCTCGTCGTAGTCTTAAAGCTTTTACCTGAAGCCTTTTTTTTGTAATCTGTTAACTCTGAGAATCGCCTCCACCGAGGCCGTGGCTCAGATGAAGCACAGAATGTATCACGTTCTAAACGTCTAGGGTTGTTCTTCTTCTTTTTTTGCCAAATCTTTGATTTTCTGTCTGCCATATTCTGCCTACGCTCATGTTTACAGAAGGTTGTACAAATGTTTTGTTCCTTTTCCTGTTTTGTTTTTTAAGTACCCAGTTTGAATTCCTTTAAGTCTGGAGTTATGAAGACTGGACTGCTGTTCTTGAATTAATGTCTCGGCTCTCATTGGTTCTGCACCGGTCATGTGACCGTCTCTGCTCACCAATAGGAAAACCACAGTAACAGTGAGAGCAGTATTTTAAACGGCATGTAAAGGGTCATATCCAACGTTTTGGTTCTAGTTTAGTGGAAGTAAACACCAGATTTACCGGCTTCATGCAGAGCAGAGGCGGTCAGAGCGGACTGAAAAGACAACATCAGTGTTTTTGACAGTTAAATGACAGGAGTTGCAGAAAAATAGTTGCTGCATATGGCTTGTAGAGGTACTTCCTGCTTTCTTACTGAGAGTTGGATGAGAAGATTGATGCCACTGCTTGTTTTAACGGTGACTGGAGTTGCACGATATTGGAAAAAGCAGACATTGTGATATTTTTCGCTACTAAATATATTTTGCAACGTGAAAAAGTGATTTGAATATTTATTATTTTGAAAGATTTAATCATGCTAGAATGTTTTGGTGATTTTGTACAGGAGAAAATAAAAAAGGAACTTAAAAACTAACTTTAAGAAGCAATTTGGAATCTTTCTCGCCTGTAAAAGTGGGGAAATAGTGTTTTTGCTTTCAAGGTTTGCAGTCGTGATTTAAATGTTCAAGCAAATTGTTCACAGTCGTGAGACGCTTCGACAGAGTTTTTGATCAACATCATCCTTTCTGCCGTGGAAACAATTACATAAAGCAAACTTTGCATCACTCTTTAGCAACCAGATCTCCCTTTTTAGGCGTTCATCGCTCATTTTGCTGTGCACATATGAATGTCTGCAAACTCTCTCATAAATTAAATTCAAATTGGAGTCAATCTTGTAGATAAGTCACGAAAAATAAGAACTGCGTGGGTTTTCTTTTTGTTTCAAGCACCAAAAATGTAGAATGAGGTTAATTTTTCTTACTTCACGTCACACTTCCTGTATTTGTACATGCTTAGACGATACATCAGGCAGCCCCAGTTGTAACTTTCACCAACTTTAACCAGAGCTAGGTTAGCCGTTAGCATTGTTTTCTGCTATGCTAAGCTAACAGGCTGCTGAAATGGAAATGAGGAATCACTTCAAAGACTTGCACGGACTATCATACTAGTCGTAGTTTTTTTAAGCCAAGCACCTGCTTTCAGTTAGAAATTAAAACCCCGTAAGGTCAACCAATCAGCAGCCATCTTTATGTGATTACCTTGTGTGTATGATTAACCCAAACGACTCGCATGTGACCTCTCGAGGTGCTAATGACGCCACTAGAGTTTAAATTCCCACGGCTTCAGTTAAAACCGAGCAGATAAGAGGCGAAACATCTTCTAGAAACTGGATCTTTACGTCGCCTTCTTTACAATATGTTACATGTTGTACGTATAAACATGAGGGTTTCATTAATCTTCTCATCTGACTTTGGGCAAGAAAGCAACGAAGCGAATTCTCCTTTTGAAGTTCTGAATGAACGTGCTGCTTGTTTTGCCTCCGGCAGACGACGCAGAGCAGTGTGGGCTTTTCACCGCTCTCAGAAACAGTGTTGTCGTCTTGTCAAGGTCCCCTCCAGCTGGTGTCCTCGCTGTCGTACCGAGTTCCTCTGAAAGCGTTTCAACATGTGAGCGATGCCGAACTCCACCACACCGGAGCTCACTTAGGACAAAATCACGACGCCTGAAGTGAATTATTGGGTTCCTGTTTTGTGGACCGCGACAGCTCTCATAATATTTGGTCGGTTAATTGCGGATTAAAGCCTGAGTGTTAGTGGGAAACTGTGCAGTCATTACAATGAGTAATTAATTTGTCATCTGTGACAGTGGCTATAATGGCTTCCTCCTTTTTTGTTTCTTTTTTTGTCAAAGAGGAATTTGTATACAAATTACTGTACAGTGAAGAAAACAAACCACTGAGTTTTTAAAAGACATGTCTATTGTAAAGGATAATGTGATGTACATTTTTTAATTTAAGTAAATGAATTTAAGGTAATGAGTGTGTGCCTCTTGTCTTTTCCTTTAAAGCCGCAGTACCTCCCTGCCGCCACATGAGGTCACTGTGAGACCTTGCATCGCCTCTTAATTGAGTTCTCTTCGTTTTCTCCCTCTCCCCTCGGAGGGTTCGGAGGTCAGGGTGAGCTGCCCGACCTTCTCGCTCAAGGATTTTCTCTGCTGTCTGTGTGGGAATAAGAAAGCAGGTGGTTTGACACGTTCTGCATGCCCGGCCGCTCCCGCTCCATTTCACGGTGATTGGACGGCCGTGGAATCAATAAGGAGGAGGAGAGGGAAGGAGTGTGTGCATTATATCTGACTGCTGTGACCTCTGCAACAAAATACAGACCACTTCTGTCATGACCCGCAGTGTTTTTTCTCCTCATTTGCTGCACATCAGATTATGAGTGTAGGAATGTAGAGGAACCTTTCATAGATAGATAGATAGATACTGTGTTGTACCTCAGGGAAACTTCGCAGCAACATCATCATACACATTTACACTTCGATCATACGATAATTCATATGGAAAAAGTGCCAAATTCACAGAGAATATACTTAGAATTCATTTGAAAATAATAATAAAAATGAGCTGCAGTCAAACCAGCCATTAATAGAATCTGATATTTTCCAATAATATCAGTGCCACAGTTCTGTATCGAAATCAACATTTAAATAAAAAATAAAATACATAAATGAATTAAAAAAAAATCTGATTTTTACGATTAATTTTGCAGATTTTTTTTCAGTATAAAATCTGTAAATATTCAAAAAATTACATAAACTCAGAATTAGATTTTAAAATAACACAACATTTTCATTTTTTAAAAAAAGAAAAATAGCATGTTTTTGGACATAAAAAGACTTAAAATATATTTGAAAATGTGTTAAAATTTCACCGTTATTTTATTTAATAGATGAAATTGTTAAATTCCAGTTAAAAGAAGTAGATATATTTCTAAAATTATATGCAATCAGTGAAAATTACCAGAAAAAGAAATATTGATCTGCCATTTTACGTAGATTTGTTTGTTAAATGAATAGATATTTTCCAATAATACGTTTTGTTCCACAGTTCCATATAGAAATCAACACTGTAAAAAAAAATAGATAAATAATCAGATTTTTACTGTTTATTTGACAGATTTTTTCAGTGTAAAATCCTTAAGTATCAGTAAAATTACAAAAACAGTCTGAACTCACCAATCTAAAATAACATGAAAACCTGTAACCTTCAATATACACGTTTTTTTTTTAAATTACATTTTGTTGGACTTAAAAAGGTTTAAAATATACTCAAACATGTGTTTAAAAAATTCACAATTATTTTATTTAATAGATGAAACTGTTAAATTCCAGTTAAATAAAGTAGATATATTTCTAAAATTCGATAGGGTTAGTGAAAATGACCAGAAAAAGTGTCATTTTATGTAGATTTGTTCATTAAATGAGAGATATGATACAAGTTTTCACACTAAAAATGTTAAATGAACATATTTTCACTAACATATAATATCCAGAAGCAGTGGTAATCTGTCAAAATACAGTTATCATTCTATATGTTATTTATGAATATTTATCATTATTACATTATTGGTAATTGAATTGTTTTTACACTTGTAAATATCCCTAATTAAATATTAAAAAGCCCAAACATACACATGATCTTATGTAAAATTCAGGCTTGAAATCCTATTTTTCATGAAGAAAATAACTGTGTTTTTATAAGATGGCCATATTCTGTTATTTGACAGTATTTTTTATAGTTTATTTATATATTTTGCAGCATCAAAACACACATTTTGAGCTGTAAAAGTAACAGAGCCTTGTTTACTTTTCCAAGTGGCTGAAGGCAGATCTATTCAGCTGTCAGAGCTCGACTTGATGTTGACACATAGAACTGTTTCCTCTGTACATCAGTCAGCTGAGTGTTTTACTAAGTTCTACATTTAGCCGCAATTTGGTTTAAATGCTGCCTTCTCGCCTCTCCTTTCAGGGTCGGAGATGACAAGTTCTCTTTGTCTTACGGGAGGCATAAAGTCCATATATCGCTCTCAAGCTGTGAAAATGAAACATGCGTCCGTGAGCCCGTGATTGCGAGGCGACAGCTGTCAGTGATGTGCGTTCCTGTGCAGGTGGAGGACGTGACTGAACGTGAAAAACCAGGGAAGCGCTCTTTCTGTAGGTACAATACGCAGCGCTGTGGGAGGCGCAGAGTTAAGCTGCTCTTTAATCCAATTTACATTTTGATTGAGGCGTGATTATTTCAGCATCAGACTCTTTCCTCTATAGAGAGTCCAAACCTGACAACGAAGTTCAACAAAAATCTAGATCTTGTTGATCTTCAACGACCCCCCAAAAATCTATCTTTGCTCATACGCAACATAGACAGTGTTTCAAGGACTCATCAGCGCACATCGTCCCTGAACACACCGTCATTGTCTTTTAAGAGAAGGCCTCCTCCACTGATCTGTGCTGACTCGCTGAGTTATTCCTTCACTTTGTCCCTGCGCTCGCATAAAAGCTCTATTTCAAGAGAGGCTGTGTCGCGAACTTTCCCACAGTTTGAAGCGACTCTCCGTAAATGACACCTCGGAGTCGCTCGGCGACCCCGCCGCTGCTTTGCTTGATGGATTCGGTGTATTTTTAGCCGGGCCCAAAAGAGACAAACGCGGCACCATTTACCATCGACGAAACGGTGACACAGTTTGACAGCTCGGCTCCGTCTCCTCGTCCACGGTGGGACATGGTTGCACTTAATAGCTAAACGCAGACTCCAGCCAAACAAACCCTTTTTTAGTACCTTTTAAGTCCTTCTAGGCCCAAACATGGAAAAAGTTGCAAACTGCTGCAGAGCTAGCAGGCCACAAATGTGTAAATACGACATTTAAAGAAGTGGCACCACTGTTTGACCAACAACTTTGACTGCTAACATGCATCCAGGCCTCAGCTTGCCAAGCAGTTATCATGAGACTGCAAAACTGATTGGAAGATGAATAAAAAAGTGCACCTTAATCCAGTTTGAGCGTATTTTTAATGCACTAATCCATCATTTCTTATGTCAACTGTGGGTGAAGGTAGAATGTGAAAGGTGCTGCTAATCTCTTTGGAACATTTAGCATCTTTTAGCTCATTGTTTTTGTTTTGGTTCACTTTTGGTTTCAACTACAGCCAGTAATATTTAGTAAAAAAGTACAGAAAAACACTTCAACTCGAGTTTTTTCTGAGAGTTTCTGGGACGTCCTAATAATAAGGAGTTACAGTCGTCCAGCCTAGAGGCTATAATTGCGTGGACTAGTTTTTCAGCATCACTTTGAGACAGTTAATTTTGACAATAAGCTGAAAGAAGACCGTCCTATAGACTTGCTTTAAGTGTGAGTTAAAGGACATATCTTGATTGTAAATAACTCCAAGCTTTCTTACAGTCGTGTTGGAAGCCAATGCAGTGTCATCCAGAGTAAATATCTGGTTAGAAATTGTGTTTCTGGGTGTGTTTAGGGTCAAATACAACAACTTCAGTCCTTTGTGAATATTAAAGAAAGTCATACATGCCTTGAAGTTTGAGTAGCTGATTTGTTCAATCTGGCTTCATACATTAATAGAATTGGGCGTCATCTGCATAGCGGTAAACGTTTATGTAGTGTTTCCTAAATATTATTCACTCAGAGGAGCTGACTTTTTTTTTCCAAGGTAAAAACTACCGGTCCCAGCACAGAACCCTGTGGATAGCTAACTCTTGTGTGCTTGGAGGAATAACTGTTGCCATGAATGGACTGATAAATACGATCAAACTAGTGCCATTCCTTTAATCCCAATGGTATGTTCCAGTCTCGGTCATAAAATGCTGTGATTAGTTGTAGTACACACAGCTCTGAGATACAGCAGGACGAGACAGTCGACTGTCTAATAGCCTCAGACAGTGGATTCATCTCAGTACTTTCACCTGTGCTGTTTTTATGCCATGACGTGCTCTAAATCCTCACTGAAACTCTTCAAACAAACCGTCTCCGTGTAAACGGTTGTACAATTGATTGGCAGAAGTTTTTTCAAGAACTTAAAAAATGAAGGGAATTTTGGATACAGGTGTATTGTCGGCTAAAACACCTGTATCAGGAGTAGGCTTTTTAAGTACAGGTTTGATTACAGCAGCCTTAAAAACCTGTAACATGCTAAGGATAGATTGATCAGATCATTATGAAAGAGCTCATTAAAGAAAAGTCATCCTTGAGCAGTGAATAGGTCTGGCTGACATGTTGATGGTTTAGATGAAGCAGCCACTGATGTTAGTTCATATCATTTAAAACCACCATTAAGCAACCAGCAACCCCCAGGGCTGAAAATTGCAGTTCCTCGAATAGCCTCTTGAGGCTGCCTCTGAAAGCGAGTCAATCCCAGTAGGCCTCCATGTTAAATGTCCAACTTGACAGCAGAAATAAACACAACTACAGCCTGATACAAAAAACTATTTTGGTCTCTACAGTTAATTTTCTCATTCATGACAACTGTACAGAGGATGAATTTTTATATAACTAACCAATTTAAATCATAATAAGACTTGAAATTAATTGTATATAATAGTTATTTTTGGGTTACGCAGGAGTTAGGGCACCACAGTGAGCTTTTACGGGTGGCGTTTTGTCCTTTAAAGTCAAAGTCAATGGCTCTGAGCTGCAAACTTATTCCAGCAAGCTAGTGCTGCAATGGGAACTTGCCATTTGTTTGCATACAGGAAAGAAACAGTCAGGGCATCAGAAAATAGATGATCTGTTCCGAACTTTATGCACATTTTATCATCTTTAATAGCAATGCCATGTAGTACAAAGTTAAGGAGGCATCCAGGAGCAGGACTTCCATTCACCCGAAAAAGCATTTAGCTTTTAAAACTCAGCAGAAGCTCCTGTTCCCTTCACTCCAGTCGTTACATGGTTCACCTGCACAGGTGTTTTCACTTTTGTGGCCTAGGGAGACCTGCTCTGTGGGAGCTTACACAGTGTACTTCAGTTTTTAGGGCAGGACAACCTTAAACTTTTATGTTTCCGCTATAAAAGTTAAGTACGTGGACTTTGGTGGATTTAATTCCCTGAACCTGAGCAGAGCTTTAATCAGGTGCAAGAAAACATGGCAGCTGTTCATGGTGAGGGCTTTTATTTTTAAAAAAGAAATGATTTGTAGTTGAGTATGAGAAGCTGCAGGAGTTAACAACCAACATTTAAAGTTTGAAATTTGTGCTTTTAATGCCACAGATACCCCACAAACACAGATTCGAGGCTGTTTTCGTCGACATTCGGCAGCTGTGGTGGGTTGAGGTCACCTCTGAGTCTCTGTGGTTGGTACTGCCAGTGTGTGCTGCAGTGGAGAGGACATCAGTCATTAGTTAAATGTTGAAATGATGCTCCCCCTAAAGGATAGCCGGCCATTCCGCCTATAACTCTCCCCTCTAGCAGCTGTCAGCGCCGGCGTAATGACTCCCACACACACACATGCAGGAACATACTGGAGCCCTCATATCGTGGCCGTTAATGGGAATTATTACAAGATGCACACAAATTCACCGCCACATTTACCGTAACTAAAAGCTGCCAGTCAAAAGAGGGGAAAAAAAACAATACAATGAATCTGTATTTTCCTTTCGGCTTGCAGAACGGCTTTCCTCCTCTAATTTAATTTCCATCCTTCTCCACACACACACACAGCCAGATATCAGCCATTAAAATCTGAATCCGGGATCCCAAACACCAATCAGCGTTTAGCGAGCACCCAGTTCAGTAACGCTCCCGTAATTGGATTCTCACCCAAAACAGCTGCAAGGAGCGGCAGCAGCAACTCTTTGTCTTTACGGATGATAGGTCTTTTATGCAGATCCGGTGTCAGCTTTACCCTCCCAGTGAACCTTTTTGGGTTGTTGTTTTTTTTTTTTTGCTTATTACGCGACGCAGACTACAAAGCGGCGTCGAGAGGAACGCCCACGCAGACAGGAAGCTGCTATTTCCGTCTGCAGGCCCGGCATTGTTTGCTAATTCACAAAACGCGCCACACGTTGTTTTCATAGCAGCCAAATGAGGCTTTTCAGACTGGGTAGGGCCTTTTACGTAGAGTCTGAGAGATGGACACAGTGGGGAAAAAAAAGCCTCTAGCTGGTGATACTGACTGACGGCTGCATTGTCCGCAACTGCAGGCAATTAGAAGGAAGCCTTTTTCTCAGGACACCGTTTTAGAAATACTGACTGAAGAGCTGCAGTTGTCACCTTCAGTGACTCTAAATGAATCACCAGCTATTTTTCTAATAGCGTCAGCTGATGTAATTATGTGGAGGGAATTAAAAAAAAAAAGAAGGGCAGGATCCAACCACAGCAGAGCCTTAACAAAGTGGATTTCGCAGCCCTGAATGTGAAGTGTTTCCAGGTAACAAGCGCCGACTGTATGAAACGGTGGATGATGCATCACCGCCTCCTCCCACTCTGCAAAAATGAAGCCGAAATATGGGGTAAAGGAGCGCTGCCGTCTTGGTCTGGTGCCATCATTTGCAACCAGATATTTCACTGAATTATCTCTTGCTTCTTCTCCCCGTAATAAAATCCTACATCGGAAAATGTTATGCAGTGTGCTACCTGCAACCCGCTGTACTGCCGACGTAGCGCCAACGTTTCGTGCTGTCTAGTTAATGGGAGGTTAAAAAAAGAAGGTGGAGATGTGCTGACGCTTTTACCTCATGATTTTTTTGGGGAAAAAATATTAGCTGCTTGACGAGGAGTCTACATAACTACATTTTCCCCCATGGATTGGTTGCGCTCAAGCAGCAAGAACAATTAAGCAAACGTTGAAGCTGCAGTTCCTCACATGGCCACTTGGGGCTGGTGAGCTTGGTGGAAAAAAAAACTGCTGTTTTCTTTGAGAATTTACCCATTAAGTCCCATGATACTGAAAAAAGAGACTTAAAAGAATGAAGTATGTCTTTCGTAGTCTGCAGATGAAGGACAAAACATACTGAATGTGTGAGGAATATAAAGCTAAAGGTAGGAGGTGGGAGTAGGGGAAGCACTAACATAGTTCCTAGAACGTACAAAACACTGTGGTTAGTCTGTTGCTTGCATATACAGTGCTTACGTCCTGTTGATACCAAACAAGGGGTTGTTTTTGGTTAAGCGAGTCGAGCATAGGTCAATCATCAAGCTCAGGTCGGACAAAGAGTACAGTGGGAAAATACTACTAAATGAGTCAATCCCCGTGAAAAGAAACCTGAGATTGTTCTTGTTTTGTTCTATCAGTTTATCAAGCTGAACTCCAGCTTGTTTGCCCTTTGAAGAAGTAGCAACCTTCAAGGCGAAAAAATGAAAAAAAAAAAATGCAGTTCCTCGAGTGTCCACTAGAGGCTGGCTGCAACAGTGAGTCAACCCCCATAGACCTCCATGTTAAAATGCCCAACTTTGCAGCTAGAATCACCATGTTTACAACCTGGTACAAAAAACAGTTTTGGTCTCTACAGGTAATTTGTCCCTTCATAACAACCGTACAAGAGTTGATTTTTTACAAAACTCACCCGTTTCAGTTGTATTAAGGGTTAAAGTTACGCATAATTAAGTGAGTAGCCGCTTGGAGGTTTGCATGGCCCACCTCAGCTCCACTCACACTTCACCTTGTTGAGCATTTCTGGACTGGATTATCTAGGAGGAGGCAGGCGCTGCTAACATGGCTGCTCACTGTGCTTCAAAACAGCCTCATTGCTTATATTGTTTGCATTTCACTTTTTGGGTTTAGACAGGAGCGTGTAGAAGTGTCAGACATTGCCCCATTATTACCATATTATTAAAGATTTGTAATATAAAGTTCTACTATTTCCTTTACATACATTTTTCCTTTAGCATTACGAGAAAACTCTCATCATCGTCTCCATTTTCTGACCACCCCCTCCCTTCCCTTCCATGGAGCCCCTAATAATAGAAACACTAACATTAGCCTGCGAAGATTAACCATGAGTGCAGCACACGCGTGACACAACATCCCCGGAATATGAAATAAATATCCTCCACGCGACGGTCACACATGTCATCAAATATTAAAATATTCCATATAAATTAGGTGGGAGGGTGATAAACGGGAGGCATTTGAGCTGCTTAATGCTCCACCATATCTCTGTGATGTATTGGACATAAGTAGTTATGTTAATGAGGTCATTATTTAAGCTAATTCGCATTCATTAGCAAATAATTCTATGTCAGCACACTTGTCTTCCCCACAATGGCCGGTATTAATGGGGAGCTCTGCATCTTCACTTATTAAGGAGTTACAGGAGGAAAATCGCTCTCTGCTCATTAATATCTAAATTTATCCGGTGAGGTGTTTCGGAGTCTAATCAGTTCGTCGACTCCGCTCAACACCGGGATGAAGTTTTATCGTGTTCCGGCAGAATCTGCATAAACGCGAGCGGAGGAATGTGCCCGGACAGAATGCGGCTTCAACTTCACCTTCACCAGAGCATCACTGGGATTTAGATGCTCGGCGGCGGTCACTTTTAGTTATGTATTTTTCTTTTTTTTTTGGTGTATATCCATTTTAATAAACTGATTTTTATATCCCTGCAGCCCTTCCTGCCTCCGTCCTCATCGCCTGCAGCGCTGGGATGCTAAAAGTCACTCAGGGGTCGGCCGACTTATTCACATTCATGCGCCGCTCCGTTTGTTGGGAGTTTTGACGAACAGGGGCGCCAGCTTGGTTCACGGGAACATTTGACATGCCGGTGCCAATTAGGTCCAAAACCTTCCCTCAGGACTCACACACACACACACACACTCGCACATAAACACCCACGACCTTCCCCGAGGCCTCCAGCTGTTTGCTGTATAATGAACACTGTGAAAGTGGAGGAGGGAAACGCTGCTGCTGCTGTTGCTACCTGAGCATTTGATCTAACAGCGGAGATGTTCGTGCTACAAAAAGCATTTTAAATGTACCTGGGATCAAAAACAGAAAGTCGAGCAGATGCTGATGTCTCAAATAATAAACCAAAAGTTACGCTATGGTTTGTTTGCACTTGGGAATTCTCGCTGTGACCCGGCTCTGAATCCGCTTTAATGAGGTGCATTTTTGTTTGCTCGGCTCGGCTGTTCTGTTAAACTGTAAATCTGCTGCGGTGTCCCGACACACTGTGTAAATATTTCTCTCCATACTGTTAATGCTTGTTTTTCTGTTTGTACGTGCAGAACGGACTGTATCGCTGCAGACAGCAAGGCTTCTCTGTCTTGACCCCGTAACATTCTTCTTTTATTTAAGGAGAGTTTGGGTTTGTTTTGGGTTTTTTTTGGCTTTGAGATCAAAACTTTTTCAAAAGCAGTAAAACCCACACTTAGTCAGTTCAATACACTCTGAGGTTTTGCACCCTCAGTATGTCCAGCAGCTCCTGGAGGCTGGTGTGTTTCGCACGGAAGCAAAAAACAACAAGTCGAGTAGAACATGCTCATGAAGGAATTTAAAGTCTGTGTACATATCTGCGATGGATGGAGTCAGATCTACACCACAAGGAATCACAGTTCTTATAAAAAAGCATGGTGGTGGCAGCATCATAATGTGAAGCATGGCAGTGTAAGCATCATGATGTGGAGCATGGTGGTGGCAGCATTATGATGTGAGGCATGGTGGTGGCAGCATCATGATGTGAGGCATGGTGGTGGCAGCATTATGATGTGGAGCATGGTGGTGGCAGCATCATGATGTGAGGCATGATAGTGGCAGCATCATGATGTGAGGCATGGTGGTGGCAGCATCATGATGTGAAGCATGATTACAGCATTATGATGTGAAGCATGGCGGTGGCAGCATCATGATGTGAAGCATGATTACAGCATTATGATGTGAAGCATGGCGGTGGCAGCATCATGATGTGAAGCATGGTGGTGGCAGCATCATGATGTGGGGATGCTTGCTTACAGCAGACACTGGAAAGCTTGTAAAGGTAGAGGGTAAAAATAATGTAGCAAAGTAGGCTGTGGGGAAATCCTGGAGGGCAACCTGATGCAATCTGCAAGAGAACTTTGACTTGGCGATACAATGACCTGAAGCACACAGAAATGGTTTAAAGTCAACAAGGTGAATGTTCTGGGGTGGTCGAGTCAGAACCCAGACCTCAATCCATCTGAGAATTTGTGGTTGAACTCGAAATGAGCCGTTCACTCATTGAAACCTGGCAGAGCTTTAGCAGTTTTTCAAATAAGAATGAGGTCAAATTGTCCAGATGTTCAAGGCTGATAGAGTCAAATCCATACAGGCTCAATGCTGTAATTACAACCAAAGGGGCATCTACTAAATACTGACTTGAAGTGGGTGAATACTTCTGCTGCTATTTATATTACATTTCATATTTTTGATGAATTGACATCACTTTGTGGAAATCTGTATTCACTTAGACATGAAAAATATCTTTTATTTGGGTAAATTCTTGTCAAAAATTACAAATCATCATGCAATGTTGAAAAGCAATAAAAGGTAGGAACATCCAAGGGTGTGAATATTTTTTATAGGCACTTTCTGTAAGTTACACAAGATGTCTGTATGCAAATTAGTGTATGAAGGAAGTCTTGTGGGAATAAGCCAGCGAAGGAACCGTGAAGCGGATCCTTCCTCAGGTTATCTCGTGTTGATTTATAATCAAAATGCTAAGTGTAGCCTTTAACTTTGGATATTTGAAGTAAATGAATGCCTCTATCGCTTACACAAATGGATGATATGAAATTCTAACCTACAGGTAAGGCGATGGCTTGCGTGTAGTTATAATCAAATAAGCAGAAAACAGATGAACTGAATATTTCGCGTATTGAAATGTGACCCAAGTCGCTGGATGTGCTGAAGAAAAGTGCAGAATGACGCCAGCCTTGGCCTTTAATCTTTACACTGGCGGATAGATTACGCTCCACCAGATATATCAAAGGCTTTCAAGGCTGTTTGGAACGTTTTCAAATCATCAAATGCTATTTCAACTTTTGCGTCACCACCGCGAAAGGTTTCAAACCAGTGACCTCGACTAACCGGCTTCTCTCCAGAGCTTCTGTTCCCATTTTTAGCTCGGCGCGCTGCTTAAATGAGCTCGACCTGACTCAACCTGCTGCACCCCGCCGCGGAGGCCACTCATGAATATTTTAACAGAAGTTTGCTTATTGCACAATGAACTGTGCTCCCCGTCGCTCGGAGCCACACGCATGCAGGCGCTCATGCGTGAAGCCGAGCGAGTTCAGGCGCACATGCACACACAAGTGGACATGCGAGAAGATGTAGCCTCCGTCGCGCTGTAAGTACAGGTATACGTACCCACATAGACACGCAAGAAAGTCGTCACACACCCAAACAGCACACACACACACTGTAATCTGATGACTTTGGATGCTAATGAGCTGTTGTGGTGTTTACCCGACACGCATGGCGGGTGTCGCATGGGGGCAACGCCGCCTGCTTTTAATGATGTTTATTTGGCACACGTCTGAGGAATGAACGGAGGGTGGAGGAGGGGTGTGTGCGTGGCAGATGTTTAAGATGAGGGAGGGAACGCATCAGGCAGAAATCTCCCGCAGATCTCCGAGAATGTCACGACCCAAGTGCTCCGAGAACGAAGGAAACACGACCAGCGCTCGCATGTTTCTAATTGTCATTCTCTCGTCTCGCCGGCTGCTGAAGCATGTTTGCCTCTTTGAACACAAGCGCATTTGTTAGGTCATCAAAGAGCGGGGCTTCAGCTCGCATTAATGTTTCCGCGAGCTGAAAAGAGTGAAACCAACCCTGGAGATAATTAGAAAGTGCAGCCTGGATTCTTCTCGAGACGCGAGTAAATCTTTTAAAAGAGTTGTGTTTGCATATCGAGGTTGGCAGGTTGGTAGAGGAATGGACTGGGCCAGCGCGTCCTTGACGAAGACGAGGGAAGTTTTAATTTTGAATGGAGGAGCTCAAAGGGTTTCTCTAGTTCATGTTAAAAGAAAAACTTGTGAATTTTTCATTTGAGTACAGCAGCTTTCAAGGCAAAAACATAAACCTTCGTTTTTCAACATGATGAACGCTTTTATTTGATTAACCTTGTGATATCTACATTATTACCCATTTACTGTACATAAAGATCGGTGAGTTTTGAATCTCAATGTGTTACCTTCAGCATCACATGACTCCTCATAACTCCAAAAATAAGCAAAGAGGTGGAGCGCAAGTGGAGCAACCTGGTCTCCATAATGTTCCCATACAATAAATTGCATTCTCAATTACTTTTTGGAGGAAATGTATTTTCTGTCAAATTTGTTTGTAACATATCACAAATAAGTTTCTAATGAATGTGTCTTTGTCTTTTTTGCTTCTATTTTATTGCTTCCCTGTGGCTCTTCTTCAACAAATCAATCATACATTAGATGGGGCGGGACTTGTCACCATGGTAACCAAGGAAATAGCAGAAGCATGTAGTCAATAATTTGGACTTTAACCATAACCATGATGTTTTTTTCTAACTAGATATTTTAAGGCCACTCACAAGTAAAATCTTTTATTATTATTATTATTGTTATTTCAGACTTTCCTGTTACATCACACACTTGTTGCTTAAAGCTGCAACACCCTTAATTTTGCAAAACTTTAAGCCTTCAATACAATTTCAATGGATAAGTTATGCAAAAATTCCCCTCCTGCACAGTCGTCACAGACAAGGAAATTAGCTATAGAGACTGAAACTGTTCTTTGTATCAGGCTGTAAACATGTTTATTTCTGCTGTGATGTTGGACATTTTAACATGGGGCTCTTTGGAGGTTGACTCGCTTTTGCAGCCAGCCTCTAGTGGCCACTTGAGGAACTACATAAACATGGTGGCTTAATTTTTCAGGTTGCCTTCTTTTGCTCTCAGAGAGCCTTAGTTCTTAATGAATAATGATTAACTTGTTTGACGAAAGTCTAAGACGCCCTTTGGCTCCATTTTTTGGTGCATTATTAGGCATGAGGCAGACATTAAAAGAAAGGCTGTGGCATTCAAATCAATGATTTATTGGTAATAAACGGCTTTAAGTGTTCAAGAAAACATCTTCGACACTCCTACACCACCAGCCTGGCAGGTTGGGTCTGTGGATTCAACCTACAATCTACAGTACGGACCTGTGACAACACGCAAATTTGCAAATAATACAAAAATCCACCCCCTTTAGATGTTGTGAACGACGGAATTAGCTGTAGAGACTAAAACTGTTCTTTATACCAAGCTCTAAATGTGTTTACTTCTGCTGTGAAGTTCGACATTTTATCATGGAGCTCTATGGACACAAGCTCGCTTTTGGATCCAACCCCAAGTGGCCAGTTTAGAAACTGCAGATCGTGGTGCCTTAATTTTTCAGCCCTGGATGTCACCACTTGGCAACACCATCCTAATAATCATCAGCAACCTTAGTCCTTCATAACATGGATTTCACAAGGTGTTGGAAACATTCCTTTGAGATTCTGTTTAACAGAAGTTTGAGATGTGTTTTCCTGTTAGGCTTTGGCATTAAAACCATGATTTGATTGGTATTAAATGACTCAAAGTGTCCAAGTCAGGTTGGGTATGTGGATTCACCCTACATTTTGCAAGCCCCAGCGGAAATCCAGCTCCAGCAGACCAGGATGTGTTTTTCCAGGCTCCATTTATCCAGTTCTGGTGAATCTGTGCCCACTACAGCCTCAGATTTCCATTCTTGTCTGACAGGAAGTGGACTTTAATCTGATCTTACACTGTTCCCCTTTCGCCTCGAGGTTTCTGAGCTACCTTTCTGCTCGCCACAGATGTAAACAGTGGTTTTCTGTCATCTCCAACCAGCCTGGCCATTATCCTCTGACCTCTTTCATCGTTTCCTTCTGCAGAACTGCTGCTTACTGGATGCTTTAGGGGTTTTTTCTTTTGCATGAGATTTGTGTTGGAAAATTTCAGGAGATTACAGTTTCAGAGGTAAATGTGATCCCATTTTTCCTCCATTGTGATGTTTGATGTGAACATCATGAAGCGCCTGAGCTGCATCTGCATGATCGCAGCTCTTCTGCCTCGTGATTGGCTGCTCAGATAACGGCAGGTGTTCAGAATAACACTTGATGAGCGCGCACGCCCGATGATCTGATAACGGTCCAATTTGACTGCTTTTTATCTTTTCAACGTTTTATAAAGACGCAGCACATTGCTTTGGAGAGAACAAGCGAAGAGAGCAGCATCTGCCGGCGCGTTACATCAAAGGTCACGGCTATCTGACGGCGGATCTCAGTGTGTGTGTGTGTTTGCAGTCCAGTGTGCTGCTGCGTGTCACCGGGAAAATCACTGGAAAGGCTGATGAGAGCTGCTGGTTGTTGGCACCTTAATTTCTGCTGTCCTCCAGAAGGACGGAGGACGGAGAGTGTGTGTCATTGTGTGTGTGCTCTGACAGGATATATAGATAGTTGATGTTCTCTCCCTCAATGACTAGTTTGAATGCAATGCAAATGAGAGCATATGGACACGTTCTACAAACAGTCTAAAGCTGCTCTAATCAGTATTTTTATTTAACTACGTACAAGGTAAAAAGTGTCACTAATAATCTGTCTATGGAGCAATTCGGTGTCTTTCAGCTCGATGTTTCATTTCAGTTTTACCTCCTACAACTCTACTGTATTTGTTTACACTCATCAATGGTGTTTTCAGATGTATGGAACAGCTGTTTTACACTCAAAACCTCCAGTAAACCCACTGAAGTCTGAGTTCCTGCACTCTTAGAAGTAGAAGAACCTCAAAAAGCCTCATGGGGTCCTCACGACTGCCGTGGTGGAAGACCCTCTATAGTTCAAAATGCAGTCCAGGTTACTCAAGGAACCTCTCAGGAAGGTTTTTCAAAGACCTACTTTGCAGCGTTTGGGGTTCCATTTTGAACTCTATTAAAAATAGTTTAATCTCAGACCGAAATGGAGCATTAAAGTACTATATACATATACATATACTATATACATGTTGAAATACTGTGAGTTTTAAAAATGAAAGGACTAAAAACAACGTGTAAATGCACCTAACTCTACAGATTAATGCCCCAGGAGCCCCTTTTTGAGGGACTGCTGGGGCAACCCTTTCTCTGAATTGAGGTATTAAAGGTTTCGTCCCGATGTGGGCAGTTTCCTTGCATATCTCCAGAGTTCCTTTAGGTAGCTCCCCAATCCTGAAAGAGTGGCGAGCTCGTGTAGCTTTTTGAGGATATGGAGTTCCTTAAACCTTGAATGTACACTCAGCTGTAGACACCAGAGAATGCTTTGAATTGTACAACTTCCCAGTCCGCTTGGAGGACAGCTTTGACATAGTCCATGGAGCATGTGCGCCATTGTTCTTGTGTAGATGAAAATTTTGGGCAGCACATGTTCATCTGCAGAGAACAAAACTTATATCACGTTACATATGAGACCCTAGAAGTCTGAATCTGTGTTGTTATGACTGGTGTACTGCAGCTTCATGGTGGAAATGTTTAGGTGTGGTGTTCACTGCTTATTTCACTCATAACGTGCTTCTCAACTTCAGTTAACAAGGTAAAAAAAACTTGACTTTCAACAGAGGGGGTCTTTAAATTTTCACCTTTAATGCCACAAACACCCTTTTCTACTTTCTTAAGCTGGTGTTTTGTTTTATCACCATTATATTTTATTTTTTATGCATTTCCTACTTGTTTCACCTGCTGGTCTGGTTGACCTACTTGTCACTTTCTCCTCACAGGTGTGTCTGATTTACTGCTGATTGTCAGATGAAGAAGTGGTTCTAAATGTTTCATGAAGCTTCACACCAAAATGCAGATTTCTCAGCACATCAGTTTTAAATAAAACATCAAAAAGAAGAAGAAACGATGTTAGAAGATCTTTTTATTGTTGCAAGAGACATGCTGTTTTCTCTGTACATCTTGCAGATAAAACAAACACTTGGCAGTTCTTCTCAGTGCAGGAGCAGCTCCACACCTGTGTCCCCTCATGAGCCAGTTCAGCTTCTTTTGTTTCTATTGGTCAGTTCGACCTCAGCGAGTCTGATGATGGAGATAAAAGCACACCTGAGGCTGCTGCTCTGGTTCTTCACTCTGTGTCAGTCAGTGAGGATGAGCTGAGATTCGTGGGACTGTGTTGTGGCTTCTTAAGATGTCAACTCTTCCTACAGTTTCTTTTGCCTTTTGTTTATTTTTGAGCTGCTAAAAAGCAGAAAAAACATGTTTGTCCCATTCACATTACGTTAAGCATTTTCTAAAATGCTGACAGTTCATCCACTCAAAGCACAAACTGCCTTAGTTAAACCCCAAATACTGAGATGACTACAAGCAAGGAAGCCTCTTTTTTATAGCAGGTGATCAATGAAAACATAAAAGAGGTGGCAAGAATATCTACACATATTCTTTTACCACTGAGTAAAAGCAGCGCAGGTGTGTTTGAATTAGGTGGTACCAGACATACTGTATTTAAAGAAAATTTAAAGGTCCCATATTGTGCCCATTTTCAGCAAATTATTGAAAGCGTCACACAACCCCGGAATGTCTCTTTATTTATCAGCCTAAAACATCTTGTTTATGCTTCTTTACGCCTTGACTCTATAAAACCTGGATTTATCTCTGCTCTAAATGGACTGTTTCAGTGTCTGTAGCTTTGAATGCAGCTCTGATGCTGCTGTCCCCGCCCCCTTCAGGAAGAAAACTCTCCCTGCATATGTGATTTACAGCATTGAGCATGACAGTTTTTTTTCATTTCTACTAAATGTCTCTCTGAGCGATCATTTTACATGGAAATATTGTCAAATTCACTGCACAGCTGTTGTTTTTAACTCATTTAACATGACTTTCAGACAATGTGGCGGTTACAAAATCAGTAGACTAGTGCTGCAGCTTGGAAATGCCCCCGACTGCAGGTTAACGCGTAGTCTTCGGTAATTTTTTTGACATTTAGTTGGCTGTTTGATAACAAAAACAGAAAATGTGTAAATGAGAACATCTTTATTGGAAACCTAGCTGTATTGAAATACAGTTTATGCGAGCACAGAGAGCAGGAGCGAAGTAAACGGTTAACTTGGTTTCAAGTCAGTCTTAAACATTCAACCATCTTTAACGGTCCCTTAGCTTTACAGCTTCTACAGAGTTCTAACCTGTGGCTATACAATTAAAGCTAACGGTAACATTAGTCGGATTAGCCGGGCAACCTGCTAGCACTATGAATTTTCCCATTGTTGTGGTGACGTTGCCATCAAAAAATGAAGTAAGCCACTGGATCTTGAGTTCCTTGGATGTCTGGAATGCATGAAGACTCTTTGTGTTCACTCTCGCAGCCAACAGCTGAACATCTGGTGCGTTTTGCTTCTCATTGAGGCCTTTCAGAGTTAGGGGTGGACTGTGAGGCAATCTCTTCACATGCTATAAAATCTACAAAAGACAACAATAAAAATGGATTTTCACCATGTGGGACCTTTAAAGAAAATGATGCCTAACTGTCTTAACTTTTTAAATGTCTCATCCAGACTAGTAGAGTTTTTTGTAGTATACAGACTCAATGTTTTATCATTTTTTTCTCCACTCAAGTGTCAAATTAAAGCTATTCCCTCTTCTATTTGCTGTCATTTGGGGTAACGGAGAACTGCAGCTTTAGATTTCACATCCACTACTGTCCATCTTTGTTTTGTCTCCCCTCTCTCTTAGTAATCAAACCAGATAACAGAGGCTCCTCACACCTTGCCTCTATTCATCTTCTTCCACCTCATTTTCTTCCTTCCTTCCTTCCGTCCTGACACTCCAAGTTATTTCCCAAGCTTTTTTTTTTTTCTGTCTGGGTTTTAATTACACAAAGTCTTTTGAGTGAGAGGGTTGTGGTGCATCACAGAGCTGGAGGTAATCATAATGTGGTTATTCATGTCACATCCAAAGGAAGGAAGAAGGTAGGTGGAAGTAATTGAGTCCGCTGCAGTCTCGCAAGCCTCTGCTGCTGCTGCCAAAGGGTAATGAGCAGAAGTATTGTGTGGATGTTTATCAGCCTGTCTATCCATATGTTTCTGTGTTTACCTGTCCATCAATGCGACTGGAGGAAGGAATCAAAGTTGCTCTGTGTGGTGTTTTTTGAAGTTAAATTAATCGCGAGAGTTTGGGAAAAGAAGATCCAACAGAATATGTTGCGCGTGTGGCACGGAAAGAAGGAGGAAGTAGCTGTGTTTTTACAGTGCATTTGCTAATTACGTTTGAACTGTTAACAGAAACAGCATCAGCTTCTCCTGAGGCTCAGACAGTCCTTATTATAGGACTGTTAGGATGAAAACATACCGTAGCTCTTAAATGCTAAACACACATACAGCATGTAAGGAAACTGAATCTGAGGTTTATTAAGTCAACAAATTCTCACACCGACTCAGCCGTGGACAGTCTAAATAAAGTTAAAGGTTCCCTTGAGGCCAGATTAAACAGAAAAATACTCCTGGTTTTAATGTGCGATCTGTATCTGGCTATATTATGTACTTAATAGCATCCAATCCATTGATCTCTGCATGTAAAAAGGCTATTACAAACATTGTTGATTGTGCCCGCAACTCCACCTGATCTCATTCTGCAAATTGATTAAGCAGCGCTGCCCAGCTCGTCATCACCCATGGTGAATCTCAGGCCAATGGAGGAAATGTTTGAGTATGGAATTTATTCTTTTCTAGCTTTTCCATTGCTAACGTCACTGCTGCTACCTGCCGCTTTTATCAGGCTTGCTAAGGTTAGCAGTGAGCAACGTATTGGACCAAGACCATACAGGACTGATATAGAAGATGCTGTCTATCCGAGATGATGTAGAAGCTGAAAACCTCCCTGTAACCGGGAGATAAGACTGGGGTGGTTCTTCAAGGCTGTGGCAGGACAGACACGCAATGAAGAGCATCTCTGCACAGACCATTAGTTGAAAAAGCGTTGCCTGAGCGACCACACCGCCAAATTTCACCAGATCTGCTGCATCTTTGACTCTTCCTGAGCTGCTTCCTTCTGCTGGGTGTGGAGTTCATCTAACCTCTTAGTCCTCAACACTCAGTGTCCTTGTCATTACAAAATAGAAATCGGTCAAAGCTACTAACTTGAAATGAGATGAAGTCTTAATATTCAATGTTGCTTTTAAACATTGAATCATGGTCAATATAGTTTGTCGTTGTTGACAATAAGAAAGACTCTTTCCTGTCGAAGTGAAAGCAGATTCCTACCAGAAGATGTCAGTTAAATACAAAATATGAAATACCATCTACAAGCCATTTAGGATCTGCTGCCACCACCATGCTTCACACATGATGCTGCCACCGCCATGCTTCACACATGATGTTGCCACCACCATGCTTCACACATGATGCTGCCACTGCCATGCTTCACACCATGATGCTGCCACCAATATGCTTCACGTTATGGTGCTGCCACCAACATGCCTCACATTATAATGCTGTCACCATTATGTTTCACACATGATGCTGCCACCACCATGCCTCATACCATGATGCTGTCACCATGATTGATGTCATGATGCTGCCATTATCATGCCTCATGTTATGATGCTGCCACCACCATGCCTCATGTTATGATGCTGTCACCACCATGATTCATGTCATGATACTTGCATCATCATGCCTCATGTTATGATGCTGCCACCACCATGCCGCACATCATGATGCTGCCACCACCATGCTTCACAGTGTCGATGGTGTGTTTGTGATGATGTGCAGTGCTCAATTTGGTCTCGTCATCAAACCAAAGAACCTTCTTCCAGTTGACTTCAGTCTCCCACATCTTCTGGCAAACTTTAGTCGATATTTAAATAGTTTTTTCAACAGTGTCTTTCTCTTTACCACTCTCCTATAAAGCTTTGACTGATGAAGAACAAACAACAGTTGCTGTATGAACAGTCTTTTTCATCTCAGCTGCTGAAGTTTGTAGCTCCTCCAGGGGGAGTCATAGGTGTATTGGTGTCTTGGTGGCCACCATCATTAGTCACTTTCTTCCAACGTCATTGTGTTGA
This sequence comes from Dascyllus trimaculatus, assembly GCA_024666655.1. NCBI lineage: Eukaryota > Metazoa > Chordata > Actinopteri > Pomacentridae > Dascyllus > Dascyllus trimaculatus. The sequence goes on from CM045465.1 coordinate 8,253,567, forward strand.
AGTCACTTTAAAGAGGGTAACAACTTATGCAATGACTTATATTACATTTTTTATTTCAGATTAACCGACATTACTTTGTGGACATTGGTCCTAGATGGCTCCGAGAACTAGATGGACATTTGTCACTATTTTGCACTAGCAGGAGTCACTTGTTGAGCTGAGCAAATGTATGATGTGGCCAGCCAACGCAGCTCAACTCCTACCAGCTTTCTCAGGCAAGAGGTCTATTTTCCAGAGTCTTGTGGAAAGGCGCTGACAGATTTAACTAAAAGTAGCCCTCGACATCCTGAAATTTTGGATGAAATCTGTTCCAGTGAAGCCCCTCATGTCACAGCCCCACCTCCCCTGACTCCAGCACACAGCTCCATAGCAACGTAGCAGCCGCGGCTCCACAAAGAGCTATAATTAAAAATTTGTCTCTCCTCACCCTCATTATGATCTGCTCACGAATTCACTGACTTCCACCGCACTCTGACTCATGAATAAAACCATAACCGCTGACTTCAGTGACTTCCTTGTTTGTGTGATGTCTTTGTTGTTGCTCTTTTAGACGTGTGGGCCAGTTCAGGGCCATGACCTGTTCACACGGGAACCTGAAAATAATCACATTTTGAAAAATGATGTGAAATATTTGAGAAACATCAGCATTGAGCACCACCTGTGAAGCAACCCTTAGTATGAGGCTACTACTGGAAGGCCTTGGAAGCTGCACCACAAGCCAGATGTTTGCTGATGTCGGTGTGCCCTCCTTATCTGCTGTAATCCAACATTTTACATATAAATATATGTGCAAATTACTTTATCTTGACTTCAATCAATCCTGAAATGCGTCAGTCATGTTAAAGTCCATATTATGGAGTCACTGGCATAAAGTCTTATAAAATCTAATAAGAAAAGAAAAACCTGGTAGTCCTTTAAAGCTTGAGAAATATGTATTTGGAGTGCTACATGTCTGCGTGGATGCAGGTTTCTCTCGCTTCTTGAAGAGGAAACTTGGCCTCCATACTTTCATCTCTTCTTTGTCGTCCATCAATGGAACCAGACGCTTTTGATGACGTAGGAGCTTCTCTCAGCTCCACTCGGCTGTCACGCAGAGATGGTTTTCGGAGTGTTGTTCTGCACTTGACACACCACTTTAAAAAGAGCCTTTATTGCTGTGGATGTCACTGAAAAGCACAAAGAGAATAGTGCTTCTTGTTGGAGTCCAGATGGGTTCGATTCTTACCTGCTCATGCGGCTTGTACACAGCAGATCAAAGAACCAAATATCATTATTTCACACGGTGGCTACAATGCAAAGTCAGTCTTTTTCGAGTATCAGTGCTTCAAAGGTAATCCCACCGGTCTGGAAACTCCTTTGGACTTCCAGCTCGCCTGCAAAACCAAGCAGAGCAACTGTTGTGTTGAGATTCTCGCCTCGTCCACAAATGAGGAATTCATGTCATTCACGTCAGCCCTTGTTTTCCATGCATGTGAGCCGCGATGACGTTCGCCATTACTCGCATGGTGGAATCTTTCAAACTCCCAGCGGATCACAGTCATCCAGGCTGCGTCTGATGCAGTTTATATTTAGAACTAAAGCCTGCAGACAGTGAATTTCTCCTCTAGGTATTTTTTTTTAAAACAGGGTTTTTCCCTTCTTTGTTTAAACATGAAACCTGCATCCACATGAAAATGCAAAAACACAGTTGAAGCCTTGTCAAGAGGAGGCCAAACCAACCGGCGCTGATACAAGCCAAACCCTAAAGGCGAATCAGACACTGTAAATAAGGCTGTTACCGGATCACAATACCAATAATGGACTGATTCTGACGCTAAGACTGATATGTAAACATGGAAAAGGCCTGTTAGCAAGGTTAGCTCTGCCACTTTTTTGGCTGCGTCCCCCATTGCACAAAATCACCTGGAAACAAAGGAAGTAAAAAAACTCTCTTCTACCTGTCAATGCTTCAAATGGAGTCTCTGAATATGTTCTTCTTGGAAGGAGTGTTCCAAAACATCCATTTTCAATTACTTAAAACTGTGTTTGCCTGTGGACCAAAGGCCAAAACGTATGGAAATGCCTACGTTTTTTAAGATCCCCACTATGTACATGGGTCTAGTGCCTCACATTAATGGTTTCTCACTGCTGATGTAAACTGTCAGCAGTCTAATATTCTCTCCTTGTAAGCAAACAGGAATACCAGAATGAATGTGTGCTGGATGCTGTGAAACTTATCTGTTCACTGTCGTCAGTTCAGCCCAAACCAGCAGGACAAAAGTTTATTTGACTCCACAAGGTGTGAAAAAGTCTGAGCCGACAGAGTTCTTCAATTACTCTGCTAGCAGGAGGTTTGAAACGGCATCGACACATGAAATTAAACGTGTAAATAATCCAAAATACCGCTAAAATTCCAATAATAGACTGTGAGTTTACAAGTCTGATGAGAAATAACATTCAAATCCTGTAACTGTGAATAACCATTAAAATTCATTTTTTAAAGAGAATGAAAATTCTAACAAATAAAAATTAAACTAAGAATATATTTTATAATTTTGTCAGTATTTCCTTATATTGGCCAAATTATATTTATTAGATGAAACTGTTAAACTCGAGTTAAAAACTGTAAATATATATTCCATAAATTAGATTAAAAATAGTGATAATTATATGGAAAAATAAATACTGGTTCTGTAATTTTTACATAGATTTGATTGTAAATAGGAGATTATGTATAATTGCAGAAGTATTTGCAACAAAAATGCCCCAAACATATTTATTATTATTAATATTAATATTATTATATTACTTAGCAAAAAATACACATGATCTCCAGCAAAAACTAGGGTTAGAAAATTTATTTTAATAATGCAAAATTATGTATAAACATTGATAATCTGTATAAATACCATGTATCTATCTATTTATATTGTATTGTCATTATTTGTGGTAATTTCCTGTTTTTAGACATGTACACATCCTTCAATAAACAATAAAAGCCAAAAAATCTCATGTAAAATTAGAAAAAAATATTTTTAATTATTAAAAATTGATGTATAGCTATAAACATTGACAATCTAAGTACAGTTGTATCATTTTATACATATTATTTATGTATTTATTATTAATAATATTATTGTCATCATTAGTGGTAATTTCATGTTTTTATACATGTAAATATCCTTCAATAACCAATAAAAAGCCACAAAATCTAATGTAAAAGTGGGGAAAAATATTTTTAATTGTGAAAATGACTGTATTTTTTATGAGATGATTATTTTTCTGTAATTTTACAGTATTTTTTTTTACATTTTCTACAATAAATGTAAAAAGAACAAACAAGCAAAGCACACATTTTGGTGAGTTTTTAGCTACAAAATTAATTAAGCCTTGTAAAAATAAATAAATAAATCTTGTTTATTTACATTTGCTGTGTTTGTATGAGATGGTTATTTTCTGTTATTTTACTTTTTGGCACCTCAGCTGCTGGAATGTTAGATTTTCTGTGGTAGTTTTTTTTCTGCCAGGAAAACCCACACAGTCTAAAATATCGTTAAAAAATGTCAGATGTCACATTTACCTCCACCTTTCAGCTGTAAGTCGTTCTCAACCACACCCAGCAGTGTCGAAACATCACACCAACAAAGAGGATCCACAAACACAAACCGTAGTCGAAGTCAGAAAATGAATTCCTTCCACACTTTCGAGCCAATCTCCGGATATTTTTTTTTTTTTTTTTTGCACCAATTAAATTTTTCTGAACAAATTCAAACAACCCCGTCTTCTTTGTGTCCCCTGATCCTCCGACAATGTGTGCTCGAGCCTTTCAGCGAAAAGAGAAATAGGTATTGATTTTTCAAAACTACGCTCCCATTTCAAAATTACCCGAGGATCTTTTGTCGTGAAGCCGCCGAAGTTTGGAGGAGAATAACTTTTGGAAAAAAAAAAAAAAAAACCCTTCCACTCTGGCACAGTTCTTTTATTTTTTTTTGCTGACTTTCCTGCTTCCTCTGAGTCACATAATTACACGTCATTTTGATGTCGGAGCCGGTGATGTGCTAATGAACAGTCCTGAGAGCTTCCCGTCAGCTTCCCTCAATGTACATATTAGGCCTGCTTCTATTTAACAAGTCCCTTTGGACACGAGCCTCAGCAACATGCTTCATCTCGTCGTGTCCTTCCACCAGACATGGACTATATGTACCACTGCCTTCCTCTGCTTTAATAGAACCTCTTCAAATCTGTTTGTATTTGCCTTTAAAACTCCACCTTATCCATTAGTTGTGCATCTTTTGCTCTCTCGTTTCTGCAAATTTACCTTTTAAAATCACCTCTAATGCTTCGTTTCATGATGACACCTTTTGTCATCTTCCATTTTGCTCCCCTTCTTGTATTCGCTCATAATGACCCCGTTTCATCACCCTCTTTCCCGCCCGATTGCGACGCAACTTCCAGATTACAGCGATAATGATTTATTGATGTCCAAACTGCACCGGCCAGCACCTTCTCTTCATCTTTTTGTGCTCTTTTGTGTCTCCTACAAAGCCTTAGTCAGGAGTGGATTGCACCGAGCGGTCAGCTATTTTCGCATCTCTGGGCGACGCGGCGCTGATGATGGTGATAAACGATCTAATCCGGAGAAGACCAACATTTCACTGCCGCCTCCGAGCAGCAAATGAGACAATCATCTCCTCATATTTACGCCTGCGTTGTGATTTAGTGAAGCCGCACACTTGGGGCAGCACACCTTCATCATTACGGGAGTCGGCGTTGGTCTGTGCCAATGTAAATATGTATATTAGGAAGCCACTGCAAGGAGTTTCAGCTTTAAACTCTTCACTTTGTTGCTTTATCGCCTCATCGGTCCTCCTAGAATGCTTGTGCAGACCAGAAATTTAAAGCATGACTGAGCATTAGGGGATTTATTGCTTAATTTGCGTGTTATTTTCATAATCTACCATCTTTTTTAATGAAAATGCAACGCAGAAATGAGGAAAGCTGCACCATCATTACCTCTTCCTTCCACTTGATGGCAGTATCAGAACACAGCAGGGTTAATCGGCCTTCTTCAAGCCTGCATGCAGCACATGTATGTCCTTACAGTTGTCAATACTGTAGCACTGGGTCACGGTCATTCATCTGGATAAAACTCGGAATGGTGAACTCGATTTTCGTTAGCTGCAGGTTCGCACATTAATTCTGCAGCTTTCAGATCACATTTTTCGAATGCAGCACTACTTCTGCTGCTGCTGCAATCAGATCTGGAAGGTCCTGCTATCAAACTGCATTCTAAAAATGTATCTGCAAAATCACTGATTCCGATCTTGCTGCTTAAAATGCACCATATTAGAATACTGAAAGTGACTGAAGTGTCAGTTTAAGTCTGAGTGAAGTGCTGCAGTTGGATGTGCAGGTGATGAATGGCGCTGGGAGGGTTTGTTAGAGGTAATTAATGCTGAGGTTGAAGCGTAAAAACTGAAAGGTGATGCCAGTTGAAGTGATGAAATGTGGAAAAGGTATGGGAGGAAAAAGGCCCGATTTTGAAAAGACGACCTTCTCACCAGAAAAAAATGGCATGTGCTTCAAATACACAAAAATAGTCAAGCTAACGTTTATTTTTACCTTCACATGGGGCTCAAAGTCCACTTTCCTAAGCAAAGACGGTCTGTGTTGACCCTTTCAGCCGCCACATCCTCCTCCCAATGTGGACTTTGTTGTTTTTTCCTCACCCGATCTGCTCTGAAAATCCCCATGACCAGTCAAAATCTCCCGTCATGGGCTGGGAGGCGTCCTAATCAGACGCCTGAACCGCCTTATCTGGCTTCTTTTGACACAAACTCTGCTCAGAGGTCCCCCTAGATGTCCAACCTCCTCTCCATATCTCCAAGGCCGAGTCCAGCCAGCCTTTGGAGAAAAACCCATTTTAGCCAACCTCATTCTTTCAGTCACTACCCAGAGCTCATGACCAGGTGAGGTTTGGAATGTATACCAAGTATCACCTTCCAGCTCAGCTCCTTCTTCACCACGACGGTACGGTAAAACCCCCACTGCCCCCATCCATCTGTCCATCTTCATTTTTCCATCTCGCCCGAACACGATACCAAGATACATCAACTGAACGTCAACCCAGAGGGAGCAGTCTGAGCATCTGTTACCAGCAGAGAACCGTGACCTTAAACTCTCATCCTTACAAACTGCTGCGGTGTTTTATGGGTAAAACCTGGAACTTGGAAAAGCTCATGTCTGGTGTTGTTTATGGCTGAAACCCTGAGATCTTAACGGGTTTGAAGTGTAGCTACCAAAAGGAGTTGGAGCGTCAATTTTAGGCTGCAATGAAGGCAAAGGGTTGGAGTAAAAAGCGTCATGGAAGGCCGATTAGAAAGGTGGTAGAAGTTGGAATGTTACCTGATCATCTCTGGGAATTTCCAAGACGAGACAAGTGGTAGCTTTTCTCCAAGCCCCTATTTCTTGTAGATTATTATAGATCCAAAGAAGATTCTTGTCAGGTTTCTGCATTTTATTTAAAAAGTTTGAGTGTTCTTCTGCCTTCATATGAAAGTCATGAGCCCCTGATTGCAACATGGGGAGTTGTGGACAACAGATGCAAGGCAACAACAACAACATTACAATGGACGTTGCTTTCTGCGTCTAGACACCATCGAGGCTAAACATTTAGCATGCTAACAAGCACCAATTGTAGAAACGCAAAGACATAACTAAAAGGTAAGGCCACCATGTTCCTCAGACATTATAAAATTACAAAGGAAGATTCTACATGACTAAAAGCACATTATATTACTAACAATCCAGCAAGAAATGTACTTCTACGCTCTCCATGATCTCTGAAAACATTGATGAATGTACCGCAACTTGTGGAGTTTCTTATAAAAAAACATAAATGCCACAAGAGGGGGACGTTCAAATGTATTCTTCTTGTAAACACAGTAAATTCGACTCAGTTAAATAAATAATTGAGGCCATACCACCTTGTGGATGCCTGATCCCGTCAGATCTCGGAAGCTAAGCGAGGTTGGGCCTGGTCAGTACCTGGATGGGAGACTGTGAGGGAACCAGGAAGCCTGGGTGGATGCAGTGTGAGAGTGAGTGGTTGGTGGTGGTCAGAGGGGCTGATGGAGCAGACTGGCAGCCTCGCCTCCGTCAGTCTACCCGAGGGCAGCTGTGGCAACATACTTAGCTTACCACCATGGAGTATGGAGTGAATGAATAATGCAATGTAAAGCATCTTTGAGTGTCTAGAAAAGTGCTATATAAAACCAATGCATTATTATTATTATTAATAAAAATTGCTTATTGAAACTGAAATATGAAGTGAAATCCCGAAAAGAGCTGAAGATGTAAAGCCCTAAAAGACAAATGTAACCATTAGAGAAAAAGATGGCAGCTGAAGTGTTGAAAAAAGCATGAAGGAAGTATAATCAAGTGTATATAGGTATTTAAACCATGTGTTTACATGCACCAATCAGGCATAACATTATGACCACCTGACTAATACTGTGTTGGTCCCCCTTATGTGGTCCAAAATATTCTGAACCACTGAGCATGGACAAGAGGACCTCTCAGGGTGTCCTACGGGGTCTGGAACCAGGACGTTGGCACTGGATCCTTTAGGTACTCTGGCTTGTGCAGTGGGGTCTCTGTCAATCCAACTTGTTCCACTGCATCCTGTTGATGATTGATCAGAATGGAGTGTAGGAAGTTTAGAGGTCTAATCAACATGTTGGTCCATTGTCATGTTCCTCAACATGTTCCTGATTGTTTGATGTCTTTGTCATGTGGTGGGGTGCGTTTTCCTACAGGATGTGACCATTCAGAGACAGTCAGATGAGGCAGCTTGCTGGGAACTGCTTTTACAAAAATACACAATGTCTTGATACCAGCTCAGTTTGTTCACATTTCCTCACATAGACTACAGCAATCTCACAAGTGGACTGAAGATCGTCAAATCACTTTCTTCTCCTTCAGTATAAACTTCTGCATTCGCGGTTCTCAGAAAAATACTTCACAAGTGTAAGCACTGACAGGAGCTGAAGAGCACTGTGATTAACTAAGTTATGACTGAGATGAGATGAAAGCGTTTGTTTTTCTGTTTTTCCTTTTTATTCAACGCTCAAGATCCAAGGCCTGAAAAGGGTTGAAGTGTCAGATAAGTGCAAGATCTGAATGAGTTCAGGTAAAACCACTGAGAGCTGAAGAAACTCAAGTACACAGAGTTAAAAGCAAAGAATGAGTAATAAAAAAGGGAAAATAAGGACCGAATGTCTTTAATGTGTCATGTATTTGTTTAATCCAGGGCGGTTTACTGCATTTGTCATATTTCGACTCACAGTGGGCTCATTTTTCACTGCAATATAAAGTCCTGAACCCCCATGAAAACAGCCCATGTTGTCGTGTATCTTTTGTTCGGCATTATAATGTTAAAATGCAATAAAATCAGAGAAAAGAGGGAAAAAAACTAAAGCTGAATTTCTAAATTTATACTACAAGCATTGAAAGACGCCTAAAACCAACAATTTTTCAAGTGCCTACAAGTGTTACCAATACAGGATAAAATCTACATATTGTAAATATTTTCCTACTTACATTTTTAATTAGTTTCTATACTTTTCTCCTATCCGTCTGTAAATACACTGCCTGCAGTTCAGCCGACATGTCGCTGAATTTTTGTCACGTGAGTGTCACTCGGAACTGAGTCACTAATGGCTTCACGGTTGCACCAGGAACCACAGAATTTTTAGTTTTTTATGGAATCTGCTTGGAACAAACTGTTGTTTTTTGGCATTTTTTAAAAATGATACATGGAAAAACAATGTCGATAATTAGAGAGCTGTCAGAAAGTTGTTCTTCTGACAGTTTCTGGCTCTGGTAAATGACGCCGTTTTTGGCACTTTTAAATTATTTTTTAAAAGATAACATGTCTTTCAAGCCTGCCAACTGCTTCATCTTTTGGAAACTGATTCTGGATCAGATTACGAGAAAACCTCCATCTATATTTGTCCATCATCCATGGCGAGGACTAGAATCAACATGTGTCCATCTACTCCTTTTACATTCAGATCTCCACTCTGTGCACTTGGCTTCTTCCCAGGTTTTTCAGGTTACCATAGCGACGTGAAGTCGTCGGTGGGGGGGGGGGAAGAAGCAAGCGGAATCGGGCGAGTGTTGAAGATGAAGATGAAAGGAGGTAGAAGGCTGTAATCAGATTGTCTCCTTCGGTCACGCCTCGGATCCATCTTTTCGCCTCCGCCGGCCCACGTCCCGCTACAGCCGAACCCCCCATCACATAAATCACAATCGGCCACAAGTCACCTCTCATTGCTGCACCCAACCGCAGATCCACAGGAGAGGGAGGAAGTGCGGCGGAGGGAGGCTGCCTTCAGGCTCGGTCGTGCCCAGACTCGTGGACTCGTGGTGGGGGGATGCTTAGCGGCGCTGGCCCCTCGCTCCACCCCATTTCCACAGTCAACTCCGAGCAGCTCTGCAGCTTCTCTGCTGATATAGTTTCTTACAGCATGGTCAAATGAAGATGGATTGGGGGTTAATGGTGTAATGATTCTGTTTTACAGGCAGCCTGCTGGCACTTTTCTCTGTGGAAAGCCCTGCTGAGAAGGACTAGAACTCAGGGACGCCTGCTTCTCCTCATTGTTTATGCTTTTCCTTCTTTTTCTCCTTAATTTCTAAGTCTTTAAAGCAGCTTTATGACTTCTTTTTTTTTCGTTAACCTTGCCACTTTCCCCCCTTCATCTTTAGTTTTTGTCACCGCATCCAGGCAGGCTATAAAAGAAAATAAAAAAAATAAAGTTTCAGTGGCTGAGGCAGAACCAGCGAAGGGCTTCATAATTAGAAAACGGCTCATAATTACAGCGTGGTCACAGGCTGTTAGCTCGCTCGCTCAGCTGCCCTGCGTGGGACGGCGGCCTCCTGCGATGTGTGTTTGTGTGTCGGCTTCCCTGCGAGAGGTCAGGCTGAAGTCGAGAAGGATAGCAGATGCGCTACCCCATACCGCCGATACACCAGCTGGGTGCTCTGTCAAAATACTATTCGTCACAATCAAGGAAGCAAGAACACGTGACGTTCACGATTTAAAACAAACGCAGATGACGCTGTTGTTTCTTTCTCTAATTTAGCGCAATCATTGCTAGAAATAGAGGGAACTCAAAAATGTCGTCCGTGCAGTTTCACAAAGTTATAATGCCATAAATCATAAAAATGGAACAAAAGGCACTTTTTTGACTATTTATTTGACAAAAACTGAAAAAAACCTCCCTGGAATTAACACGTAACTCATTTCTCTAACTTACTGTGGCTCTACATATTACAGATATGTTATTATTTACGTTTTTAATTTGTTTCCATATTTGTCTCCTATCTTCTGGGTATACACAGCCTGCAGTTCAGCCTAGTTCCGCAAAAATAGTCTCTGAATTTTTACTATATGACAGTTGGTCACACCTCAGTCATTAATGGTTTTCTGACTGCGCTAAGAAGTGCAAAATTTTTTGTTTTTTACAGAACGTGGTTCAAGCAAACATATTTTTGGCAAATTTTTCAAATGAGACGTGTAGAATAATGTGACTTTGATGAAATGTCACAACTTCTAGCTTAGATTTGGTGATGAAACAACACCACGCATGATTGTTAGTTTAAAAACCATCAGAAGGTTGAAAATCCGATGATTCTTTCTGTTTTTACAGTTCTGATAAATAGTTTTATTTTAGTTTTTTCCTTTCAAAACGCAACATGCCTTTTAAACCTGTTAACCATGAAGCAACATTGTAGAACCCCATCTAAGCCATTTTAATGCAGGAATGGATTAATGTCATGGAAAAATATATAACTTTGATACACAAATATTAGCTTTTTAGGAGTTTAATCAATGACCCAAGAGGGAATTCTTTCCAAGCACTCATGGCAGTGCTTTAAATTTGAAGCTACAGCAAACAGCTAGTTAGCTTAGCTTAGCATAAAAGCAGAAAACTAAATAGCAAAACCATCGTACCTGCACGTCTAAAGTTTACAAATCAACACAACAGGTTTATGAGTTCAAACAAATCTGTTTTGGTCAGTACAGACATTAGATATTATCCAATAAAGTAAAAGTAATCAGGGTTTTTTTTACCTTGAAAGTCACAGAAAATGGAGAAAATCAGACGTGTAAGTTTGGTTTAAAACGGCATGAAGTGGGAACCTTGTAGCTACTGAGATGTTTAATCCTTAGAATGAAGCAAGCAGCTGATTTTTGTTTTGGGGGTTTTGGTTTCTAGTTTCATTTATGGGATTCATTCCAGTGTGTTTTCCTTTCTCTCTTCACTTCCTTCCTGTTTTATTTTCCCTCATGCGTCACTCCTGTTTTCACTTTTGGTTTGTGTACCTCTTTTCCCTCCCTTTCGATCGCTGTGATTAGTCTTACTTGCATCTTGTCTCCACAATCAGTTTTTAGTGTTTAAATAATCTCATCTCTCCATCTTGTTTTGTCCCTTCGTCCTGTTCTGCTACCGTCATGTTTCATTTCTTTGGGTTTTTGCAGTTACTTTTCTTGGATTACCTTCCTTTCTGCCTTTCGTTCATTCACTTGTACATTAGTTTTTTTTTCCACAACCTGCCTGCCGCATCTGTCTCTGACCGACCTCTGACACTTCTGCCTTTTTTAAACATGGTTGAAATACTTCCTGGTCCGCTGCCATGCTCGGTGTTTACCCGGGTCGCCTGCCAGATGCAGCCGGCCTCCCCTCAAACGCTGGTTCCTGTTGCTGCCATTTGGCCTCCGTCTGCTCCCGTGATACCGGAGCATGTTAGTGACAATGGCCACAGGAGTGGAAAGTGGACATCTGGTGCACCTGTCCAGCAGCGCACACTCTCCTACAGCGGGGTTCGTCCAGGATGTGTGTGTTGGATGATTCGGCGGTCATGCGTGGTGAAGCTCAGCATCACCGAGACCCGACCACTGGCCTACCAGCCAACTGGCCGACCATATGGATGGAAACCACAGCTGCCCTCCTTCCCTTCAGCTCCCCGCCTCAGAGTTCCTCCTCGCCGTAACACTCCTGCTGACTCGCTCGTTCTTTTTAATGAATCATTGGGTTCACCATGCACCCGAGTGGAAATTCCACCCTCGTCATCCCCCCCGTGTGTCACACCGGGTTTTTATTTCCAGCCTCTGGTTAGATTTAGAGGGACAGGCAGCACCGTGATGCAGAGAAACTATGAGACGAGACTTTAATCATCCACTCTGCTGGAATGTGGCTGTTGCATTAACAAATACAGTCGGGGGAAAGTAGAGTTTAAGACAGTTTTTAAAAGCTGTCAGATACTTCGAAAGAGTCTCGGGTTGATCTGCTGCTGGCGACTGTTGGCTTCTCTAAAGATGCGCACCAAAGATAAAACTAGAATTTGCCAAACCTTTTGTGATTTTAGTCGAATTAGACAAAACTTTTACTCCATTACAGTGCGCTTTTTCCCCCAACTTAATTATAACATCCACCCTGACTGTCATCTAGTTAGAGACATTTAACCCTCTGAACCCAAAGCAGTTTTGTTTGGGCATTTTATTCCCATTTTTCCTCACTGTGGGCTCATTTTTCACTGCAATATAAAGTCCTGTATCTCTATGGAAACAACAAAAGAGAGAACTCAAAAATGTCTTCTGTGCAATGCGACAAAGTTATAATGCTAGAAATCATTATAAAAAGAAAGTAATTAAAGTTGAATTTCTTTTAATAATTACTTTACAAAAATGTAACAGAGAGGAATCAACATGTTCAACATTTTCCCCAACATGTGTTACCAACACTGTAAAAAAAAAGGTGACTCTACATACTATAGATATTTTACTACTTGCGTTTTAATTTGCTTCCATGTTTGGATCCTCTCTGCTCTGTGTGAACACAGCCTGCAGTTCAACCCAGTTCAGCAAAACAGTCTACCAATACTGTAAAGAAATAAAAAGGTGGCTCGACGTATATGAATGCAAATATTTCCCTACTTGCCTATTTACTTATATTTTTATTTTGTTCCCATACTTGTCTCCTATTTACTGTATATAAACACTGCCTGCAGTTCAACCCAGTTCATCAAAACAGTCCCTGCATTTTTATCATATGACTGTTGCTCTGCTCACACCTCAGTCAGTGATGGCTTCTGTGGTTTTGTCAAGATGTGCAGAATTTTTTGTTTTATTGCAGAATGTGGTTCAAGCATACACCCTATTTTGGGTACATTTTAAATTAGTACATAGAATACCCCACCTGGAAACAACATTTACCACATTTTCCCAACATATGCTACCAATACTGTAAAAAAAAAGATGGCTCCTGGTTACTATGGATATTTTACTTCTTACATTTTAGATTTGTTTCCATACTTGTATCCTATGTGATGTACATAAGCACTGCCTGCAGTTCAACCCAGTTCAGGATTTTAGTTGTTATCGTTTTTTAGAGTATGTGGTTAAAGCAAATTGCCTATTTTTTTAAATCAAATTTAAAATGAGTACAGACAGTAAAGTGATTTGGGTGAAATATCACAATTTCAAGCTTAGATTTGGCGACGAAACGACAAAACACACGACAAGAACCACCAGAAAGTGGAAAATCTGATCATGATTTTTCTGTTTATTCAGTTTTTGGCTCTGATAAATAGTCGGAGGATTAATGAACATTTAAAAATCGCTGTGCTAAATGGAGGTGAGAGGCCGGCTTGTGCTTGATAAGGAAGAAAATAGCTTTATATAAATAAGTCTCACTGCAGCTGCTGTAGTTAATGGCAAAATGCCTTGGAAGAACACTTCGGCAAGCTAAAGAGAACTTTTATCAAACCGAACATGAGTCACATTCAAGACTTGACCTGTAATTAAACGAATAAATATGCGCGACTTCCTTTTATTACATTCAATAGGTGGCACAAAAAACAAGATTCGTCCAACTGAGGTCCAGAAAACACTTCTGCAGACACACTTCTTGTATATTTAGCAGCGTGAACCCAAATGAACTCAATACATAAATATCACAAAAGGCTTTTTTTCCCCTCTCTATTCAGATCAAAGCTTCTTTTTAAGCTCCCCTGACTTCGTACCTGCGTCTCCACCGACCGGCGAATCCTCTGCCCTCTTTATGACAAAAGTAACAATTAGTGCGACTCCCAGAGCAGCTTCATACTTTACTATCACATCACCCCGAACCCATTCCCGGGCTGCACACACACACACACACAATGCCATTACCGAGGGCAGCCCATAGGAAATAGACTGAGGAGAGAGCTTATTGATTGTCTCTGTGTGTGAGAGCTGGTTGATTTTCTCTCTCACCTGTATCACCTCTCGCTTCATGTGTGCTGCTCTCTATCTCCCCGCTGCATTACCGTCCGAGAATTGGTCCAGAAATACGAAGGGGGGGAAAAAAAAGACGACAAACGTCAGCTTGCATGCAAATCCACGTCGTGTTCCAGAGTGAAACGATGGGATCAAACCAGCGCCGCGACCCTGTTTGTCGTCGCTGTTACCCCACGTTGAAAGTGCAGGGAGATGCAAAGCCGAAGAGGAAAAAATCGAAGCCATTAGGAGGCTCCGGCACTTTGGCTGTGTCTTTTTTTCACGTGCGGAGAAGCTTTCGAGTCAATTTATTAGGTGCCCTTTTCCCGACTAATTCTGTTTCAGCGCTCGCTAACGCACCACTGTTTGATTTACACGGGGCCATTTAATATTCATGCGTGCCCGCGAGACACCGGGACTCCCGGGAAGAGCAGCTGGAGATTTATTGACTTTTGTTTGCGATTTTCGAAAAAGTGAAAATCGCAGTCCTTCCGTCGCCTCGGCTTCGCGTTTCCGACAGAAGCGTATAGATGGTGATGGAAATGAGATGAGGGGTCCTTGTACATCTCCTGCAGGCGTCACACCCTGACTTTTAATGACCCGCCCACTCCTCCGAGGAAGAGATTAGAAAGCGGAGAACATCTATAGTATTTCCGAATGTCATCAGCACTAAATAGCAAAGTCCCCCAAGAGCCCCCCCTCCCCAAAGGGACGCATGTCGACCTGCGAGATGTGGAGGATTCACAGACGTGTGCGTTTCCTCCTCGATGTGTGTGCGTCTCGGAGGTGCTGGAGATTGGCTGGTGGTTTGCGGCCTCTGATCCTCCACCTCTTGTTTGCTCTGGCACCAGACGTAACCTTTTCCATGACGGATCCTTATCCACCCACCCACACACAGGTGCAAACACACTATCTGCACTATCATCCGCACACTCCCCTAGCTTTGTGTGTGTTTGTATGTATTTATATATATATATATCTGTGGATCGGTGTGCCTGTGTGTGTGTTGAACATTTGTCTTTGGATCTTTGTGTGTAAATGCTGTCTGCCGGCTGTGTGGAGGGCCTGAGGTGAGTGATTGCCTTGTTTCTGTGGGCGGCAAGCTGTGCCGGTTTGCTCTCACTGTAAATTTAGAGGAATTCTTAATGGAACTCCGGAGCTGTCAGACCTTAAAGTGTTTTTTTTTTCTTCTTCAAAATGATAAGAGCGATGCCCATATCCGCCACAAGCAACCTTGATTCTCAGAGCCGGGAGAAAGGAGGCATCAGCCGACATACATCTATATCTATATGTTGTGTAAACACCTCAGTACTCTCACATACATAAGATAGTAAGGTCACGACGAGGAAGAAGCAGAAGTCTGTGTAGAATCACATGCTGCTGGAACCTGCTCATTTTTTCTTGCAATATAAAGTCCTGCACCTCCATGGTAACAGCACAACCATGACTAGAGAGAACTGAAAGATGTCTTCTGCACAGTGTGACAGTGTAATAATGCCACAAATCGCAAAAAATAAAAAGTTGAATATCTCTGATTATTCATTTTAGCAACACGTACAACGCATTTACAGCAGCTGTGACCAATACTAGAAAAAAAACACTGACTTTACATAATTTTACTACTTACATTTCTTTGTTGCCATACTCTATGTAAACACTGCCTGCAGTTCAGCTGAGTCTTAAATGAAAAGCCCCTGAGTTTTTGTCCTGTGACTGTTGGTCGCTTCAGAGTTACTAATGGTTTTCGATTGTGCAGAAGACTTTTTTTTGTCACTGTGGTCTTGTTTTTCACTACAGTATAATTTCATGCACCTGTAAGGAAACAAAACAACCATGGCTAGAAGTAGAAAGAATTCAAAAATGTAAGTTATAATGCCATAATTAATAACCAAAAATTATATAAAACAGACTGTTATCAATACTGGAAAAAGTGGCTTCTTCAAATAACATTTTTTTTTTATCACTATTTACAGTTTTGATTAGTTTCCATACTTGTCTCTTATTTGCTGAGTACACTGCCTGCAGTTCAGCCGAGTCATAGCTGAAAAGTCAGTGAATTTTTGTCACGTGGCTGTTTGTGTCAACTGAATCACTGACGTCTTAACAGTTGTGCCTATTTTACAGACTCTCATCAGAGCAGACAGTTTATGCTTGGTGAATTCGTAAATGGAACATGCAGAACTTAGTGATTTTGATGAAATATCTCAATTTTAAGCTTAGATTTGGTTCGGAATCACACATGGTTAGTTCAAGAACCGCCGGACGGTTGAAAATCCAGTCATTGTTTCTGCTTTTTTTCAGTTTCTGGCTCAAAAAACCTGCCGGAACAAAGTAATTTGTCAAATTGGTTTGGGGGTTCAAATAGGTCATTTAAGCAACGAGGGCGTTCTGGTATTATATGTGAGAAGTACTTGTAGACATTCTTGTACTTCTCGCCTTTGTGTTCATTAAGAAATGTCATCATGATTCTGCCTCACTCTGCAAAAAAAACTCAAACTGATCAAGTTCTTTTTCCATTTGTCTGTAATGTGTCCGGATACTTTTATTTTCTTAAAATACGTGAGAAAGTTTCTGTCTAATAAGAATATTTTCACTTATTTCCAGCAGAAATCAGCTTGCACCAAAAATTCTAGAGTTTCTTTAATAAGAAAGAAAAACAGATCGTTGCATAAAGATAGATTTAAGCTTGGTACCGTGTCTCTGAATACACATGTGGAGTACATTTGATTTATTTCAACCGCTGCAGCTTCAGATGGATGTATTGCAGCTTGATCTGTACACACTGTGCATAATTACATTCCTGGAGAGTCACAATGGGGAGATTCACCTTTGAATAAGACACCACTGTGGTCCCATCACTGCTTTTTAATTCGCTGTGATAAAGAGCGGCGAGCAGAACGTCTGCAGAGGACACAGAAACGTCCACTGGCCTTGGAAACTGAGCAGCTCTTGCAGTTCTTTTGCGGTTTCCATGCGATATCTCTGAGGATAGCTGCTGGGTAGATATATGTATAAAACCTTAAAGCTATGATGTGGTCTTAATGCTCTTGTAAAATATTTGCAGTTCGCTGTCAAGGAGACCTCAAAACTGCATTATAAGTACATGATAATAGGTGCTGTAGAAATCCTCCTCAGGCTGTTCCAGTTTAACATAGACGCCTGGAGTTCTCTCTTGATGAATTGTCATGTTCTGGTTGGTTTCTCTCAGCTTTTCCTGCACAAAAAGTCCTCCAATGGACCGGCAAACGATTGACTGTAGAGTAGATCCATAGACTCTTGGTCTCCATGTTGTCTTATGTCGTGCTTTGCTAGTCGGTGGATGGTTTCGACTTGTTGTAGCTTTACTTTGGATCAGAAGAACAGATTATTAATGTATGATGCATCACAAGTTGTCAATTCAACAACCACCAAGACTCTTTGTCACCACCATAAAACTGGGTTTGGAACCATTTGGAGCCACTCAGAATAGACAGCCAACATGCTGGCTGTAGATTAGTAGAAACATTCCTTCCCTGCATCATGTTAGAAACCAGACGGATATTTACAACTTTAAAGTCCTCTTGGGGACAACAGGAGATGCTTTTTACCTCCCAGAAGAACCAATCAAGTCTCAAAGTGTTATTATTAAGTCTCCACAGGTGTCTCCGGGACAAAGGAATCATTTGCTGCTACTGTTTAGAACTTGACGCATCAAAACTAACTGCATGGTTAAACCCCAACTTTAAAAAGTCTGATTGAAACTATTGGAGGGATAAACCAAAATCTGGACTCCTCCTCTTTCTTTTAAGTACATATATACTCCATAACTCTTATTTTCTTCAGTAGCTGAATGTGCACATTTGTATTCTCAATGTGTTGAAAGTTACTATCATTATTAAGCAACAAAATCCCCATTTTTATGCACATTAGAACCATTTTTTATTATTATTGCTTCATGAACCCTATGAGATAAGTGTACTGTGTTTGATCTTGGTATCACAACCTGAGATCTTCATCTTTATAGACACTTTCAGATCCAATTTGTACACACAAAATCTTCTTGGAATCACAATTTAAACCACCTTGAAATGCAGTTTGGATCAGATTTGGAAAAACTCCAGTTTCATGTGTGTATTATGGCTGTCCAGACTTCATCAAATCAACCTGGAAACAATCTAGATACGCCAAAAAATTAATGTTTGGCTGCACATGTGCTCCAAGTGTTTACGTTTAGCTAAGCTTTGGTTTATTCTGCGTATTTTTGCGATGGATTATGTACAAAAAAAGCATAAATTAAAGACGGATTACGTCAACATCTGTCCAGCAATCCGAAATAGCAATTTTTGGATTCCTGGCAAATCCTCTAAGGTACCTGGAACCTATTATTTCTACTAGCACACCATAACCTAGCAGGATAAATGCAGCCCTGATCTTTGAATGAGCACCACGTTTCCAAAAGATACTCTCTCATGTGGTGTTTTGATGGTGGTGTTACCGTAAGATCCTGCTTAGTTTTCCAGCCACATTGAGATCTGTTGACTGTAAACGCTGCGGCACATGATGCCCCTCATTTTCATTCTCATTATCCCATCCGTTGACCTCTCCGGCCCTGAGTAGAAGCATCATTCGCTGTTCCTCCACTCATTTACTCCGTCTTTTTTTCCTGTTATTCTCTATATAAAGATGATAATTTCCAGAGAAAGGAAGGCGAGTAATGAAGCTATGAAGAAACGGGCCAGCGAATGGGTTTTTGATAGTGTTCGTGGAGCAGGAAGGCGCCGGCCAAGATGGATATTTGATTGGCTAAGACGTCGCGGCGGGTTGCAGCAGAGGGCATCCGGTTCTCGGGCCTCGTTTCTCGTTTCCTCTCAGCCTTGACGGAACAAGACCACCCATTGGGGACGTCTCTGATCAATGCAGCCATTATCCTTTCGCCGCACGCAGACGTCGGGGGGACAAATGAGACGTACTATGACGAGGTCAGAGCTGCAGCAAATGTAAATGTGTCCGGTGAAATATGCCGGCGGATGTCGCACCATTAGCCAGGCTGCGGAGCGAGCCGACTCTCTGGCCTCAGGTGCAATAACAAGTGGAGGTTTCTCTGCCTTTCCTACGTGTCTTCTCCTTCTTTTTAATGCATTTCCTCCCGGACAAGGCACTTCTAATCCTCTCTGACGTGTGCTGCATGTACTGACGTGTTCATGCTACTCCTATGCGCCATATGTGATTTAATCAGCATCCGTGTGCCCATCTGTACCTATGTGCGAGGCTCGGGTCCCGGCGGAGCAGCAGCAGCAGCAGCAGCAGTGTAATGTTTCCTGTCTGTTAGCTCGGCACCACCTGTATATTTGCCGACCCAACATGTCTGTTTGCAGTTTGGTAATGGCCTCACCCGACGGCAGCACTCTGGGCTTTTTATCCTGGGTTTAGCAGCAGCAACGTGAGGAAAAAGGAGAAGCTGCTGTTGTGGTGGCGGCGGTGGAGAAGAAAGAATGAAATAAGAGGTACAGAGAGGATCCTGATGGGGGCACTGGAGGACCTGCTATGGCTTAATTTCCCCAGAGTGCTCCGGCTACTGGAAGCAGAGGACACCGGCTCGCAGAAGATCTATTTGCCGGAGCACCGTGGGATGAGCGAGTTCATGGGGAAATAGAAATTAAATCTAAAACCTGTTTTCCTTACATTCTGCAAGGGGGGGGGCACGTTTCTGTCTTGTATGCAGCTGAGGAGGCCTTGAATGCAGCTTTTCCGATGCTCCCCTGAGACGGGCAATTTCGCTGTCAGAAATAATGACCGGTTGCGCGACAAAGACGAAGGATGTAAAGATGGACTCAGCGGATAAGAGACTGAGGGCTCAGGGTGCTCGTGGCTTCCTAAGTGGAGATTTGACAAAGCACAGATGTTTACCAAGCAGGTAATTCAGCATGAACTGAATTTTGCCGGATGTAAAGAATGCCCGCGATCCTCATTCGACCTGCACATGCTGCCCCTTTGCCCTCTTTATAACAGGATAGATGGTTGTAGAGCGACCATTATGGTGACAGGTCGACCCACTAAGCCAATATTACGCTGTTGGAGGATGAAGCCTCTGCAGAATTGGTACCATGGTACTAGAAACGCAGCGGGAGACCACACATCGCTCTGTTATCACACTGAGGGCTTCAGATGGAACAGTTTGGGGATATCTAGGGCTACACCAGAATCAGAATTTTGTCACTTAAATCAGGTTCAGCTGGGCACTATCACCATTCAAATGTAGGTTTTTCTACCTGAAATCATCAGTGCATCATCTGCTCGACCATCTCTGACTTGCTTGAAGCTTTTTTTTTAAATCATACACTTTGGCACTGTCAAATTTTAGCTTGATATATCAAATACTTTCCAAGATCATTTTACCACTTTCACTGCACTTTTTGACACTTTTGATGTAAATCGGAGGCTGTTTGAACGACAGTATCTCAGGAACTGTTAAAGACTAAAGCTGAAGATTTTCACAGTTATTTCTCATCATGCCAGTAAATCAGAAACTGCAAGATTAATCAATCTTCTTTGATTAAAAATGAGTTGAAATATGACAAAAAAAATTGCAGACGTCATAAAAAAGTCCCATTGTAAAGCAGACGTTAACCAAAAAGTCAGCTAGTGATATTTTCTGGACTATTTGTATTTGCATGTCACAGGAATACAAACTAAAACGTATAGAACGAGGGGAAAAAAAAGTAATATTCATTGAACTTTTGTAAATGATTGAGCAGGACAAATGACAAATTGTATCGCATAAATTTCAAATTGTGGGGAAAAAAGCTTTTAAAGACATTTAATCTTGGAAAGATTAACATATTTCATGCTGTAAAAAATCAGGCAGATCAGAGACACTGAGCCACAATTCTTCTAAAACTTTGATTAGAGACAGAATGACCAACATTCATTTTTCTGCAGAAATAAGAAACTATCAGAACATTGCATGAACTCAGACCTTATTTCTATACTTAAAGGCGAGTGAACACGACATTTGGATCGCTGTCCTTCCTAGACACTTTCTTCTCTCCGCTGTAGTTTGTGTTTGGCCTTCTCTGCTGGTGTCTCTGCTTCTGAAGCTAAAGGTTCTGATCTACAGTTGCTGTTCTCACTGATCTCCAAAGTCTTTTTTTTTCTTTTGTGCATTGTTTGTCAGTTTGGATGGTGATGGAGAACAATATCTAACATGTTAACCCAAAATTTTCCATAGTTTTTAAACCAGGTTGAGACTTTTTGACTGTGAAGGTTACATCCTGACCACTGACAGCTGAAGTGAATAACATTGATCATATTGGTTCTATGTGGTGTTCTGCTGGAAAACCTTGGATTTTAACATCCATGTTGATGAGACTTAGACACTCAAATAAACATTGTCCCACAACAAGCACACTCCCTCATGCAAATGGAAATCCCAAATGTCACTGGCCATCAACCAATCAGGAACATGTTGAGGAACATGACAATGGCCCAACATGTTGATTTGACCTCCAAACTTCCTACACCCCATTCTGATCAAGCATCAACAGGATGTAGTGGAACAAGTTTGATTGACAGAGGCCCAACTGCACAAGCCAGAGTACCCAAAGGATCCAGTGCCAACATCCTGGTTCCAGACCCCATAGGACACCCTGAGAGGTCCTCTGGTCCATGTCCAATGGTTCAGAGCATTTTGGAGCACATAAGGGGGATCAGCACAATATTAGGCAGGTGGTCATAATGTTATGCCTGATTGTTGTATGATTCACCTCACTTTCATTCTCATTATACCATTCATTGATACACCTCATCAGTTTACCACAACCATACCATAAACTAATACTCCAAACATCTGAGTCAAATCAGGGATCTTTGACTTTAACTTTTAGGGATCAGCACTAGTGATACTCAGACAACATCTGTAGCTTTCCAAACAATACTCTCCACTTCTCAAAGCCAATTTCCAGGTGTGCAAATACAAGAAAATTTATAAGCCCTCTTCTTTTTTGCCCTACTTCCATGATTTGTTTTGTACATATAAAGTGCAAATTCATCAGCGTACATGATGACTTTTTATACTTTATCTTTGAGTACAGCCTTTCTCAATTATATATTATAAAAACTACTGCTATGTTGATATGTTAAAGCAATTTATGACACAAACTAGTTAGTTTCAGGCATATTCCTGCCTTTGCTGTGAGCCTGCTCAAACTCTTTCACACATTTAAATGCACCTGAAGCGTATTTTCTGGTGTTTTACATGCATTAGCTGCAGTGATTGGGTGTTAAGTTCTAATCACCTTCAAATACAGGTGACCTTCAGCTTAAAACTGTGCCTGAACGCCTCCTGAGCGTCGACAGAAATGGCATCGAAGCTCCCGTTGCTGGTGCTTCACCTTCCGTGTCGGCTCGAGTGTGTCAGGTTGCTTACTTGTCAGCACGTGTTGGGTTAATAAGGACCTGTGATCATCTCCCGCAATTTCCTCGACTCCTGACGAAGCAGCAGCCTGATTGTACCTGTAATTTTAGAGCCCGTGTACTGTGACATGCAGTAATGATTTTCCTCTCCAGAGACATTCTCCCCCATTTTTAACTCGGCAATGCATCAGTCTTCCTTTGTCACGTTTCTGATATGTCATTACAGAGCTGCGAGGCAAATGTTGCTCTCATTTGCATAACGTTAATATTCTTTGACCCTGCCTTTTTATAGTGTTTTGGGTCAAAGCTGCGTTGCTTTAGAAACACATTTTACCAGCTTCCATTAGACTTGAATAGACCTGGATTGTCTGAGAATTGTTCTGGGTTTCATCACCTTTTCCCACATTTTCTTTTCTTAATGGTTCCTTCCTCTCTTTTTTTACAGTGTGAGTTTCACCACCTGTCCACATTTTTTTTGTGAGTTTGTTCAGTTATGACAACTTAGTTTCTCTCACTTTCTCAGATAGACATGACACGTTTCAATATTCTGGATGATCGCACTACAGGATGTATTTCCTTCGTCTCCGTTTCCATGTCTGGCTTGGTCGGACAGCGACGGCTGGTTGCACAGTAAAGTAGGACGCCCTATGGTCCTGTCACTGCGGGTAAATCAGAAGGTCTCAGTATCTGTTCTCACCCGCAGCACATCTTTGCACCGACACATTGGCCTGTTTTTGCTCCTAGACGCCGCTGAGATAAGATGTCTACCCCCAGGGAGAAGGCTGCACTCAAAACGCTCATCCCCCCCCCACAATGTCAGCCGAAGCCCTCTTAGGAGGTGATAGTTTTTGTTTGTCGATGTCCTGCTGCGTTCTCCCCCGGAGCAGAGCTGACACCGAGGCAACGCACCTCAATCATCCACAGTCATAAACAGAAAACAAGTCCGTGGCATCAAATGGACGAGGCAGAGGGAAGGAGGGGAGGACGACACGGGAGGAAATGACTTAAACAAAATAGCCCCCGGGGGGGTTTTCAGACTGGGGTCGTGAGGGCGAATGGAGGCTGCAGAGATGAGGTATCAGTTAGAATTTTCTGGAGGGCAGACTGCCTTACAGCGGCAATCATTTCAGTCACACTGGCTGAGGTGCATTAATATTGGATTGTGCAGGATCTTTCCTCGACACAGAGCGAGACTCCGAGAGGGAAGAGGCACCTCGGTCCTGCTGCAAGAAGCCTGAATACTGTAAACCAGCTATGCCGTGTTTAAGGGAAGGTCGCAAGTCATGGAAAAAGAAAACGGTGACTCGACTAGAGTGCTCTGAAAACTTATTTTCAGGCTTTAACTATCTCTCTGTCTCGCTGAATATTCCTGACTGACGAAATAAGTCAAAGTTTTGGGCCTTAGTTATTTGTTTCAAGTTAATTAGCTGGTGAAGCAGCGAACGAAAAACAAATTGTTCTTTTTGCGACTGAAATAAAGCTTATGTAAAAAAAAGATGACCTTTTGTGCATAATTGTATAAATTAAATCTATTCGACACTTTATGTTTTTCTTTCTGCACTTTTCGTGAATTTGAAATGGAATCACTACTAAGCTTATTTTACAGCACCGGATTCTAAAACATCAGTTGCTTTGTTAGTCGCTTTAGTAACTGTTATGCTATTCTCTTCGACCTTCTAATCATAGATATGTCTCAAATTCTTCTTTGCATCAAAAAGAAAGTATTCCAAAACCAAAAAACGACTTAACACAACCACTATTCCACATTTTAGGCTTTTTAAAATGTGTTAGCGAGGGTATACATGGCACAATGTTGCCTAAATCCACAGTGACGACACTAACAAGCTGTTTTTAAGCAGGTGGAGGTTAGCGATAGCCATCATGGTGCCATCCAGTAGTTTGTCGACTACAGTTTTGAATCCTGGAGTTTGCAATTTGGCAGTCATCTCTTGGTCTTTTGAAACTAGATGTAACAAGCGAGAGGTTGATCTGATTGAGAAAAAGCTGCTCATATGGTACTGACTTGTCGATCACAATAGTGCTCCGCCCTAAAGTACACCTTACTTTATCGTATATTTCCCACTAAATGGGACCATAATTTACAAAATGGACATCATGCTGTACTCAAAAAGTCTTCAAACTAGTGATTGAGACCATATGCTTAATAGGAAAATGTTTATTGAGGTAATAGATCAAAGTAGAAGTAGGGTCATTTTCTCATAGACTTCTATACGATCATAATTAGATGAGTTGCCCCCTGCTGGCTGTCAGAAAGAATACAGGTTTAAGGCAGTTTCACATTGGCTTCACTTTTCAGACCCGGGTAATTACGTCCATCGTTTGTCTTTTAAATTCTACAAAAGCAAAGTTTTGCAAGTACTGCATACATTTTTTGTTTTGTGGTGTATTTTGTTGTTCTTTTAGAATATTTTGCAGAATGTTAACCAAGAATTCTCCATTTCCAAACACAAGAATTGATGCTCCTCTTGGTAAAAAAGTGCAAAACTAGATTTTAAAATAAGCTAGACTATGCAGGATCATAGAAAAACAAGAGTAAACTACATTTTCAAAGCATACTACTGAAAAAAACATAACATTCAGGCTGCAGCCTCCATGCTGAAACTTTCATGTTTTTTGCCTGAGGCAGGGGTGTCCAATCCTGATCCTCGAGGGCCATCCTTCATGTTTTAGATGTTTCTCTCTTCCAACACACCTGATTCAAATGATCAGCTCATCATCAAGCTCTGCAGAAGCCTGATAATGATCCTGATCATTTGAATCAGGTGTGTCGGAAGAGGGAAACATCTAAAACATGCTGGATAGTGACCTTCAAGGACTAGGATTGACACCCCTGGCCTAAGGGAATCAGGCAAAAAGGCAGCCATGCTGTTTTTTTCAATGAAGTATTAATTTCAATGCCTCCCTGCATGCAGATGATTCACCACAACCATTTCCCCATTATTATTGATGGTATCATTGCTGCATCCTTCACTTAGCTCCACCCAATACACTACATTCAAACAATTCCACTTCTGTCACAACAGGAAACAGAATAACATGATGACAATGTGAGCTGTAGAATGGTCTGACACCACCAGATTAAGCGAAGTCTATTGTGATGTTATTTAGTCGTGCACCCAGACAAATAATACTTTTTTCGACCTTTTATTATCAAAACACTTGATTTATTGATTGCTGTTGGGCTGTAAATAGACTGATATAACAAACCCCTCCTGCATGCTGTTGCTTTACCAGGAGCAGATTGCAGGAGATTGCATCAATGTTTGATTCTCTTGCTCATTGACTTCCTTCTGTCCCATTTATTTTAACCGTTTGCACAACAGAAGCCTCTTTATTCATTCTTGATGCAGAATGAAGGTTTGTCATCGTTCAATAAAGTTTTTTTTTTGTCAAAGACGTCTAGTAGCAGCTATGACTAATAATTTGTTTGTGTGTTTTCTCCTTCTGACCAACTGGCCTCTTGTCTGCAGTCAGTTAGGCTGCCACTGAAGCATCCCTCTCATTCTCGCACAAGAAGAAGCGACTGAAGATGCCTTCTGGCTAATGGAGTCATTTAGGGGAGAATGGTGGATTGTGCGCGGTACTTCAGAGCTTCCATGCTGAGGCTTGCTGGAGAGGACTAGACGCCGAGTAACATTACAGGGTGTAATTACTTCAAGCACCATTAGGAACGCAATAACGTCTGCGCTTAGCAGGAAAAAAGTCCGGTCCGGCATGCTCGCTAAATGTGTTTGTGCTTGTGCGGCTTCTCCTAATGTGTGTCTGCACAAACAGGTCCTCCTATTCAAGTGATTAGCAAGTAATGAGTAGATTGCTCCAGCAACGGATTCCCTGTTTGCTAACAAAGCGCCAGCTGAGGTAATGACTTGTCACTACAAAGCACTCTGCAGGAGCCAAAGAGCCACTGTGGGTTCAGATGGAAGGACTCCGGACACACTTTGGTTCATCACCCAACTCCACAGAGAGTCCAGTGTTTAGGCCAGTCCTCTACAAAGTTACTTTTTAAAGTCATTCGTGAATATTTGAGGTCATTTCTCAGTATCCATCTTAATAACTTTTACCCCCCATTCACTGAGTGCGTGAATTTATATTTAATAACTTGACGATTCACATAAATTTTGCAGTTACTGTACAATAAATAAATAAATCTGCATCTCGCAAAGTGTAACTGGAGTCTCACTGCCAATAAAATATCACAAGGATGAAGCAAAATGTTTTCTTTTAAAGATTTATTGCTTTTTTTATATACGATTTGTGAAGCTTTTCAACCACCTTTCATGTTTTTTTTTCAGTTGTGAGCAGCTCCTTCATTACACTTGCACACTGCAGTGGGGAAAAATAGTGTGTATCAGGTTTGAGTTAAACCTCCTTGTGCTATTTTTCAACTGTAAATACTCTTGAAACCTGCTGAAAAATTAAAATTGTGTGGTTGAAAGTCTGGATACTCAGGTGCCAACTGGCCCATAGACCTATTTCTAATTTAAAATCACAATAAAGTGATACAAACTTGCATTTTTTGGTTTTATTATAAATTAAATCAAAGTCAAAAGTCAAGTCAAAGTCTTTTTATTGTCAATACTGCAATATGTACAGGACATAAAGAGAAGTCAAATTACTGTACTCTTCAGACCCTCTGTGCTGACAATATACATTAAATAACTACATATAAAAACAAAAGAGTATTCAAAAAGTAAAATTAAGTAACACGTAGCAGACTGGAGTCATTGGTATGACGGTGCAAATTTACAATTCAGTGCAAATTAAAAGAGCTTATTAACTGGATAAAGTGTGTAAAAGTAAATGTTCAGCAATGTCCATTGTCTGTCACTTGGTTCATTTGAAAATCCATAATTTCAAAGAAAGATAAACTTTGGGCCTTTTCACACTTGTTCATTTTACACGCCAAATATTTTTTCTCATTTACTGACCTCTAGCGTCCTCCGTAAACTCATTAGTAAGATGTTTACTGAGGTAATAGATCAAGGTAGACATTGGGTCATTTTCTCATAGACTCCTTTACAATCTGACTTCTATTTGCAACCCTTCTGTCGCCCCCTTCTGCCTGTTAGAGAGAATGCAGGCTTTAAGCACTTCCAAGTTCACTTTTCAGACCCGGAACTTAATATCCGCCTTTTATTCACAATCTATGACAAGCACCCAAGCACGTCTTCATTTTCTCAAGTGGCCTCAGGGCAAAACAAGTTGAGAACTTCTGGTTTATCGGCGTTGACTATCCACAAGTGACAACTTGTCTTACATGGGAAGGCACCGGTAATAATTTGTTAGACTCAAGAGTCACTTTGTTGCCATTAGAGCCTCCCTCTTACTTACACCGATCAGCCACAACATCATGATCACTGACACGTGAAAGACATTGATCATATTGGTACTATGTGGTGTTCTGATGGAAAACCTTGGATTTTAACATCCATGTTGATGAGACTTAGACACCCAAATAAACATTGTCCCACAACAAGCAAATGGAAATCCCAAATGTCACTGGCCTACCCCCGCAGGAAAACGCACCCCATCACATGGAAACAACATCAAACAATCAGGAACATGTTGAGGAACATGTCAATGAACCAACATGTTGATCTGACCTCCAGACTTCCTACAGCCCATTGTGATCAAGTATCAACAGGATGCAGTGGAACAAGTTTGATGGACAGACACAAGCCAGAGTACCCAAAGAATCCAGTGCCAACGTTCTGGTTCCAGACCCCAGAGGACACCCTGAGAGGTCCTTTTGTCCATACCTAATGGTTCAGAGCATTTTTGAGCACATAAGGGGGACCAACAAAGTATTAGGCAGGTGGTCATGATGTTATGTCTGATTGATGTAAATTGACTGAATAAAAATATGAAGGCAGCATTAAAATTGACTTCTTTTCTGACTTGGAGAAAAAGTTAAAAAATCATTGAGTTAATCCACAGCCAAGTCAGTTCTGGCTTTAAAACTCAATTATCAGATAGCATCACCAACACACAAGTCTATGACCTCAATCTACCCAATATAGATCCCAGTATAGTGAATACTTTGTTGTTTTATGACATCCTTCCTGTTGTAGAGATGCCTCGTGTTAGAAGAACAAATACTCATTCCTCTTTTTTAAAGAGAATGGGTTGAATTTATTGAAATATTACATGATTTATTGCAAAATTTAATCATTTACATGTGTTAATCTAGCAGGAGAGCATTTAAAAAAAATAGCAGGAGACAAACCAGCCTTAGTAATCATATAGATGCATTGAATATTTTCCTATTTATTCTTCTGTGAATGCAGCAGTCAACACAAAATACTTTATCAAACAAAATACTGTGACAGTCAACGCGTTGGTTTGTGCTCACTTGAGTGGCTGGAAACTCTCATCAGTATCATGCTGAAACAACATTCTCCTGTTGGTGCAATAACGCATAACTGTAGTAACTGCGTGTCCCAACGCGCGGAAAAAACTGCGATGACCCAAGTTGCACTGCAGACAAAAAGCTCGAGTGCACATTACGCTAAACATCCCTCGGAAATGAATGATTTGTGGAGTAAATTACACACGACCGCGTTGCTTTGAGACGATTATCACAATTTGCAAGATTAAAAAGATGCTGGGTGTGTAGCCCTGCTAATTGCCGCATTAATGCTGATTCGAGGGGACTCTCGCTTTGAGTGTTAGCTTTTACTGGAAATTAACATAATGAGGAAAAATGGCTCGCTGAAAAAGGTAATAAAAAGAACGACTTCACTTTTGAACTTTCTCTCGCCGCCGCTGGAATTGCGAATAGTCATGATGAATTGGTGATAAGTGTTTAAATAATACCCGAGTTGAACCGAAACGCAGCGGGCTGCCGGTCGCATGTGTTTAATCAGCAGGAGGTTTTCCGCTCCATTACTCGCCGTGTTGTTTTGAAGCCATATTTGACCGTTTGTGTAACCTGCTCCGGCTGCATTTGTGTCCTGATAAGCTGGAGAGTGAGGTAAAAATAGAAGTGTAATGGTGGAGGATGGGGAGGATAAAAGCTGCTCTCACCTGCGTCTGACGACTGATCCACGAAGCATTTGCAAATGTTTAACTCAGACGTTCATTCTTGACACTGGAGACGACAGCTTTGCAGGACAAATCGGCAGATGGAGTTGTGTAAATGTTCATCATTTTGAGCAGATTTAATAAGATAATAAGGTGGAATTGCTTTGGCGTTGTCAGAGGGAGAGATATGAAATGACAAAGCAAGTTTTTATAGAAGATGGAGTGACTTAAAACTGCATTACTGCTAATGACCAGCAGGGGGCGACTCCACGGGTTCCACAAACATGGAAATCTAGAAGAAAATGAGCCTACTTCTCACCTGATTTACTACCTCATCAAATGTTTTCCTAATAAGTTTATGGTCTCATTCACTACTTTAAAGCCTCCTTCAATAAGGCACAATGTTAATTTTATATATTATGATTCCATTTAGTGTAAATTAGCCAATAAAGAAGGGCATACTTTAGGGCTGGGCTACCTTGTGATTGACAGTTCTCTACCAAAAGGGCTTGTGTTGTGATTTCTTAGTCAGATCCACTTCTTGTTCATTACAACTGAGATTCAAATCTTCTATTTTTTTCAGTACTTGCGTGCCAAACTGTCTTTTTAAAGGCAGTCCTCCTCACCTATGGAGGATATCAAATTTCTGGAAAGGCATTCCAACCGTCTTCAGATATTATTTTTTCAGTTGCTCTTTGCTGGAGGGGATGTGGTTCACTGCCTCTTTCTCTTTCAAACACTTCAAAGGTGTTCGATTGGATTCAAGTCAGGCAACATACTTGGCCAGGTCACAGTTTTCACTCTTTTCCCCTCCTTAGAAACTCTTGTGTGATTTCTGGCAGTGTGCTTTGGATCGTTATCATGTTGGAATTTTCCTCCTCTGCCAAGTTTCTGCAGACTGTGAGTCATCTTCTCGGCCTGTATTTTGGTTTATCCGCAGACATGCAAGGAGCTATCTCTAAATGTCAAAACATTTTGCTCTCATGCAGCTCCATATCATCACACTCCCACTTCGGTGCTTCACTGTCGGGACTATGCATTCACTGTGGTGGTCCTGTCCAAGTACATGCCAAACATGCTGCACCCACAACTTTATCTTGGTCTCATTTGACCAAAGAACATGCTCCTAATTTTCATAAGACTTCTGTTCATGCATTTTACCAAAATTAAATCTTGCACTTTAGTGCCAAAGAGCTAGCAAGAGTCCATGGAGGTTCATGTTATGCAGTGTTCTTCACGCTGTCTGATCTGTCACAGAGATGGCAATTTATATCAATAACCACTGCGTCAAGTCTGAAGCACTTGTCCATTTATTTAACAGCAATATTGTGAAAATAGTGCACCATTTGTGGCACTATTTTAAGACGATGGCCACTGTGGCTCTAATTACTGGTACTATGGCTCGTTCTATGCCTTTGATTACAGCTGAAACTGTGTTCCTGCTAATTTATAGTTGGTCACAGGTCTTCCTGTATTGTTTTCCATCTTTGTGAAGGTGCACAATCACATTTTTAGTTCATCTGGTATTTCTTTTGCATGTGAAGTCATGATGCAGACGCGCCAATAGACACAGGAAATACGCCCAAATTTGGAAAAGTTCATTTTATCCTTCATTTATCCCCATGTGTTTTTATATGAATTTATTTATTTTATCATCATATTTCTTTTGTCTGTGACTGATGATGATTTTTCTTTTAATCTATTAGTTTTTATTGTCTTTTGTTTCATTTTATTGTGATATTTTTGGTCTGTTGTTTGGTTTTAGAGTGTGTCGTATGGCTGACTGCAGGACAAATTGCCCCTTGGGGAAAATAAAGATTGCATTGACCTTGGAATTTTCATACATTTTGGCTCAGAATCACAGATGTATTCAATTTTGTTTCAGTGATGACAAGTTTTCTCATTTCTGTGCCAGTGATCACAGGTGTATCCACTGTTGTTTCTACTTTGGTGCCTGTATTTTCATTTTTTCTAACGTATTTGCTTTTTAAATGCAATCACTGAGAGGTGAGACAAATTGAAATCATTTGACATGTGAGTGATTTTGCACAGGGGTGTACTCGCCTCTGTATTCACTTAAAAAAAAAAAACACACTGCATTTTCCAGCTCCAGGGTCTCACCTCGGGCATGAGAGAGTGCATTAGTGAGGTGAAATGTGCGACGAGAGGCGAGTGAGTGGGTGAAAGACAGAGAGTGAGAGATAAGAGGCCGGTAGTGGACTCCTGACTGAGAAGATGGACTGTTATGGCCTCATTGATCAAAATCTCTCACGGGGAGCCCCACTCCGATCAATACGGGGAGAAGTGGGCAACGGCACTGCTGCTGTTTACACCACAGCCACTGCAATATCCTTCTGGTCCCTCCATCTCTGCTTCTCACTTACACCACTTTCATACACCCACCTAATTCCCCCTCGGCCTCTCGCGCGAGCTAATATTTCTACTGTTGTTTTGGCGCTTGTTAGGCAACCAGCTGCGAGAAAACAATTTTCCAGATTTGCCCGCTGTAATTACTGGTGTCGCTGAGCCTCGGCGGGGGCAGCGCTACCTGCCACCTTTACATGACCTCACCTTTTTTTGCTCACAGAACCGGCTTTGTTGGGTGTTTCCTGCTGATTGTGTGCACAATGAACAAGATAAAGGTTACTGGAAGAAAAAAGAAAAAAAATGTTGGCGAGGTTCGAAAAATCTGTCATGGTTACTTCCTGATTGGAGGAACTGCTTGAAAAAGCCAGCGGGGATCGACTTGAAGTAGGTTCACAACACCCTTTATGAAGCCACTAGAGTGAGTGAGTGTGTGGGCATCAGCGAAGCGAAGGTCTTTCTGTTGTGTTTGGGAATAAGTGTGAATATTCGTGCGGAGGAGGGGAGAGAAGAGATGTTGATGCGAGTGTGAATGAGGGCATCCAGGGGATGCTGCAGCACTGTCACCCCTTGTTAGAGACCCCGAAGAAGCTGTCGAATCGAGGACAGCCGACTGCTTTCCCCGTGTTGTGTGCGTCAGAGGGCGCTTTTTTCCCCCCCGTCTCACCTCGCGTCTCAGGTGGGATGTGGGAATGAGATAGTGGCTCGCAGTGGGCCGCAGACAAGCAGATGGAGAATAAATCAATAAGGAAGTAGCAAAGCAGGAAAATGAGGGGGGAATGACAGAAGGAGGGAAAACAATTTGCTCGGCACTGCGGAAAAAAAGACGGGCTGGAAAATCCCTCCAGTGTTTTGTGCCATCCTGGTGCTTTTATTAGAGTAATGTGCAGCAATTTTGAGGACTGTCAGAAGCACAACAACATTACAGATTGCTCAGCGGTTGCTTCGGAGAGCAGGTTGGTGCAGTGAGACTTTGGAGTGGTAGCAGGAGATGACTTTACATGTTCATGGATGAAGGGAACCCAAAGGGACACCGGTGACCTTTATTCTTCCTTTATGGAAAAAAACTACAACCTCTGGCTTTCTACAAGCAAAATCAGCAACCAGGAAATTAGAATGAAACCACACAACGGTCTGCAAGAACTCAACAGACTGAACCGTCAGATTTTCAAAAAGGAGGACTGACCATGAAGTGTTATGTTCGATAAACGTAGCTTA
Source organism: Dascyllus trimaculatus (assembly GCA_024666655.1). Classification (NCBI taxonomy): domain Eukaryota; kingdom Metazoa; phylum Chordata; class Actinopteri; family Pomacentridae; genus Dascyllus; species Dascyllus trimaculatus. Next base: position 8,286,886 of record CM045465.1, read on the forward strand.
CTGTACATTCAGTGGAGAATACTGACAACAAAAGAAGTTTAGAAGATTGCACTCCAGTCTAAATGAAATTGCAGAAATGTTTTTAACAATAATTTTGAGGGGTATTTATTAAAGCTGCACCATTTGTCCACTAGGGGGCAGCAGTTAAAGGTGTTACCACAAAGCTAGCATTTTATAACTTTGTGAAGGTGTTATGCAGGTATACAGTAAAAGGCCTTTTTACACAACCAGCTGATGCTGAGAAACAGCAACACAAGTCTAATAGTCTTTTTGCTTTTAGCTCTGTTTTGGTCTCCACCAACGCCAAGGTTTTTTTTCTGACTATTGCAGCTTTAATTCAAAGTGTGACCTCAAACTAATGCAATAGATTGTCAGTTATCCTTAAGTGCAGCCCTGCCTCTTAAAACTTACCTTCCTGGACAGGTAAACTGCCCTCTCAATTCCGTTTTGAGGGAAACACTTTTTCTACCGAATTGCGATTGCTTGTGCCGTTTCGCAAAAATGTTTCAACATATATTATATCGCTTTTTTTGGTTGCTGCTTTTCGGCCAACCAGCAATTCATTAAGTAGAGTGGGATTCGTCACTTTGGTGGCAGAAAAGCCTGAAACATGTCGTGAAAGAATTGTATTTTTATCCAAACCATTGCACTTTCCCAAATCTCACCAAGTTGTTTTGGTGCCTAACTAACGAGAGGTTGAAAACTAAACTTTATTCTACTTATGTGGACTCTGTGGCCCTTTCAAACAAGAAACTTTCTCAAGTGTATACAATTTAGCTGTATAGCAATGGTGGAAACGGGATGCCGATAATCATTCTCCTTTTACCTCTGTTTTGGTCTCCACCAGTCGTATATTAGATGATGGATTTGTCACCCTGGTAACCCAGAAAATGGAGGAAAAGCTTCAAAGATGCAGTGTAAGGTTTTGAATTTTAACCCTAACCAAGCATTTTTGGTGCTTTAACCAAATCAAACATCAAGTGAAACAATAATGATACTAGATGGGACACAAACCCCACTTTCCTGGTAGAAAGTCCAGTGTTAGGATCATTCCACCACCATCCTTCTATCCTCAGAATTTGAACTTGTAGCTCGTGGGTTTCCTCCTCCAACCCACCCTTATCTAAATCCATTTCTTTTGAAAACACAATTGACAAAGCAGTTTAGCTGTATAGGAACATATTTTTTGGGAGATTATGGGAAGTGTAGGATCCTTTAAAGCTTGACAGATGGAGGAAACTAAAGCTCAGGTTATACCTCAGCCTCTGCTACATCAGTATTGTTCTTTTAATCCAGCTGTTGTGAGATTTTACACTGTATGAAACTACAATCCTAAATTGGATTGGATTACCTCTTACCACTTTCCATATAATACCCTGATCTACTTGTGTAATGTTTAGGATTTATTATTCCAGTCTTTATGTCTTGTTCCTCACTAATGATGTATGTCATGTGCTCCTGACTACTTTGGCTCTTGTTTTTTTTCCCTGTTGCTATAATCTTTGCGCCATTTCACACCGTAATTGTTCACATTTATTTGACAAACACTCCAGATGTGAACCCAAGCAGAGCTGCTTTGTGACAGTCACTAGGTATCTGATACTGAGGTTTATTTTGGATATTCTGGCGCTCAAATCTGTTTAATCCACTCACTGAAAAGGTTTAATTATCTACCACAGTCTGCATTGCCTGGAATGTGATGAATAGTGGAATGATGGCTGCGATTCGAAGTTTCAAATGATTACAGTTAATAAATTCAGACTTCCACACTCGCCTACTCGTGCACCGCCCGTCGAAAAACAGAACCGAGATCCAGACTCGGTGCAGAATGGGCACAGCTTGAAATACCACTCCATCTCAGCAGAGACCTTTGATGTCTGATGTTCGTTAATGAAACATCTCGCTCACATCAGAGCACCCTATTAAATTCCACTCATACGGGGGAGACGAGAGAAAGAGCGAAAAAGAGTGAGGCTGAGAGAGTCGGAGCAGAGGAGGGCTGACCTTTGTGTGCATGTGGGGGAGTGTGTGTCTGGGATGAAACATCATCGGCGTCAAACGCACCGTGAAGATCAAGTGAAGGACGGGAGAAAAAAGAAATCACACTTCAAAAGCACTTTATTAAGCATCTTTCATAAAATAGATCTACTTACATCACAGCTTGTTTATGAACAGTGTTGAGTCAAGTACTGAGAGCACAAGATCTGAAATTAAAAGTCATTTTTGCTTCAAGTTATATTCTAGTGTTCACTAACTGTGTAATTACAGGGTTCCACAAACTGCACCAAAGAAAGAGGGGCAGCTAATGCTCGCTAATAGCTAAGACTGTAATGATGTGGAAACAGCACTGAGAATATGGGAGTAGGTGTTGAAGCAGCATGTACAAAAAATGCCAATTAACCCTCTGAACCCCAAAATGTATGTTTGAAAAGCACATTATCGGTAAAAATTATGCAAAATGACAATTTATCAGAGCCAGAAATGATAGAAAACAACAAGAATCATTATATTTTCAACTTTCCAGTGGACCTTTAAGTAATCATGCTTCACGTATGTTTCCAGATCAAAGCTTAAAATTGAGATATTTGATTAAAATCATTTTATTTTTGCCAAAAATAGTTTACACTAGCAAGATTTTGTAAAAAACAAAAAATTCTGCACTTTTCAGCTCAACTGCGAAGTGATTAGTGACTCAGCTGCGACAGTCATTTAACAAAAATTCAGGGATTTTTGGCTGAACTGGGATGAACTGCAGGCTGTGTACAAAAGCCAATTTAAATTGTCAGTAGTAAAATATCCATATCATGCAGAGTCACTGTTATTTTTTGGCTTGTTTTTAGTATTGGTAACACCTCTGGGGGAGAAAATCCTGTTCGTACAGAGTCGATTCTTGTCAATATTTGTAAATATTCAAAGGAATTCAACTTTTAAAAAAATGATTTCTCGCATTATAACTGTCTAGCCATGGTTGTGCTGTTTGCATGAAGGTGCAAGATTTTATATTGCAATGAAAAACGATGGCAAAACTGAAACTGCTTGGGGTCTAGAGGGTTAATAAATATTGTCTAGCAAAGCTGACTAGCCTCAGCCTCAGTGTAGGTCATGTGCGGAAGGGCTTCCTTTAACTCCATTATCATGTTGATACTTCCTTAAAGGGTTCATTTAAAACTCAAGTTATTTTGCCTTGTTAATCAAAATAGCTCTAAAATCATGCTGTAAGTGCAAAAGTGAACACCAAAGATGAAATACAGACATCCAGCGTCAGTATTAACAGAGTTTCAAAGCAGCTAAGAGGCTTTTATGATTTAAAAATGAAGGAGCGTGTGCGTATCTGACACAGAAAGACAGTAAACATCAGACAACAGCATTCCTTGTGCCTGTGCTCGTCTATAGGTACTTGTGGCAGAAGTGTTTTGGCCGTGTTGAGGGAACATCTGCACAATGGCAGCCATGAGGCTAATTGTGACGGAGCTAACTCATCACATTGGCACCTGCACACACACTCTCTCTCTCCAATGATTGCACTAAATCCCTAAATGGATTGTGGAAAACACACATATACACAAACTTTATCCTACCATGCTCGAGTTATCCTCTTACTGGAGCAGCAAAAATAAGTGTGACGTCAAGACCGGCTTGACCTACACCTAAAATGAGCTAAATGAAGCTAATTTCAGAGTTGAGTAATAGATTATCTCTAATAACGGTAACAAAAAGAAGAATTTGGGTGAATCCCAGGCCATGATTAAACTGTCTGTAGTTTTTTTTATCCCCAGCTCGGAGCCACAGGTGCAGCGCAGCAGTGCTGAGACACACCAAATCACTTAGCAACCACTTTGCCTTATCACCCAGCAGCCACCGGGGTCCTGTTAGTGTATTAGCAGGGTATTCAGCTCTTTTCATTAGTGCCCCTGGCTCATATCTGCTTTCACCTGGGTCACAGATGAAATTATTTTTTTCTCCCGAAAAGGGAAGATCAGATTACACTGGATGGTTGTTTCTTTTTTTTAAGGCCTGGCCCTTTAAGTCTTTTCAGTTTATCAGTGTACTTCACAGGCGGTTTCTTTTCTTCACCACCCTCACAAAGCTGCATCCTCCTTGGCGGTCGCCGCGTAGGGAGAAATCCTATTTTTTTTCTCCTTCATGGCAGGATAAAGACCTTCCATGATCGCCGGGGACTGAGTCCAGCTCTAAGATCCACAGAGTTTAAACATCTTCATTTTCCAAAGAGTACACATTAAAAAACTGAAAATTTAGGTTTGAATGTGGCTTCAACCGCACCTGCAGCCGTACTTTATCATATCTCAGCTTACTTTAAGGTGGACGAGGCAATTTTGCACCTAAAAGCCCCAAATGGCAGATTTTTGCAGTGTTCTGTAACATGTGATTTAATGTTCTTTTAGATGTCTGTGTTTTATTCCATCCCCATTGGTGCATAGATGGGACTTCTGCAAGTTTCATTTAGACAAACGCCCAAAGGAGGCGATTGGACGTCAGCGTTTGGGGCTTTAAAATGATACGTCGCATGCATTTTCCAGGAAAACTTCACCAAGTACAGCTCTGTGTTTTGTTTTGTAGCAGCTAAAATGTCCAGACTAGTTGGTGCTTTGCTCCAGGGGCCACAGCGTACAAGGGTCTTCAAACACAAACTGCTGCTGCTGCTGCTGCTCCTCGATACCGCGGGCAAACAGCCTGATCAACTGGCACTGGACACTGCGGGGAGAAAGAGTGCACACACACACGCAACCACACACACACACACACACACAGACAACGCATCATTTAGCCTGAATAACAAACCATCAACTTAATGACTATGCTCATTTCTGTGAGACTTTACTGTCCATGTGGCAGATGTAAAAGCAATGGAACGGCACCCCTGTGTGCAGACTTGACACTGAAAGTTGAAAGCGGCGATCTTGGCGGCGTTTAAAATTGAAGACCTTTAAAGGGCCGACTACAGCAGATGCAATAATGCAACATGGATGAGGCGTACGAACAGGAAAAAAAGGCAGTAAACAGGTAAAATGGCTGTTATGATACAGTATGTTGATGACTTGTGCCTTTGTCTGTGAAATGACGCCTCACTAGAACACGTGTTTTCTTGCAGACTTTAGCAGCACCTAATGAAAGCCTCATTTGGGGTTATAGTTGTATAAATGTTTGGTCTAATCATTGCATTGCCCGGAGTTTTACTTTTTCCAGAGGTGCAGTTCTCACTTCTCACTCTTTCTTTCCTACTTTCTTTCCGTTTCGCCTGGGCTATTACCATTAATTATCCCAGCGGCCCTCTGGCTGGCTCACTCCAAGAACGATTAGCGGCGAGGAAGAGGCAATAAAAGGACGGACTTCTGCTTTAATTAAAGGGGAGTAGCCTTTTAACATGTGGAGGGACGTTAAATTAGCAACATTACAGCGCCATGCATCATTGGCAAAGTACAATGGAGCATGAAATAAATGATGCGTCAAGCCGTGCCACACCGGCTGTATAGAGATCTGATAGTGGGGAAAGCTGAAGTGTGGACAGGGCCAGAATAATGAGAGGGGCTAATTCCACCGAGTTGCCAAGATTGTACAGCAGGGAGCAGTGAAAGATTCTCCTGACCACAGACGAGCAGCGCTAATGGCACTGCTGCTCTCATTTCTGGCTGGCTACATAGGAGAACTTCTTTATTACCGGCTAACACTAGGCATCAACATAGCTTACTTTTCCTTTACACTGACAGAAACTTTTGCTTATAGTTCCTGCAAACAATCAAATTATTTACCTTCCTTTTCCTGCTTCCAAACTTTGTGGTTCTCAAAACCCACTCGCAGGTTTGAAAAGCATGTCATTTTCACCAAAAATAGGCAATTATGGAATTTTGATACGCGGTTTCAGCAAAAAGTGACCAATTCTAAGCTTAAAATCCTCTCTATTGTACATGTCTCATATAAAAATTCTGCGAAAATATCCAGATTCTGCAAAAAACAAAAAATTCCGTGCTCCTTTACGCAACTGAGAAGTCATCAGTGACTCAGCTGCAACCAACAGCCATGTGACAAAAATTCAGAGGCTTTTAGGTTGAACTGCAGGCTGTGTTTACGCATAGCAAACAGGACACCAGTATAGAAACGAATCAAAAATGTAAAATATCTATAGTGTGTAGAGTCACTATCTTTTTTCAGGCATTGGTAACACCAGTGGACACTTGGAAACGATGCAAAAGTTGATTCCAGGTTTTTCTTTGTTTTTGTAAAAACAATCAAAGAAATTCAACTTTTCCTTTGATGTGATGATTTATTGCATTATTGGTTTATTATACTGCACCAAAACTGGCTACTTTTGTTCATGTTTGTGTCATTGTTGGTCCTTTACTTTTGCCTTTGCTGCAGAGATGGCATAAGTCATAGTGGATTGCAGATTGCAGTAGAGCGCAACCATAGACTGTATGTACTGAGTTAAGAATTTGGCCGTATTGGTGTCTTTTTTACTCTGCATGGGACTTTAATTTACAAAACAAACCCCATGCTGTATTCAAAATGTCTTGGACCAAGCAATTGAGCCCATAAACTCATTTAAAAAATGTTTACTTAGGTAATAAATCAAGGAAGAAGTTGGGTCATTTTTCTTACAGACTTGCATACTATTAGACTTATGCTTGCAGCCAAAGCAGTCGCCCCCTGCTGGCTGGTAAAAAGAATGCAGCTTCCAGACACTTTTGGATTGGCTCCAGTTTTTAGACCTGGAGGCTCTGTCTATCTTTTGTATAAAGTTATGAGTGAAGTCTGTTTACATCTGTAGTCACATGCCATGCTTAAAAAACAAATGCATTGTTCATGAAACCAATAGAACCCTTTACTCTCACTGGTTCCAGCCAACCTTTGCCATATCAGCGAACTGTGCCCCAGTGTGTCTCTGGAACCTCTGCATTGGCTGAATTCCCATAATCCTTCACTCTGCACATGTAACTGGGCACCAATGCAGAACCATAAATCTGCCTTAAGCATGCACATGTTCGCCAATAAGCCCTCAACACAAAGTTACTTGAGGCTAATGACTTGACCTTGGGATGACACTAGATACAATCCAGAGATCATCATTAGGTAACATGAACGTCTGAACAGAATTTCAAAGCGTCTATCAGGCACTGGAGAAGTTGATGTTTCAAAAGCACAAATGTAAATCTCATCCTAGGGGGGCCACCAATATCTGCACCAAAGTTCACAGCAGTTCACTCAGTAGTCGTTCAGATATTTCAGGCTAGAAGTTGCATGTGTGAGTTTTTCCTTCGACGCACTGTGAGCACAGAGCTGTCAGGCACAGCGAACAAGATCTGTTTCTACTTAGGCTTTAAGACATGATGCTCAGGAACACTTGAGGCAATTTAAGCTAAGATTACAGCCCTAATACCCGAAAGGAAAGTCTTTACCGCGAATATCCGACCGTGGTGATGCAATACGTATGAGCTCCGCGAGCGTCTCAATACTTCTTCCATTATGCTGCTTCTACAATATTATGTGCTTCGATTCAAAGCCATTTTCCAGTTCTAATCTATGCTGAGAGTGATCCGGCCTGTCTCTATCGCCGCAGAAGGTTCATTTTTAGACGCAGGCTTCATAAAAACTGGAAAATTACTGAACTGTGCCCATCTTCATCTGGAAAGTTTACAGCATTAAAAAGTCATATACTGTATATGGGTGGAACATTCATCATTACTGGTAAATAACAACACATTTGACTGTTTTTCCAGATTTGTATTTTTTCTTCTTCCACGTCAGTTGACTTTTCGATTCTCCTTGAGCAACTTTCTTAGTGTATATCCAAAAAACCTGAACAAGCATGATCTATATTGGGTTCCTTGTGCACTCACAGGGGGTTCTTACCTGACTTGAATAGCGGCATGAGGCAGGATCTCCCCGTCGCAGTTCCAGCTGCTGTGGGCGGCGCTGTAGCTGCAGGTCGTTTGGGCCGAACATATGGGACTGAAGCCTTTCTTCTGCCGGGGCTCGCTCAGGTCCTCCAGAGAAACCAGCTCGTGGTGCCGCGGCTGGAAACGAAACTTCCTCACCCGGTGGACCTCCACGAATGAGTGGTCAAACTGCGAGAAGGGGAGGCAGAGATGGATGAGGGATAGATGAAAGAGGGGAGGAGGAGGAGGTGGACGGATGGATGGATGGACGGATGAAGGAACAGATGCTCCACAGATGGAGCGAAGGTTAAGATCTTGAATCACTTGTTAGAGCTTTGTTGTAAAAAATGAGCAGCGTGCCACACTGAGGGAGGACGCAAGAGTTCATTTCTGTTTTTGTGCTCGAGAAAATGAACCTTTTTTCGCGAATAAAGTGCTCTTTAGAGTCGAATGCCAAGTATTTTTCAAGTCGTTTTTTTATGGCTACCACATTCGCCCATGTTTCCACAAGGGTGCTTTCAGCAGAGGGTTACGAGGAGTTGCATAGACGTGATAAAAGCACACGCTGTATGCTGGAGATGTAAGAAAATTAAAGATTTTACTGCCTCAGAATGAGACTGAGCAAGGTCAAACTAAGGTAACGTACACTAAATGCTAAAAGGTGTTACCTGTTTGAGAGTTTTAATACTGAAAAATGAGCACTTAGGTGCTTCACTGTGCAATTTTCCTCTTATTTCTTCATTTTGCACCTAGAACTAAGGGTTCATTGCGAAAATGCATCACACATATTTGTTAGATACACTTATTAGAAGCCACACAGAGCTCAGGCTGTCTTTTTGAAATCAGTTTGCTAAAGGGCTAAAGGGTGTTCCTTACTTATGTCTTCATTTTGCACCTAAATCTAAGGGTCCTTGCAAAGATGCATCACAGACATTCGGTAGATACGTCTATTAGAAGTCACATAGGGTTGTCTTTTGAAAACAGTTTGGCATTTCAACAGCATCGCATTGAACTTGAGCTACTTAAATTTGCACAAAACAGCACAGAAAATGTGCAGAGAACAAAAATTATAATTATATTGGCGGTAAAATGATTCATTAAATGCAGTCTCCCGGTGGGGAAGGTAAAAAGTTAATTCCTCCTAATGTCTTTCTATGGAATCCTGCTGATTTTATAATGAAAGAACAGAACAATCTTCTTCCACGTTGGCGAGAAAGAAAAACAGGAACAGACGCAAAAGAGAAGAGGTCAGATAACCACGAGGTGCATAAAAAAAAACCTGAGCATCGGAGGAAGCGAGGAGACGAAGAAGAAAGCGAGATGAAAAGAAATTATTTTGTCAAAATCCCCTTTCATCTCTCTCGGTGTCGCGGAAAGGTTCAGCTCCGTCCGGTGCGCTATTTTCTCCAACTTCACGGGGTGCCACTCTCCCTCCATTCTCTTCTCTTTCTCTTTGTTCTTTCTTTCTTCCTCTCTCTCTCTCTCTCTCCTTTCCCCCTTACTCTTTCTGTTTCTCATCCTGAAAGCGGAGTGACAGCCATTTATTTCACATCAGACCCACTTTATGACTGCAGCCGCTTTGCATTCATGCTGGCCGATCTGCCTAAAAGGCTTTCTGACAAGGCCATGAATACGCTTAGTGGCTTCTCACTCCTTGTTTCTCTCCGCTCGGCTGGACAGTGATGCTGATATTAACCGAAACCCTGATGCAAAGTCCCGCTCGCCCTGCTCATACGACCGCTTGTCTACCGTTTTTCTGTGTTGCAAGTGAAGCAGCAAAGGCGGCCCGAAGCGGGAGACGCACCATGCTGTGACTAGAGGACGACAGTTTTTTCGGGAATCCTGCGGGTCACCGGATTCTTGTGGGATTCCTGCGAGATGGGAGGAGTAGCTTTCACTTTTCATGACGCAACTGGGACAGGACAAGTAAAAAAGTAAATTTAAGTGGTCAGGATGGGATTTAAAAGTTGGTTTTGATCCATAAATACGCAGTTCTAGCAGGAATAGATGCTATTTTGACGCTAATGCTAGTGTTAATGGTTGGTTGCAGCCACCTGACCAGTGCATCACATGTGGAGTTTGCTGATACATTGTGCAACCAACAATGGGGTTGGAGTTAGATGTGGCGAGTACAAGGTTTGATCAAAAAGTTCTGAGTCTGCTGCCATAAAAATCCCTTTGAATTTGGCTGCCGTCCCTGTCGAAGTAGCCTCCTTGCGCAGCGACACTCTGCTCCCAGTGCTCCTGCATCACTTATAAAGCTCCCTGGAAGCCCCATTATGTAAAGGTGTCAAGGACCATCTGTGACAAACACTGAGAGAAAGTTGGATTTCATTTTGGGGATGGGGAAGAAGTCACATAGAGGCAGATCTGTTGGTTTGAAGTGACAAATGTGTTGCTATGGCCAAAAAACCCAGTGCATTGTAGCAGTCACATACCACACCTTAGGTCACTTATCCTGAATTACCTGCCTAACACACATTACAGTAGAGTCCTGCTTTCACAGTCCAACTCTGGGGGGCAAATTCCCCATGCACAACCACATGAATGTTAAATGAAACAATGAGCATGTTCCTGATGACCTCTTCACTAGATGTGCTTTCTGCATTTTTGGAAGTTTCAGGCTCTTTGGGTGGTAGCTGCAGGTCCACTTCTGATCACCAGTGATGATCCTTAACATTAAGACTGGCGCAGCTTGGCTCCTGACTGACCCAAAATGTGATTTTTCTACCTTGATCCAGTTTAAGGTCCCAAGACTTTCCTTCAGGATTGACAAATTTGTATGTTATCTTATGGAGAAATCGCAAATGTGCACCTACTAGTGGTCACGAAAACGTGTTTTTGAGAAAGCCTCTGAAACTGGTTTTTCAAGTCCTGTCGGTGTGACACATGGATCATTGTCCTTGGCATTGCAGTGCTGTCTTCTGTGAATCTCACATCAACCCTGATGTTAGCATTTAAATATTGGTGGCTACACCATTCGCCATTAATCCACATATCATGTGCTGGTCAGGTGGCTGCAACCAACCAGCAAACAGCCACCAAAGCAGACTAAAGTGTATATAAGAGGATTTTTTTTTTTTTTTAAAGGCAAAAAAATGGCTTGTATAATGTTCAAAATAAAGAAATAAGTGTTTATTCATATTAGAATTGCATATGTATATTATAAGAATGGACAAACTGCTATTGCGATTCCCATCCAGACCACTCTTGTTGACTTTTTTCATGTCCAATCCAAGTTACACGAAAAGTTGTGAAACTGACTTCCATCCTGCAGGAATCCCCCCCAAAAGTGTCACCCTCTACACTGGTTCAAAGAGGCGACCCAACCAACGGACACTGCCATCCATTGCTCCCATTCCTATTTCCCTATTGTGCATTAAATGGATACAGTCACCTCTTGCTCCTGACTCCCTGGGAAATCCTCATTTGTCATGAAGTAATTTTAAGACCTGCATGCAGCAGCCTCGCCAGGGAAAGTTGGTAATTTGATTTCACCTATTTCATTTAGTCATCTGGATGGTGAAATATCTAATTGGGACTGTGGAAACCCGGGGACATGCTTCATGTCACACAGAGCCGCTTGCTAAACCTCACTAACAGCAACAGCTTCTTTTTTTGAATATGTTCTCTGCAGGACTGTTCTGCCTTTTTTCCCATCGCTGTATCCTCTAAACGTTAAAGCTGCAAATACACAATAACCTTCATCTCCTGAAATCTTATTAGAAAGTAATATTCACCCTTGAAGTCCAACTACTGGATGATCTTCAAGTTAAACTCACCTCAGTTAGCAATTTCACACCTTCAATACGGCAGCTAGAGGAGATGAAATTACTTACAAGATCCTTTTAAATGGGATAAACTTCCCGAGGTCTTTCCTGAGGTAATAATTACTAATCACCAGACTTCCCCTGGTAATGCTGTCCTGTGAGGGCATTAGTCTGGTATCAGCCTGTTCTCCCGCACAGCGTATCCCTGATGCAGCGATTACGGGCGCCTCTCCGGACCGGGGTGGAGGTTATTTATGATACGTGGGAAGGCACAAGGGCTAAGGCATTTGAACTAAAGTGAACCATAGTTAGGAAATAGAGCGGAGTCAGCTAAAGGGAGGTGCTAGCACAGCAAGTGGGCAAAACTCTGCCGTCTGCTTCACACACTCTCATTTCATCTGTGCACGGATTTGAGAGGCTCGTGATGTCGAACGCCACATTCTGCAGCAAAGTGATCGATGGGGGGGCCTTTTGGGAAGGATGAAATTGTCTTATAAGTTGCTTTTTTTTTTAGCATTCTTTGAAGAGGAGGTTTCTTTCATCCCTACTGGATCCAAATCACATTAATCTTCCCAGCACACTCCAATTCTGAAGTATTGTGCACAGCGTGACTCATATCTGGTGCTAATTTACGCTTTAGGAGAGTCATTGAGGTGTGTTCCGGTCTACCTGGTCATCTTTGTTGGTGTGTCGGAGCAGGTGTCTGAAGAAGTCCAGGCGGGAGCACTTCCTGACCAGGATCAGGTCTGCGGTGCCGTCGGCGAGGTGGGCGGAGGGCGACAGGCCCTTAGGACTCCGAGGACACGCGCAGCTCATACTGGCTGCATTAATGGCAATGAACTTTCCGCGGATCACATTCCATCCGCCGCTGCCACCTGGAACACAGGAACATGACGGCAGCTGCAGTTTATCACACATGACTGAATTAGAGCAGAGTACAATTTAGATTAGATAAGATGAGGTCGTCTCAGTAGATGGTAGGATGGAACTGCTTGACTTCTACCCTCGTGTGACGCGTGAACAGACAACCTGTAGTGCAAAGATGCAAAACACCTTCTGGATCCTTCTCTGGGACATTTAAACATTCGTAGGCGCTTCATTTGAGCACTAAACTTAGCCAAAGGTTCGAACCCTGCTGCTATTCCAGCATACGACGGAAAACAACAAGACAATGTCCAAAAAACACAACCGGGACTGCATCCTTCTTTAACACAGCACTGCCAGTTTTCGACCAGTTGAGTTTCACATTAACATGGATGTATCTAGAACATTGTACAACAAATGTTATTCCAAGTCACATCAATTCCATGTGAGTGGTACTGTACCTCACTTAGCAAACTTTTATCAGTGCGGCCAATTTCTAAGAGTGCTTGTTTGGAAAATGATTGCTCATTCATATCGAGCCGTATAAACCTTAAAAAGACCCTCTTTTTCTTGCCTTCTTATCATGTCCACAGGGTGTTTTTCACACCAAGAGCGACATAAACGGTCAGTGCCATGGCTGAGTGTACTCTTAAAAACATGGACTCAGACTTTCAGAGTTTCACAAGTACCAAACCGAAGGAACCGATCCTGTCAGCTAGCAAGATTGGAACTTCTTCTTCAGAATTGGTTTCCGTTTCCAATATGTGTGGTTGAATTAGTCCAATACAACTTGCCATCATGCAGTGAAGAGTAGTTTTAAAGTGTCTGAGCAGAGTTGTAGGTGAGCTGGTGTGCTGAGCTGCAGCGAGCATCAGAGGGGTGGATGTGGAAAGAGGTGGGTACCTCATAGATCTGCAAGTTGTTGAGTTCACCCCTTTTGGCTGTTATCAGCACATTAAATGGCCATTATCGCACATCAGTCCCATACATATGGACCAGTAGTAACCTCCTCCACCTTTTAGTAGTAGAAATGGAGCTCCATTAACTTGTCATCTCGACTTTGAGTCCCATCTTGGACCATTATTATGACATTACTGTCTGGTTTTTACGTCGTCTACTTGTGTCCTCAGACAGAATTTGGTTATGTTCAGGCATCAAAACTACTTCATTGGATTTGAAAAAGGATCACTGTTTGGATACCGTATGCTACAAAACTCCATCTGGTGCATTTCAAGGGCGAAGATTTCACATAAACTTTTATTTTTATTCACATGAAGTTGTTGTCATTATCAGGATTACTTTCCATTCATCACCGCTCATAATGAATGACAGCACTACTCTAGCATTGGGGGTAATCTTACATATAAGCCATTTTAAAGCAGGAAGGGAACATAAAAATCTAAATATGTAACTCTAATAAACAGAGATGAGTTTTTAGGGGTTTAATCAATGACTAGAGGTGTCTGAGTAGGACAACAGTGAGCTATTGCTGCCAGATGTTAGCTTCTGTTTACTTTAAACCTTATTGAACCTTGTGCTTGCCATAGTTTCCTGTCTTTCACCTTTGGTTGCCCAATTTCAACTGCAGTATAAACACACATGCACAACTAAACTACACATAAGATCTCCAAGCTGATGGATGAATAACCAGCTAATGCTTTTTTTTCAAGTACACTTCAAGTAAAATAAGATTAAATATTGCTGAAAAAGACCTTCAATTTACAACCGTGCATCAAGTGGTTACCTGTGATTCTTAAAGAAACCAAGTGTTTAAAGGTTCCTCTTTTCAACATCTATTTTGGAGCTCCTCTGGCTTACTTACAGTCTTCTCCTTTCACTGCAACACTTAAAAGCCTCCATCTGATATTGACACTCGGAACAACTGAGCAAATCTCGAGCCGCGGCGAGCATAATTTACTGTAATTTCACTGTATTCAACAGCAGCTTTGCCACATTTGCAAATATGCCACATTTGATTGGAGTTTTCCAGCAAGCCTTCAGCTACTCACTCGTACAATTTAGATAAGAACCACAAAAAAAAAGAAAAAAACCCTGATTCCTTTCAGCCGGCTGTTTGGCTTTTCCAGTCGCGGCAACGTCAAACAAATACAGCGCGTATCATCGGGAATGTGGTTTTGAAATGATACTGTGCGTTTTGCAAGTGCTTTATGAGTCCTGGGGTTAAGTTCCAAGCTTGTCACACAACAGCAGTGATGCTGATGAGGGTCCATTAAGATCCAGATGTCTTGGCAGAGATTCTCAGCGCAGCTTTACCCCCATGATTGAGCCAAGATAGAAACTTTCATGTTGACGGTAAAAGCCGAGGGTACTTCTGCTTCGAAACACAACTAAGTCCGGGCAGCGAAGAGTTCACAATATCTAAAGAAGAAGTCTGATAGATGGAAGACTGATTGGATTAACCTTAAGTTTGCTTTTCATGACTGAACGCACGCGTGGCCTCCGGATCTCCACTGACAGACGCGACGGTTGCACTTCACAAACCGTCACTCTGCTCCTCGGAGATTAGCGGCTGTTTACTTGCGTATCAAAGACGCGGTGCCATCACCCACGGGACCGCCGGCGCCTGTCACCGGGGCAATAGTCGCTGCGATGGGGAAAAAAAAAAAAAAAAGCGATCACAGGCGTCCAAATTAGCATCTGACTGTTTTTTACGAGCACCTCAGAGGGAAAATTACGTGATCGCGAAAAGCAAAACGATTCATTACCTTTCCCCCTCATTTCGCAAAACAAACTTACAGAGGTGATAGCGCACACCGATGATAACAAGCCCGCCGAGGCCACGTAAAAACAACAATGTTCTAATTGGGGAGGCGGTGATTAAAAGCTAAAGTTTGGAGTAAAGGGAAAAAAAAAATGACAACAAAAAAACCCCAACTGTGGACTGTAAAGCTCGTGCATTTGGAGAATGTTTTCCAAATGAGTGTTTGCTTTCGCGGGAGAGGGTGGCTCATTTGCAGAGAGGGAGTGTGTCGTGGCTCATTGATTTAGCAGTTGTCTGAGATTTCCCTCACCAGAGAAAAAGAAAAAAAACACTAAACAAACGGCAGCGCTGGCGTGAGGCGAACCCCCTGTCAGAGCCGGCAGAGCCAGATTTCCTCTTGATTAGTGGGAGTCTGTCGCACGAGATGCACAAACAAACAAACAGGCTGCTTTCATATTTACACGAGCAAAAAATATACACCCTCCATAGGAAGCGGCAGCCTTACGCAGCCAGGCCGAGAGAGAAAATCTCAAATTTAACATCACGATGCTAATTGGAGAGGAAGAAGAACACACAGACGAGAGGCTGCATTTCATCTGCCTCCGGAGGTTTGTGCTGCGGCTGCATCTTGAAAGGACTGAAGATAATAAAGAGCGCGTGCGGTCGGACGAAGAAGCAGGAGGTTACTCGAAGGGTCGAGCGGACGGGCGGATTTCAACCCTCGTGTAATCTCATCGAGCAGCCAGCTGAGGCGGACGCTGGGGATTTGGGAAATCGATGGGCACAAAAAAATTTCTGCGACAGGGGAGCTGCGCAGTGTCACTAAAATTAGTTTATATTTTCTCGTCAATAACTCATCAAGAATCTCATCAAAAAATTTTGCCATGCTGCGGGGAGAAGGATAACACGAAAATGGAGATGGAGGAGAAGACGACGCCGTTATTTACACTCAGTCCACCGCAGGTACTTAATCTTCCACACGCACGAACAAAAAAGAGAAAAATGCAAATTCCCCCCCCCTCTGCCTTGTTTCACGTGCGCGACTTCAAGGCGAAGAGACATCCAGCGTGGGATCGTCTCATCGCCTTTTTTTTTTTGTTGTTTTTCCTCGTCTTTCATTCTCAAACTTCACCCTTTAAAAATGCTAATTCCCGCACATCTCAGAAGTCGGGTTTCAAAACAGACAAGCGAGCAGATAATGAGGTAGAAAAATGAAAAATGCACCTTTCCATGTGATCATGTTGGCATTCTTTCCCCCCCCGAGTAATAAACCCAGACCTGTACCTTTAGCGGGCTTTTCTTTCTTGTCTGACATCTCGCCGTGCCGGTCCTTTGATGAGGGCTTGTGCTGACAGATGCGGCACCTGAAATATCAATGTAACCCTGTTTTACAATCATGAAGCCGTTAGTGTTTCCGTGACATTTAAAACTTTAAAAAGGCAAAATGATTCATTAGACGGGAATAAATTCAATCTTTCTTGAACTGACTTGCGTTTAGCTTTTGTTGGAAACGCTTTGCTGTTGTCACTTTATGGTAAAATAAGTTGTCATGCTACAGAATAATGGTTTTCAGTCCAAGCAACAAATTCAAACAATGCCAAACCACTTAGTCTAGTGCTTTTTAGCGAAGAATGAATGGGCTTTCAGCGCACGATAAATTAAAAAAAAACCTTCCTGACAAAGTCAACCTTCCCATTTAAGCTCTGGCAGGTGCAGCAGGACATGGTGAAATAGTGCTGGAGAGCTTCAGAACATGTCTTTATTTACCCGGATCGACACTGCAGCTTGTCCCTCGGACTCCCCAAGTTGTCCTCGGCGGGGACAAACCAGACGGCGCCTTCGTAGTAGTTGTGGCTCAGAAAGGTTTTCACGCCTGCGACAAAAAGCACAGGATGAGCCACGGAACGCCTGTCAATGTGTTTTATTTGTTGTGTTTAATTTGACTGGAATTATACCTAACAAGATAATTGAAACTGTTCAGCAGACACGTCTGAATAATTAACCGGATCGTGGGTTCATTTCTAATGCATACACACTGTTTTGTGCTCATTTCAACAAATACACTGATATTAGTTTCACACAAATATAAACCTGGGTAAAACAATTCCTTTACTGAATTGATAAATTGCATATACTGTATATAAAAAAATACACTGAAGTGCCTTGAACCTGCATTCTTTCTAACAGCCAGCAGGGGGCAACTCATCTGGCCACAAAAAGAAATCAGATTGCATAGAAGTCTATAAGAAAATGACCCAACTTCTCACTTGATTTGTTACCTAATTAAGCATTTTCCTCATAAGTTTATGGTCTCAGTCGCTAGTTTAAGGTCTCCATCAATCCAGCACGATGTTCATTTTGCAAATTATGGCTCCATTTAGTGGAAAATAGACAATAAAACAGGTTATGTTTCAGGGGTGAGCTACCTTGTGATTGACAGACGTCCCGTGATCTGCAAGACTGAAAAGTGTGTTATCTTTAAAAAATACGTTAAAAAACAACCAGAGCCAAAAGCTGTACAAACAGAAATAATTGCCGGATTTTCAACTTTACTGCAGTCCTTGAACTAGTCATCTGTGACATGCTGTTCTATTGGAAAATGTAACTAAAACCAAGTTTAAAACAATAAAATCGTAAAAAATTGTATAAATAATTGAAGGAATTCAACTTTCCTTTTTTCTTTCTTCAATATTTGTGGCACTAAAACTTTATTAAACTGTGCAAAACACATTTCTGCATTCTCTGTACTTGTCATCATGGCTGTTCTGTTTCCATAGAGGTGAAGGACTTTATATTGCAGTGAAAAATGAGCCCACTGTGAGTAAAAATGTGACAGGAGTAATAACAACCAAGAAACTACCTGGAGTTCTGTGGGCTAATTATCAGCTCTTACAGCGAAGATGTCTACTTTGAAAAGGAGCTGATTCTTTATTTGACCTTAATATGAAGTGAATTCCTTTTAACTTGTCTCTCTGCTGCATCTATGTTCATGTATTTTGTCCAAGTCAGTTGCATTCGGTTCAGCTAAATTTCATTTTATAAGCCAGGTTGTTTTCATAGTCAGGAGATGTGACCAAACACCATTTGTAATATAACTGCACTGGAAGACATGGTCCACCATTTTGGCTCAGACTGTAATACCTCATCAAATATTGAATGGAGTTCCTTCAAATTTCACTCAGATTCATCGTCAAAGAGATGTGTTGACCATTCATGACATTTCGGGGACAGTTCTGCTTGTCTGTAAATAAGCTTTTATATGCACAAGCTGCTGGATTCAGAAGTAGTGGGCGTGTAAAGGTCTGAAAAATGCCAACTTTCTTGTTTGTACGTGCAGTTTTTACACATGCTCTGATAAAACTTTTTGTGGCTCTGAATTATTTCCCTCTGGTCAGTTGGCCCCAGTTTAATTTCGTCTGATTTCTTATCCTGCACCATCGGGGTGGAGGCCGATGTTTGTTTGTTTATGAGTATTTATGTGCGGCCCCATCGGGGAGAGAAATCTTGGTGGTGTTAGGGAGCCTGTTGGTGTTAAGTCTCACTACAGACCTACACAAAAGCTTTCACTGCATCCACAAGCCTCGGGCTGTGTGTTAGATTTATATCTTTAATCCTCCAAAGTCTGGAGCCGGAGCAGGACCAGGGAGGAAGCTCACAGTAAAACAAGCCGGTGGGAGGTCAGTAACCTCTAAGGAGAGTGAACTAAGGGTTGGGAAAGGTTAAAGCTGAACTTCAGGAGTAACTCAGGTTGAGACAATGATGGCCCACCCACCTGACAGGTCGTATCTGGCAGGACCGAGCCACCTTTTCCTCTCGCTGTCCGTCAGCACATCTCCATAGAAACCGTAGCCAAGCAACGAGACAGAGTATCTGAGGAAGACGTCGTCGTGGTGAACCGAGCAAACGTCCATCGGCTGGGAGTCACCTGTTACGACACGCCCGGTGGAATCAAAAAGCTACCTTCAGCACACAAACATGGAGGTGACACTAAAACCAGCTGCTGTAATAATCGTTCAAAGGTTGCTCACAGCTTCCTGCACGGCAAAGATAACATCAGATAAAAGTGAAGCAGGATGTCTGAGCTCTGAGATAAAGCAGAAGTGCTGCAAGTTTGTTCGGTAACTTCCACTCACCCACGACGATGTGTAAAGCAGAAGTCACTGGGTCGTTGGTTCCCACTGTGGCAAAGCAGATGCAATCAGTCGACCCTGTTGGATAAGATATGCAGAGGTCAGAGGTGTCAAAGTGTAGATCTGCTACTGCCATGGTAAAGACTCAATGGCAATGGTAGTGTCAAAAAAGTCATTGTCATAAACACCTAACAAAACTGAACCAAAAATACTAAAGAAGCAAACATATAGACAATAGTTCTAATTTGGATTGTCTCAGTTTTCTAAAGACAGAAAAACTTGTGCCACCAGAAAAACATGAAAGATCACATAACTGTTGGTTCCTACTTCCTGGAAACTCTACACACATCAAAACCACTGCTCGGCGAAGGGTATAACATTGATCAGTGTGTTACAATGGGTCTTGACATGGGTCCTGGCGTTCACCTAGATGTCAGTTTAACACGTAGCCCACCTCAACATTTCTGGTATGATCGAGCCCACACCTCCATGAAAACAGTAGCTCTTAATGGCAACAAACAGCCCTGCCACACCACAAAAACTGCTTAGGAATGACTCAAGAGATGACAAAGAGCCCAAGGTGTTGGCCTCCAAGTCCTTCAGATCCCAATCTGATCACACCAAGCAAACCAAAGGACCCAAAGGATCCACTACCAACATTCTCATGCCAGTAACCAGAAGACACCCAGAGAGGTCCAAACCCATGGCTCAATGGCTCTGGGCTGTTTTGACAACACAAGGAAGTTCTACACAATGTGATGCAATAGTCAGGTGGTTTCAATGTTGTGGCAGATCAGCATGTGTTCAAATACTGTACCTGCTGGCATATGAGGGTACAAACACAAAGAAAGACTCGGCTCCGTGAGATCATACTAGCCATAGCTATAGTGGTGCTTTGGACTAAATGCTAATGTCAGCATGCTAACAGTCTCATAAGGCCAATGGGTGGCTTTCCACTGCAGGAACTTGGAGCAGGTACGAGGTGTCACAAACATTTACAATAAACCTATGAAACAACCAACATGCATGATTGTTTTTTTTTCGTGAGAAAGACACATGTGTTTCAATGACTCCATCATAGAAAATTACAAGTTCTAGGAGTCATTGGAAACTCAAGACTGGCATGATATAAATGGTCGGTACAAGCGTATGTAAACTGTGTCAGCTGTAGCTGGGAAAAAGACTATAAAGGGCCTTCAGTGAAATTTAAAATCTATCTTTAAACATACAAGAAGCCAGTTTAAAGAAGCTGAACTGGATCCCCAGATCTCCACCTTGAAGTCTATTATCAAGTTAGGAAAACTACACTTCCCACATTCCTGCATGGGATTGTTCAATGATTTGTCATAGTTTTTGTTTGTTTTTAAGCATCGGCACTCGTTTGGCCTGTCGACCCATCCCAGCAACCGTCATTCGGGCTTCTGAATCAGCTTCTTCCTCCATTGTTGCAGATTACAGTGTGAAGTTGGTGAAATTTGTGCAGACATGATCGATAAGATGCCATACTCTCATCTCTAATGCTACAAAAATATTGATCACATGTGTGGGACTCTTTTTCATAAGCAATATCTGTCATAAAAAAGTCCAGTCGTGAGCAGACTTACATGTCTTTCAAAGCCGCAACCAAGTACGGAAAATTTAGTTGAGTGATTTTATTAGGCAGAAGCAAGGAGACGTCGCAGTCATAAAGTTAACTAATCGGATAGCTCTGGGCCCTGGGCTATCATCAGCTCTCTTCAGCCAACAAATGAAGGATAAGAGGCATCCCCCGCCTTGTGAGAAATGTTGAGCTTGACATTAAATCTTTCAACTTGAGAGGTAATAAGGCGCTATCTCTCTTTTCTGCGCCACATGGCGTAATTTCAGACCTATCTGCCCTACTTTGATCATCTTCAAGTGGTGAAATGGACCTACTGCCACTGATAAAAGGCAGCGAGTGCGAGAGCGAGAGACGGGAAAGAGGAGAGAGTGAAATCTAACTAGTGATGTTTTGAGCCGGCTCACAGAAGCGTGACAGAGGAGATCAGGGCTGTCATTCAGCGGCGGACACACAGATGAGTATGAAGATGAGCTCCCTCTCTCGCCTTTTCTCTGACTCTCTATGAATATCACTTATCTGGCCTTTGCCTCCTCTCCTCGGAGCTTCATAATCACATCCGAACGCTTTCCAATTGCTCCTGACAGCCCTGCTCTGCCTGCTATTTTGCTGAGCGTAAAAACGGTGACATATGCCATTTGACTCCTCTAAAAGCCACTCGCTATGAAAGCCGGCCGACTTCGAATGGATGGAGCTGGTGCGCGCAGATGTTCAATGATGTTCAGCCCTCAGATGCTCAATGTTTTATTCCCCTTAAGTTACTCAACCACAATAGCCCTGCTGGCATGTTCAGAGGAGAGAGCAGAAACTGTCACAAGGCATATCCTCAGCAGAGAAGCTCCAGTTTTTTATCTGCGCATCGCCCCCAAAACTGTCTCGCCAGTAAGATCATCTTGGCAGTTAGATCGTCTTTATCTCTGGGACAACAATGGACTCTGGATGCTCTTTTAGCGCTACCACAAAAAGCATATTTTTGCCGTTTGAATCCTCGGTACATGAATGTATTAATGACGGCATCTTATAACGACAGCCTCGAACCCCTTTGAACCAGACAGGCTGACCTTTGATCAACAATATACTTGTTTTTCCATCTATATAATCTACTCTCAGTTTATCAGCATGAACCAATGTTCCCTTTCAGAATAGCGAAAGCAGGTCAAATCTAAAAGGACATTCATATAAAGGCTCGATGACAAGGCCACTAATGAGTTCCTGACTCCCTATTTGAACCTTGGCACACAGGACTTTGACACCTTATTATGACTTTTTGATAACTGACAGCAATATTGAAGGTTTTATACTATGTGGCACAGATACGGTCATTGATGGTGATGATACAAGCATATGCTCACACAGAATTAAAGCTTGTGGCTGCAGACAGTGGAACACAACATTTAATATGTGCCATTGTTGCCATAAATAGAGTTGGAAACTATTTCACGATCAATGGGGATGAATGACTGATAGGTGCTAATAATAAAACAGAATCATTAGTGAGATAAAGAGTCACTGAACAAGATTTGCCCTGTGAATCCTTAAACATGTAGGTCTGAAAAGCATGTTGTCTTTACAAAATCACCAAAATGACATCACTTATCAGAGCCAGAAACTGCAAAACCAGCGAGAATTGTCAGTTTTGTAAGTTTCAGACAGTAAATTAACTCCTCAGCTACAGAAATGTAAGCTTAAAACCATGATATTTCATCAAAATCGCGTTATTCTGCATGCTTCACTTAGAAATTCACTAAAAGCAAACCGTTCACTGTGACTGGATTCTATTAAAAATAAAAAAAATTGTGCACTTTGTGTCGCAACTGCAAAGCCTTTAGTGATTCAACTGAATTAGGTTGAACTGCAGGCTGTGTATATGCAAAGCAGATAGGAGATGAGTATGGAAACATATTTAAATTGTTAATAGGAAAGTTTCTATAGTACCTATAGTCCCAATCATCTGTGGGCACTTGTAAAAATGTTGTATATGTTGTTTACAGGTTTATTTTTATGCACCTTTTCTCGTCAAAACAGAAAATTTGGGATTATTGAATTAAGTAGTTATTTCATACGCTGCACATACTAGCTTCTTATGTTTATTTCTAATTAATTAAGGTGAATTAATCTGATAGCTGTAATAGCTAGAGTGCACATAATGCACTGCGGCCCTTTTAGCTAATCTCGAGATAACGTTTAGACTATTTTTTGTCTGATTCCTGAATAATGAGTAGGTTGAAGAGTCGGTATGATTTCAATGATTTCAGATTTTCTTCAGTTGACTGCAGCCTCAGTAGCTTTTAGCAAACATTAACTCAAATCGGTGTAAACTGTGCGTTCACTGGGGACTATTTTCAGCTGTGGATGAACACACATTTTACACTGCAGTGTACTGGCTTACAATAAACTAGAGGGCCCATGTTCATCGTAATGAAGGAACATGTCACCCAGTGCAGCAGTGTGACTCACTGATATGTTTTTAATAGCATTTTTTTAGCAACAGTGGAGCAGTTGACAAAAAGTAATATACAGAACATCACCAGTGCTAAGGCTGCATCATTATTAGAGAATTATAGTTTCAGTTTACACTGTTAAGAGTGTAAATTGCCTTTGGCACAACCTCCCGGAGATTCTACGCATTCACAAAGTCATATGAAAAAAAATAAAATGGCATACCTACTCATTTGATTCCTCTGCTTTTGTTTAAAGCCAAAAATAAGAGTGAACGCAACCACTTCATAGTAGTAATTGGTCTGAAAATCATTAACTGCGCCCTTAGCCGATTTCGAAGGCCCCTCTGCTAATGCCGTCAAGCTGTGCACAGGATGGCCCGTATTGGTCTTCATGTGCTGTATTTCTATCCTCATGAAAATTACAGTGATTTCAAAATGTCACTCTGCAGGCTTCCATTTATGGCACTTGGAGTGATTGACCCTCCGCAGGCCCCTGGAGGGACCCCCTGCCCTGTTGCCATAGAGACCCTCTATGTAAGGCAGCAGCAGCCCAGGATCAGCGACTCTCAGGTTCGTTGCAATTTAAATTGGAACGAACAGTTCTGGAGAGTTTCTGTGCTTTTAGGTGTTTTTAAAAAACTCTTGCACCTTTTCAGTAAAATCTTCTGCCATGCAACTTGGCTGGTATCTAAATAAAGCACTGGATGCTAAAGTACCTGTGCATGTATTTCCACTTGGTTTTCTGACACTATATGCAAAATTTGTGACTGCAGGACTTTATGATTGAGTCACTTGTGGATTTTGACAGCTGGAAGAGACCTTGGGTGAACTCAGCTGTGGGTTATATCGCATGTGTAGGTGGAAAGAGGACAACAAAAAGTGCAGTGAGACACTTTTCACTGGAGAAAAAAGGTAAAAGTTGTGTCCTTTAGGCAAATTTTAACATATCAGGCGAGCATTACATTATGTTCTACTAAAGTTTCTGCTGCAGAGATGAGGTTTGGACAAGAGGACCTCTCAGGGTGTCCTATGGGGCACCAGGACGTTAGTACTGGATCCTTTGGGTACTCTGACTTGTGCAGTGGGGCCTCTGTCAATCAAACTTGTTCCACTGCATCCTGTTGAAGCTTGATCACAATGGGGTGTAGGAAGTTTGGAGGTCAAATCAACATGTTGGGTCATTGTCATGTTCCTCAACATGTTCCTGATTGGTTGATGTTTTTTCCTTTGGGTGGGGTGTATTTTCCTGTGGGGGTAGGTCAGTGACATTTGGGATTTCCATTTGAATGAGGGAGTGTTCTTGTTGTGGGACAATGTTTATTTGGGTGTCTAAGTCTCATCAACTTGGATGTTAAAATCCAAGGTTTTCCATCAGAACAGCACAGTACCAATATGATCAATGTTATTCACTTCACCTGTCAGTGGCTATAATGTTGTGACTGACTGGTGTATAAGAGTGCTAACAATCTTCTCATCTATGCCTTTATGTATTAAAATGAAATGTGTTAACAAAATTATACCCAGATTTTTTTCACCAAATCCCTGGAAATGTTTTGATGTGACTTAACTGTCAAAAACCAACCTGCTGGAATGATCCCTATGCGGAGAGAACATGGCACCAGCTCAGCATCCGGCTGGTTCTGGTCCACACCGTGGTCCATTTGGGTTCTGGTCACCAAACCATGCAGGATCTCGCTGAACATCCCATCTCCACCGACACACACCACCCTGGACAGACAAACCAACACCTTACACATGGATTTGACACGAGTTCTCCAATATATTATTCCTCATATATTATACAAAGAGCCTGGATGGTTGCTACATAATCAATTACATGACTGCAAAGAAGCTCACATTCATGAGAAACATAACTACATTTTCAGAAACCTTGATAATAATGCAGCTGGGCAGCAGGTCCGGCCCTTCAATAAATAAGAATATCACACTGTGCCACCCGCCATCACAGCTTCTTAAGTCTAACTCAAAACCTTACAGAAATGGATCTATAAATTATAAGAACTGCACAGTAAAAGCATAATGGACTCTAACCCTGCTCTGGTGGACCGAATATCTGATGAATAGAAGCTGGGACGACGGGGCACTCAGCAGGAAAAAGAAAAGCAGGCCCTTTATGTTCGACTATCAGCCGCATTCTGCCCTCACAAGGTCCCGTTAGTCACAAACCTGAGTACTGATTTTGTACAATTTGAGCTGAAAGCATAACCTTGACTGATGCGAGTAATTTGCAGGTTTGGATTTATTTTAGAGTTATTGAAAGTGATGCTAGAGAACAGAATCGGCTGCATGCCTAAAATAACGGGAGAAACGTGGAAATTCCAACACAGCTTCCACAGTGACATTGGTTTATTACGTTTAAGTCTGACTGCAGGTTAAACATTTGGTTTTAATTGAACATTTCACTTTTATTTTTACATATTGTATCTCTTAAGGGACTTTTTGTGTGGCTATATCGATCTAAATCCTCCAGTTTTTTTCACCACTGGAGTGCCACAGGGATCAATCCTCGGTCCCTTACTATTCTTCATCTACATGTTACGTTTAAGTCAAATATTTCAAAATATTGCCACTTTTATGCACGTGATTTCCAGACGTGCTTCTCCTTTCTTTTTAAATAATATATAACTGAGCATACAACATTTTTTTCTTAAAGAAGTCAGTTAAATACAGATAAATCACAAAATATCGGTGGCTCAGACTCTGCAATTTTTCGCACCCAAACTCCTTGCAGTTGCAGAAATGTAGCCACACATTTGAAAACAAGCTCAACATTTATTGCAATGAAGTTAGATACCAACATTCATGGTGCCCAGATGATGAATCCTACAGAATGTTGGTGATCTCCCTACTATTTTTGAACTGGATTTTTACAACGATTTCATAGGTTGCAAAAAAATTTGGTACAGACATTCTTGTTCCTCTGGGGATGAACTGTAATCACTTTAGTCATCCATCATGAAGGGAAGTTTTTGGTTTTTCCAGCGTTTTGGTTTGCAACCAAAAGCCTGACAAAAACTGCAACCCCGTCTGTACACTGCATTTAGTGCTAATTAGCAAACGTTAGCATGCACATTTAAGTCAAAATGATGGTAAATATTATAACGAAAGTCATCAGGCTTCCATCATCACTGCTGACATTAGCATTTAAAGCTAACTTTCTCATGTACAATGTCATGTGTTACAGTGACATATTAGCTAACTAGCAGCAAACATTTATTATTATTTGTTTATTATTAAGCCTAACTAGCAGACTTCATGTTAAATTAATACATGTGTTTGTCTGGCTTTGTGTCTGTGGGTGTGGAAAAGGGAAGAAAGCTAACAATATTAGCTATGAGTCATAAAACAATTCTTCCGGAAGATGTTTCCTCATTTGGTGTTTTGACGATGGTGGTACAGAGCGCTATCTAACATTCTGGTCTCCCAAAGGCTTTTGAGTTGAGACCTGGTGCCTATGAAGGCTATAGCATATGATTCACATCACTTTCATCCAACCGTTCAGTGACCCCTCGTGCCCTATGAATGGAGGCATTGTCGTACTTAAAGACTCCACTCCCATCAGGAGAGAAATATTACATCATAAGCTAAAGGTTATGACCTCGGCCACCTTGGTATTGATTTGTAGTGACCCTTGACTCAAAGGATCCAAACCATGCCGGGAAAACAACCCTGCAGCATAACAGAGCCAACAGATCTCCCTACTGTAGGGGTATAAGGTTCAGGGTTTTTCTTTGATATCTGTCTTAATTGTACCTTTAATTTCTCTTCATATTAACCCTCTGAATCCCTGAACTTGCCGGCCAATTTGAAAGACATTTTAGCTTATAAAAATTGCCACAAAAAGGACTTTATATTGCAGTAAAAATGAGTTCACAGTGAGTAAAAATGTGGTTTAGAGGCTTAATCTTTAATATTTCTACTGTATTTTGGAGAAGCAGACAAAAAAAACCCCATTATTTTCACTCCATGTCTTTGTAAGCTCTTATTATTAGTAGTGGTGATGGTTTGCAGCTTCATTTGGAGCCCAGAAATTAGGTTGTAGAACAAGTCTGGAAGCCAAAACATTACAAAATGCTGATCTAAAGAGAGCATCAGTCATCACAAATAGACAATCAAGTCTGTTCAAAGAAATGCAGATCAGACTGTGAGATAATCAGAAGAACTCTGTATCTGTAATTACAATCTGACACAACTCAACAGGGCTTCATACAAACCTTTAATACGCTCTTAGGGAGACACAGCACATGGCCGAGCCTCTCAAGGACTTTATTTAAATATGAGAGTCGGCTCCATGTCACAGTGAAGAACCAGACTTCTCCAGCTTAAGTACTCACCCGTCATATTTATCTAGATTGGCCTCCGTCTTCAAGTGCTCCCTGGCATGATTGGCGCGCTCCGTAACTATGGAAACAAATCAAACCGGGCAGCATTAGTGCAACGGAAAGGGAACGCACAGACGAAATACCTCGACTGGGAACAAGCACGCTATTAGAGGGAAATTTTTGAAATACGAGACGTGGAAAAGTACACTTTTGAAACATTCCCCAGAACCCGTCGGGCAGATTGATGCTCTCGAAAAAGCAAATGCACCAAACAACCCAATTCCGCTATTGTATATTAGCCAGCAAAATGAGCCCCCGAGCCCACAGAAACAATATTTCAACAGTAAATCTGTTTACGGGGTGTATAATACCAGCACAAATACAACCCTTGCAATTCATAGCTGCTGTAGGAAGCCCAGAGTGAATAGTATTCACTGTGATGGACCATCAATACACCGAGACTATGTGTAGCTGTAGCAAACACTTATTGAATAATAGATGTGTTTGGATACCCAAGCTTATCAACTATCACAGCTTCCATTAAGGTTGCTGGCATGATTAATGGCACTATAAGCCAAATCATATCCTCGCAAGCCTCTTCGGTCCCGGCGAGAGGCCGCAGTGGCAGTAGAGATCTATACGGCGGCCATCGAGACTCATTTTTTATTTAAATCTCGGGGGCTGATGGGGACCCACCAATCACGTCGGTGAAGATGCCGGCTCGGCGAAACACCGGAGCCACCTTCTGCTCGTAAATACGCTTGCCGCGCCGCTTTCCTCCGAACGGATTGATGTACACCAGGAGGCTCTTTGGTCGGTCGGCTGCGGAGAAAGAAAGAAGGGATGAGGCGGTCCTTAAAAATGCACCATTTTTTGAAAAAACAAATGTGTAACTGACAGCAGCTTGATGAAGTTTTCATTAACAGGAGACCTTTTTCAAAATGCTCACTCAGGCTGACTGGTCCCCCGAAAACACACCACTGGAGAAATAAATGGTGTGTCTACCGAGTATGGGAGGAGAGCGAAGCGATTCAGGGGCACTGCATCATTTGGTGATAAACCTACAATGCGCTGCGATGGAGAATGCTAAATGGCTTGTTTATGGCTGGCTGGTGGAGGACTGTGTTTAGGACAACAAAGTGGAGATACAGCAGCCGCTCAAAGACGGATGGGTCGGGATCAAGTGTTAAATGAGCGCCGAGAAATACAGGGTGCCATATTGTTTGGCAATAAGACAAAAGTTCCATTAGATTACATAAATGGATTGTCAATGGGTGATGTAAAGGTGTAGTGCAGTTGCGAATAAGACTGCTGAACACAACGATGAAACAAATGGGGTTCATTTTCTTGAATTGATTCATCCAACTGAGCCAAATGGGACCATTTCTGAAGACTTAAACTCACCTTACAGTCTCGTTTCCACATGCTAGATACACACTAAATCCTGCAGAACCCAATCATGGGATGTTGTATTTTGCACTCAGTTAGGAGAATGGTCTGACTTTTATGATGGTAATATTTTAACACATGAGTGGAGAACATATTAAAGTCTTCAAATCCTCAGGTTTATCATTTTTCCCCCAAGCAGATTATACAGAATGGTGGACGATGTTCTCTTCTGTTGGGTTTCAGTTTTATAGCTTGTGCTTTAGTTGTTTTCATTGAGTTGCAGGACTTCATGTTGCCTTTTTTTGGTTTAAAGGGCCAACTGTGACTCTTATTTTGTTCTATGTCTTTGTAACATATTAACACACCATCGGAGAACATATTAGATTCAAGTTGAAATGTGTCTGGACAAAAAGTGGTTTCCAGGGTTGATCTTAATCATTATTTTTACTTCATGTCCCTGTAAGAATTTATTACTACTCATAATAAAATGCTGTATTTTGCACTCAGTTTGGAGAATGGTCTGACTGTGACGGTGCTGATATGCTAACACATGAGTGGAGAACATATTAAAGTCCTTAAATCCTCAAGTTGGTCATTTTTTCCAAACAGATTCTGTAAAAACGATGCTCATCTGTTGGTTTTCAGTTTTATATCTTGTGTTTTAGTTGTTCTCATTGAGTTTATATTGACTTTATATTGTAGTTTTTTTATTTAAAGGGTTAATTGTTATTATTATTTCTTCTATATGTCTTTGTAAGCTCTTTTTATTAGTGGTAATAATAAAACGCTGTGATTCCACTAAATTAGAAGAATGGTCTGACTGTTATGATGGTAATATGTTAACACATCAGTGGAGAACATATTAGATTCCTTCCTGGAATTGGTTGTTTTTCCCCAAACAGATTATATAAAAACGATGGATTGTGTTCTCTTCTGTTTTCAGTTTATTATCTTGCGTTTTAAAGGCAGATTCCTCGACAGTAAGCTGGACTCCAGCCGGCGACACAAACTTTCATGCTTCACGTCCGAGGCAGCCGAAGGCATGTTTTTTTTCTCCGACGCCACGCCTCCATTTATATGTTTTATCAGACTGCTGTTGTCGGCACCATCCTTTACGTCTGTGCCTGCGAGGCTCTGTCGAGAAGAGGAATGCGGGAGGCCACCTCTGTTGTAGGTTTGCCTCTGGGCTGTCCTGAGGGCAGCGAGCACTAGATGCTGCTGAGGAGAATGAACCCATTTTTATGGACGATAGTGAACAATTTCCGCTCCAGAAGAAAGGCTGTTGTTGCAACAAGCCTTGCCTTGAGTGAACTTCATTATTTATTCAAATTCTAAATGAAATTTGGAGGTTTGTGTACTTGAGCAATTCCCTTTTACTCAGTTTCATGGCTTCATTACACTGTGAAGGCAAATATTTTACTTTTTACTCTTCTTCATTTATCTGACAGCTTTAAACACACGATACAATCAACTAATACATTATGATGTGACTTTTGTGATGCTTGAGCTTAAAGAACACAGCTGCAGTATCAATGCAGTCATAGCTGTTATCCAGTGGCACATATATAGAGAGAGAGAGTTCATTTGAGTGCAGCTTCACAAGAGTTTCAACCTCCTAAGTTTTACCGATCAACTTCTTATTATATCTGTCAGACGGCACATACTGAGTAACGCCAGCTGCTCGTTCGTCACTCGGATCCACTGATCGCAGAGCTCCTGGCTGTCGCAGCGGAAGGTGACGTCGCTGCAGCGCCACTGGTGCTGCCTCGTCCTCATCACGTAGGAAACTGCGAGGAAAACAGAACAGAAAGGGAGTGACGACGGGAGGAAGACGCTTATCACCAAAACCAGGGAGTTCCAGAGCTAAACGAAGCACCTGGCATTCAGTTTGTGCAGCCTATAATCTAAAAATACCTTTTTCAGATACGCATCACTGATTAGAGCAGTTTGTGGAGTATTTTTAGGCTTCTTTTTGGTTCATTCATTCTTTTCTAACTGACCAAGTTCAGCGCTTCCTGCAGGTTTTGTCCAATGAATGAACCTTTATCATTAGCAGCCAGGAGCATCAGATTAAGAGGCTGGTTTGAGTAAAACAGGATAGTCAGACACAAAGCAGAGATGGAGTAAAATCCCTGCCAGGAACGTTGCTGAAATATTTACATTAAGGAGCGCGAAAAAAAGAAAGCAAAACTGACTCGCTAAGCACTTTGACAGCAGCAGATTCACCCACTAAGCATTTCAAAGCCAAATTATCGCACTAAGCATTTTCCTCATCAGATAGGAAAGTTAACTTTTCCCAGGCAAGTCCTTCGCTCCAAACCACTTACGGGAGCTTACAGTGGGAGTAGAGCCGTCCTGGAGTGGGTTACATAATCGCCTTTGAAGCCAAGCTCCTCACAGATTGTGGGAATGCAGTCAGACTCGACACACTGCGATGCCAGTAAAAGCTCACATTAGTGGGGTAATTTCTGACATTTGGCTGTGATAAATAATGTAAATCCAATCTTGTTTGGATTTAATCTAATGGCTCCAAATCGAGCATTAGCCCCAAAGTCACTGGAACGCCGCCATCCCAGAGCCGGAGCTGCGAGCGAACTCTCTTGTTAATGCATTACTTCCTAACTATGAAGCCGTCCACAGGCTCGTTTCCAGCGTCAGGACCACTCGTGATTGGTGGAGCCCGAGACACAGAGTCTTGGCACAGATGGAGCCTGTGATGTGGTTTTAACCGACAGCAGGGAAATGGAAGTGATGCAAACTGAAACGTCTATTTATTAAACGGACACTTTAGCAGGACAGAAAAGTGGATCATGAGCTTCAGATTTGGCAAAGCAGCAGACAGCATGACACAGAATACACACAGAGGTAAATCTGCTGTGTAAATATGGAGAAATGTGAGCATCATTGTGTGTTCAGTACCTGTGAATGCGTACGGATACAGCTGCTGCTTCGCCTCTTTCTGACTCCTCCTGGTCTGAGTGTCGTCTCCATCTTCTGTCTTGCGAACAGCGACGATTTCACACACCTGAACAGTGTGACTGTGAGCTGGGAAGACATTTAACCAGTATTTTAGAGGGCTTCGTCACACCATTATGAAAGCATGATGCTCTTTGGCCAGCGCTGTTAGCCTGTGGGGTAAATTCTCACAGGTATATGCACTGTAAAAAAGGGTTTTCAGCAGGTATTAATCCTTTTTTTTTTAAAGGCTTATATTTTTAAGAATTTCCCTGTTTTGTTAAGTTACAGGTAATAACTAGTAAAATCACAAAAAGTATTAATTTACATAATAAAAAAACAACAAAAAGCATTAAAAAACTGGAAATACCATTTACCGTTAAAAAAACTATTTTTTTAAATAGTAATTTGTTCTTTTATAATGTGCGGCTGTAAAATTTTTACTGTATTTAAGTTACCAAAAATATTATTTAAAAATTGTTGTTATTTGAGAGGAAAAAAATATTAATATTAAAGACTGAAAAAATGATAAATCACTTCTTTACCTGTGATTTTACTGATATTCCATGTTATGTTAAATTACAGATAATGATCAGTAAAGGTCCAGATAAAAAAAGTATTAATGTACATGTTAACCCTTAAAAAACAAAAATAAATAAATAATAATAATAATAATAATAACAATAATAATAATAATAACAATAAAAACAAAAAACAGGCCGAAACTGTAGATACCATTTGTCTTTTTTTTTTAAATCTGTATTTTTTCAAATAGTAAGTTGTTCTTTTAAAATGTGTGGCTGTAAAATTATAATATTTTTTATTGTATTTAAGTTAGCAAAATTTTAAAAAAATATTTGTTGTTATTTGAGAGGAAAAATATGAATATTAAAGACTGAAAATATAATTTCTTTACCTAATATTTTACCGATTTTCTCTGTTTTGTTCAATTACAGATAATATCCATTAAAATTGTCATTACTATCATTATTACTATTTTACATGTTGACTGTAAAAAAAAATGGCTGAAACTGTACATGAGAAATCTGTATATTTACAAATAGTAAATAAACATTTGGCTCTAAAATTACATTTTTTAAAACTCTAATTAAATCAGAAACAAATAATGTTTTATTTATAAAAGACTTTCTTTTACAAATATTTGTCGTTATTTGAAATGTAAAATTGATGGTGGTAAATGATGGTAAAAAAAAACATGAATATTAAAGATTAGAAAAGTTATAAATTATTTCTGTACCTGTTATTCTACTGATTTTTTACTGGTTTTGTTAAATTACAGAAAAAAGTTAAATTACCATTACCAATCATCATTATCAGTTTACATGTTTTTACAATGCATGACTATGTAATTTCTTTCATTGAATTCAAATTAGCTAAAAGAAAAGAAAAAATACATGTATTTGCTGTTTTTTTCACTGTTTTCACAAATCTTAAAATTAAAATATTCCACCGTTTTTCTGGGATTCATTAAAATGAGACCCTTCAGTTGAACTGCAGGCAGTGTTTACACAGAGCAGATCAGAAACAAGCATGGAAAGAAATTATAAATGCATAGATTATAATATCTATCGTATGTAGAGCCATCTCTTTTTTCCAGTGTTGCTAACAATGCCTTCCATGTTGACTGCAGGTTTTTCATTTTTTGTATTTCTCTATGGTATTATAAATAGATTAGTCTGCAGAGAAGACATTTCTGAGGTCTCTCTACCTCTAGTCATGGTTGTGTTGTTTCCAAAGAGGTGCAGGGATTAATATTCAAGTACAAAATGAACCCACAATGATTAAAAATGTGACGGGGAGCAAGAAAACGCCCAGAAACTGCTTGGGGGATAGAATTCTACAGGCTTTATCCATTCAAATACAAAGGATCCTCGTGTTCAAGCGGCTTCAGCCTGGAATTTATTTCACAAAGACGGAAATGAATGGAGAAAAAAAAGCAGCTAATATCCCAGGAGAGAGAGCTTGCGAGTGTTTGGGAAGGAGATGCATCTTCTTGTTGGTCTTTCCCGTGGGAGTAAGACTCAGGCTGCCAGTTTAGAAATGACTTTGGGATGAAGGAGTTTGGCAGCGACTGAATGACCTGGCGGCTCCTGGCAGCGGCGAGACGAGGCGGGTCAGCCAACTTAAAACCACACCAGATGATTTAATCAATGGTAATTTAGTGTGTTGAGAGGGGAAATGAAGAGGAATGCAGTATTTTAACAGCTCTACTGGGGAGGAAGATGAGCTAGTTTTGGTGTAAAACGCAGCAAAACTCTAATTAAAGCAAAAAATAAGTTTAAAAAGTTGCATCTCAGTGATAAGAAGGAACACAGATTTCACTTTGAGCCAGAAATCTAGAGCATTCAATCACAACAGATGGCAACCGACAGGGGAAAAAAATTCAAAAAATGCACTTTCGTACAAGGGAAGGACAATATTACCGGCAATGAGTTTAACTGACCTCTTCAACTGCATCACATTCTGGCATTCCAGCCTCTCTCCGACAAATTTATTCAGCTGATATGGTGAAATGGATGGGAGGGAGGCATGACATATTATTTCTCTCCCGGGAGTCTGAGGGAATAGGATTTCATTTCTTTTTCAAATAAAGATGATACGCCATGCAGGCATGAATAACTTTATGGCCATCGATATTCACACTTTGACAAATAGGAAGAAGAGTTATGGCCAAGTGGGTAATAGCTGTATTTCAGAAAAGAGAGAGAAAAAAAACCCACAAGAATGAAGAGTTTTATTTCAGCTACTTGAGAAAGTGCACCTATTGCTCTGCCGTTGTTGCTGTTGGAATAGAAAAACATAATGAGTTACTGGAAGTTATTGTGACTTGTGTGATCCATTTCCTGAAGTGCTGATCTTGTTCGGGGTCACGAGAGGATTTAAAGTCTCAGTTCACCTGATCTGCTCGTCTGTGACGGCAGGAAGAAGCACTGAAACTGTTAACTTTGAAGCAACAGTTCTACTGCAGGTTTAATGCTGCTTTTAACAGCTGTGCACATATACATGATATAATTACACTGTAAAAAAAAAACATAATTATATTTTTTGCCTATTTACATACAGTAAAATGGTGTAGTTTTTCATTTTTATGGTATTTCATGGTCACAACATGGACTTTTACACATTGTAAAAGAATTAATTACTATTTATACAAATATTGATTTTGGATGTGGACATTATTTATAGCTTTGGCCTGCTTTTGTTTATTTATTTATTTTTTTTTTACAGTCAACAGGTAAATAATTACATTTTTTTCTGACATTTTAATAGATATTATCTGTAATTTTGCAAAACAGGCAAAAACTGTAAAGTAACAATTTTAAAAATACAAAACATTTCTTTAAAAAAATGGCAAATACCAGTCAAATAATATTTTTTGTGAATTTAAATATAATACTTAAAAAAAAAAAAAAAAAGATCTATTTTTGTAATAAACATGTAAATTCACACTTTAAAGAAATCCTAGTTATTTTCTTGGAATTAAAAAACAGGAACAATCTGTGAAGTAACAGGAAATTGTTTATAAAAATGCAGATAATTTTTTTTAACAAATTACATTTTTTTACAGTGTTTACTGTACAGAATAATAAGCTGCACTGCTAACTAAATAAGAACTATTTTAAAAAATGTATCTTCTTCAGGTTGGCGTTCCCAGTTTACCTTCACAGTTTTGCACTAAGATGTACCAGTACATACATTTTTCTTTACATTTCATACAGTTAAAACGAACCTAAATAAAATGATCATTCATCAGTCGACCGATAGATAAATAGCTGTTCGTGGCAGTCAGATATTACACTATTGTTCCTTCATGGTCAAGGTAGAATTGAAATTCATCGTCATGGCATCAAGGACAAACACTGCTGTGTCAGAGTGTCTATACTGACATATGAGCGTCTTTATTCCTGTTACATGAGGGCTGGCTTCTCCTTTCATGCTTGTTTGTTTACTTACTTTAACACCTCCAGGCTTCCCCTGGTAACCTTGTGTTTAATGTCACAACACTATGAACTGTGGGTAATCCCCTCAGGCGACGTCTGCAGAGATGCAGACTTTGGAAAGTGCACCAAGGCTGAAAATGTTTGCAGCAGAGTCCACAAGCACTTGAAGGTTTGACAGTGGGACGGCCTCATGTCCACATGGACTTAAAGTCGGGATCGGGTCACCAAGTTTTAACATTTACCATTAACCCTCTGAACTCCAGGAAGTTTCTGGGCATTTTATCTGCTCCTGTCACATTTTTACTCACTGTGGGCTCATTTTAAACTTGAATATAAAGTCCTGCAACTCCATGGAAACAGCACAACCATGGCTAGACATAGAGAAATGTTTCTTTGTACAGTATGACCACTTATATGGCCGTAAAGGGGATTTTTTAATTTTTGATTTTACAAAAAAATTGTAAAAAATCCAGAATCAACATGAACCTTCTCCGTAATGCCCACAGGTGTTATCAATACTGGGAAAAAATAGTGGCTGCACATAATATAGATATTTTACTTCTTACACTGCCTGCAGTTCAACTTAAGTTGGCAAAAAAAATCTCAGAATTTTTGCCAAGTAACTGTAAGTCATAGCTGAAACACAAAGGACTTCTTGGCTGCAACAAGGAGTGCAGAATTTTTTGTTTTTTACAGAATTGGGTTCAAGCAAATGGTTTATTTTTGGCAGATTTTTAAATTGAGACATGTCGAATCAGGGGTTATTTGGTAAGCTTAGATCCAGTTCAGTTTTCCAACGGGAAATGAGGAGTTCAAGGACTGTTGGAAAGTTGAAAATCTAATTATTCCTCCATGCTTTCACAGCTTCGTGCTCTGATAAACGGTGAATTTTGGTGATTTAAAAAAAAAAAGACAACACGCTTTTCGAACGTGTTTTCAGCAAAAATTAAACTAACACAGGCTCAGCTCAACTCAAACGTCCCATTAAACCACGCCTCTGTGATGGTGAAGCATCGTGCACAACACCAACACCTGAAACTGAAGCAGCTAAACTAAATTGAGGCATCATTTTCCTGCATAACTCCTGCGTCTCTCCCGGCTGTGACACGTCATAATGCCTTCAGTTAAAAAAACAGGCCCATAAAGGCTCATTTTGACGTGAAGATGTCACGCTGCCCTGTGGATGTTTACAGCGAGCCTTAAGGGAGCGTCTCACTCAAACGGATCGTTGAGGAAGTTTACTGTTCGCACTGTCAACTCGAGCACAACGGAGACTCAAATTTATCCGACTGTTGTTTCTTTCATGCAACACGTGCGAATGATGGTCGGACAGAATCTGCACGCTGCATTGAGGGGGGGGGGGTGCTCCAACATGTCAGAAATCATTTCATGCAGGCGTACACAGATAAGCGACGGCAGATTATCTTTAATGGTAAAACGTTGCGAGCAGATAGTGGCAACAAGTGAAGATTAGAACAAAGTGTAACAGGTTTGGAGTGATTTAGCGTTTTGTTTGCCACGCCTGAATTCCAAACTAAAACACCAAAGTGGAATATATTAGAATATCTTATCTCACGCATTTGCATGTTCGTTATCGGAAGCCGCCGGCCTCAGAAAACATGAAAAATGTATGAAAGCGTTTAGCCACGATTGAGTCGATGCAGCCAGCGTTGCTTTCTTCTTTCCTTTTGGGCAGCTATGGGTCAAATTAACCCCAGAAACAAATCCGGCATCCCAGTGAACTGTGCTGGGGAAGGAGCTGGAGACAATAGCTGACATTCCCCACATTCGCTCCAGTAACCCCGGCCACACACACACTCGCAGCATCACACATGCATTAATCCAACGCCACACACACACACACCCACGTTTTTTAGCCCGCTGCAGTCCCTAAGCTACATGCTAAGCCCTCGGCCATACAAGGCGGATCCTCTCTGCTCTGCCCTGACATACTTTTTCTTTGTGCTTGAAAAGAATCTTAGCGCTGGCAGCGGGCCAGTGTGTGCCGCCTATTCATACCACGGGGCTCAGTGTGCTACTGCGAGGCGGAGTGGTCTGCTATCTGCAAAAAGTCAGCTTTTCAGGAACTAGAAGGGGGGAAGAGGCTTTATTTTCTGACGTCGGGAACTTGTTCTGCACTTGGAGGAGAGGATTCAGATGTTTGTTTGGTTGCTGCAAAGCCACGCTGTTACCTGGGAGCTCTAATATCTGTTGTAACATGAGACTAACTTTCATTTCCTGCAAGGATTCCATCATGAGGTGCATATATGATTCATTTTTTCATCATTTCAAATGGGTCATTCCATGCCAACTCACCAAACCCTCCCAGTTCATGTCATGGATTCTTAAAATATCATGTAAAAACTTCTTTTAAGTTCATGGGACCTTGCCAAATCCTAAAACTCTACTCCAAATACTTCTTTAGTTCGGCCCTCAGAGCTAGGTTTCATCATTTTTGTGGTTCCTTCCTCACCTCGTCGCCGCTTTTTCATTGGTTTGGCTTGAAATTTGCAGTGAACATCCACAAAACACTCAACTGAACCGTTTTTGCTGAGGAAATATGAGGCAACA
Organism: Dascyllus trimaculatus; assembly: GCA_024666655.1. Taxonomy (NCBI): domain Eukaryota; kingdom Metazoa; phylum Chordata; class Actinopteri; family Pomacentridae; genus Dascyllus; species Dascyllus trimaculatus. Next base: position 8,325,522 of record CM045465.1, read on the forward strand.
GTTAGCCTGGCACTTTGCAAACTAACTAAATCTGCCTACTATGAAGAACTAATGTGTAAAATAGTCATTTTTACACACAAACAAGCTGTAATGTTTTAGTAAGTGAGTTGTGAGATGATGACCAGGCTAGCCGTTTCCCTATTTCTTGGAAGAAAATATGTGTAACTACTCCTTTAACACTTGAACCTACAGCCCAGGTCGTATTTAGACAGTTCTTTTTTCTCTTGACTCCATGTTTCAGCACATTTATTTGAAATAAACTACTATAATAAACCCATAAGCCTCTGAGCTCCAAGCTGTTTCTGGGCGTTTTAATTTCCTGTCACATTTTTACTCACTGTGGACTCATTTTTCACTGCAATATGAAATCCTGTACCTCTATGGAAACAGAACAACCATGGCGAGAAGGAAACAGAATTCAGAAATGTATGTGGTGCAGTATAAAACAGTTTGGATGCCTTAAATACTGTATAAAAAGTTGTAATGTCAGAAATCCAAAAAAAAGGAAAAAAAAGAGAATTTAATTTCTTTGATCATTTGCATTAAAAAAAAAAGGAAATTAGCACATGCAACATTTTTTCCAAATGCCAACAGGTGTTACCAATATTGGTAAAATAAATTATAGTTCTACAAACTATAATTATTTTACTGCGTACATTTCTCTATGTTACACTGCCTGCAGTTCAGCCCAGTTCAGCTGAAAGTCCCACAATTTTTGTAATGTGACTGTAGGTTGCAGCTTAATTATAAAAGGCTTTTCTGTTGTGCTAATATGTGCAGAATTTTTTGTTTTTTGCCGAATCTAATTAGACAGAAGGGTTTATTTTTGGCAAAATTTTAAATGGGATATGCGGAATAAAGTGATTTTGACGAAACAGCAAACAATTTAAAGGTTATAATTGGATAATTTTCCCAACAGAGCATCACAATTTTACGGTTTCTTGCTCTTAAAAATGGTGGAATTTCTGGGAGTTTTTGAAAAGATAACAGACCTTCCAAACCCACCAACATGTTGTGGGGTTAAGAGGGCTTGAGTGAATATTTCCTTACTTGTAATATAGGAGTCTACACAGCAAAACATTACCTTTGTACGTTTTCTGCCACATACTGGGGCACAGACTTGTTGAATCACGATATGTTTCCCGCTTTTTTTACTCTAAGAGCCCAAGAAATATTTGTTTTAAAGAAAAGCGGTGTTAAATATTAACTGGTTTACGTGCGAAGTCAAAAATAAATGTGTAACTGCTCAAATACCTATGAACCAAGCTGAATAACATCTTCAAAAGAACACATATTATTTGTATTGTGTGCCTTTTGGAACATAACTGCAACCAGCCCTGTCAGGTTTCAGCTTCCCCGACACAAGAGGCTCAATGCAGCTGCCAAGGGAATAAGGCCAAGTTCAAAAAGACAATCACATGGAACGAGGACAAGGAGAAGCACAAAGAAAGGTTCAGTAAACCTGCCATGTGTAACTCCGGACCTCAAATTCTGGCAGCGGCAGTGAGTTTCTTTGTCCTGGGTGTGAATGTAATCCTGAGCTCCAGCACTGTTCGAGCCTTTCACTGCTGAGCCACAAACATCGGAGTCCTCAGGGTGCAGGGAGAGTTTCCACTGGAACCACATGAGATGGATTAGCGACTGTAATGCAAACTGAATGGGATCTCACATCCTCTGTGAACTTGGTACGCACATGACTGTATAGTGAAAACCCCTGGATCCCACGGGTTCTGACTCGTGACTCTTTATAATAATGCTTGTCACAAGTTGAATCTGACTAGTGATCACTACTATACCAAGTGTTTTGCAAAAAAACAGCATTTCAAATGATTAAAGTCGATGTGCCACAGTGGGGACAGTGTTTCTTTGCAGCGATCTGCCTCCACTTCCTGCAGGTACAGTGGACGTACCAGCTACTTTATTCTCTCCAGCAGCTTTTATATCCTCAGGACATGGTTGCGAATCCAAGCACTGATGCCGACCGTCCACAGATTGTGGATAAAGCAGGTGCACAAAGCAAAATGTGGAGTTATTTCAGTTGCGTAGCCGAAAATGAAAGCCCATGGACGTCACAGAGTCTGTCTGCAACATACTTTTAAAAGCTACACAGACGAAGCACCTCACCAAAGACACGCCGACTTGTTTAAAGAATTCGTAGAATGGAGAAAGTGCCCGCAAATATTAAACCCAATGACTGCGATTTACTTGGTGAAATATGGCAAACATTTCTAAATGGAAAAGCAGCCTTCACACTGGTAACATTGACTCATGTTACTGCTAAAAATCAGCCACCAGTTATGACATTATGGCTACTGGTGGTCGTGTGCTTCACTTTTTGTGGTGGACCCTTGTAGCCTCTGTGTGGGGAGATGTTTGACTTCTGAACATGCCTGGATGAAGAGCAGCTCCAGACCCCACCTGTGTCCAATCATGGATGACTGGCCTGGAGCTCCATTCCTCGTTCCTGTCCCCGCCTACTCCCCCTCCCTGATTGGACCACCACCCTGTTTCCTCCTCCAACCAGACTGCGGCTATCAGCACACCTGGGCTTAAATCTGCAGCCAGTCTCACAGTCATGGCGGCTTCGATTCAACGTGAGCAGCTCGCCTCCGTGCCTCCTGTTGTTTCTCATTTTGTATACCCTGTAGCCACCAAGAATGGCCTAGTTGGTGTGTGTTTGTTTAGTAATTACTTTTTGTTAGCCAGGGGTGTTGCTATTGCGCCGTTCAGTTTGGCTAAGGTGGTTCATGAGAACGGCCCTGTAATCGACCTTTGTAGCCTTTTTGTGGGATCCAACAGCTTCAACTGTGACTTTGACTCACAGCATAGTCAAAAAACACAACAAATAGTACATGCTGGACGTACTGAGCATGTAGGAAATAGAAGAATGGAGGGTTTGTTGTGTTAGCCTGTATGGTAAAGACTCAAGAAGGCAGAAAAATGCAGCTTCTTGTCCTCTCCTTTTTAATTAAGGATAAGGCGAGACAAGATGAACAGGGAGGGTACAGACAGGCAGTGCTATATGAATCCTATAAGAGTGCTGCAACATGCCGTGTTATTCCCAACAACCGATCCCACATCTGAAAACTGGAAACAAATAATCAACACTTGTCCTCTCCAAGTTTATCCAATCAGCGTTTGTGACCTTAAAGTTTCCCCAATCAGCAGAGCAGCTTTTCCAGAAGTGCCTACCCTGACGTAACCAGGTTCTACTGGGACGGTTCTTGCACAAAGACGCTGCCCTAAAACAGCCTTGTATGATCCTCCCCATTCCATATAGTCACTATTCAGCCCATGTCTGTATCACTCAGGTGGAGGGTTTCTAATATCCTGCCTGTGACAGATAGTGGTGTGTTCAAGTGTTCCATAATATAAGCTGAACACAGCAATAAAGTTTAAAGTCAGTGAAGTGGCCCTTGAGCTACCTCGAGGGCTGGAGACTCAGCAGTACTTGACTGAGAGCCACCGGTCTTGGCAATAATTATCTCCTGTAATAATGGAACAAAGAGGATCTTTGTGTTAATGTAATGGAGCTTCGGAGGTCAGTTAAATCCAGCTCTTTAGGTAGAAATACTATCCACCCTGTTATCCAGGAGCCGTTGTTCAATCTGACAGACACACACTTGGGAAAAGGTAGAGCAGCATTGTACCGTTTGGTGTACAAAGGCTTGTATCTAGGTGGAAACCCTAAACAGTGCAACATGGTAAACTTTCTTCCAAGTTATTGTTTGTAGTCCGGCCTTTTGTCCTTACATGCTCCCAGGACCTCTCCTTGAAATGTGAAAATGCCCAGTTTTGCTTTGCTTTCTAACCTGGAGCACTCATGTTGAATAAAAGCACAAAGAAAATCTGTTTTATAAGGTGTTCTCAGGTCTCCCTGGTTTGGAAGTCTGTCCGTTTCATCCAAATCAAAGTTAACACATTTGGTTCAGACTACAAGGATTCTAATCATCAAACCACTGGTCAAACCTTCAGTTTCTTTTTGAACAGTATGTACTTACACAGATAAAGAGAATCCCCTCTGATCTAACCCATGTTCTGGACTCTGAGTATGGTCTGCTGCCATCAGGTAGATGATACGGAGTTCAGCACAGTTGAACTGGATCAGTTTAAGAGCTCCTTTGTGCCTGTATCAGATGAAATTTAACCCTCTGAACCCAGAAACCAGCCAGTGAGCTTGAAAGCCAAAATTCCACCAGTTATCAGAGCCAGAGATTGTAAAAACAGAGAGACCCATTAGATTTTAAACTGACTTTAAATTGCTTGTCTGTGACATGCTGTTCCATCGAAATCACTTTATTCTACAAGTCTCTTTTTAAACTCACCAAAAAACTAATCAATTCCTTTAACAAGATTCTATAAAAAACTAAAATCTCTTCTTCTTGGCACAACTATGAAGCCATTATTTACCGAGCTGCAACCAACAGTCACATGACAAAAATTCAGAGACTTTTCCACTGAACTGGGTTTAACTGCAGGCAGTGTTTACACAGAACAACATGGAAACAAGCTGTAAAAAAATAGGAAAAGATCTACAGTATGTAGACACACTTTTTACCATTATTATTAACAACTTAGAAAAATGTTGGAGATGTTGATTCTAGATTTTTGCAGGTTTTGCAAAGTAAGTCATCAAAGAAATGTAACTTTCGCCTTTTGTTTTGTGGGATTTATGGCACTATAACTGTCTCATACTGCATAGAAGACATTTCTGAGTTCTTTCTACTTCTAGCCATAGTTGTTCTGTTTCCACAGAGGTGCAGGATTTTATATTGCAGTGAAAAATGAGCTTACAGTGAGTAAAAATGTGACAGGAGCACGACAAAAACGCCTAGAAACTGCTTGCAAAGGTTACAGAGATTTTGCTGCAGGATGAAAACCACCAACTGATTGATGCCTCAAGATAAACAAAAATAAACATCGGGGACTTTAAATTTTGTATTAATTCTAATTATATGTACTCAGTTATGTTTTCTGTTTGCCCCTCGGTTAAAGTCTGGTCCCACAAAGCCTCACAGTTTATTCTTGAAATGTGTAATTCAAAGAGATGTGGTGACATAGTGACTTGTTGGTGAACCACTGCATCAAAAATGCTCAACAAGTCAGTCAATTAATGGCAAAAGGCATAAAAATACCAAACATTTGTTGGTGCCATCATTTAAAATGTGCAGTAAACTGAACATCTTTGTCTGTCCGCCGGCATTTGTGGACAATTATAATCGGCATTTTCACGATCCTGTGACATTTCATCGACGAAATAATCACTTGAGAAAACATTAACTCATCAATAATGAAAATAATTGCTACTTGCATCCGTGGACACAGCAAACAAACCACAACAGCTTCCTCCTTTTCCGGGCTCTCTGGCTTCCTGCTCCCTCAAAGGTCAACACTGTCAAGGCCGCTTGCTACTCTTTAAATGGCACAAATTTGCATGTCAAAGTTCACCGGAGTTGAACTCGACGCAAAACCCCTGCAAAGCTTTGCTGTTTTAAAATGCTAGCGTGAAGCTCCGCCGCTGGGCCTTTAATCCAAGCCTCTGCAGCGCAAGATAAGTCCTTTTTTTTCCCCCCTCTCTCCTGTGACACTTTATTACTTTAGCAGCGGCGCCTTCGCTTCAAATCGGCGAAAGCATGTCAGATCAGAGACGACCGTTGTGATGGATCAACAACTACCTGCGCAGGTGAGAGGGACGTTCGGGGATCCTGCTCATCCAGCTTCCCCAAAAAACAGGGTGGCATCCCATCTGACAGGATTCCACTGAAAATACTGGTTTCCTGCTTCGCGTCAACATGAACTCTCCGTCACACCCAACATGTTTTGCACATGGGTGCTGGAGAAACCCATTTTCTCATCAACCCGAGTGCAAAGCAACATGACAGATTCCGCGATTTCGCCGCCGACTTTGATGTTAACTCGGCGCATGTTACGCCTTTCGTGTGTTTGCACAAGAGATTTTGTGTTTGTGCACACGGCGAATCTGACAACGCGCCGCCCGGCCTCACCTTCTTCCGCTCCTTCCCGACAACAGGCGAGCTGTCATCATATTCATATTCTGCTGTTGTTCTCCCCACCCCTCCCTTCACACAGTGGATCAGTGTGTAATCCCTTTATTGTTGCTGTGCTTTGGCACTGACGGTCTGTTAGAGGACAAGCCAGTGTGAGCTTAAGGAAATGCTGTTCCCACACTGTTTATGTTTGTTTTATGTCATTCCCATTTCTCCTTCTACATGTTACATGAGTGCAAAAAGGCGCCATCATATTAAGATATATGGTGGATTAAAGTTGAGCACATTATAGACACCAGCGCCGCATCATGCAGGTTCATTATGTAATTAGCTCAAAGGTCGCACTCTTTGCCCCCACTGGCCCGATCCTCCAGTGAATAAATGCAATCAGCATAAATAAAGAAGGATCCCGCCGGTGATGCGGCATAAAAACAGGCACACTTCAGCCAATCTCCAGCTGTCGGTCTCTGGCAGTGTTTATTTCCAGCCTCCTTCCCTCCCTCCCCGTGCAGCCGTCTCTCAACGTACAGACAGGCCTGTGCATTGAGCAGCAGCTTTAGATTACAAAGCGCAGATCTGCCCGGGTACACATGGCAGTGAGCTGTCAAACAAGACATGTGGATTCCTCCCAGGCACAATGGGGTTTGTTTAGCCAATGCTTATAGGCAAACAGATGGAGAAGAAAAAAAAAAGGACGAGCAAGGTGGAAGGTAAAAAAAAAAACAGGAGAGCAGTCACCAGGGGTGCTGCTGGTTTCACTGCTAAGGCGAAAGTTCGAGTCAGTAAAAGTCACTATTTCAGGGTAAAATGCGACTGAAGTTTCTTTAGTAGGCATAAAATGTGTTTTCATGTGCTGCTTTTGGATTTTTATAGCCATAGCAGGGATGGATTGTCATGAAATTTTGTGCTGACATTCATATTGCACAGAGATTATGATGTTCCTGGTCTCCTGATCGAGTCCAACCAATGTAAAAAGTGCAGATTATTAAGGAAAATAACTCCTTGTCTCCTGGATGGATTGGTGCCATGTTTTGTGCAGGTGTTCAGTGTCTCCAGAAGTTGAACCCCTGTGACTTTAATGGTCCTTTTCCTTTGCTCATGGCTCCTACATGAGGCTGATATTTAATATGTGGGTTTGAAATAATTCAGATTTTTTTTTTGTATGTTCATATAGTCACAACATGAGTCACTGTAAGGCACTACATATAATAAGGTCAAGATCTTACAGTATAATATTCGAGAGAGAAACCCAACAAATCCAATAATTCCCTTTGGGCATACACTTTGGAAATAGCAAGAAGAAAAAAGTCTCTCTTAACAGTGAAAAAACCTCTGGCAGAACCAGGCTCAGGGAGGGCAGCCATCTGCCTCAACCAGACGGGGTGAGGTTTACAGTGTGGGTTTCCATGCAGTTTACATTTATGTCCCCACAGGATGAATTCTAACGATTGTAATCCAGTCATTATTAATATTTCTGGTCATATACCATTAGAACTGGTTAAATGTATCCAGCATATTTTAAAGCAACAGGAGTTGAATCAAAGTGTTGTACAGTGAAGAAAATAATTTCAAATTTAGAGCTAATACACAAATATTAGCATGCTAACATACTGAACCATCAGCTGGAGATAATGATAAACATTATATTAACTAATCATTTACTTGCTAATATTTGCCATAGCTAGCATTTTACACTGTAAAAATATGTAATTTTATGGATTTTCTTGTTTTAATTTTACATATATTCAATTTTCTTTTGCATTTCTGACATATACAGTGAATTTACATATATAATGTAAAATAACTTTAAAAACCCGTAACTGTGAATTTTCTTTTTTAAAGAAAATTGACTTTTTTGACATGATTATTTTTTCATAATTTCACAAGTATTTCATATTTAACAGTTAAAATTGACAAACCCTTCAAATATTCTGATTAAATTAGTGACAATAAACACAAAAAGACATATTGCTTCAGCAATTTTACACTGATTTGTTTGTTAATATAGAGACTTCTTGCTCTCATGTAAAATTAAGGCGAGAAAATAAATTTCTTTCATGGAAAATTACTACATTTCTATGAGATGGATATTTTCAATGAATTTAGTATTAATAGTGTTAATTAAATATACTGTATTTTGGGTGCCCTGCTAGATTATTCCATTATTTATGTATTAATTTATTTCAAACTACTTTGTAGCACAGTATTAGCATTTAGCACAAAGCACCACTTTGCCTAAATAGTCTTACTGCACCCATGACATGACTGTCCACTTACAGGCATGTGTTGCATTAACACCTGAGGATGATGAGCGTGCCTGAGGTGTCTTCGGCTGTCGTAGCATTAACATGGTTTGATTGCCTGGCGCCTCCACTGCTGCTGGACAAGTTGAACTTTCCTCAACTTTCCAACACAGACAACTGACCACCAGCTCACTTCCACAACTCATGACGTCACCAAAACCAGACAGAAGTGAGACCGATGAAGCCTGAACTGCGACTGATGCACAAAATCATGCTTCTTGACTTTTTCCACTGCAGGCACTGAGCAAATTCTGCAAGTCAGATATCCTATTTCAGCCTGATTTCCAATACTTTCCGTATCGCTATAAGTGAATCCCTCAGTGTAACACAGTGGATCTGTCTCCAGCGTCGTCCATATGGGAAAGCAACTATCTGAACCACCCCTGGCTGGCGGAGATATCCAGGCTTAGAGGGCCTGAGGAAGTACTACTTGCTAAGCAGAGAGATTTGGAGGAAGGAGGGAGTCGCTCTCCAAAGCATATGCAATGATTTATTCAAGATTTGACTCTGCGCTGCATCATATCAGAGCAGTGACTCAGGCTTCATGTGGACATAGGATTTACTCTCGGCTCCGAGGCCGCGGCGTCTCAGCGATGGGCTTTTGTTTGTTTGTCTGCGGGTGTATGGCAAACAAACAGCATTCCAGGCCGGGATTCCCTGCTGAGTGACGGATGCTCCGGTTCGAGGGAGTTCACTTAAATGTCAAACAGCAGCATCCGCTAATGTTGAGGAAACCAAGTGTCAGTTTGATGTTTGGGAAAACATGCTGGGAACAAATAGAAAGTAGAAGCTGAGGGAAGGGCTGTCAAATACGAGTCACGCTGCAGGGTTCCCTCTCAGTCTCAGATGTCTCTCAACTTGTGGATGTTAATTGATAGAAAATGTTAAATTAGTGCCAGTTTTTTCATTTTTGTTACTGGAAAATTATTATTTTTCCTGATTTTTTGATGCAATTGGAATATTCCTGCAATCATGGGAAGCTGTGGCCCTTTCATTAGATACCTATGTTAGAACACTTTTTTCTTGAAGATTTACAAATTTGAAACCTTAATCGTTTGAAAAATCATAATAAAGAGTCTATAAAGTGACGTTTTTCCACAGTTTCTGTCAGCAGTTTTATGAGAACGAGCTGAGAAAAAGCTGTCGCATTTGAGTCGTGCTGCAGGATTGCTTGAATATTTCTCAACTTGTGGAAGTCAGTTCATAAAAAATGTTAAATTCTTACCAATATCCTCATTTTTGATATTAGAAAATCCCTATTGTTCCTGATTTTTTAATGCATTTGGAATATTCCTGCAATCATGAGAAGCTGTGGTCATGCAGGTAACATCCAGAACATTTCACATAGGCCCAAATACATTTCCAAGCTTCTTTCATTAGATACCCAGGTTTGAATATTTTTTTTTTTTGGAGTTTTACAAATTTGACACCTCCATCGTTTAAAAAATCATAATAGAGAGACTATAAATGGACTTTTTCTGCATTTGGAAGTGTCCTGTCAGCAGTTTGATTGACTTTTTGGAGAAATTTTCAGGATTCTCTGGTGAGAACTTTATCTGGCTGCAGCTCAGATTCAAATATGTCTCAACTTGTGGATGTTGACTGATAGAAAATGTTAAATTAGTGCCAGTGTCCTCACTTTCTATAGTGGTAAATCCTTCTTTCTCATGATTTACTGATGCATTTGGAATATTTCTGCTGTCCTGGGAAGCCGTGGCCATGTAGAACAATTTTACAGTTGCTAAAGTGGCAGAAAGGCCCAAATAAATTTCCAAGTTTCTTTCTTTAGATACCCATGATTGAAAACTTTTCATTTGAAACCTTCATCATTTAAAAAAATCTCAATAGAGAAACTATAAACTGACTTTTTCTGCAGTTGGAGGTGTTCTGTCAGCAGATTTACAGATTTTTCTGAGAAATTTGCAGAATTTTCTGGTGAGAACTTTGTCTGGCTGCAGTTTAGTCTCAAATATGTCTCAACTTGTGGATGTTAACTGATAGAAAATGTTAAATTAGTACCAGTTTTTTCATTTTTCTACACTGGAATATCCTCCTTTCTCCTGTTTTACTGATGCAACTGGAATACTTGTGGTGTCCAAGTAAACGGTGGCCATGCAGTTAACTTTCTTAAAGCTGCTAAAGTGGCACAAAGGCCCAAACAAATTCCCAAGCTTCTTTCATTAGAAACCAGTGTTCTCTGCAGTTTTAGGCTCTTGGACATATGTTTGTCTTTGTCTAATGTCTATGTCTGTAGATTCCCACTAGGCCCAGGAACTTTACATGATGCCAGACAAATACTTTTCTCTGGAAGTTTTACAAATTTGGAGGCCTATCCCAGCTGACTCGGGCGAAGGCAGGGGACACCCTGGACAGGTCGCCAGCCTATCACAGGGCTACTTCTCAACTTGTGAAAATTAATTGAGAGAATATGTTAACTTTCCATCAATCCCTTCATTTTCCACACTTTAAAGTCCTCTTTCTCCTGATTTACTGAAGCATTTGGGATATTTCTGCTGTTCCAGGAAGCTCTGACCATGTAGGGAACAATTTTTTAGTGACCTAAATCTAAGGTAAACAAAAAGAGAAAGAACCCCAGAAGGAAAAAAGTCACTACACAAGGAAAAAAAACATGTTTGTTCAAAGGCGTCAGGGAAACTTGCAGTCGTCACTGATTAACTCGGCTGTATTGACTCCTAATGATAATCACAGTCCACTCAAAGTGTAGGAAAGCAAACATGATCAGCGCTCATGCAGTGAAAGTCATTTGGTTTCTCCTATTGAAATAAATGGGACACCACTTCTTTCTCTCTTTTTGCTCCAGCGTTGAACCTTCTAGATATTTATTACCGGCCCAGTCCCCTTGTTTGATCCCTGACTCCAGGGCAAACCGACCTGCTCTCGTCACCGCGATCATTTTGATGTAGCCGCGTTGAACATTGACTCAATAAATGGAAGTCTTTACGGCAGGTTATTATAGGGCGCTTGATACCACTTCCAGGAAGGTCAATGGGCAGGTTGGAGCTGGAGTGTGCAGCGTAATCACTCCACTACGATACGCTACAGTAATTGCAGACCCGGGAACTCATCAGGATGAACAAACATTAGCCTCGGGAGGTTGGAGGAATGTCTGGATTGAGTGGAAGTCGGTCTGATGCAAACGATGGAAAGGGGGGGGCCGAAATCTGAAGCGGCGCTCTGACAGCCGACGGTAAAGAGGGTTCAATGCACGGACCATTAACCCGGTGGACGCTGGCAGAGCAGCTCCTTCTCAACCTGCACCTACAGCTGCTTTTAAACACAGCACCGGTGTGTTTGTGGCATTAAAAATTAATCGTCTAAGCCAGTAAAGACTTGAGCAACATGTAAACAGGTTGCCAAAGCACATTTGTGGAGTATAAAGCAATAAAAAGCAATAAAAGGTGTACACAGACTCACAAAATGTCAAATAAAAGCCACAAATAGCACTGTGTGATGTCAAAATGACGACTACTGGTACAGCTTTGTATTTACTTTGTCAATGTATGCATGACTTTTACATTTATACAGTCACACAGGGAGAAATTTATGTTTGAGAGACAGATGCATTCATGTATTTTGAATGAGCAGCAAAAATCTGATTGTGCACTCATTTTGAATGGTAATAACACAATGTTTTGCCATGTATAGTATTATTTTCATCAAATGCAGGTTAAAATCTTATTAAGTAATGTTTTTGTAGTTCACAAATTAGCTCTTCATTCTAAAATGGCCATATATGCTCAAACTAGCATTACTTTTGTCCTTTAGCTTCTTGGTTGGGTATTGATAATAATAATAATAAGAAGAAGAACTGGATAGCAGATCTTAAAATGGCATTAAATCAAAGCTGCTAAAGTTTCCAAGCTTTTTTCATGAGGTACCTAGATTCTCTACATGTTTCTGCAGGTTTGGGCCCTTGGAGCATTTATACATAGTAGGATCTTCCTCAGTAGACTCAAGTCAAGCTTCACCACTGGATGGATTAAGAAGGACTTTATACTGGACTAAAAGATGGTTCACAGATGACATCACTGTTCTTCTGCATTTACAGAATGTTATTAGTCCGAATCGATCAAGTTCTGACAATAAAAAGTCATTTGATCGGGTGTGTAGTGGTTAGAAACTGTAAATGTGGCAGGAAAAAGTGCTCTTTAAGGCCAGAGTGTATCAGGTAATGAACACGGGCGTCGTTGTAACACAGTTTGAGCTCTTCAGCTGTCCAAATACTAACCCTCCAGGGCCCAAAACATGCTGATGGGCTTAAAAAGCTGGTTATCTTGTGAATAAATTGAACAAAACACACCATGTATCAGACTCAGACACTGTAGAAATCATCAGCCAGTGAACCTATCATTTGTGGCGTGCAATGCCTTTCGGGAAATGAACCAAAAATCTATTTATTCTACGTGTCTCGTTTAAAAATTTGCCAAAAAATAAAGCATTTGCACAAACCAAATTCTGCAAAAAACTAAAAAAAATGCACTTCTCGGCACAACAGGTGAGTCATGACTGGCTCGGCTGTGGTTAACAGTCTGGTCACAGCAATTCCAAGGGCGTTAGGGTGAACCGGGCTGAACTGCAGGCAGTGTTTAGAAGGAACAGTCAACAGAAAAGCCTGAGAACCAATTAAAAATGTAAGTCATGATGTAGCAGTAGCATGTAGAGCCCCAGCATTGTGAACACCTGTGGGAACTCTAGTGTTTCTAATTTTTTCTACAATAAATGGTCAAAGGACTTTTTTCCTCATTTTTCCTTCCTTTTTTATGATTTATAGTATTATAACTTTGCTATACTGCATAGAGGACATTCCTGAGTTCTCTCTACTTCTAGCCATGGTTATTCTGTTTCCATAGAGGTACAGGACTGTATATTGTAGTGAAAAATGAGCCCACAGTGAGCAAAAAATGTCCAAAAACTACTTGATTTCAATTGGCTGAAGGTAAAAAAGCCAAAAAAGAGTTCAGGTTTTTGGCAACTTAGACTTCTAACAACACAAATAATGACTTTAAAATGAGCTGCTACAACTGATCCCTCGTGTGCAGTTAGAAAACAGGTGGATATATTGCAGAAACCCTCACTTTTGTGACCCTTAATTTGAAATTTGGGCTAATTTTACATCATATATTGAGAATTTAACATTCCCAAACTCTTCCAACCTTAGTTCTGCCTCTCCAAAAGCTCTCACTGTGGAAATTTCCAAAGAGGCACAAACCCCAACTTCATGAGTGACCACCTTGACACATCAAACAACCGTGCGTCGCTTGCAAGAGCTCTTAATTCCCAGTGACAGTGAAGCCACCTGTGACCTGCTGCTGTCAGCTGAACAAACCCAACTACAGCAGCTACATGGGCTGACTGCTGCTGCCTCAACATGTGCATGATCCTGATAAGGGCTGCTCACTGGGAACACAGCTGCTTGACACTGCTTCTGTTCTTTTTTGTTTTTTGCATGTGTGACAATGGAAAGAATAATGATATAGAAGAAAAGTCATGTACTGGAGGGAAATATAGGCTTAGATGCAAATGAGGATCACTGGTTGGAATATAAATATACATATATGATGTTGATTCAAACAGGATTAGTTGGCTTCCACTATTTGTTAAGTTTTAACACTGTTTTTTGAATCATTACACACCAGTTCAAGTCATTCCCTTCTGCATGTGGGACTTACCTGCTTCAGAAATGCCAGAGCTTCGTTTCCTCCCCTCCTCAGCCTCCTTCCACGTCAAAACACTGCGGCTGAGGACAACTTCGACCTGCCTGCGCTTCTGGAAGAGCCTGGATGACAGTAATCTGGCCTGTTTGTCCATGTTCTCCCCCTCCTCAGACGTGTCATGAGCTGCTCTGTCCGCTGCTCCGTCCGCTGATTCTCATCCCCAACTTTAGTTTCGGCCGCAGCGCTCCGGACTGAGAGAGTCCGAGTGTGTCTGAGCCGCAACTCAGCGCACAGATCCTGTGTTGGGGAGATGAGTCACTCAGGCGTGGAAAACACAGCAGGTTGGCCCACTTTAGATTCAGTGAGGGAAGACAGTGGAAATGACAGACTTGAGGTAAATTACACAGCCGGCATGTGTCGTGCATTTAAATGAAAAAAAGTAATGAATGAAGAAGGAGGAGAAATAATCTTATTTTCATATATAATCTTTCAAACAAGCCCTGATCTTGCAAGTGAAGCATTAAAATCAATTATACAAAGTCGAGGAGATTTTTTTTCATGCTGTCATTTTTTTCATTTTGCAAAAACTTGCAGATATTTTTCTTTTCTCAACTTATAGGAAAAGCTAAAAATCTTATTTCTAGGCTTAAATACAGCAATCAGGCATAACATTATGACCACCTGCCTAATACTGTGTTGGTCCTTATGTGCTCAGAAATGCTCTGAACCATTGGGCATGGACAAGAGGACCTCTCAGGGTGTCCTATGGGGTCTGGAACCAGGACGTTGGCACTGGATCCTTTGGGTGCTCTGGCTTGTGCAGTGGAGCCTCTGTCAATCAAACTTGTTCCACTGCATCCTGTTGATGCTTGATCACAATGGGGTGTAGGAAGTTTGGAGGTCAGATCAACATGTTGGACCATTGTCATGTTCCTCTACATGTTCCTGATTGTTTGATGTTGTTTCCATGTGGTGGGGTGCATTTTCTTGAAGTGACATTTCCATTTTCATGAGGGAGTGTGTTTGTTCTTGGACAATGTTTATTTGGGTGTCTAAGTCTCATCAACATGGATGTTAAAATCCAAGGTTTTCCATCAGAACACCACATAGTACCAATATGATCAATGTTATTCACTTCACCTGTCAGTGGTCAGAATGTTGTGGCTGATTGGTTTACAGTACAAGTCAAAAGTTTGGACACGCCTTCTCATTCAATTTTCTACATTGCAGATTAATACTATGAAACTATGAAACAACACATGTGGAATTATGTAGTAAACAAAAAAGTGTTAAACAAGCCAGAACATGTCTTGACAGTCTCTCATTCGGCTTCAGACTGGGACTAAATATATAGAAAATATTGTTTGAGCTCTTCAGTTTATCCTGGTCAGGTGTCGTTTCAAATTCCGATGATCAGATAGAGACACTCCTTAAAAGGCTGTTGTATTCAAATGACATGATGCCACAGATTAGAAAAGAAAGACGAGAACAGGTTGTTGGTGTGTTTAATGTTGACTATGTCACCTAGAGTCATACTCAGTCACTTTAATGTCCACAACGGCACCATTTGTCTTCCAGGAAATAGTTTCAGACAACAGAATATCCAGTAGCTTGATCCTGTCCCCTAAAATGTCCATCAACTTCACAGAGACCTTCAGGGACACTGGGAGAAAGCCACCATAGACAACCTTATTAACTCTCTGCATTGCAAATGTGTGACTTGTTACTGAGCAACATGACTGTAAACAGAGTGGTCTGCTCTGCCAGTAAGAGCATCGGCATTGAACCGTCCAACTTAGAGGACATTTACATACAGAGACTTTAGCTATTGTAAATGAGCCGCTACATCCGGTTAAGGACTTGTTAGTGCTTCTACCATCGGGTCGGTGCTATCGTACCATTAAATGTGGTACGTCTCGCCGCAGGAAAAGTTTTTCCCCCAAGCTGTGGTGTCTCTAAACAATACATCTTGACAGGGCATTTCCCTTTTGCTCGATATTTGTCATATATTAGCATTTTTTACTGTGACTTTTATCATATATTGATTACTGGCAGCTGTTTGTGAGTCTGTGTTTTGCATGAATGTTTTGACAGGGCACTTGAGCTACTTGCACCTCTGTTCCAATGTGATATTTTTAACTGCAAATGGCAAATAAACTGAAACTGACTGTACTTTGCTGTTTCATGACGTCCATTCTGTTGTAGAGATGCTGTTTGTCAGAGCAACAACAAACACTTATTCCACTATGTTAAAGCCAGTGGATGGAACCTATGAAAAATATGAAACGCTGCATTAATTCACCACCCCTCACCACAGACATCGACTCTATCAATCAATCAATTATTCAATCAAACAGTCAATCAGTAAATCAATCTAATAATCAATCAATCAGTCAAACTTTATTTATATAGCACTTTTCATACAAACAAAAATGCAACACAAAGTGCTTTAAAGATCAAAATGAGATAATTAATACACGGCTCTTTTAATAGAATTATTATCCTTTGCACAAATCGAGTTGTTTACACTATTTATTATTTACATAAAATATTTCTGTTGCTTTCTGTGATTTATATTCCTCTGGATTTGCTAGACTTGCTGCTTATTTGTTCTAAACCACGTACTGTTTAATGACTTGCAAAAGCTTTAATCAAAATCCTTAATGCACCATATCGTCACATCAGATGTCTTGTATTTGAAAAAATACATAGCAATAAAACTGACTTTGACTCTTTTGTATTTTTGCTCAGTAAACTATCATTTATATGTGGCTTTGCTGCTTCGAAAATAACAATTCATGCAGAAAAGAAGAATACAACAGAAGAAAAAGACTAAATGAACATCAAAAAGACATAAACACCATTAATCAAAATCACATCAAGGAAATTAATCATAAACATTTCAGCTGTGGAACATATAGAACAGTTTTTGCAGCTTTTCTCCCCTGACAGCAGACTTGTTGTGTAAAAGTTACCTGAGAAATGGCGACAGAGTGAGCGCTCTTACTTTTCACACTGTCTTTGAACGCAACAGACTACAGTACAGTTGCATAAACAGAGGAGCTCTTTAATTTCTGACTCAACGCAGTCAGTTTCCACCACAATGACCAAACCGAGGTGATGATAGCATGAACATGTTATGTCCCCACCAATTATCATTATAGGTAAACATCAGTATTATTAAAAGTACATAGAGTCTGTGTTTGCTCTCTTATCTTTAGTGAAAGTACCTGAATCCAGTAAAGGAAAGCACATTTTTGATATGCTTGTGCTTTACTTGGGTTTTTCTGCCACTTCGTCCTTCCCTCAGCTACATTTGAGGTGGGAATATTCCACTTTTGACTCCACTACATTTTATATTTCAGCTTTAGTTACTCTGAAGAGGAAGATTTTACAAAAGAAGCTGTTGATTGTTTCAGTAAATGTTTGAATGATCTGATATCTAACCAGAAATCAAAGACTGGAGAAAAAACAAAAACAGATCTGTGAATCAGAACTTTGTTTGTCTTCTTTCCTCACCTATTAATCATCTGATGAACCCTCAGATTTACCTGCTTTCCCTGTTTATACAACTGGATATATAACAAGTCAAACAAGCTCCACCTGCAGCAGCTACAACAGTAACGTGCTGCTGACACACTGATGCTTCATTATTAATAATAATCTGATGTTATATAATAATGCATCATTCGGAGAGACCGCACCAGTACTTAAAGTGTATTACTTTACATTAATTTAGCTTCTTTAATGGGATTTTCTATGCAGGACTAACTTGTAATGGAGTCATTTTACAATATTGTGTTGGTGCTTTTACTCAAGAGAAGATCTGAAAATGATTGTCAGAAAAGCTAGAAGGATGCTAACCATAGCTGACAGGGCCAACAATGTCTCATTAGTTTAAAGCCTAAAATAAATCTGTTTGGGTTTTTTACTGCTAAATCACATCAGCAAAATGGCAAACTACCTGTAAATCATACTCAGAGAGTTTTAGCAATCTTAGGTAGATGTGAGTGTTTATAACCACGTCTATGCAGTTAGGCTAATATGAATTCATAGATGTACTCAATTTGGCTTTCTAACTTCTGTGTCAGTATTTCTTTTGATTGCTCATGAGAGGAAACACTCTACTTGTTAACTTAGAAATGATGCAATCATGAATAGGTGATGCAATCTAATAATTTTGCATCTAAGTGACTAATTTATGTTGTATACTGTAAATACATCAGTATATGTAAATATTAAATGTTAGAGATTCCTTCCTCGCCTGTGGTCCTGATGCTGGTGGTCTTTTTTGATTGACAGACAGTTTGCAGTTTCTGTCAACAAAGCAGAGACTGTGGAGCGTGACGTCAGCTCCCTCCGAAGCCACCAAGGAGCAGATCTCACTTGTGATTGGCCAACAACGAGGAAGTGTCGCTCCGGCCAATCACAGCCGCGCTTACTTGCCGATTAGGCAGTATCAACATGGCAGCTTTCTGAGTTTTGGAGGAGGGGACCTGGTGTAAATAAACACAAATTTATCAGTTTAGAGGCAACGACAGCGTCGGAGTGTTTAAGTTTGTGTGTGACTGGACCGCAGGGGGAAAATGTCGAGTGACGGAAACAAAAAACAGTTCTGGAAAAGAAACGCAGCGAAGGTTCCTGGCAGGTAAGTGACGTGTTCCCTCCTGTTGGCTAGCTTAGCCTTAGCTAGCTAAACTCCACTGACGCTGTTGAGCTTCAAACGCAAGTTTCACTTTCATTGACAGCCCTACGGTAGTGTCCAGCGTGTGTGGGTGTCAGCCTTTACAGTGTACCAGCTTCTGAGGCTAATTAGCGTAGCAGACACAGTTTACACCTTGCTGCTACTAGCTGGCTAAGAGCTAGGCTGCTAACAGTGGCTAACAGCTCAACAATTTACCCACAGCGTCACAGAGTTGTAAATAATGATAACAGCGATGATTTTCCTTTGCAAACAGCTAACAAATAAACCTCCCTTTCGTCTCACTCAGTCGCACTCCTGCAGTTTTAACTGGTATTGTTGTGAAAGGCTAACATGGCTAGCTTGACAGCCAGTTATTGATTAGTTCATTCATTTCCATTCTCTCTTCTTCACCTCCTCAGCATTCAGCATGTGTACGGCGCACAGCACCCCCCCTTCGACCCGCTCCTCCATGCCAAGTAAGTTTAATGTACTTCCTCATTATGTTAAAAAGCCCTGTGATCGTGTTGGAGTAGTTTGACCAGTTGATAAACTTTAGCTTCCCTTAGTGTCAGTTCTCAAACTAGGCTGCAAACTTTGGCTGAAGTTGATATTAATGACCCTCATTCTTCTCTCCAAAATATCCTTTACTTACTGATGTGACAGATTTGTTCTGCACAATATACTGAATGAAAATATCTCTCCTCATCATAGAAGCAGAGAGAAAATATGTGATTTTGATTTGTAATATGATTTATTTAAGTCCATCTGCACTTCAGAATTCACTGTTTACTACATGAAACACCATCAACAGTGTAACTATCACACCAGAAGGATGGCATGAATTTATTAACTTATTTACAGAACAGTTTTAACCCTGCATCAGGTTCACTGCATACCCAATGCCCTGAATGACACCCTGTGTGATTTGCTAATTCCACTGTCTCAGTTTTGAAATTGATTAATTTTTTTTAGCCCTATATGGAAAATCCCATCTCTTTTCACAAATCAGATTAAACAGGATTTTCTGTGTGGATTAGATTAGGTTAAAGGGATTTCTGTTCATCTGTTTATGCCTTTTATGGAGCTAATACTGTTGCTTATTTACCTCACCTTAATGGAAATTTATGTCCCTTGTAAAAATTAGAATATGTTAGGACAAGGCAGGACTTTTTGCACTTTTTTCCCCTGGTTTACTTCTATGTTAGTGCATCATGAGTGCCATTCAGGAGTGAATATTTGGCAAAAGACATTGAAACAAGACAACAATGCAAAACCCTGAGGGTTGCTAAACAGCTCATCTATTTTTAGCCACATCCCAGTCAGGAATGTGTAAGTGTTTGTTTTGCCTTTGCATGACTGATGAGGACACACCAACCGCAGCATCACGGACTGGGACGTGGCAATGCGCTTGACTGTATCAAACGTCATATGTCAGTTCTTGCAGCGTGATTCTGGTAATCTTTTGTTTGCGCTACGTTGCCCCTCCTAATCTGTAGCGTCAGAGGAAGTGACTCTACCAGAAAATCTAGTTGTGAGATGGCTGGGTGAAGAAGTTAAAGGAAATGACATACTTTCAGTTTGTTTGATTTTTAGCTTCTTCGAAAAGCTTGAAATCGTGTTAAGAGCAAACAGGATGTTATGTGTTCTAGAAATTCAAATAGACATTGGAAACAAGTTTTTGTGAGTGAATAGAATTTGATTGAATTCAGCATGGTAAAAAAAGTACAGTATTTTATATACAGTTAAATAAAAGAGGAAACCTGTTGAATCCAGATATGTATAGTGTTTACAGAATCATTGTGAATTTTAGGGCTGCAACGAATGATTACTCTCACTGCTGAACAATCTTCTCCATTAATTGATTAGTTGTTTGCTTTGTAAAAGGTCAGAAAATGGAGAAAACTGTCAAGGAGTGTTTCCTAAAGCCCAAGATGACGTCCTCAAATGCCCTGTTTTGTCCACAGCCCATAAATATTGAGTTTCCTGTCACAGAGGAGGAAAGAAACTAGAAAGTATTTACATTTAATACGCTAGAATCAGAGAATTTTAGCTCAAACTAATTAATTAATTGTTGCCAATTAATTTAATTGTTGACAACTTATTGAATAATTGATTAACCATTGTGGCACTCGTGAAATACTTTAGTCTTTTTTAATAACATGTCATTGAATGTACCTAACTCGAGCTTATTTAGTCTCTCAGTCACACACATGGCTAGAGAGCAAGAAAGAGAGCAAGAGAAATGGTCTTTTATTCAGTAATAATCCTTTTCTTTCTTCTGATTGATGTTTAATCATGTAGATTTCCACCGGGGGTTGAATTTAATTTGCTTGTTTTTGTGTCAGGGTATAAGTTCAGATGTGCTCTTTTCTTCTAAGTTATGATGGAAGTAAGTTAATATGGACACGTCTCTCTCTTTTCTTTATTATGGTAATGCTTGTCTTTGTAGAAATCAGAGCGCCGCCTGCCCTCCACCCACACCTCCTTCCCTTCCCTTCCCTTCCCTTCCCTCCCACCTTCCCTTTCCCTCGTAGCGTGATAAAACCGAAAAGGTTGAGTTTAATTGAATTCTCTTTTTGTCTATTGCATTTCGTGTTCCCGCTGAATGAAACGGTGTCCTTGCAGCACAAAGGAAGCAACTCAGTGAAATTTTGTCTTTTGAACAAGGCCAGACTCTGTGTTATTAGGTGTTAGAGACCTGCTTCTGATTCAAGTGTTTAAGATTAGGTGTGTGTGTTTGTAAAGGTGGTGCGTCGCACAACTACAGTTGTGCCGGAATCTCGACACTGAATGGCGTCGTTTGTTGATTTTTGAAGTGAAAGGAAGAAGAATTCCGCCTTTGTGTCAGACATTTAACAAGTGATCCTGTCTTCAGGTGTTTTTGCACTGTTGCTTTTCATTCATAAACACTAAAATTAGTATCAGAACTGTCTTGTAAGGCAGGTTAAGAATTGTTTTCAGGAATTGTCAACTGACGCCAATTCGGAGCTGATGAATGCTCTGGAAGACCAAGAAAACTTTCAGATAAAACTTCTTTTTGTTATCCAGAGTATAAACGCCAAGACCCAGCATTATAGCAGAAAATCTGCAGGAAGATTCACCTACCAATAGCTGTGTTTTTAGAATGTTTTTTTACATGTATTTTCTTACTTCAAGTGTTTTTTGGCTTTAAAAAAAAGCGTTATTGCAATTAATAGGTGATGGAGACACTGTTTTTTCGAAAAGTTCTGCCATAGTGAAAATGTAGCTCACTGTTGTTTTCATCTCTGGACAGCATGAAACGTGGAAAATACTAGCTGACAAGAAGGAATAATTACAACTTTTCTGATTGGAAACAGTTCCTGAAGACTTTTGTCCATGTTTATCATATAGATGGACACAGTTTTGTTTGTTTCTTCTTCTTCTTCATGGTTTTTTAGGGGTTGCAAACAGCTGGATTTGTTTCTAGCCTCTTCCACTTTCTTTATGACAGTCATGCGTCATGTCGCTTCCACCACCAACACACAGTGATGAGCATTTAATGGAAGCAAGCCTAATTTGCGTTTCCTTTTTAAACATTTTTTTTGCAACTTTTTAAAAAGTTTACTTCAAATTCACTCGATAATTAGATAGAAACGCGGCTGCTTTTCCGCAGTGCTGCACTGGTGCACAAACAGGGTCGACACGTAAGAGTCCTCAGAAATAAACCTCATTGAGGTCTTTGGCCAAATTCATCAAAGGTGTGTTTGGAGAAAAAAGGAGAAGCATTTGATGAAAAGAACACCTTGCCGAGTGTCCCGCTTGGGGCGCTGGGAATATCCTGCTTTGGATTTGTGCGGTAGCCTTTGGCAGAGGAGTCAGTGCATTGATTCCATTCAATACGGGCAAACTGTGGATGCAAATGTCATGCAGTGAGTGGAGCAAGTGAATCTGAAAAGACGATGACTTTCAAAACAGGACAATAATCTATAGTGAGTGACCTCAGCTACTTTATAAAACACAAGGTGAAATCTCATGAAACTTCTGGGGTAGGAAGTTTGCTGTGCATGCAGGACAGCCTAAACGTATCTTGAAGTGATCTGCAAAGAAAAGTGCGTTTAAATTCTTCAATTAAGAGTGGATAGACTCTTAGGTTGACTCAGACTACAGGAGCTTCTGGCTGATTTATTCCTGTTTAAATCTGGTCTGGGATGTTAGTCTGACCTGATGTTTGGCCTGAATTATTGACTGATGTGTGGGTTTACAGATCCAGTCTTAAACCTCCTGATCTGCTCTTAGACTCTAGCTCTTCTCCTCAATGCAAAGTACTATCAGAGCAAGTTGCTGCTCCACAGTCTTCATTTTGTTTACATCTACATCCTCATAAGATCACATGAGGTGCTGCTCTGTTCCCTGACTGCTCCCTCCGGCACGATAAACTTAATAACATCCTCCAGTGTGTGTGATGTGCCATTATTTTCCGGTCTCGTGGCGTGTGCTCGTCTGAGATTAGAGGGGAGAGTATCTGTGAAGTTTCTGCTTTTGTGTGTGTGATGCAAGCCGATTTTCAGAGTCTGTTCGGCTTTTCGAACTCCTGTAGTCTGAGCCGGCCTTAGCTGGGAACAAAAAAATATTTTAAGCTGTGGTATCTGCCAAAGGGAGAGTTTGCTGATTAGCAGTGTGTACAAACTTTTCCCCGTGCCACAGTTTATTTCCTTTTTAGTTTTCAAGTCCATTAAATAAGGAGTAGCAGTACATTCTTCTTCAGCAAACAAGTGCCGCAGGAGTTTGTATTTACTGCACTTCAGTAATGAACAAAATATGTAATCTGTCCAGGGGTGCTTGACCTTTTCCCTTTGCTTTGTGTGTTTATGAATTACTGATAATTGTTGATAATTCTTCCCAAAGCCTGTGTCATTGTGTAAACTAATATTTTACAAGCTGTGTCCAAACAAAATGTTAATTAATTGTTAAGCTCTTCTCTTGTCCGACAGGCTCGTTGTATTTTATTTATCTGCCCACCTGCCAGTGTCAAACGGATTCATCTTTGTCCTCGCCCCCCCTCCTTATCATCATTTTGGTTATTTACCTTATCTCGTTTTCTTTTGTTTTTCCCCTTTCTTGCTCCTCCATCCCCAACCTTTTATCTCAATTCTTCTAATCTCATCCTCTCTTTTTGCCCCCCTTATCTTCTTCGCTCGCTCCGTGTCCTCCAGTCTAATTAAAGCGGGCAACAAGCCTCCTCCGGCCACACCAGGGAAGCCCAAGAAGGCCACCACTTTCCAGGAGTTTGAGAGCATCACAAGCGACGCCTGGGATGTCGGGGATGACGATGACGAGCTGTTGGCCATGGCTGCACAGAATCTTAACATCGAGGTGGTCATGGAGACAGCCAATAAGGTAAACAAGTACTAGTTTGCAGTAAAACAGTTGACCTGTTGCGTGGTTTTCTGGGACGTAACTCATCATGGAGTCCTGTCAGTCCATTAAAAACTATTTTCATGAATGATCTCACCTTTATATGCAGTTTTACTGTGTCTGTGTAGAAAAGAAACCTATATCTCTGACTGCTTATAAGCAGCTGACATATTTTTTCTCCTATAAAATGTCAGCAAAGGCTTTTGGAAGGATTTAAATAAAATATATTTAAAGTACCGTCTTAACTGTGAGTCAGACGGTTTAACATGTCTGCAGGAATATTTGTGATACATTCACTTGTAAACTTCCTGCTTAAATATTGAAGCTTTGTGAAAAATTGTTTCCCAAATCCTGCAGTTTACATGTGTTTTAAAGATGTTGTACATGCACATAATCTCATGTCGGCAACTTAGTTTACAGGCTAAAGAGATTTGTAATAATAATAATAACTTTAATTTGTATAGCGCCTTTCATTCAAGGTTTGCAGCTCAAGGTGCTTTACAATGTCATTTCATTTTCATTTTATTTATTTAAACAGGGACAGTGCTCAACACACATTCACCTCAGAAAGGAGAGATGCATTGTACCAGGTTGTGGCACTGGTGCTTATTTCCACCTGTAGTCCCTGGGCAAGTTATGTTAAACAAAACATGAATGCAAACGAGTAAAAAAAAGCATTACAACAAAGAAACATCCACAATATTACAAGGTAGAACACTTAAAACATTAAAAAAATACAGTTTAACCGCTCCAACATTGCACAAAAGAAGTCCTGCACCTCTGTAGAAACAGCACAACCATGGACTCAAAAATGTGTTTTGTGCTGTTAGAACAGTTATAATGCCATAATTTATCATCATCAGAAATTGAATTTATTTGATTATTTGATCTATAAAAATTGAGATAACCTGGAATCAACATGTACAGTATTTTTCCAAGTGCCCACAGATGTTACGAACACTGGCCCAAAATCTACGGTTTTAATGTGTGTTTGTTTCCATACTTGTCTCCTATCTGCTATGTGTAAACACAGCCTGCAATTAAGCCCAGTTCAGCTGAAAAGCCCCTGAACTTCGTCGAGTCGCAGCTGAGTCAGTCATGATTGCACAGTGGCACCGAGGACCGCAGCATGTTTTGTTTCAGTTGGAGCGAACTGCTTATTATGGGGGATTTCTAAATGAGCACATGTAGAATGAAGTGATTTTGATGAAATGTCACAATTGAAGGTGCCTTTTCGAACTCGCCAGCAGGTTCTGTGGTTCAGTGGGTTCAAACTTCTGTCTTGTTATGAGCAAAACTCAAAAGTGACAGACTTTGTTTGCCTGTGAACTGCTCAGGTGATCGAGAACCACAGCAAGCAGCAGGAGAGGCAGCGGCAGGACGACCTCACGGAGCTGGATCAAAGAGAAGAGGACACGCAGGAGGAGGTGGCAGAGGACGAAGAGGAGGACGAGGAGGAGGAGGAGGAGGACCGGGTGGAGGAGGGAGATGTGACCAGCCCAGAGGTGTCGTTTGCCTCCCAGAGCAGCCCTTACACTGATAGCCGCCTGGTGAAGTCCCACAGCGAAGCTCCAATTGGGTCACCTAAAGGTTAGTGAGCACCATTGCTCAGTGTCCAAAAGTTTCTTGGCTCAACTGCAGACGAAGAAGGTGTTCTGTAAAGCCACACAAGTTTGTGAACAATTTAGATTTTGCTACATTTCTACAGAATTTTGACCAAACACATGATCACATTTGAAAGTAGATAAAGAGAACCCGCCTCGTGTTATACTTTTACTGAGTAAAATGACCCAGTATTGCATATCTGTAAGTATGTAAACATTTCCGATGACCGTGAATCAGTCCTGTATTTCGACTTTCCTCACATGACGTACTCACTTCAGGTCTTTCAACAACATTTCTATTTGATTAAAATCTGAACTTTGACTTGGCCATTCCGGAACGTTTACTTTATTCTTAACTTCTCTTATTCTTTAACTGTTCTTTGTTTGATCGGCTTGTGTGACTAGGGTGGTTTTCTGACTGCTTGACCCACTTCCTCTTCAAATTCATTTCAAAGGCAGTCCTGGCATTTATTTTTTGGAACTGACCGGTATAATTCAGAAGTCATTGTTCCATTAATGATTGCCCAGACGCAGCAAAACAGGCCTGGACCATGATACTGCCACCGCCGTGCTTCACTGAATCGATAAGGTTGTTGTGCTGGAGTGCAGTGTTTTCCTTTTTCAAACATAACGCTTCTCAACTAAACCCAAGAGTTCTGTTTTGGTCTCATCTGTCCCCAAATTTTTCCAATTGCCTGTCCATTTGATCTTAAACAAAATGCATATGTGTTATCACCAATGTCATCCAATGGATTGAAGTGCACTAATAATCTGAGAGCCTTACACTTTTGCCAATCACTTACTGGTAATTTCAATATTTTGTCTCATTTATAAAAATTGGGTTCTCCTCACCGACTTTTCTAACTTTTATATAATATTTGATGATGTTTTAGGTCATATTTATGCCGAATTAACGTTTCTAAAGTGTTCAGAATGTTTCAGGCATCACCGTAAGTCCCTCCTTTGTGCATCATTTATATAAAAAAAAAAGTGGGTGAAAAATGAAAACAAGACATGAAATGTGAGCAAGGAGTCATCTAGCAAATGCCACCACATTAACTTTTTATGCTGGGCCATAAATACGACGGGTGGTTTGTGAAACATCCATTAAAAATAATGAAATGATTTTAGCGATTACTCACTTTTTACAAGTTCACAACCTTTCGCCGCGTTTCGTTGTTTTTATTTATTTACCGTTATCTCACAGCTGCATTTCGTTACCGCATTCGGTCATTTCCAGGCTTCGGCAGAATCATTCCAGATGCGGAGCAGCAGAGAAATTGGCATCAAAAGTGCTCGGCAGATGTTGTCACAGTGGAGAACGGTGCCGCAGAAACAGTTTGTCTTTTCCTTTCTATAATAATGAAAGCGGTCGTCTCGCATTAAGAAGCGACTGCTCAAACTGTGAATATGTAAATCTGCCTGGAACTATAGTTGACTGTCGCATAATTCTCAAGTTCAGCAAGCTTAAATCAGTTTTGTACTTTCATAACTTGTGGAAGAACTGATTATTCGATCCAGGTTCTGTTAGCCCACGTTTTCGAGGCAGCAGGGGAACTTTACATTTTTAAATCTACCAGTTTAAACTGTGTGCTGTTATTCGCCAGCCTCCTAAAAAAATACAGCAAAAGAAAAAATATGCTTTTTTGAGGAGCAGTATTTCATAGCAATCCCTTGGGCATCTGCTTCTGCCCTTTCCTCTCATCTCACTTCCCTCTACTCTTATAAAAAACATCGACTGACAGTAAAACGAGACACCTTCCACCTCCTCTTCCCACTCAGTTCAGTGTTCTTCCTTGTTTTAATCTCATAGTAACTGCTGAGCATCAGTTCTCTTGTTGCTGCTGGTCCCAAGTGTCATTTCCTTGTTTTAAGGTTTTTATTATTTACTTAAAATGGGTCACTGCCACACTGTGTAACAATCTGTATAGACTTAATATCAGCAAAAACGGCGGCTGCTGATGCTGTAGTTTGTGAGCGTCTGGCTGGCTGGCGTCCTGTCTGGCAGGTCATCTGCTCGGGTTCTCTGCTCTTCTGCCTGTTGCTGTGTTTAGATACAGATAACACAAGCAGCCCATTGCCTCCAGGCAGCTCCTCTTATCTCCTCAGAGGAGGCAACACGCAGCCTTGCATGCACTGCCATGTCACCTGTGGAGACAAGAAAATGCAAGACTTTTATCTTCTACTCTTTCTTCTTCTCCTCCTCCTTCTTCTTCTTCTTTTTCTTGTTCATCCTCTTGTTTTTGTTCTTCTTCTCCTGATTCTTTTTTTTCGTCTCTGCCTCCTCTTTCTCTTCCTTCCTCTTGTTCTTGTTCTTTTTCTCCTCTTCCTCCTCCTCCTTCTTCTCCTCTTCCTTTTTCTTCTTGTTCTTTGCCTCCTCCTTTTTGTTCTCCTTCTTCTCCTCCACTTCCTTTTTTTCCTGTTTTTCCTCTAGTTCTTGTTCTTCTTCTCCTCCTCCTCCTCTTCTTTTTCCTGTTCTTCCTCTTGTTCTTCTCCTCCTCCTTCTATCCTTTCTTGTTCTTCTTCTCCTCCTCCTCCTTCTATCCCTTCTTCTTGTTCTTCTCCTCCTTCTCCTCCTCTTCTTTTTCCTGTTCTTCCTCTTGTTCTTCTCCTCCTCCTTCTATCCTTTCTTGTTCTTCTTGTTGTTCTCCTCCTTCTACTTCTTCTCCTTTTTCTTCTTGTTCTTTGCCTCCTTCTTTTTCTTCTCTTTCTTCTTCTCCTTCTCCTCTTTCTTCTTTTCCTCATTCTTCCCCTCCTCCTACTTCTTGCTCTTTTCCCTCTCCCTCTCCTCCTCATCCTTTTTCTCCTCATTCTTTCCCTCCTTCTCCTCCTTGTTATTCTACTCCTCCTTCTCCTTCTCCCTCCTCCTCCTCTTTCTTCTTTGGATTCCTCTTGTTCTTGTTCTTTTTCCCCTCCTCGTACTTTTTCTTCTCCTTCTCTTCCTCTTCATTCTTTTTCTTCTTCTTCTTCTCCTCCTCCTCCTCTTTCTTCTTCTAACATCATGACTTTTATTATTTCATTCACAGTCCCTCCATGTACAGTGGTCATTGAGCTCTCTGTATTGTGAACCATAATTTCAGTTGTCCACCATAATCCATGCTCTGCTGCTATAATAATTGTTATTTCTATCTGTGCACTTGCATGTGTGCCTTTTCTCCCTGTATTTGTAATAATTGACTCTGTATACCGCGACTAACAAGTGCACATTACCAGCCTCGTCTAACTTTTTGCCTTTAACAGCCTTTTAAAAGTTACGTTATTAAATGGGCAATAAAAGGGGCTTATTGTTCAAATGACACAAAAGGTTCCACTGCAGAGAGGCTGCTGCCAGCTTTAATAATCTTTTTTAATTTTTCTAAGTGCAAATAAAGCACTCGAGAACAGATTTCGAGCTTTTTTATTTGTTCTTGTAAAAAAAAACTGAGAGGGATATTAACATCGGCAGCATTCCAGTTTCTTTAATTGCTCTGGAGTGTTTGTGCGACTCCGCATGCACTGGATGTTTCCTGGTTTTCCCGCTCTGGCACTAAGAAATGCTGGCAGCGCCTTTTATGAACTTCTACTCGGTGTTCAGTGTGACAGAAGGTGCGCTCCTCTTTACATCGAAATCCCGATCTCACCAGCTTTTTTATAGCCGGTCTGCGTGATGTCTCTGTTTTGTTTTGGGGCTCTTTTTTTAAGCACATATGGGGAAACATGTGGCCCTCAGCAGACTGAATTGATGTGTTTGTGTATCCGGGATTGAGCCTTCACTGTTGAAACAGAAATATTGCAACAGCCACAACAGCTGCTTTCTTGCAGGCTCATTGCAAAACAAGCCACTAAGAAAAACTACATTTTTTACCACTTGGATAGATAAGGAATTGTAAAACCGTACAATAATGTTGTTTCCCGGATTCCAGATAACTTTTTACAATAGTTGCACCAGTGCGCCTAACCTTTTCATTTAATTTTACACCTTTTGTTGCCAACTAATACATTTTTAGCTGTTTTATCAGCTTCTTTACACATTGGCAATTGCTTAACACATTATGCCATTTATTCATCCACACTGGAAATATTTCTATTACTTTTTATCACTGCTTCTTTTCATTTATCTTGTTATGCTTTTTTTTTTTAACTATGACTGGCAACACTTTTAAACTTTATGTCTGTGTTTCACTGCACTAAAACACCAAGTCTAATTCCTTGGTTGTGAAAACCTACTTGGCAATAAAACCTTCTGATTCTATTGTAAACAGTAATAAAAGTGCCAATAAATGTACACATATCCTGCTCAGTTAGTCAAAGGTAGCTCTTTATTGGCTTTACTATAAGCAGTGTTAAATTATATTGTCATTTCTGGCTCCTCACTGCTTCAGTTCGACTGCCTGGTGCTGAAACTCTGGGGAGGTTGGCTGCTGTGCCGGCCATGCAGCTTTCTTAGAGACATGATTTTTTATGCTCTGAAAACATAACGACTGTTCCTCGCCATGCTTTGGCTGCACTCTTTTCTGCAAATGCAGTGCATAATGTTGGCTGTTTAATCATCTTTCAGCGTGTGTGATCGGTGTGCATGCAGAGTCATGCGCAGTTTAGATTGGAAGAGTATAATCTAGGTTATTTTCTGCAGTTGCAATTTACACATCACTCCTAAACGCCTGTATCTGTATGTGCTACCGTTTACCAATGTTCCCTAAATACCTCACACGCATCAGTCGACGCTGCTAGGCTGCTGTGCACAGAGAAGCCTCTAGATAGATGGACAGAATGCTTTATTAATCTCCTAAGGGAAATTGCAGTGTTGCAAGAGCGATTTACATCACAAAACATACATAACTTACACTGAACTCACATGAGGTTTTTAAAGTATATCCACATGTGCATAAAAACCAGTGTACTAGGTGAAAAAAATGAAATAGAATCAAAGAAGAAAGAAAAAAGAATTTAGATTTACTAGACTGCCGTGCATAAAGATGCCTCTAAATAGATAGAAAGATGAATAAATAGAATATTTTATTGATTCTCCAGGGGGAAACTGCAGTGTTGCAGCAGCAATTTACATAGCAAAAAATACACATTAAGCTGACATGAGGTAAGTCAGAAAAACACAGTTTTAAAAATATATGTGCATTAAAAACTGCTGTACTGGTTGAAGAAAAAGTAGAATTGAAAAGGAAGATTTAGATTTACTAGACTGCTGTGCATGAAGAAGCTTCTAGATAGAATACTTTATGGATTCCCTTTGCCATGTTGCAGCAGCAATTTACATATCAGGAAATGCACATAACTTACAGTGAACTGACATGAGGTAGGTAATGAAAACACATGTTCATAAAAATGACCACATTGGATAAAAACATGAAATAGAATTTTAAAAAATGATTTACAAGAGGGGGCTGCACGGCGGCTCGGTTGTTAGCAGCGTCGCCTCAAAGCTAGAAGATCCCTGGTTCGCGTCCTGGTTAGGACGCCTGGGACCTTTCTGTGTGGAGTTTGCATGTTCTCCCAGTGAATGCGTGGGTTTTCAC
Source organism: Dascyllus trimaculatus (assembly GCA_024666655.1). Lineage (NCBI taxonomy): Eukaryota > Metazoa > Chordata > Actinopteri > Pomacentridae > Dascyllus > Dascyllus trimaculatus. The sequence continues at coordinate 8,356,682 of CM045465.1, forward strand.
TGGCTTCCTTCCATAGTCCAAAAACATGCTGAGGTTAATTGGTGATTCTGAACTGTAGGTGTGAATATGAGTGTGCTTGGTTGTCTGTCTCTATGTGTAGCCCTGTGATAGACTGGTGACCTGTCCAGGGTGTCCCCTGTCTTCACCCGAGTCGGCTGGGATGGGCTCCAGCCCCCCACAAACCGACAGAGGATTAAGCGGTGTATAGATAATGGAAGGATGGATGGAATGAAATTAGGGTTAAAATCTTGTAGTGCTAATACAGTCCCCACTTCGAGAGTCTCCACTCTCATTTTATACAGGTGTGTTGCCAAAAATTTGTGACTTTGAAAAGAGCCAAATAAAGCGATCCATTGCCAGGTTTACCTCTGTCGAGTAAATTTATCTACCTAGACACACACATGGACCGACCTGCTAAATGTCAGACGCACCAGTGCGACCCACGAAAATGTTTAGTCGCACTTGACAGATTTTTGGTTGCATGTGCGACCAAAACGTTTGCACTCCGGAGCCCTGACCTTACCGCAGCTCGGGTTTAAAGCGCCGTGAAGATTCAACATGTCCACAAAATGCGGCGCTGCATCATGTAGAATCCCCACTGTTTGTTGTGTTTTTTTGTAACCCCCTCGCTCTCTCTCATCTCCTTTCCCTTCCACCAGATGCAGCAGGTGAGCGCGCAGCCCTCCACAGACAGCGCTCTCTTCCCCACCGGCCGCCCGTCATCCCCCTCGTGGCTCGCATGGCCGACCAGAACACATCTGGCACCCCGGCCATGACCGAGAGGGAGGCGTCCCGTCTGGATAAGTTCAAACAGTTGCTGGCGGGGCCCAACACAGATCTGGGTAAGAGCTGCTCATCCAACTCTCTCTACTTATCTGCAATGTTTGTTCTCGCTAACTCCTCCAGTCCCGCTATTCTGATCTGCTCTCTCTCGCTCTAAAGTTTTTGTCGAGCTTCGCCTTTCTCTTTTCGTTCCCAGACCTCTTTCACTTTTTGGTTTCCTTGCACTCTTTTGCTTCTGCCAGCTGTGCTTCGCTTTTAACGACGCTGTGAGGGGGAAAGTCATCCAGCCATCTGGACATGCAGATTACAAGGGCGAAAAAAATACCACCAACAACAAAAGCAAATGACAGGCCTTTGTTCTAACCAAACGACAGGCCTTTATTGTTTATCCAACCCCAGAGACTGTGTTTTGCTACCGCCGCTACCCCAGTGACCGTGAAGTCCTTGCGGACCCCCTCCTCTCACAGTTGACTTTGTGTCCTTTACAGCTAACTTTTGGCAACTTCTGCGCACCAATTTGTTGCGTTAATATCTCCGTTTCAAGTCGATCAGCGACATCAAAGCTGTCATCAGACTGTCTGAGTGTTGAGATCCAGCCAGCGACTGTTTTATAATTTACAGTACGCTATGTGCAGAGATGCTGATGAGCTCAGATTTAGAGCAGCGACGGCCTTGAAAGCTGCATTTTTTTTTTCTTTTTAGAGCCGAGGATTGCCTGGCAGCGTGGTACAAGTGCAGGGTTTTATGAAATCAAATAAATAGCTCATTTCACAGAAGCATCTGCAGTTACATTCAGCGCTGGGTGAGCAGAGGTCAACCTTTTGTACAGAGCAAAAAACAGAACAGCCAGTACAGATTGTTGCATTAAAGCAGTTTGCATAATGTAAAAATGCAATGTAGGTGAAAATTATACATAAATTCCCATCAAATGATGCTCATGAGTTATTATTATTACAACTGATAGCAGAAATGTGTTTTAACTTGCACTTAATCCAAATATATTGATCTGAAAATGTAGTTATGTTGCAAAAAGGTGTCAACAAAGGGAAAAATTGTTGCTAAAAACGTAGCTGGTTTGTTCTTTTGACCTTAAAGCCAGGAAATGGACTCTTGAAAATATGGTAGTCATGTGGATTATTTGAGGAAGAAGCACCGTTCGCTCTTAAAAGCACTTTTCCTTTCAGATGTTTAAGATTAAGGACGTACACTTGATGTCCTTGGGTAGGCTTTGTGTATTTCTGGTGTGTCTGTGTCTGTTAGGTGGGAGGGCAGCATGAAGAGAGAACAGAGGAATGAATCGCAAAAGTGCAGCGCTTAGCAGGAGAATGGGTGCCTGTCTAAATACACTAAATATGCAAAATGCCAAAAAGAGTGTGTCAGAGGTATTTCAGTGCATAAAATGACACGGATTAAATACTGCAACTTCCTTTTCTCAAATGTGGTCTTCATTTACCACGACTGAAGGAGCTACCAGGCAGGCTATTATTAGACACAAGCCTTTTATTATCACTTTTCCTCTGTTTTAAGTACACTAAATCAAATTTCAGTCAGAATCTTCTCAGTGTTCTGATTTGCTCTTGTTGCTGGGATAATTTGCGGCTGCTGCTGCCGCTGTGAATACAAAGTTAACTCTGCCGCCATCTGTTTGACATTAAAAACCTGCCGCAGTTTCAGAGGACATAATATCTGCCCCGGAAGGCTTTTATTGTGAAACATTTGAATTATAGCCCATCTGATACTTGATTTTTTTTAGGCTGATTAAAGGGATAACTGGAATTCTGATCTCCATAAGAATCAGGGTACTTACAATTAGGTTTATAGACACACTAGCATGATCTTGTAGCTCATCTTCACGAAAGGGCAGGTGTTTTGGTGTGTTCTGGGTTTATTGATGTTATAATTAGCTTCCACGGGAGTCTTTCCTTTAGAAATATGTACAGCGTAGCCTGACCAACACTGGGTATTTAAGGCTGGTACTGTTTTAACCCTTTCCCACCCAGCTTGTTCCAGTGTTAGTTCAGAGCCAGTGCCTTACTTAGCACCAGTTCTTTGTGTTTCCACCACCTAAGCACCGGTTCAAAATGCTAAAAACTGGTACTTAGCAAGCACCAACTCTCTGCTGGGCCAGAGCTAAGCACTGAGTACGTCAGGAGCTGGGGGCTGGGTTATCGTGACCAACGACCAGCGGTGGAAAGGGACACACAAGCGGTTATTAGTGTCCTTTTTCTCCAGGACGTCCCTGGTTTGATCGCAGATGTATTGGAATGACTCCCGGGACACAAGGAAGTTTTGCACAAACTGTTGATGCTGAAATCCGGTACAGTTGAGTCCCACCAGTAGCGCTATCGCAGATGTGCCTGAGCAACAGGCGACCTCCGCCTTGCAAACAGCCTTAAGGCCATCTATAAAGATAAACATAGATATTATCATCAACTTACTGTGTTTGTTTAACTGCTGTGTAATGGATGCAAGCGTAGTCATTTTACGGTGACGCAATGGTGTGGCTCCAACTTGGCTCCTTGCCAACTGAAAAGCAAACAAGTTCTTAGGAAGAACGAGATTTGAACCAACTAATCACCAGCACTGAACTAGCACCTGGTTCTTCTTGGTGGAAAAGGGATATTAGAGATGCTCGATAACAACACATCAGCCAGGTAGCACCTCAGATATCAACAAAGAGGATGTAATTAAAGGAAAAACCAGAGTCCTGAGGTACAATGCCCCCATCCATAGGGAATGAAGATTTACTGAATGGCTTGATGAATATAATTATGTGAATCGGGTTTTGTGGCCTTTGTTGAACGTCAGTGGGAGATTTTGGACCAACATGTCTACTACCAACATCAAAACACCAAATGAGGGAATGTCTTTTGGAATAATTGTGTTCCGTCCAGTTCCAGAGACTTAGGGAGTCGATGTCAAGCTTCACCTAATCTGTTCTGGTAGCCCAACACCTTACTAAGACTCTTTATGTTGCTTTTTCCTTTTACCCTCTAAACTCCAGTCACTTTTTTGCTCACTGTGGGCTAATTTTTTTCACTGTAATATAAAGTCCCGCACCTCTAAGGAAACTAAAAGAACTCAAAAATATCTTTTGCACTGTTTAACCAAGTAAAAAAAAAAGAGAAAAAGAAAAGTTGAATTAATTAATTTATTTTTTGACATCGGAAAAAATACTGGGATCAACATGTACAACATTTTTCCAAGTGTCCACAGGTGGTACTGATGCTGGAAAAACATTTGACACTACATAGTACAGATATTTTCCGTCTTGTACGTTCATGTTTTCGGCTGACATACACGCCCAAACTAATATCCCTGCAGTAAACTCATATCAGTTAATATACCTGCTCAGCTAATTTATTGTTCAGGCTCTAATTTACAGACGTCGCCAGAATTCAATTATGTTTGCTGTGCTGAAGATCAAATTTTCCTCAGTGCGAATGATTTTAATAACTATTAACTGTAAACACACCGGGTCCCGTATGTTAACTTGCATCCACAGAACCTGTGGCATCAGCAGACACGGCTGATTAATTTGCAGTTTGAGTAACTATGTGTGCAGGTTTGTCTCCTTCGGACAACTTTGCCACCGCTTCACTTTCCACACGTGGATCACTTTAAGGTAAACACACTGGGAGCGTTGGCCGGGATCCAGAAATGTAAATGCTGGATTTCATTAGGTCTGAATGGCCTTCGTCAGCACACTGCTTCACCTCTCGAAAACTTTCCGAGCACAACAAACTGGCTCACAAGTCATCAGCGTTCGTCAACAGCGGATGCAGCCGGCTCGGCCAAAGTGTATCTTGTACATCAGCAGAGTGTCTTGAGATGTCAGCCCCCATTAGGGCCTGCCAGGCATCACATGCTGACTGTCTAAATTTAGTTTAGTCCCTGCGCCATGATTAGATAGCCCAGAACTGGTGAGCCACGCTGCCGGCTGCTGGCAGCATGAAAGATGAACTTCATTCACGGGACATAATTAAGTGAAGGGTTGGAGGAGGGGGCCGCTAAGAGGTGTAGGGGAGGAGAGAAGGATGGGGCAGATAAGATAAGATAAGATGAAACTTTAATGATCCCCGTGGGGAAATTGGGTCATTGCAGCACTAAAGAACGGGATATAGATGAGAATGCAAAACTCCTCATTTTAGATGTTGTGCGTTTATAATTGTTTTCGGAGGATTTCACCGCCTACTGCGCACACGAGCAGATTGGAGCATTTAAAAGAAAGTAAGCTGACGAGACAGATTCCACTACTTGTCCTTTTTAAGGGGAAGTAATCATTCCTGCTTGCTGCCTGTGACACATTTGCAAATTCACACACACACACACACACACATACACACACACACCAGCAGACGCTGTCAGCAGGGATGACGCCCCCTTGTGTAAAGGGAAATTTGACCGGCTGTCCTTGAGCTCAAAGGACGGGGGCCGACATGATCCATTGGCTGGTTCCTCACTTGAATGGTGTAATTAATTGCAGAGGCAGCCATGTTTTTGGGCCAAGCCCCACGACATGTCAGACCTGCCAGTCGCCCGACTCCACGTTCGTGTTGGTCAGCGTGGAATTGAGTGTGGCTTAGCACAGCTTGGCATTTTTCTTGATTTTAGTGTAATGTTATAATTTCCAGTCTTGTGCCTCAAATGACTTAAGTGAGAAACTTTTAGATTTTAGAGAGTAGATGGTAAAATAAGACAACAGCTCTCACCCGTCACTGTACCTTTGCCACGTCTTTATCATGTTAATTTTGCCCTACTTGCCTCCATGTCCATCCTTCACACTCCCGACTTTAACATCTCTGCTCATTTTTCCCCTCTTTAACTCTCTCTCCATTGAGCCTTGCGACAGGTTGTGACAGGAGTCTGTTTAGCATGTAAGGTCGCGTAGAAGGTGATGACCTGTGCGCGTGCGAGCGTCGGGTGATTGATGTCAGGTTGATCTCGGCTAATTATTCCTGATGTCCTGAGGCGAGTCTGTCTGTCGAGTGAACCCGAACACAGCACCCACTGTACGCGCAGCGAAGAGGGAGCTAGTTCAGCAGGGAAAATGAGGGAAAAGAAAAAAAAAATCTGAGTATTATAGCCGGTCACATTTGGAGTTTCACTTCTTGTTATTGCACAATTACCACAGCTGCATTGTGTGGAGATTGCTGCAGCCTAGAAGGAATACGCAGGAATATTTAACCAATTACTCGACTTTCTGAGGCGAGGTGAAAACAGATCACACCTAGATAAGCCAAATGTACTTTTTTATGACGTTCATTTTGTTTTTAAATCTCTGTCACTAAGGTTTTGACTGAGCTGTTTGAAATATGTAGTGTTTTTAATTAATATAACAATAACGCAAGCTCTTATTTTCTCAAAAGGTTGATCAACTGAATAACTGTATGGTTTTTAAATGTCAGCTAATGCTAAAAAATACTAATTCTTAGAGCCCATGGTGCCCAGTAATAGTTAGATATTCAGTGTATTATCACTGAAAAATTGGGAAAACAGAAAGTAAACACATTTAAACAGAAGGAAATGGTGATTTGTTTTCGTTTTTCACCTTAATTTGATTGAATTTTTGTCAGTACACAATGTCTAATCAAATTCCGTCCCACTTCCTACTCAGCGGACAACTAAAACATTTAAAAGATGCACTTTATTAATAGTAAAACCATTCCTAACAAATGTAGGAATATAATTACAGAGTAGTTTTCTCAGTTTGGTAATAACACTGCTCAACTACACTGTTTATCTTTGTCACTTTCCACTTAGCTGATTTACAACATCCGGATATTTGCGCGTCAACAGATAATATTAATAACTGGTTTAATTGACGAGCATTTCTGGTACCAACCAGAGACTAGCAATTCAACAGTTTCTAATTGTGGGTTTGAATAATTGCTCGTGTATCTATCTGTAACTTCACAAAACATGTTGTCTTAGCAAGATTTTCCATACTTAGATAGGGTTTTCCCACTGCAGGAGCTTTAAATGATGCCCAAGAACCTTTTCAGGAAGTCGGAAATTACAGCTTTGTTCCTGTACACCCTGAAACATCTGAGCCATTTCCACTCACTTTCATGCCTATGAGCAATTCAGACTTGCCAGTTTGGGTCAGTCTGTATTTGGTATCATCACTGTGATTGACACAGAAGATGTCAGAAAAACTATTCAGGCTGTGCAGTCCATGATACTTCCAGCTGTTTGTACTGAGTGTAAGCAACTTAGAAAAGGCTGCACTATATTGTTTGACGTGTTTTGTGGAGTTTATCAGCTGTCACTAGTGTGTGCGTGTGTGTGTGTGTGTGTGTTTTTTCCCCCATCGACTGCGTCTAGTGCTGTATACTGTCTGTAAGCCACTTTCTTTGCAACAGACTATAAGTCACAATGTCAGATTTTTCCGACTTTATATGCATATCTTTTCCTTTTTAATAGATTTTAAGACCAAGAGCTGGCATCTGACATCAAGCAGTTATTGCTGGATGGCAGAAATACTGCTGTTGCTATGGCAATGGTTCCTTCTCCTCTTCCTCTTTCCTGACAATTTATCCTCACTCTCTTTTACTCCCCCCCCTCACCCCCTTTTCATCAGTTCTTTTCCTTGTTTGACTCTCGTCCTCCTCTTCTTCTTCTTCCTCCTCCAACCGACTTTCTGTTTACTCTCTATGCGGTCATTACACGAGGCAGAGTCCGCTTCACACATGCACTCCCACACATGTTCGCAAACACATGCTGCAACACATCCACGGGCCATCGACACCATAAATCACGTACAGGAACGTACACAACACAAAGAACACAGACAATAAGATGAACTGCAAAATGCAACAATGGGCTGCCCACATCCACAGAGGAGCGTTCTTCCTTTCATTTCTTTTGCTGCCTGTCGGTATGTCTACCTTCTGTTGGGGGTGCTGCAGCTCTTTGTTACTCCTACAGCACCACAGCCAGCTTCTACCCAACTGCCATCTACCCTCATTGCGGCAACCAGGGTTCGGGGGCCTGCTGCTTTTTGCTTTTCTTTTTTTTTTTTTGTGCCATGGTTTGCTCGCTCTACAATCTGCAATCCTGTTGCACAGCAGTCACCATATGATAGGCTTACCATCAGCACTGTTTACAAAGTTAATAGACGCCATCAAAGTGTGACTAGGCGATGTAATTCAATTTAACTCCGTCGTAATGCCTCACCGAAAAGCAGCTGTCCATGTGGGACAATTTCAGAGGGGTGTGTCATGGGCTTGGCAAGTGTCTAAGTGGGTAAACAATAGAAAAAAGGGGTTTCCATGTGAATCTTCAGAGACAACACAAGGATCTATTTGACGAAATGCACTGTAGGTTGTTTCCAGTGCAAGCGTTCTATTCTTAGAAAGCAAATACTGTGAGAAATGTTGAAGTCGCAGCAGTTCTTTTTGGTTTAAAATTGTACTCTGTGTGTTGGTAACCATGCTTAAAGCCAGTGAATGTTCATGTATGTGTGTGCCCGTTGCCTCCTAGCATGTCCCCAGGCGTAACACCTGACTTAATAAGGTTGGCCAAACCACTGGCTGTCTGCCTTAGTTTATTCATATGTTACTCCATGTGGTCTTCCATGTGAATTTTTCATCCCCTTTTTTTCTTTTTTAAGAAGCGTGACCGAACACACCTCGGCCCTTACAGTTCACACCTGGTGGCCACTGGGAAAAACTGCTGCTTTATGTGTCAGCTTGTGTCCACAGCTTTAATTTAATCGCACAATATATCTAAATGAATTGATTTACTAACTTACCAATTAAGAAAGAATGCCCCCTCTGTATGACAGAAATATGAAAGTTTTCCATTTAATAACTCGTTCAAGTCTACCTGCAACATAAATAGTGTTGTAAGCGCATCATTAATAATACAGCCCTTAAGGCTAAGCATGCAGTTCATAAATCTCAATAATTTTCTTTTTATACCTCTGCTGATTTATATAGCAGTCAGGGAAATTAGCTATGACCTTAAGCTGGCTGATGATAATAGGAAGCTCACATAAAGACCATATGTTTAAAATGGTATACATTAACCTTCAGGCTTAATTTCACATTTTATTATATTAAAGTCACTCAGCAATTAGATACCCTTTAGAAAACGGTGTCTTTTTAATAATCATTTCATCTATATTATGTCGGAAAGTAAAAAAAGAAATGTCCATCACAGTTTCTGAGAATTAGAAGTGACCCCAAAGATATTCAATTTACAAAAAATGGATTGTCTTCAGAGTTGGTTTAATTATTACTTAAATGATGAATGAATTATTAATAGGATAAAGTTAGAAATCATTTCAACTCTATTGTACTATAATAACTGATCAGCCCCAACATCATGACCACTGACAGGTGGAATGAATGACATGGATCATATGTGGTGTTCTAATGGAAAACCTTGAATTTTGTTGATGACACTTAGACACTCAAATAAACATTGTCCCACAACAAACACACTCCCTCATGCAAATGGAAATCCCAAATGTCACTGGCCTACCCCAACAGGAAAATGCACCCCACCACATGGAAAAAACATCAAACAACCAGGAACAACTTGAAGAACATGACAATGGTCCAACACGTTGATTTGACCTCCAAACTTCCTACACCCCATTGTGATCAAGCATCAACAGGATGCAGTGGAACAAGTTGGATTGACAGAGGCTCCACTGCACAAGCCAGAGTACCCAAAGGATCCAGTGCTAACGTCCTGGTTCCAGACTCTATAGGACACCCTGAGAGGTCCTCTTGTCCATGTCCAATGGTTCAGAGCATCTTTGAGCTCATAAGGGGACCAAAACAATATTAAGCAGGTGGTCATAATGTTATGCCTGATCTGTGAGCTGCAACATTAAAACCATTTAAAGTGGTTTTCATAGAACATCTCATTACATTAGATCGTTTTGCTCGGGAACTTTTGATTCTTGCATTAATGTAGATGCTGCTTTTGATATGTACCATCCACCTAAGCATCATTGTAGACCCGATTACACACCCTTCAATGGAAGCAGCCTCCCCCAGAAGGACAAAGTAACCGGCCAAAGCACAAAAACTGCTCAGAAATAGACCAAGGAACTGACCCGGCCTCTGAACTTCCCAGATCCCACCCTCATTGAGCCTCCATGGCATGTACTGGAACAAGCCCGGTCCACGAAGGCCCCATTCCATAAACCACATAATCCAAAAGATCCACTGCCAGTGTTTTGTTACCAGACATCACCAGACATCTTCAGAGATCAAGTTTCCATGCATCAACAGGTCTGAGCTGTTTTGGCGGCACAAATTGAACCTACGCAATGTCAGGCCAGTGATGTTAACGTTGTGATTGATTGGTGTATGTGCTGTTAACAAAAGCACCCAGATCTTCACCTACAGGCCGATGCGGTTTTGCTCTGCAATTTGCCACAATATGGATAAAGCCTTTCAGACACAGGTTATTATTTTCACTGAATTCCACCACTATCAGCTGTACTCTGGTAGCTCATGATTGTTTGGGCCTGCACTGGTTTCGTTTTGCTTATTAATGAGTTGTTGTTGTTTTTAGAAATGTGACAAAACTGCTTCCCCAGGTCGGTATTATCATTACCTGGAATAGTAACATAACTGCAATTTAAAATCTCTGCTTATTTTGTCATGAAACTTCCTCTGAAAGAAAAAAAAAAACAAGAAGTCACCAGGTCAGATATTTTGGAAACTGTTTCATCTAAATCAGTTAAAGGCATAGCAAGCTTCAGGGAATTCACTGTACAAGTCCTTGTTATTTCATACACTCACACACACACACACATTGTCACACCTGTACACTCATCTATGCTCAGTGTCCTCTCCCAGCCATCTGGGCCATCCATCAGGCCTCCTGAGCAGGTATAATCCAGGGAGGGAGTATCTTTTTACAAGAGTCCCATTAGTTTACGAGCCGTCTGCTCCCTGGCGCTATCACTTTGTCCTTTAGATGAGTTAGACCATTCAGGACTCTCTCACAGCATTCAAGGTTTATAGGAGGGGAGCTTAACTTTTTAATACACTGCATGATGAAGGTGTCTGTCCTGATTGTATTGTTTTTCTGACCTCAGTGGCAAAATAGCTTCAGATGACACCTGAACAATGGCCTCAAGAAGGCATGGCATTCACCTACTTTTTGAAGATTGGCGTATTAGCCAACACAGGTGGTTTGGTTTACACCTGTGTCATCTATTGTAATTGTATGAAATGCACCAACCTTTTTGCTGTTGCCAGTGAACATATTCTCAGTTAAAGCTTCATATTATGAGTTTTCAGGGATTCCTATATGACGATGGAATGATTCACATGCATCTTTGTCCAAAAAAAAACCCCAAAACAATCATGCTTTTTGGTTCTTTCATAAGTTTATTATAGGTTTTCTGAAGATATGACAGCATCAGCTAGATCAAAAATATAAATGCAGCAACGATAATATTTGGTTAAACATTCTTTGGCCATTTACACCTCAAAAAGGTGCTTTTGGTAGCCGTCCACAAGTTTCTGGTTGTGTCTTTCACTCCTCTGGACAGAATTGGTTATTTGAAATGGCTCCAAGAGACTTTCTTGACTTCAAGTCACTAATTTGTTTGTTCAGATCTTTGCTGAGCTCCTTTGACTCTCGAGTCGAATGTGGGTATCAAAAGGGCCCTATATAAATTAGCTCAGAGGAGTCAGCAGCTGTAGTCAATTGGGATTCCTCACAAGAAGTTAAGAGGCCATGCCGTGAAAAAAAAATTTGATTAACACAGCTTTCTACATTAACAAAACTGACAATTTCAGTTTCTGTGTGTACATTTTTGTCCAAGCAGAGTTTGTCATTTTTCCAAAAGACCTATAATAAACCTATGAGAGAACCAAAACACATGATTGCTTTCGTCCCTTGGTCATTTTCAAATCAACAAGGCACTTTTGGTAGCAGTCCACAAACTTCTAGTTGTATCTTTGACCACTGCTCTTGACAGAATTGGTTGTATGAAATGGCTCCAAGTGACTTTCCTGACTTGTTCAAGTCATTGATTTGCTTTCTCAGATCTTTGCTGAGCTCCTTAGACTTTACCACTGTTTGGCTGAGTCTAATGAGTGGATCAAATGGGCCCCATTTAAATTGGTTCAGAGGAGTCACCAACTGTAGTCAATTGTAATTGCTCATGAGAAGTTAAGAGGCCATGCCACAAAGAAAATTAGATCAACACAGCTTTCTACATCAACAAAACTGATAATTTAAGTGTCTGTCTGTATATTTTGGACCAAGCAGATTGAGTCATTTTTCCAAGAGATACGATAATAAATCTGTGAAAAAAACAAAATACATGATTATTCTTTTTGATAAAGACGTATGTGCTTCAGTAATTCCATCATCACAGAAATTAAGAGTTATAGGAGTCACTGGAAACTCAAGTGTATGTAAACTTTTGTTCACCCCTGTATGTCTCTGCTTAGGCTGGATGCTGTTTCACACGTCTGTAGGACAGTAAGTAAAAGATAAAATTACTGTTTCTAGCACTACCTGGCGCCAGCATTGTTGATTTTGGATTTGCTAAGGAAGCTCAGCAGGTGTGTGCGGCATTCACGTGCATAAATGTGTGTGTTGCTGCGAATCTTGTGGTGTTTTGCCCCAGTGGTCGCGCTCCGACTGAATGATGCCTGAATAGTGCATGGCTCCGGCCCGCCAACCGTCTTTCCTCCTGCTCCCATCAGCTCCCTGCTCAGCCAGCACTGACTGACAGCCCTTCTTCCCTTTTCTCGCTGCCTCCCATTCTTCTTACTGGCCTTCACAGAACCGTGCACACAGGCAGGTAGACTGACTGACAGGCAGGTAGACAGGCGGACATGGAAAAGGCGCAGGTACACACTCTGACGTACAATCACACATATATACACACACACACTTCCTCATAGGTACTCCATTTGATTTTTTTTTTTTCTCATATTGCATGCTCGTTTATACCAAGAGCCCTACAATTCCAGGCAAACTCCATTGTTTCGGTCCACTCATGAAGCATCCAGTCCTTCATGAATACAGGTATTCTAGTGATGGCGTTTCACTGTATACTTGGCTTTTGTGTATCATCAAGATTACAACCTTAATTAGGTTCTTAATGGATACTTAACTGAAGTCTTCACATCCTCTGACATTCGTAGTTCTTTTCATCAGCTAGAAATAAAATGTTTTTCTCAGGTTTACTTTACACATAGCACAAATTGGGCTGCTGCAGTATTTATCATCAGAAGCTGAAACCTTGAGGTTTTAATGAAGTAAACTGTTGTTTAATGTTTTCAGTGCATGACACATATGATAACAGCCTGTCAGAGATACATTGGTATCAACGTATGTGCTGTTTGCCGTTTGGAATATACAGAAAAATGATGCTTGGGGTAATTTAGAAACAGTGTTATCACATAGTACAGAGAAAGTAATTAAAGAGAGGCTCCAACTCCATTGTTCTCAGCACTGTTTGCAGTACATGTAGCAGAGCTGAGCAGAAGGTGGTGCAGAGTTTAGCTTCATCTTCATGGCAAGGTGCTGCCTAGTTTGTGAAATACATTGCTGGAAAATGAGTGAACAATGATCCCATCTTTTCCCCTTTTTTAATATAACTCTAATATGTATATGAACAATATTGGGCAATGTATCAATATCAGAATTTCATACTCCCTAAAACTGATATCGGCCCCAAAAATCCACTTTTAGGTGTGCTGTAAACGCTTTGTTAAACTCATACTGCCATGAACATTTGGGTTTTTCCATCTCAATCATCAGATTTTTAGACCTGATTTAGCTGAATCTTTCACAGCATAGAATATGGATATTTATGAAAATATTTGTGAAATTTCAGCCATTTTCAGCTTCATCCATGGACTGAACTCTTTTGTCAGAACAGGATTTTTAACCCGTCAGTGTCTGGGGTCTGAAGAAAAAATGATGTTTATTCAGGGGAGTAATGAACTGGATTAGTAGATGAACAATAATATGTGATTGTTTTATCTGGACAAATGGACTGAACGACTCTACATACGGAAATGTTATGTAAAGCTCAACAAGCCCTTCAAAATAAATGACAAATTATGTCATTACCCATGCCTTCTTGAATGACACACAGAAGTGTTTTGTGGTTTTATGGCTCTGTCAGCACACTGGCATGGAGACAGGTAGAAATCATTGTTGGAAAATAAATCAGTTTTTTATTGTGACTGCTTGCTTCCTCTGGAAATTTGAAACCATGAGTGGTCTCTGTTCGTTAGAAGGCTTTTATCACTTAATTGTAAGCATGTGTTGTCTTGTCTTGTTGAGTATCCTGATGCTGCCATTCTTCTAAGGACAGACTGGCTTTTTAGTCAAATGTCAGAGTGATCCTGAATGAAAACCTGAAGGTTCTCCAGATCGGCTCCTGCCTTTGAAAGCGTGTTGTGTCGCTAAATGTTAAAGAAGTGGTCCTGTGACCCACATGTAAGTGGTTCAAATCCCCATGTAGGCTGAGAGAATCTGGGCCAGAGAGGTGAATAAGACACACTCTCTCCTCCTTCAGCGAGTACAGTTGAGGTGGGCTTCATCGAGGCGCCCCACCCCATCTGCTACACCGGAGTTGCTGTCGGCAAAGGTACATGAGCGACTGCACCGGGGAAATCCGTGTTGTGTTCTTTTGATGTGACCTCTACCTCCCCTGATAACTATCCTCAGGGTGCAGTTATATAACACTCCTGGTTATCTCAGCTGGTTAAATAAGTTTTCGAGGAAATGCAAACATGACTAGTTATATTTTTGCCCTCTGAATGTTTCGGGAGTCATTGAGCGCTCTCTCCCTCTGAGGGTCCCAGATCAGAGCAGCTGTTGTGGGTGTTCAACATAAGGTACACCGTGTCCTAATCACCCCCTGTGGTCCCCAGCTTAACTCCAGCCAAGACAAAGTGCACCCGTGTAAGTTCATGCATAATGGAATACGGTAGCCCCAGACAAAAGACTCGCAGCGCTTGCCCTTGAGTTGCACATTGCCGATGTTACAGGTGTTTCCATGCTTCCTCCAGGGTTGACTCTGTCTCCCAAGACCGATCCCCTGAGGTCTGCCGGCGTCATAAACTCCTGCAATACTGATCACACTCATCACAAAGGATGCATATCATAATGTGATGCTTTATTGCTCCCCACGGGGAATTTCACTTGCCCCTGCTTGCACTTCTCTATGTATGCTTTGAAATAATTGCCTGCGGGGTGAATTGACTGTAAATTGAGTTTTTGCCTTAATGAGTTTCCTCAGCATTGCTTCTGTACAGACCTGTGTAAAGGAATGTTCTCACAGTTTCAATTAGGAGATTATTTTTTAAAACCATGTATAGAGAGGGGTGACAAATTTGACAGCTTAAAAAAAAAAAAACATACTCGTTTGCATTGTTAACTTCGTTCACGGAAACTGACGCTGACAGCTAGTCCCCTGTCACCTCCGGGACAGTCGCTGAAACTTTTTTCGCCCACATTGTGACAAGTGCCCGCTGAGCAAAAAAAACAACAGATTAATTTTCAAAATGTCACGAAAATGCCTTTAATTTATTCCAGTGGAGCTGGGGCTCGGCTGTCTCATTCATAATGCACAAGAGATGCCCTAGAGAGTCAGATATGTTTTCTGAGAGATGAGCTAGCCGCGCGCTAATGAAACGACATCTGCAATTTAGCCTGTGCGTCAACTATGCTCATGTCGCCCTCTCTGTCTCTGCCCACTGTGGGGAAATGGAGTTTTATTTCTCAGAGATGATTTCTCAGGAATTAGAGATGAGTGCGGCTATATAGTGAGCGTTTAGGAAATAGGGGGGTATGGACATATTTCCTTGGAGAGCGTATTTGCATTCGAATAATGCGTCACCTCAGAGTGTATTTCACAGATGGATTATGGATTATATATTTGGTTATGCAGATCTCCCCTCAAAGAAGCCTTTTAGCCCAGGACTAATTAAAATGTGTGAAACTGGACGAATCTGACTAAAGATTCATCCTCCTTCGAGTTCGCCGTCGTCTTTTCCGTACCAGTGTGGTGCATCAGAACTCTGGCAGTCAAGCTGTGGGTTTATAAGTCATCCAGGCTCGCGTTGGGGCAACTGTGATTTGGATTCTGCAGCGGTCCGGCTCTCTGCTGTTTGGAAGACAGCGATTTGGAGGAGACGAGGCTGTGTCTGCGCTTTTCTCTATATGATGTATGGGTCTTGCGGGCGCATCTGCTTGTTCTGCCGGCCACATGGTGCAAGTAAATGTTTGCCCCTTGCCCTTTTCTCTACACACATCTATCCACGCACGTACACCGGCAGTGCACACAGTCTTTCTCCCACAAGCTGTTCCTGCACACCAGAAAGGACGGTGCTTTTTTGGAAATCACTGCAGCATCAGGATGTAAAGACCATTAGCCAACTTATGCCTCCTGCCCCTTCACCCCTCCTCTCCATACCCTCCCTACTGTGAGATTAATGCCAGGTAGGAGAAATATAACATAGTTTAATTAAGCCCGAGCCACCAAGATTCATGGACTCATTTCTTTGTCTGACAGTGCAAATGAAGGTTCAAAAGGTGCAAGGCAAGAGGAGAGACACCCTTGACTAGCTGTTAGGAGCATAATGAATGTGGAGGTCCACATAGGATAACAGATTCACCCTTAAAGGCTTGGACTGTGCTTGCAAATGATTTCTACATTACTTCTCTGCTGTTATCCCACGCTGCATGTCGCTGCAGGCGGCCTGTTGGTGAGTTCAGACATGTGAGCGCACACCGACGCAGATGCTGGGGGCAAAGATCCAAACATGTAAGGAATTAGTCCAATATTATTCTAAAGGGGAGCCATTCAGATGAGTGCAAATTAAAAATGCGCAAGCCCTTGAACATGTAATAGTGGCAGTCAATGACCACAGCTCTTCTTAAATGCTTCTTAGCAGAAAGTAGCTTCATGAAAATACACCAGGACTGAGACTATTCCAGTGAAGAGACAGGACCACGATAGCAAAGTGATGTTGCCTCCTAAGGCATCAGGACTGTATTTTGCCATGCCAGCAACATGAGGTCTTGCATGATAACGAGCAATTCCCCAAACAAAAATGTTTTTTTTTGTTTTTTTAAGCCATCCACCAATTTAGCTTTGTGCTGAACGTGGGCAGAAACAGCTGCTGAAGAAGCTCTAAAGTCCTAAATGTAAACTCTTTGCAGCAGAGCTTTGGTATCACCATTTGCATCCCTGTATTCGGCACAGATTGCAAAATAGAAAAAAAGAAAGAAAACAGCAGAGTGAAGATGAGACAGGCCAGAGGAAATCAGAAGGTGTCCAAATTTAGTTTGCTTACTACAGTAGCACGACATCAGTGCTTCAGCATCGCTGCAAAAAGCATCCAGTCCTCCCATTAGCATTTAGCATAGACCAATATGATTGCTAGTTTAAATGAATGCTAGTGAAGTGCAAATCCGAACAAGCAACACGCTAACAGCTAAACTGGCAAACTGAAGCTGTGTTAGCTGTTACATGGATGTGGAGCTTTATCCCCTCCACGTGGACTAAATCTGATTTTACTACCAGCGTAATATACAAGCAGTTTGTCCGACACACAGCTTACTAGTTTGCCTTGAAATTCATTCTTTCCAGTCTAACACTGTCGGCTTGTTTTCGAAGTGGGTGAAGTCAGATATTTTGTCACAGCTGTTGTCATTTTTTGTATCCCTGCCCAATACTGACACAAGTCCTCAAAGTCAGGGAGGAGGATGTTTTGGCATTCTATCATTCTGTCTGTCAGAAAGTGCTTTTTTGAAATCTCCCCTTAGTTAACCCAGAAAGCTGATATCTATTCTAAACTGCCTATAGGACTATAGCCAATTATTCATTCATTTTAAAAGACCTATCTTATTTTTTTGGCCCTAAACCTTCTGTGCCTGGAACTGTAGGTTTTGGTGGCATGTTGTCTTAACAACAATAACCAAAAATGACACCATTTATCACAGCAAGAAGCTGTGAAAACAGAGAATTTGGATTGTCAACTTTGTGACGGTCAATGTGGTACTCTGTTGGGTTTGGTGAATGAACCAAATACAGGCTAGAACCAATACATTTCATCAAAACCACTTTATTCTACATGTCTCCTTTAAAAAAAATTGCCAAAACATACCGTTTTCTCTAACCAGATTTTGGAAAAACAAAACATTCTGCGTTTCTTGGCACAATTGAGAAACTGTGACTATGCCCGACAGTCACATGACACAAATTCCAGAACTACTGGGCTGAGCTGCAGGCACTAGCCGTGTCCCGGTTCAGAGGCTGCATCCTTCGAAGGCTGCATTTGAAGGCCGAATGCGTCACAGCCGTGCCACGAAGGCTGTCCCATTTCATTAAGACTTGAAGATTCCTTCAAATGCGGCCGACAAATGCGTCCTCCTTCTCCACGGCTGCGAAGGATGCATCAGATGGCCAACATATCCCAAGGTTCATTGCGCGCCGGTGACAGTTTAGTCCAGTACAGCCGGACAGTAGAAGCCCCTTAAGTCTTCAAGTATATAAAAAATATTAAAAACAAAAATCACAATTTTGGGATCAATTTCAATCAAAAAATGAGGTAAAATTACTAAGTTGCCTTATCCTGATCCTCAGGATAAAACTTTGGCAGTCCAGGCTGCTAGGCAACAGGAGCTTCGCTATGGGAAGAAGTCCGTCATAGACGAGACCGTCTCATTTAACAAACGCTCATGCAGCCTTCTCATGCAGTCTTCGCGTCCTTCGAAAGACCCATCCTTCGAAGGGCGCGAAGGCCGCTTTCTTCAAAGTATGCAGCCTCTGAATTGGGACACAGCTCGAGTTTACACTGAGCATTTAAGATCCAAGTTTGAAAACAAATAAAAATGGAAGTAAAATATCGACAGTAGGTTTGTTTTAGTATTGTTCACACCTTTGGGCACTCGATTCCAGATATTTTTCAGTTTTTGTAAAATGAATATGAAGTAAAATGGTGCAAAAGTGCCAGTTTCAGGTTGCCTGGGGTTAATGAAGGATATTTCTTGTACAATTACTCCATTAATCGATGGAATAATCGGTAGAATACTGAAACTACACAATCGATAGCTGCAGCTCCACACTGAACACTATCAAGCTCAAGATGGACAGTTTTAGAAAATGCTTCAAATGAATGCAGTACCCGAGAATTTTTTTTTTTTTTATTCCTTGTGTTCTTCTGTCTTGTCAGAACCTGGTAGCGGCATTACCCCTAATGGAACCACGACTGCTGAAAGTTTTGTGAGGAAATTCTGGTGTCTTATGCTAATGTGGCCTCGAGCTGCGAGCCTCATGCAGAGATGAGAGGGCTATGAAGTTCACTTCTTTCTCATCCCCTGATTTTTTTCAAAAAGAAGGAAAAAAAAAAACCCCAAAAAATCTCAAACTCGCTAGTCTGCAGCCCAAGCCGACACTGACTCATGTGACATCTCCTGTGGCAATTTATCAGGCTTTGCTCAGATCCCCCTGGAGCAACAAAAGGCTTTGTAAAACTCCCACCCCCCCACCCCCCCGCCACCCCCACATGTGCACTAGTACTTCCTAAAATCTGTAAGCAGACTTTGATGGTTAAAAAAAAAGAGTGAAATTCCTGTTTCAGTGCATCAGTGTAGATCTCCGAAAACAATCACATTTAATTATGTGCATTTTAATATGTGCATGTATTACTTTATGCCCTGGTAGCGTTATGTACACGCTTCCATATGTTGCCCTGCACTTGTTGTATCCCCGAGGAGCAGAAAGAAAAAGGAGCACAGAAGTGAGAATCCATGAGAAACCTTGCTTCAAAACTTTTATGGTCGGTGTCATGACCGAGTTTCTTTTAAATCTGCGTTTTTACATGCGACTTGCTGCTGCACAGGTAGCCTTGGGGTAATCGAAACCTTCCCACACTGCGGGGCTCTGGCTGTCTCTGAACCCACAGAGCTGTGCTGTGCACTAGATCACTGTATTGAATTTCTATATAATTAAAGTCACCGGGGACAAGGTAAGGGAGAAATTTTAAGTGGAAGATGTGCAGGAACTATAGTAAATAAATAGCTGCTCCCATCAGCTGAACAAGCTCTAATGCGTTTCACTCAATTTAGCCAATGGACTTAGCCCATTGCTGTTTAGCTGATTGCTATTTCCTATTCTGCTATCTGTCACCGGCTCTCCGTTGCATTTGCCTTGAAGAACAGGCAAGGCAGAGTCATTTGGCAGCACTAATCAATACTGTTCACTCTGCGCGAAGGGCTTATCAATTTCCAGCCGGTGCCTTGAATAAGAGCGGAGGAGGAATTTGGCTTATTCATTAGGTACATTTGTTTCTTTTTTCCCCCCTTCACTCAGAAAAGTATGTTAAGGCTGTGCCATTTCATTTGCACGGAAATCAATTTCCTCTCTTCCCCCTTCACTCTCGGAATGCAGGTAGAACAGTGGCAGCGCAATTACAAGCGAAGAGATTTCCATTGCGTTTTTATGTTTGTCTCCGTTAGGCTGTGGCAACTCGTCTTATTGAATGCTAATGGGCGGGCGGCGGCGGGGGGGGGGAGGTTGTAGACTTGCAGGGCCTGGGCCGAGAGGGAGACTTATCTGTGAATAATGGATGAGTTAATGTTAGCGAGAACTCATCCAGGAACCTCCTGCTCTGAAGAAATACTGCTGAAAAACGCATAATCATACATCTTCAATATCCTAAACTGCCTGATCCTGGTAGACAAGGTCATACAGCGATTCCACTTCACTCTCCGAGCAGTCATGCGGGTGAGAAATACAGTACAGAGTAAAAGTTTGAAAGTGAGAACGCTTTCGGAAATATCACCACAGAGAGCTTTATGTTAGTCATGCAGTTCAGCAAGCTGGAAAAACTTAAATCAATATTTGGCGTGATAATTTGCCTTTCAAGCAGCGTCTATTATCCAAGATGCACAGAGTTTTTCAAGGTACTTCTGTGGATTCATTCCGTCTCATTTGCTTCAGTTTCTTCGTGTAATTCCAGACTCGGTGGTGGTGTTCAGCTCAGGGCTCTGTGGGGGCCAAACCATCTGCTGCAGGACTCCTTCTTCTTCCAGTCTTCAGTCCATATGCTTAAGGCTTGCAGAGTGAAGCTGAAGTCGATCAGATGCCTCCCTGGCCGTGCGCAATTGATCAGAGCATCAAGAGTGCATGGCAGTGTACATGTTGTGAGGAAAATATGTTATGTATTGAACCAGAAATCCACTCGAATGTCATACGAACAAACCCCATGCGCGTCAGAATGAAAGTTCCAATGTACGAGTCGGAGGTCTTTCAAAAGCTTTATCTCTGTTTATGAACATGACCTAATTTTGGTTCAGAAAAATCAGATCCTTTATTGTTGTTTGGTTGTTGTGTTCGATTTGCTTAAAACAGGGTGAAATAAAAGACCCTGGCTGCTAAATAACAAAAGACAAAACACTTTCTCTGTGCTGGAGAGAAAAGAGCTGGCTAGCACTTAGCATTCAGACATATTTTCTAGGGTTTCATGGGCCCAGAGGGGACTACTCTCCACCAATTTGAAAGTTCAATTTGCACCTCTCCATCAGATTTATTTTACATTATAGCCTGCAGGCTCTCCCCGGCCCGGCCTGGGGAAAGTGTAAGTTAATAATCCACTTCTAGCCCATCAAATATTTCCGGCGAAAGAAAAGACGGACAGGATGGGAGGTTTGGACGGTGAGGATATGGTTGGTTAGCTGGCCGCTTGATTGACTGATTGACCACACCACCGTGCTGGGCTTAGCTGGAGGCCGGTAAATGCACATTCATCACGAGGGAAAGGTGGGGAAAGTTTTTGTTTTCGGAGACGGGAACAGATTGTTGAGAAAGTGGCACACTTTGGTAAGACATGTTTAACCACAGCTCATGATTTGCAACGTCCAAAACAATGGAGGAAATGGAACCTGACTGGAGTTGAGGCTGATGCCGGTGTTAATATTTGAGATCAAAGTCAGAATTTCTCTGCAACAGTCTATAAAACAGTCTGGGGCTTTTCAAGTTCTCATAATAAAAGAAAATACTTGAGACATCTACAAGAAGAATGAGCATTTTATGTCCAGGATAACTTACCACTTAAAATATCAGTTGATCTATTTTTGTTGATGTAGAACAAGCCTCCTCTTCATGATCAATATTTAAGAGTTTAAATTATAAAATAACAACATATTAGCTTTGATTTGTTTTTCCAATATAAATGGATTTTCTCACTTACGACTAGTTGCAATGTGCAGCACCGCACTGTGTGGCGAGTTCTGCAGGATGCCCGGCACGAGCTACCTGCCAAGAGCGTTGAAAAACTTTGCAGAAGTGAGAATTGCTGCTATTTTAAAGGTCCCATATGGTGTTTTGTATGTTTTATAAACTTGGAGGTGTAAAATGAAAGCTGTGAGATTGTGAAGACGCTTGCTACTGCCGCTCCTCTTGTCCAACTCGACTTGAAGGCCTCCCAGCTTTCGAAGCCAATAATACATTTATCGAGTTTGTACTTGCACAGTAGGTAACGAATTGTCGTCACCCGAAAATTTGCATAATCTTTATTTCGCTACCTGCTTTTTCTTTGGTGAGCAATTCCGAGTGGGCAGCAGGTTTATTTCCTTGCTAGAGCTGCTTGTGCTAACTCTGAAATGTCTCAGCTAATAGCAAAGCACACTGAATGTTCTGCTGTTGGCTGCAAGAGTGAACACAAGAGGTTTAATGTACTCCCAGCTTCTGAGGAACTCAAGACATACTGGATTACTGTCATTTTTGACAGCAATGTCCACACAACAATGGGGAAAACTCGCTGTTAGCATGTTGTTGGCTAATTTGGCTAACATTACCATTCCATTAGCTTTGATCGTATACCCACAAGTCGGAGCTCTGTGAAAATTTCTAGCAGGGGAACAGTAAGAAGTGATGGAAACCGAGAAATGTATTCATGTTTCTGTTGTGCTTCACTTCAACCTAAACTGGTGTTAAGGTCTTTTTACTTCTCTCCTGCTCTCTGTGCTCACATATACTGTGATTGGTTAATTCCAAATAAAGCTGTTCACATTTTCATTTTTTTTCTGTTTCTGTTGTCAGAAATGTACAGTAATGGTGAAATGAATCATCTTTACAGTATCTTAAACTCAAAATTGAAAGGCGTATTTGGGGGACATGTGAGACTTTCATTAAATGGCTAAAAAAAAAGACCACAATACATCACCTCAAATGTTGATTAAATTTATTTACTCTTTTCCATTTACTACACTTTGTGTAAAGTTAACTGATAAATTAAAATCTATTAATGCTTTTATTTTTGAATACTCCCCACATTTAGTGCCTCACTTGGAATGGTGCTGTATCTGAAAACAAGGATATATTTTCACAGGACAGACTGTGTAAAAAGATTTAATGGTGCATCTAAAACTCTTGTGTTTTTGGTGATGTTTTGCAGAAGAGCTACGGAAACTCAGCTGGTCTGGAATCCCCCGACAGGTCCGACCGATAGCGTGGAAGCTCCTCTCAGTAAGCTTCATGCACACACACTCTCACACACATGCTGTCCTTGTACACCAATCAGGCATAACATTATGACCACTGACAGGTATAGTGAATAACATTGATCATATTGGTACTATGTGGGGTTTTGCTGGAAAACCTTGGATTTTAACATCCATGTTGATGAGACTTAGACACCCAAACAAACATTGTCCCACAACAAGCACACTCCCTTATGCAAATCCCAAATGTCACTGGCCTACCCCAACAGGAAAATGGAACCTACCACATGGAAAAAACATCAAACAATCAGGAACATGTTGAGGAACATGACAGTGGCCCAACATGTTGATTTGACCTCCAAACTTCCTACACCCCATTGTGATCAAGCATCAACAGGATGCAGTGGAACAAGTTGGATTGACAGAGGCCCCACTGTACAAGCCAGAGCACCCAAAGGATCCAGTTCCAACGTCCTGGTTCCAGACCCCATAGGACACCCTGAGCCCAATGGTTCAGAGCATAAGGGGGACCAACACAATATTAGGTGGTCATAATGTTGTGGCTCATTGGTGTATTCTGTACATTCAAACTCTAAGAAACACACTGAAACAAAACACTAATTAATGTAAAACACAAAACTACTCCCAGAAACCCTTGCCCACAAACACAATCTGACACAAAAACCTATGTAACCTCACACGTAAACAGAAGGAAAACACAGATTAATCAAATATACACACGCTTGCACACAAACAAATGCAGTCTCACAAATAATAAACACATTACAGATGGTCTGAGGCACACACGAGCACACACAAAGTGCCTGTCATGTTCCCTCTCCCCAACCTCCCCCACCTCCCCTTTTTTTGATTTATGAAGACTGGTACCAGTCCTGCTTTTTTTTGTGAAACTTCAATAGGGAAAATTAATTGCGAGGCACAAATAATTTATTCATGAGACGCACGGTGTGTTTACTCATTAAGCCATTGTTGTGGTGTACAGCTTCTAGTCTGCAGAGAGAAGACTGGCTTTTTGAACGCCATGACTTTCCCATTAATTACCGCACAATAGCTAATGTGCCGCAGAAAAGATGCCATTAAAGGTGTGTGTGTGTGTGTGTGTGTGTGTGTGTGCCTGTTTGTGTTTTTTGGTGGTGGGAGGTTACCAACTGAGCGCTTTAACCATTAACTGCTGCTTTGTTTGGTACTCAGCTGAAGTGAAGGCTCATAACACTGTATGAAGTCTCAAAGCTCCGGTTGCAGTGTAGGCAGTCACACACAGGCGGAGGGAAGGGGGTACCTGAGTACTTTTGCCGACTGTTTTGTGTATTTGTGTATGTGTGTGTGCGTCCGGGTGGTAGGTAATGTACCATAGATAACACCCCATTAATGGTTTGTTCAAGTGTACATCTTTGTCTTTGTGCGTTTGCATATCAGCACAGGATGTGTGCATACGTGTGGGCTGCTGCTGTGCGCACACGTCTTTGTGTCCGTACAGTGCGTCCGTATGTAAAGTTAACACTGCGGCGCACTTCAGGCTTGCAAAGCACAGCTGCCCCGTGGTCTGTATAAACGATGGTTGGACCGCCTCTGCTTCCCTGGGGAGAGACAGATGGAGCTAGCAGAGGTGGGGATTGTGCGAAGGGCAGAGGAGCAAGGAATAACACAATAAACAGAAAGCACAGAGGAACGAAGGCATGATTCGGGAATGAACACAGTCAAAGATGGAAGGAATTACCCGCTGTTGTTGGATACTGTTAAGACCGATCTGTCCTCCACGACCACTTCTGCCACTTTTACACAGCATTTAGCCTAAAGGGAATAGCTTGACAGCTGTAACAGACAAGTTTAATTACATTTTGACAAACTGGCCCCATTAAAAGCCAAATTAGTTGGCTCCATGCAGGAAGGCAGCGCATGTAGAAGAAAACTTCTCAAGCTCTTAGTTGTGCCATTCTTTCTGTAATTTCTAAGCAGACTTGTTCATGTTTATCTGCGATGAGTATCGGAGATAATGATATACTCCAGAGTGCATCTAAAAATATCTGCATTGTGTCTGCGGGTCCTGATTGGCTGAGTGCAGTTTTTTTTAATGCAAATTGCAGCAATCCATGTTCTTCAATTGTCGGCTCAGCGTTAGAGCCTCCGCAGCTGAGCATGTTCAAATCAGGAGCCAAGACCCGTATCTGAAGTCATCTCCGCTCCTGCTCGCAGAGGTTTTTCTATAGATTTCTAGATTTCGGAGCCTTGTGCGGCGGCGTGAATTATCCCCGGGTTAAATCTGAGGGTTTGGATTAAAGCGTAAAGTGGGCCCGGTGTCGAAAGCACTCACATCTTCTGGAGAGTCACAACACTTGACTGCCTCCTCTGTCCTGCCTGTGGTATGATCCAGTAAAGAAATAGATAGGAGGGATCAGACTCGAAAAATCTATTCTCCGTCTGCTGTGCACACACACACACACACACAAACACAGGGACACACACTCAGACTCGCAGCCCACGCTGTATTCCATAAACTTGGCAGAGGCACCTAATAAAACTTCACTCCAGTGGTGTCCCTTGTGCCCTTCTCCTGCTCACCAGCGTGCACCAACTTATTTGATTTTTTTCCTCTCTCTCTCCCCTTCCCCTCCAGCAGGCATGCTTGAGCCGCACTCTTCCTTACTTGACAAAGACGAGAAACAAGTTTTCCCACCGCGGTCATAGCTCCGGTAATGCTCCCCCAACGGCTCGCATTTACCGCTGCATCACAGAAAACCGTCCATAACTGTCTTCGCCGTTATTAGCCAGTGTGGAAATGAAAAAAAAAACAGCAGACAAACAAAATCTCCGAAGTGAGAGAGCAATTTGTAGCCTCCCTCTGCCTCTTTCCTACTATTTGCGAGAGGCTCCACAGGTTGCCCGCGGCCTCGGAAAACACATCCGGTTAAACTTCCTATTATTTCGGGAATAATACCGTCTTATTTCATTTGTTTAAAGAGCACTTGGTGTCCAAGCCTGAAGGAGAAAGGAAGAAATTAAATGGCTTTTCTCCTTTGTGAAAGAATGTCAGCCTGTGGCAATATGTACATTTGCTAATGGAGTGCGGCTGTTAAATGTGAAGTGGCGGGAAAGGAGGAAAACTAACTGGCTGTGGAAATATTGATAAGGCTAAAGGGTTATATGAGATATATCAGCGAGCGGCGGCAGCGGGGACAGATTTAGAGATTATTATGTTAAACTGTTACCGTACAACAGTACACACCATTACATCGCCTGAAAGACGAGAGCAATGTGTGTCTTTTTTTCATTTGAAGCAGACTTATGATCAACCTTCGTCAGTATGCACAGCCCTAATGGCATATTCCTAGAACATTTTGTTCCCCTTTAATCTGCAACAATCCGGCTCACAAGATCCACTCTCAGTATTAACTATTAGGACCTGAGCAAATTGCTTTTTGTAAATAGATTCAGGACCAGAAAATGAAAGATGCTTGCCTTTGTGTATGTATATCTGTGGGGAAATAGGCTCTTTGCATTCAGCCCACTCGAAAATATTAAAGATGTGTCATCCCTTAAGTGAGGTTGAGTGAAAAGCAGCGCTGTTTACTGCGTAGCGTCTGTTCCTCCTGTGGATTATATCACAGGGTTATTGACAAAGTTAGGAAAGGCTGTCGTTTTAGTCAGTGTGGGAACTATACTTTGGCTTTTGGGGGGCTCGCTTATTTAACTTTTTTGTGGTCAGGAGCAAGAGATGTAACATTTAGAAGGCATTTGATTTAGGTTTTATGTAGGGGTGTAATGGTACACAAAAAACGTGTTTTAGTGCGTACCTCGGTACAGAAGTCATGGTTTGGTACATTACAGAAACCTCTGGAGTTGACGGACGTGACGGTACATCAAATGACATGACCGATTTAAAATGACGTAGAAGCAAGAAGCAACCAACTTGTGTCGAAAGTGTGGATTTCACACTATCTACCGGTTGTTGAATTGTGTTGACCGGCCAAGTAAAACCAGAGTTACGACAAATAATAAACGCCATACTTTTTCACATGGTTGGAGCACCTTATGGGTTTCATCTTGTTCACTTGTTTTTACTGCTTTTTCATACTTTACCGGGAAACTAAAGTGATCCCAAGCGGCTGATCTTAACAACAGCGGAGCGTCTTCCAGCTTCGCCTTCTTGCTGTTAGCATTAGCCATCCCATTCTCTAGCCATACGTCACAGAATCTCTGGTAGAAGAAAAAACAGTCCATCACATCCTGTGTTCCACTGGAAACTCCTACTTGTTTTTAGTTGCGCAATACTGTGCAACTGTGAGACGGAGAACGTCCGCCACAACTGTGGGCACTACGAGGCTTGTAATTAAAACAATTCTGCACACTGGCCATTCTTAATAGTCTTAAAATGTTTGTACCACAGTGCACCTCTGTACCGAACCAAAAGTGCCTATACCAAACGGTTCAGTGTGGTTCGGTGTTTTATTACAGCCCTAGTGTTGTGTGTTATTTTTTATAATTAATAGGAATATGAATTACAATTTTAAAACAGATAAAAGGTAGCAGCTGCGAGAGGTAGGTTTGTTTTTGATTTTATTTTACAGCAGTTGGCATCTAAGTCTGCTGCGATTAGTATAAGCATGACCATAGTCGATGACGTTGATGCTGAAAATGTGATGATACCAGTGTTTTTCCTCAGTGTCACTACCTAATTGATGCTTCAGGACGCCAGCAGTCGTTCTTGGCTCCAGTCGCTGATTACCTGCAGTCATCACAACAGTTTTAGACAATGGTGGTGGCAGGAAAGTCTGGCATGGTTCCGTTTAAAGGTTTCAAGGCTTCCAAAGAATAGGAGTACTTCAAATGATCTCACAACACCATGCACATGTCAGAGTTCCTTAGCAGCAGCAGCAAAGCACTATGCACAAGTACCTGAAGACAAAATCACAGGTGCAGTTTGGTGTTGAGGCTTCTCTCCTGCTCTCTGTGCTCACATGTACTGTATATTATTACAATCCGATTACAAATAAAGCTGTTCTGTTTTCCATATTATTTTGTTTATGTTTTCAGACAACAGAAAGAGTAGAAAATAGTGACGCAGCCCATTAAGACTGCATGCTAACCAGCAGTCGGCTCCAAGCTTTTACATCATTTGACAAACTTGCCATACACATGAGATAAAGGCGACAGCTGTGCTATGAATTCGCTTGCATTAACATAAAATTCAAAAAAAATAACACAATACAGAAGAAAAGTGGCTTTGTCTGTTTCATGGTCGTAAAATATCCAGTGTCCTTGTTGCACTTTCTTTCATTTTCAGAACAAACTTTGGTCTTTGTGAAGGGGTTCAAATGAAGCTTAGATTTCTTTTGAAGCTACAAAACTGCCTTAAACAATGAACCCTGTTCTTTTTTTCCTTTTGTCACATTGGAGTTGCTAGATAACTCTCATCATTTCTTACTGTGCTGCATTATACAGTGACATCCACTTTGTCCAAATAGAAGGAGCTTACATGTAATTGTCATTTTGCTGTTTTGTCGTTGTGATGAATTGACTGGTTTGTAACATAGCTGATGGATTAATCAACAGAAAAAGAGCTCGCTGGCATTGAAAAAAGTTCACAATTCCTGAACTTGGAGTGAGTTAGTGAGTGAAGTTCACAATGTTGCTCTACCACACTTGAATGGTGATGTCATTGGCATCCAGTATTAGAGTGAATCAGTGATTAGAAATAAATCTTATGTTTCATTATGGTGAAGATGCAGAGAAACGAAGATGCTTTTAGTTAAGGGGAGCTCCCCTGTAGTCTTCACCCCAATTTTGGGTTTTACTTTGAAACTTTAAGACTCCAAAATCTCCAAAAGTGAATATTTACGGGCCGGTATTATGCAGTCGTCTTTTAATTTGTTTTGCACATAATTGCAGCTACAGTCATCATCCGTTTGGAAACAGAGTTGAAACATGGGTTGTTAAAGGCCTGTTACAACGATCTGTACAGTATTCTTATACATTCTAGGAACATGTGAGACAGTCATCACCTTGTTTAAGAGTTGTATGTGCTGATATAACGTGAAACATTTAAATTCCACACACACAGTGCATTAGCATTCTCAGCAGTATTCTTGTTATTATCAGGTTTCTGGAGTATCTCTGTTGTGCATGTGAATACTATTTGAATACATTCCCCTCCAATCTATCGCGGTTGCACTGAGATCAGCTTCTAATGGCGAAAAATGCTGATTTACTCCACTCTTAGCGGCTATTAATATTTAAACCCCGTCGCCGAAGTGAATGACATTAAAAAACATAAGAGATTGACTTTGGATCAGTGGAAGAGTGAAGCCCCGGCGACGGGAAGTTTTACTAGCCGCAGTTGAGAGTGTGAAACCGATTCCATGTTCCACGAATATATTTGTGCGTCAGAACTCACAAGATATTTGCGTCAAAATCGACACGTACAAACACGGAAACGAGAGGCTTTTAAACACAGCAAGTAAAGTTTTGTTTGTTCAACTCCTCCTGCGCCCACAGTGGGACACTTTGTTTCCAGTCTGCTTCCGGGATAATGCGTTCCCGCTAAGTAGGAATCAATTTAGTGAGAAGACTTCCTCTAAAAAAAAAACCAAAAAAAAAATACACAACACAATTTCATTTTAATTCCCCAAATGGATTCCCCAAGCATATTTCCTCTGTTTTTGCCGAGAGTTTACTGAAGTGGAGGGAGAGTAGATTGATGCAAGGAAGAATGAAGAGATGAGGTTTTATGTAGACTGATTAACGGAGGCAGGAGGAAGCCGCCGTGGTTTTGCGGAGCTGTCGTGCATTCACGCTCCACTCCCAGCCTTCCATCTCTGCCTTTTTAAAAAATCTCCACTCGTCCTTTTAAAGCAGCCGACCACGAATTTAAAAAAAAAATAAAAAATGTCAGGTTCAGGCACAAGTTCACTTTAATTTTCTGCTTTCTAAACGCTGCCTGTGCTGCCTGCTTGCCTTTTCCTGCAGCGTTCTTACAGCACAGCGCAGAGCCTTCTTTGTTATTAGTAAGAGAGAATGCTGCAAAATGAAATCAAGTGCATAACAGTGTTTGCGTCTTTTTTGTAATCTTCAAATTGCCCCGTGTGTGTCTGTTCGCTGCCGTCGTATTGAGCAGTAATGCAGCTGCTGTGTGATTGACCTCCACTAAGCTGTCCATTAACCTTCAACACACACTCTCCTCTTTCTCTCTCTCTCATTTGGCACCTGACACCGGAGCCCACTATAGCTTTGTCGCTTTTGTGTATGTGCGCAAGTGCTGTTTGCATATGGAGCAGTTTCAACATGCGACACGTGGACGTTTTGGCAGCGAGCGATTGTGGGGAGAGAAAAAAAAAAAAATCCCCAGTCAGCGCCGAGCCTGATTTCCACCGGCAGAAATGGGAGCGTCTGGATGAGTGGCAGCTCCGACTGAGCAGCAGCAGTCAGGTAGAAGGGGACGGATGGGAGGTGTGGATGAGTTAGACCTGCCTCCTTCGCAGTGCTTTTGGTTGTTAGATGATTTACATTTTTCTTTTTTTTTTTTAGGGGTTAGCGACTGAAGCCAACAGCAAAAAGAGACTGGGGAATTGCTTTCATTGATGGATGCGCTGACAGGGGAGGGAAAAATGTGATGCGAGACGTTTATGTGTCATAACAAACACATGAGCGAGAAGAATGCTTGGCTTTCAGGAGTGTGTGCATTTCAACTGGTTCCTAGTGGCGTGTTTGCATGTTGGTGTGTGTCTGCAAGCGAAACTGTTGTGTGCAGCAAATAATCCTCCAGACTCTGCAGACTTCTCCTGGGGCCTTCTCTGGGGGGAAAACGAATAGCAAAAATAATAAAAAAGAAACTTTTTGTTCCCAGCTCTATTTGCTTCCCACGAGATAGTTGTCCAAAATTGATAGTTTGTGTGCGTCTCTGTTCCCTTCCTTGTATTTTACCCCCAAAAAATGGCAGCCTGCTCCCAAAACCAGCAGACTGCAGAGTCAAAACAAAGACAAAAATGCACATAGAAAACAAACACACACTGCGAGCATCAGCCTTTTAAGACCTGATGTGATTTTCGGAGTCTCTGTCGGTGCAGGTAGATCAGTTTAGTTTGACGGCAAATCAACTAAAGCCGGTCCAAAACAGAGTTAACTCTCGGATGTGTCTGAACGGTGTCCAAATGTGTCCTCCAAGAAAGGCTCAGTTTTAATTGCAAGTGATGACAAATACATGTAAGAAACAGGCTGACTAATGAAGAGAGCATCTGTTTGCTCAAACATTTACAAGTCTCCCGTCTTTGTAAGATTCACGCAGGGGGTTTTAGTCTTGACCTCTGGGAACAGCTTATGGAACAAAGTGAGAACAAAAATGCCCAGGCAAGCTTGTAGGAAGTTTCAGTCGCTTCTTAGGTCTCCTTTACTGACTCAAGCATCATGGAACAAGTTTTGTGACCTTGAAGTTCAGTTGCTATATTTTTTGCATTTTCTCCATCAATGGATTGACTTCACTTTGGCTTTTGCAATCGAGGTGCAATCGTAAAGTTCCAAGACTGTGCCTATAACAATCGGAATACACACCTGATTTGAATTTGCCCTCCATCCCAGTTGAGACCGTCTCTTTGTGCAGCCATGCGGTGCTCCCAGTGCTCCTGCAACATTTATAATGCATCCCAGAAGTCCACAAGAAGAGGAAGTAGACACAGGGAGCCAAATCTGGCAAGTAGGGTGCAAGGGGAGTGACGATTGAGTTGTTGTGGTTGAAAAAAACCTGTGCAGCGGGGCGTCCCAGTCGCTCAACTGGTTGAACAGGCGCCCCATGACTGAATAAATGAATGGGGGCTGTTAGTGTCCGCCGCATTGGCCATGGATCAATTCCGATCCATTGCAAGATTTGCTGCATGTCCTTTCCCGTCTCTTCTGCAAAATCTTTCCTGATGTTGCAGAAGAGCAGCCACATACTTTTGCATCACAGTTCAGGTCATTGCCACTTACATTTCTGTCCGAGTTGATCCCAACCATGCAAACCTAGTTGT
This sequence comes from Dascyllus trimaculatus, assembly GCA_024666655.1. Classification (NCBI taxonomy): domain Eukaryota; kingdom Metazoa; phylum Chordata; class Actinopteri; family Pomacentridae; genus Dascyllus; species Dascyllus trimaculatus. Next base: position 8,388,940 of record CM045465.1, read on the forward strand.
TTGTTTGCTGTTGATGCTTGATCAGAATGGGCTGTAGGAAGTTTGGAGGTCAAATCAACATGTTGGACCATTGTCATGTTCCTCAACATGTTCCTGATTGTTTGATGTTGTTTCCATGTGGTGGGGTGCATTTTCCTGCAGGGGTACCCAGTGACATTTGGGATTTCCATTTACATGAGGGAGTGTGTTTGTTGTGGGACAATGTTTATTTGGGTGTCTAAGTCTCATCAACATGGATGTTAAAATCCAAGGTTTTCCATCAGAACACCACATAGTACCAATATGATCAATGTTATTCACTTCACCTGTCAGTGGTCGTGATGTGGTTGATCAGTGTATACTTCTTGTCTATTGTGAAGCTGTGAAGCAAACATGTGAAGCTCAGGTCCTGCTGTTGATTGCATCATATGTGTGAAGTTGAAGTTGTGAAGGATTAAGTCTGTGCGTGACCATGTTGCGCTCCATGCACACTCAACATGAACAGTCTTGAAACTTTTCGATTGCACCACCCAACATGCACTTGTATTTTACTTGGCCTGGTCCGTAGACGAACATTTGGCAGAACTGATCCATTCATAGTCACGTTTAAAATGCAAAAAGGGACTTTTGTAGGTTTAGCAGTCAGACAACACAGCTTTTTGTCACAGGGACTTGTTTTTTCAGGCCTGCAGTCATGTTTGAGTTCAGTTTTGAAGATCCGTGAATATTTTAGAACCCCTGGTCGCAGCTCTCGCTTTTAATAGACATTATATTTGTTGTTCACTTTAGAGTTGACTTTCTCCTCATTGCATAAGCCTGACTGCACAGTGAGGATACACTCTTTCACAAATGCATGCTCGCATATACCGTCTGACAAGCGCACACACCCCTGCCAGCTCACACACACAGAGAAAGGTAGGTCCCCTAAGAGGCAGAGAGCATTTGGTCAAGCAGCAGAAAGTTTTCTTTGCAAAGTGAAGTGTGCCATTTACAGACTGCGTGTAATCCCAGGTGGCGCAGTTTGGTTTGCGATTGAACTTGGCTAACAAACTCGGAGGTTTTAGAACGAGTTTCAAAATAAAGTCTCATTAAATAGTACTGACACAAATAAATAACGGAGAGAGACAGGCAACATAAAACATCATGCAGTTTCAAACACCAAGAAGACAGTCTTCCTGAATATCTGAAGAGCCGAATTAATGAGTTCTACGTGGAACCAGCAAGCGTGTCTGTGTACATGTGTATTAGGAGAAGACAGGTGTAGTCGTGGGGAGGCTATTACCAGTTACTTTTTTTGTGTTTTTTTTAGAGGAGAATTTTTCTTTTGATTAGTAGAGAGACAGAGTGAAAGTAGGGGTAGAGAGGAGAGTGACGTGCAGCAAAATGGTCTTGTGCCGGACTCAAACTCATGACCACTGCTAAGGGACTGAGCCCATGTGGTATCGCCTTAACTCGGTGAGCTAAACGGCGGCCTATTACCAGTTACTTTTCAAGTGGGCATACACCAGTAATGCTCCAAGCAGATTTTCATAATACATTTCAGATACTGTCAAAAGTGTAAAATTAAGTGAAATTTTAATATTTCAAGCCATTTTTTGCAGACAAACTCATTATAGTGCCTGTTTTACTATAGTAATTTGATAAAATGATGATTTGCGGGGTTTTTCCGGTCATAATGAAAACATATTTGAAGATGTGACATTCAAATGAATGGTTTTTGGGTTGCTGAGAGATATATGGGAATTTCAGTACCACTGATATGTCTGTTTGGTAAATGTAAAATAAAGAGCTGGAGCTCACAGATGCTTAGCTTAGCATAAAAACATTAGCGTGTCTTTTTTCATTGCTGTTTGAAGACATTTTAGAAGCACTTTTATGCTAGAAAAAAATCTTGGAGCATAACCTTCTGTAAACCAAGACATTGTTTTTTCTTTTTGGTTTTTGTGCAAATTAAGTAAGTGAGGTGTAACAGATTAATTCGTGAGCTGTAGAGGGTTTTTTGAGCTAGCTAGCAGTTTCCCAGGCTTTAAACTAAGCTAAGCTAACCAGCTTCTTGCTGTGGCTTCATCTAAAGTGTACAGACATGAGAGAATCTGACTTTTCATCTCTGCAAGATAGGAAATAAGTATGTCTGGAAATGTCATTTTTTTTGCGTTTGTCTAGTATTTTTTTCTTATTGCAACTTTAAAACTGCACTCTCAAAGCTTCGGGTTCAATCCAAAACTTCAGTTAATGTGGTTCTTAAGAAACAAGAAGACACACAGAAAACTGTTCTGTATGGCCTGATTTTAAACATGCTCTCTGGTAAATATAATTAAACACAATTATTTTTGTTCAGCTTTAAGAAAAGCTCATTTCTGAATGAAGACTTTCCATTTTTTTCCCATCTTCCTTCTTTTCTTGTTAACTTTCTTTCTCTCTGTGTCTTATTCTCTCTATCAGGGTTACCTGCCAGCCAATGCAGAAAGGCGAGAAAGCGTTCTACAAAGGAAGAGACAAGAATATTTCGGCTTCATCCAGCAATACTACGACTCCCGCAACGACGAACACCATCAAGACACATACAGACAGGTATACGCTCACAGGCTCAACATGTGCTCACATATTCACGGCACAGTTCACTTTAATTCATTCGTTTTTTTAACACCTGTCCTGTCTGAGTCCCAGAACTTGAAGGATCGAATAAAAGACGGAACACAAAAGAGTCCCTTTCCAATTACAAGAACAACATCCTAATGTATTACCTCAGCACAAATCCAGGGCACAAAGTTATGCATGCTTGTGTGGATAGAAGGAGTGTGCTCTGACAGAATTTCGCCCTGCAGTTAGGATTACTGGAGCCAGTTATCTGGCAAAAAGGTGTTTCTATGCTTCTTTTCCTGTTGTATTCTTTCCTCTTTCTCCCTCATGTGCTCATAGGATTGTTTGTCTGTCTGTCTGTCTGTGTTGACCTGAGGGGAGTGTGGTCAAGCTCTGCCCACATAGTAGAAACAACCAGCTTTAAGAGAGCTGCTTAAATGAACACCTCTATTTGGCTTTGAAAATATCATCTACTGTCTCCCTCTCTGTGTTTATCTGTCTCCCTCTCTTCCCCCTCCTGCTTTTATTTCAACACTCGACTACTTCCCATTCATTTCAGGCCGATAAGAAACATCAAAGTGGGCCGTCGATACCAAAAACACACATTTCTCATATTCCGTCCAATTTCCCATTGATCTCTTCTACGCTGTGCCAGAAAGCTGGCATACTTTGTTTTGATGATTGTTTGGATCACGTCTTCAAGCCTCTTTTTCTGCCAGATTCTGCCTGTTCCAAAGTCAGCACTGATTTCTAGTGAATTATTTTTCTTGTTGCTGTGTGGCTGATTATGTGTGTTTGTACATATGTTGCTTTGGTACCCAAACTGTGCATGACATTGGGTTTGAATGTTATTTTATCTACACGTCTAAGTGGCTGTAGATTCTGTTTACATACATGTACCCCCGTCTCCATTCTCGTCATCCATTCTCCACATCCATCTGTCTCCATAGTCCGTACCTCTTCTTGTGTCCGTCCATCTGTCTCTTTTATGTGTTTGTTTATGATGTTGGTAACTTGCCCAAACTGCTTGTGTGTATGTGCACACATATGCATATGGATGTAGCCACTGTCGAAGTCCCAGCTTGCACTGCGAGCTTTTTGAAGTGCTGCTGCAGTTTTTGTTTGATCCCAAGAGAAAGTGATGTAAAAAATATCCCGCTTTGGTCTTTTCTTGAAGCAATCAGAACATAGAAGTGAAGAAGTTTGACAGAACTTAAATAGCTGCTGTGCTACTGCTGCATTCAACATTTTCAGCCACTAGAGGGCAGAGATGCGGATCCTTGGTGTATTATGGGCTTATGCAGTTTAGCAAAACTTCATCTGAACCAGGTAATATTGATAATTGATCATTTTATTGGCCTGTTTTTAATAAAACCCAAGAGAATACAGATTTCATTTGAATTTAACGGCCTTATTTTGAATTTAACCAGATTGGCCAATTTATCAAGGCACATAGATAATGAATTTAATGTTAACACAATGATTTACGCACAAAATCCTAATTCCTATTTATTTACGTGCATAAATAAATAGGAATAAGGACAAAGGAATGATCTCACATAGATGTTTATAGGTGAAAGTGTGCTTGGGATTTGTTAATGTAACCAAATTTTTCACTAAGTCCCTTTGGAGGTTTGCATCTAATGTGTTTAAGTGAAACTCGCAAACATTCTATCAAACAGTTTTCTCACTGCTATCATGGCACATATTGTTGATGTTTCATCACCCGGGCCTAGTGGGAGCTCTGCCATATGGGCCAGTAGATCAAAACTCTGAACTGAATGCTGTAGAAATTTGCATAGGCTGTAAAGGTGTTGCAGAAAGAATAGTTGATTCTCAGTAAGATCCGCATTACAAGCATTGCAGAGATTTTCAGTACAATTCTTGTGTTTTTCAGTCTGGGTCTTTCCGTAGTTGTGGCCGTTCTGACTCGGAGGTCATGCTGCTTTCTTTAATCGGTACTTTTGCAGGTTTGTGACTCTAGCAAAGCAGAAATATTCCAGAATAAACATCGTCAGCCTCCTAAACTTTACTGAATGAACCTCAGTTTCACAGAAATCATGCATGTGTCTTTTGCTTCTCAGAAGAACTTGTAAATGTCCCGGAGATGCACGACCTGCACACCTCATAGTGGTGCATATAAAGCAAACTGATTTGTTGATTCAATTCCTGTGTGGAATTGGGTTCAAAATAAAGACGGAAGCAAATGAAAAGGAACCTAAATGATGCGAAAGTATTAGTGATCCTCATGCTTTTTTGCCTAAGTGCAACCTATGGAGGTGTAATTCTAATTTGAGTATGATCAAGAGTCAATTAAATGTCTTGGATTACCTGTTAAAGTCAGTTGCATGAGTATTTGTTCTAGTCAGAACGGCCACAGTTTTAACAATATCAAAAATACCAGATGTTCCCTTTTAGCTTCGCTGTGCTTCTTGAAATGCAGTATGTCAAACATGGGTGCATGTCAGTGACTTTTACATTGGTACTCTTGAGTATAGATGTGTGTGTGTGTGTGTGTCTAACACATTTCTCTCCCATGTTGCTGTCAGATCCACATAGACATTCCTAGGATGAGCCCTGAATCTTTGGTGCTGCAGCCAAAGGTGACAGAGGTAAGGTGTTCAGAGGGGACAGGACTGTGGATACAGCTCAATCCTCAGTCCTGTCAGTAAGCAGCCGCACACTCTTACAACACAGTCCGGACTATTTCAGTTGGCTTGGCTCCAGCTGCCGCCCTGCATCCGTCTGGCTCCCCTCTGACGAATCTATCCGCCTGTCGTATTGTTCATCTGCGGGGTAGACAATCTGAAATGGTGTAAACGTGGTCTCACATGCAACAGCACACACACAATTTTGCCTGCAAGCACATATTATCACTGATGCATCTCGACGCGCACTGACACCCATACGCACACTTGCATTCAAGACCACAGCTGCTATCCATTTCAGACCACCGAAACCCCAGTCTGACTTCAATCAAGGACTCCAATCCACTAACTGTTGCTCTCGCTCTCCGTTTCTGTCACTGCCTGTGATGGCCAGATCTGTGCTAACCTGCCCGTTGCTTCAGTGTTTGTCTTTTTTTTTTCTCCCTTTCTCTCTCTGCAGATTCACATTGACATACCGAGAACTAATCCTCTTATTCCTCTCTTTCAACAAGCTTCTGTTCAAGAGGTGAGACCCCCTCAAGCTGCACACACACCACCTCACCTAGCAGGGTTTTCTCCTCTGATTCTAGGCAGATTTGATAATGTCATCAGTGGCACTGGTACTGTAGGAGACACTGAGAAATAACGTCACAGTTAAAAATATGTAAGAAATTAACACTTAAATCACATGAATTGTTTTAAAAATGTTAGTACTGACAGCATGTGACATGTTAGTGGTATTAGTGGTGCCATGGTGAGGCCAATTCATGCTTTCCGTGTCAGCAAGGGTACATTTGATGTGCATTTTATAATCCACTCAAGTCTATTTACGTCTGCGCAATATTGGAGCCCTCACTACAAGCATGCAGACTTTATATACCTCTATCCACATCTTATAATTAATCTTTCAAAGAGTTGGGATTGAAGTAGTCGCTGCCAGACTTTGAAGCTGCTTTGATTTCTTCCTGCTTTTCATTGACAACACCCAAACACAGTGTAAACTTCTAAATTCTAGGGATCTCCTGATCTGAGTCATTTAATATTTAGTGTCTGCCAATACAGAGTCCCAGTTCAATATCACTTTCTAGATAAGGCCCACTTGAGATACATTAAAGTTATTAAAATCAATCCAGTGTGCGTGCTTGACAACTGAATTGCTCTGCAGTGTCGTAACGAAAAAGAATGCATTGTTACATCCAAGCTGTGCCTTCATGTGGATTAGTTGTTCTTCCTGGTTGCACCACCAGGTGGCGCCTCTTACTGTTTATTACTCTACTAAATACTACAGTGATAGGACGTGGTCACTGGGACTACGGGCAGTTTGATGTTGGCAAGGAGAAAGCATTGGTGCTAGCATGGGTGTTTAGCTAGTAAAAGGGCACCATGACAAAGACTTCTGTAAGGGTTAATGCCCTTGGTGAGATTGGCTTGGACAGTGTTCCTTTATCCCAGTGATGTACAAAACAGAAAAACCTTTGCAGCCAAATCATGTGTCCGCTGGCTAAACTAGCAATGTCCAATCTAGACAAATGCTTTAATTGCTATCAGTTAGCATTACTGATTGATAATGAAGCAATCATTGATTAAGAAAATCACACCTTTAAGTTAGCTGGATGACAGTGGAGATAAACAAAGCATTGAGCTTAGGTTAAACCCAATACTGATTGGGATCTCTTTGATATCGGATCCAGATATCACTACTCAATTCTCCAGACATCTTGTTCTGTGTTTGCTCACTGTGCTCTGCTCACCTAAGGAATAACTGCACTGACACTGAGCCACAATCCAATCAGTAACAAGCTGCTTGAATCGAGCAGAAGTCATAGGTAGCCTCTCAGAAACATCAGTTGGAGCCTTGTGTGTTTTAGTGTGTTTGATATGAGAGGCAGCGCGACTGTCCGCATAACTTAGCATGATTACAACCCTGTCCGCTGTCTGCTCTCAAGGTCTGCATTGGTCTATGCATAGGGACACAGAAACCATGATCTGGCCTTGAGTGAAGGAAAATTCTAAAGGAAACCATGGCACAAAGATATTTTTTTATCTTATGAAAAGATGTCTGCCTAGGAGTTTGAAATGGGAAAACCCTTGCTTCAGCACACTGCATGTTCTGGTATGGGGGCACACACACACATGCAGAAGCACAAACTGAGAACACATTTATATAAACAATGAAATAATTCCTCCAGTCATGCATGGGATCGAACACCCCTGAACTTTAACTCTGCATGGTTGACACTCTTATGTCTCTTTGTTCTGCTTTGTTTGTGCTTCTGAGTCAAGCATTTTTTTGTTGTGTACCGTGAGGAAATAATTGTTTTAATAAGCATTATGTTTGATAAAACACTATCAGTAACAGATGGACACATCAGAAAACTAAATTCCTAAACTAGTAAGCCCTTGTTAATGACAGTATTCCTTAACTAAACTTGTAGTCTGTTATGTTTCGCCTACAATAAAAATACCTGAGCATGTGTGTAAAAAGTTGGCTCAGCAGATCTGAGAGGCTACCAGCGCAGCATCCCAACGCAACCTAACGTGGAAATTAACCTGATTCCACTCATTTATACGGGGTTAAGCTGATCTTATTATTGCGGTGCTTCTGGGAGGGCCTGTCATACATGGAACCACTGGCCTGAGAAGCAGCCAACTGAAAACACGCCGGCAGAAAAAAAAAAAAATCCCCATAATGAGGTGGAGGCTAATGAGGGAGCCGAGGCTCTGGGCTGCTCTGTGTGTTCACCTGTGCTTAGGTGGGAGCAGGGCAACAACAATGCATGGATGTGTGTACAGAAAAATTGAAAATGAGGCTGGCATTCAACACACACATGTACATGCACTTTAATTCACACTCTGCCCTGAGCAGCGCCACCTCCCGTTGCCCCTGTTTTGTGCAGGATACAACCCGGGGCTGTAACCAGGGAGGTAGGAGGGGAAATGAGATCAGACAGCGACGCCTCCTCTTACCTACAGTATGCACTACTACTATATATTACATTTGTATTTCCTCCCAGTCTCCCATGTTTTCCTCCTCCTCACCCTGCGTGCAAAATAAAAGCGCGTTTTGAAATATTCGAGCAGCCTCCAAAGGCCCCTCTTTTTTGTATGTTTGCCGCGGTGCCACCTGAAAATCACCTCTGCTTCATTTCATTCGCTTGTTTGTCTCCGCGCTCCCCCCTTAGGGCTCCAGAGATTTAGTCAACACGGAAGGCAGTCAACAGTCTGTTGCATTTCAGCGATATAGGGATATTGAAGCAATTCGGCAGTGATTTCCTGAGCAGTGGGTTCTAAATGTGGGAGTTTTGCTTCCTTTAGAGAGCGATATGGTCTTAAGGAGCCGTTACAATTACCTGACGAGAAAAGAAAACATTTCTCGCTTGCCTTCAGGTTTCAGGATTTATCAGTTCTTTTTAACATTTTCAAATGAGTAACGTCCGAGCAGCATCGGTTTACTGTTGTTTCTGATGGCTTTATCGGATATTTAAGAGATGAAGTGCTTGATTTTTATTTTGAAAAGTGGGTTCATCCTTTTTTTCAGTTTATATGTGAGGCATCAATGAACTGTCTCTTGACTTGACACAATTTCCTCTGCTCCCTCTTGAGATTAGCCTTATCCGGGCCTCTAATTGGATGGAGTCATAGCTTTTTGACACCGGAGACATAAAGAAAAATCTGATTTCTGGTCCTTGAGATGCACTGAGGAGAATTTTAAATCAATGGTATGACAATAATTTGCAAGAGGCCTATTTTTAAGTCTTTTGAAGACTAAATGAACTCCAGTTAAACCTGCAGGAAACACTGTTTGGCTGGAATATGATGTCTCTGCGTCTTTATGTTTTCTCCCAAACACACCGACGGGGGACTCTTTGCCCACAAGAAGGCCGGTGTGTGTGCGTTTGTTGGAATCGGCTCTGTGCGGAGTTGCCAGTGCGAAATATGCGTGTCAGCTTTTGAGGGGTTGCATGAAAAGAAAAGTCCCATTACCCAACTCCCCCTGCTATCACCGTCCCCCTGTTTGATGGATGCGGCTTTGATAAGGGGAGCTGTGGAGGCAGGTAAAGGAGAAAAGTGTAGCCAGAAGAGAGTTGTGTTGTACCAATCTCTCTCTCCTACTGTCTCAACATTGATGGAATTACTTTGAGTAAAAATGTGTAGTTTGGTGCGCAAAAAAAACCCCCCAACATTACCACGACCATGTTGTATTCCATAAACAATGAGATATGAGGTTATTTAGAAAGTGACAGAAACATGACATATCCAAAAAATAAGAGTGGCTGATGGGTGTGGTAGAAGGAGGTGTGAGTGTATGTTTGGGAAAATCCCATTTGCGCAGCGGAGAAACAAGACGAACATCAAGCCTCGTCTAATTCGCTGTTGCTGGCAGCGTTAAGCAGCCGCCCGTAACGAAGATGGAAGCGTTTGGAAGAAAGGAGGGAGATGGAGGCAAAACCAGAGAATGAAGTTCAAAGTGAGGATTTTTTTAGACGGAAAAAATACAGCCGAGGACCTAAAGAGTGAGATGTTGGTCGTTGATGATGGAAAGCTTAACAGTGGTTCCACTCCGACCAGACAGCCCTCGTCCATTTCAATAATGTCCACATCTCTTAGTTCATCAGGTATAATGTTTTTACCCAAACAGCCCAAACATAACTGGAAAACAACATTTTCTAAACAGCAATTTCGTACTTTTTTGAATAATTTTGCGGTTCATTTTTGGTAAATAAGGCAGTAAATATCAGGATAATTAAAGATGAGACTGTTTAAATATTAGATGCTACCTGCTATGAGGGTTACAGTGGACTAAAACAGCACATGCACAAAAATAAATGAATAAAAAGATAAACCTGAAGTTCAGAGTTTTACCAAGGATGGTTAAAAACAAGTAGTGTGACCAGGGTTTTCTCTCTTTTTGAGCTCATCGTCTGTAAGAGGCATTTTTTGCCTGCTTGTTGTGATTTTATTTCCTCCATGACAGTAGAACATGTCAGTGGAGCCTTCACAACCTCCTTCAGCTTAAACTGGGCTGATCAAACCCTTTTAGTGCTGATTAACTATGAAAGACTGAAAACACTCACTGGCTTATCAACACTAGGGCTACAAAAGTGACCCTCCGCCCTATCATTGTATGTTCAGTTGAGTTCTACTTTTATTTGGACCTTTCTTTTCAGAAAGTTGTTCCATTTCACACTTCAGAAGAGCTCCACAAGCTGAGGTCATACCGATAAAATGAACTAGTTCGTAGTTCACAATTTTAAACTAAGTTCACAATCCCCAAAAAGGTGAGCTATGTAGCTGTCAGTCATTTCTCCTTTCTCTTCATTTTTTAAAAACCTTCCGAGCCCCAAAAGCCAGGAGTGTGTTAGAAAGGCCAAAATTCCCCCATTTGTCAGAGCTGGAAGCTGTAAAAACCGGAAGAATTGTTGACTTTTCAACTTTTTGACAGCCCCTGAGCGACTTTCCATCAGAAAACTTGACCAAATCTGAGCTTAAAATGATGATATTTCATCCAAATCAATTTATTCTCCAAAAAAATATACCAGAATCTGTAAAAATAGCAAAATATGCACTCCTTGGTGCAACTGTGGAGCCATTAGAGACACAGCTGCGACCAGCAATCACTTGACAACAATTCAAGGGCTTTTCAATTGAACTGCAGGCAGTGTTTACACAGAGACAGACAGTAAAATATATACAGTATGTAGATTTTGTTCCTAGTCTTGGTACATGAGGACTGGACCTACCAGGACTGACGACCAACCCGTGAAGGATGAAAATACCGCAAACACAGTTTTACTTTTTGATGGTTTTTCACAATAAAACGCTGCTCTCCAGCTAATTTCACATTCTTTAGCTCTAATCATGTATGTTTATCCTTCCCTGAAAATACGCTGACGTTCGATAAACACAGATTTTATTGCAAAACACTAGAACTAAGGAAAATCTGCCCTTCAGTGGGAGAGAAAACCTTGGTAGCATTTAACTCGAGCTATATGATCTTCAGGTAACTGTTTTTGGTGCATTTAATTGTTAAAAGCCAGCATTAAAAAGTCTCAAGGTCTGGAGGAAAGTACACATTTAATCTTTGCCATCAAAGCTGCCTTGTAAAAAGTTTTCCTGTAAACAAACAAAACTTATTTTCGGTGTATTTTGAGTTCTAACAAACCCTTTTTTTTAATGGATTTCCTTCCTCATAAAACATTTCCAAAGTCAGTCTTTAAAAAATTTAAATCCTGCATTGTTTAATTCCCGCTTCCTCGCTCGCCGTCTTTTTCACGCTTGTGTTTGTCGACACAGCGTTGCTCTCCTTTGTGAGCGTTTCCACGATGTTGAATGAGTCAAATTATCGCGATTAAACTACCTTTACGTTAAAAATTCACATCCACGCGTGCATTGTGCCGCTGCCAGACTCCAGTAGCTTAGCAGGCGCCCATTCAGCTGTTTCCTTCCTGCACGCCTGAAATAATTCTGATTCCTCCCACTGCTTCTTCCACAATTCACTCGCTTTCCGAAATGTGCGCTTTTTACAATCGAAGCCTGCAATTTCCACCAGCGTGATGTCTCAGTCTGGCACGTAGAGGGGCCGTGACAGAGTAACTGTTGAATATGCTTCATTATTAGCGGATCAAATATCACCAGAGGGCTGATTCGTAAAATGGAAAAAAATACAGAAATACTGTAGAGATTTTGTGCAATCTGAGTGTGTTTCTTTGCTACTGTTCTGACACCATGACTTTGTTTGTATGTTTGCAAGATTTTCGAGCGGATCCTGTTTATCTGGGCCATCCGCCATCCAGCCAGCGGCTACGTGCAGGGCATCAACGACCTGGTCACGCCGTTCTTTGTCGTATACGTCTTTGAGTACATTGGTGAGTAGCATCCCTCTCTCTCTCTCCCTCTCCCTCTCTCTCTCTCTCTGACTTTTTTCTTTTTTGTACTCCTTTTCACTCTCGCTTTTAAAAACTCCCTAATCTTTTGTGCGCCATGCTTTTGAAGTGAGGAGCAGCCATGTCTGCTGAAAGTGCTGCTCCACACAGTGCAGAGTGGCACCTTTTGTAGCCGGGTTTACTTGCCGGTTCACCGCCACAGGTCGCAGGAAATCAACCCCCGGGGACCCCTCGAGACATCCTCTCTTTTCACAACTCTCCGGCCATTGAGCGTTCTCCTGCAGCGCCGCGCTCTCTCCCTCCCCTCGCTTTTCTTTTGCTCAATCTGTCCGGCTTTCTTTTAGACACACACCTCGGCCTCGGTTTGTGTTTGAATGTGCTTTTAGGCTGCGTCTTTCAAAGGCATTCTGGTTTACACTTAGGATCGGATTGTGTTTGTGTAGCTACCGTATGTGAGCGAGAGTGCATGACATTTGTAGGCTTGTTTCCTCCTTTACGTTCGAAAACAAAGCATGGAAGCGGCTGGAAGAGATATGAGGATTGTCAGTATAGCAGGGATGTGCATTTCATCATTTTAATTGTGTTTGAACTACTTAGAAAATATGACCTGCTAAAAGTAGAATAACATTAAAACCACCTTAACCCTTAGAGGTCTCGGCCTGTTTTAGCCTTTTAATTTTGCCTTTATATGCCAAAACATGTCTATCACGGGGCTGCACGGTGGCTCGGTTGTTAGCATCGTTGCCTCACAGCTCGAAGATCCCCGGTTCGCCTCCCTGGTGAGGACGCCTGGTCATTCTGTGTGGAGTTGTTCTCCCTGTGCATGTGTGGGCGGTCACCGGGTACTCCGGCTTCTTCCAACAGTCCAAAAACATGCAGCAGTTAATTGGTGATTTTAAATTGTCTGTAGGTGTGAATGTGAGTGTGCTTGGTTGTCTGTCTCTATGTGTAGCCCTGTGACAGACTGGCGACCTGTCCAGGGTGTCCCTTGTCTTCGCCCGAGTTGGCTGGGATTGACTCCAGCCTCCTGCAGCCCTACAGAGGAGTAAATGGTAAATGGCCTGCACTTACATCGCCTTTCTACCTTAGTGGCACTTAAAGCGTTTTACAATGTGTTTCGCATTCACCCATTCACACACGCATTCACACACCAATGGCGACAGAGCTTCCATGCAAGGTACCTGAGTACCATTGGGAGCAACTTGGGGTTCAGTGTCTTGCCCAAGGACACTTCGACATGTGAAGGGGGATCGAACCGCCAACCTTGTGATCAGTGGACAGCCCACTCTACCACCTGAGCTTCATTAAGCAGCGTATGGTATCTTTTTTTATCAGCACATCACTACCTATATGATTTGACTATTATTTTTCACTTTGACCTACTATGTTAACATTTTAGGGCCAAAAATGCACAAAAAATATAAAATCTGACTTAAAAAATTAGGGCTGGTCCGAATAGCAATTCCTGTGCTCCGGATGTTCGGTTCCAATTAGTGATAAATATCCGAATATTCGACATTGGTGTGGGTATGTCTGGAGATATGTCAGAAGTCATATCTGCTATTCTTTGTGGTTCGTCAACATCAAACAAAAACTGGGAGAGAATTTCAGATCTGCGCTTTTGAGTGAACCTCTAAGGGTTAATGTTGCGTAGCTCCCCCTTGTGCTGGCAAATCAGCACTGACCAGTCAGCCGCACTTTGTGTCTGCTAAATAGAAAAAGAAATTTCACATCGTTCTCATTTTTTCTTGAGTAATCTACAAGAAAAGTCTGCCTGATTTAACCTTTTTTTCGGAGACGCTGTGCTTTCAAAAAATATTTCTTTAACCAGTTTGTTGACGTGCAGGCTCCGCATGTGCGCGGCGAAATGAGCGAGGAACAGTGAAAAGGAGGGTTTGTTTTCAGAAAAGAAACACAGCATCAGTTGTGTGGAGATATATCGGCCACAGAAAGGATGATGTTGACCAAAAGCAGGTGGTCGAGGAAACACATTTTGTTTCAACTGTGTAAAATCAGCATTACAAAGCCAGATCTGAATGCAATGCAGAGCAAAAAAACACTGTTTTTGTTGCTTTTGCCAGCGTTACAACATATGAGAAAGGCTCCAAATGGGTTTTTTCAGCATATTTTAAAGCTATTTCCTATTTTCTATGCATATGCACTCCCATACAAATCACCCCAATCATTCTAGAAAGATTCATTTTGTCCAAACGGAGCTTTTTGAGTCACTTTCGGAAAATGTATTTTCTTCCTATTGGAATATGTAGAAAGGCAAACAAAATATCAAGCTAGTCCCAGTGCATCTTTCTACGGTTTTGTCAGATTGCGATTTGTCGTATTTGACGGCCAGGTCATAACTCTGGGCTCTTGGTTGTGTTCCTCCAGCCTTAACTGAGCAGTATTCGTTCCATTATGGATGTATTAGGCGGTACATGTCAAAGTAACATCCACATAAATGCCAGAACACAAACATTCCATTTTTATGCGATCATAAATGTTGTGTATTTATATACTTCTGTGTATTTCTGTATTTGCGTGCACGTCAGGTTCCCAGAGCACAAGCGAAACAAAACAAAAACTAAATAAATCAAAGATCCATTGAGTCAGTTTTGCTGAAAAAAACAGCCTGAACGTCCTTTTTAACCACCTGCTGCGAGTTTTGAAGGTTTTTCCCGCATTCAGAAAAACAATCAGTAATTTTTCATAAGCATTTCTGCAGCACCGTCCTTTCCTTTGAGTTGCTTTTCTAATCAGCACTACATAGAAGCACAATCAAAACATCTTCATAGAGAAATTTGGACCCCATGCTGCCGTTGCAACGCTGCTAGACTTGTCCCTTCCTATAAGCTTCTTCTGTAATATAAGCCTCTCTATGCGGCCTACATATATACACAGTGTGTGTTTAATTTCTCTGTGCAGTGTTTCGGCCCATCAAGCTCTCTTTGAAGCCTTTCAAAATAGAGCTGCTAAGTGGAAACCGCAATGCTCCGAGGAGTAACTCCCACACCCTGGACCCACTGTGGTCACGGAAATACAATTAGGATCCACAAGTTAAGTGCTGGGGAGCACGCAAGAGGTTGGACTCGGTGACTTCTGTGCTTCTCTGTACGACTTTGGGCACACAGCACTCGACCCGGAGCTAATGAGACTTTGTTTAAGGCATTTCATCTGCCTTTAATGTGACTCTTGCCTCGACTTTAAACTTCCTTTGGTGTAATGCAGTACAATGCAGCAGTGTTGTAAGCTCCAGTAGGGCCTTGAAAATGACCCTGAGGTTGAGGTCTCTGTGAAGCCTTCACTGAGGGAACATTTATTGCTCAACTGTTAAATTAGACTGCATTAGAACCTTTAAAAATCTGACAAATGTGCATAAACTCTGAAATGAAATGAGCATAAATTCAGAGTCCTCTTACAAAAGATTGGCATTGGATCCTGCAAGACCTCAAGACCTTCACTTACAAAACAGGTTTTTACAGACACTACAGTACAGACATTAAACATTCATATCATTAAGAAAGATTTTTTACACGTTTCCCATCTAGTTGTGCTCATAATGCTGTGTACATTGATCAAGAATTGCCCGACTATAGACCTGGTTGATTATCGTGGCCGATATTGGGCATTTCCGACTATATAAAACGGTGCTTTTATTGACCCGTTATTGATAAATTAAATGCACTACTTCAGGTCTCTCTGTCTGTCGTCACTCTGTGGTCTCAGAAATGTCTCTCAAGCAGCCAAAACTGAATAAGCAACACAAGCCGTTGCCTCGAAGCTGGAAATTAGCTTCTCTCGCGGTGGCTAAGGCTACGCTAACGACTGGCGGCTAAGTTGGAAGGCAGCCACAGATTAACCTGAAGAAGCATCTGGAGCACAATAACTAATGATGCTTTAAGATCTGGACCTTGGTGGGTGATGAAAGTGATCGAACAGTGAAAGGTGAAGAAAACGGAGAAGAACAGCAGGAGACAAACTGATAAATGCCAGTCGATCCCATATAAACAGAGGAGAGCATCCTAATTTAATCACTTTTATTTGTATTTTACATATTCAGTTGTAGTTTCCCTTATTAATGAAAAGGCCTACATATGACAGCCTTCTCTGCCATCACATGCTGTTAAAACATTACATTTGGTGCATGCTGGTTCCAGATATCAGCTATCGGCCTTTCTTGAGTACCTATAATTGGCCCTGGAAAACCAATTCTGGTTGATCCCTCTTATAGAGGTGTAATATGGTGTTTGAATCCAACACAAATGACAGATTTTGATCACATTTTTCACATATTTGAGATGGGACTATGGCTTCTTAATTTTCATCGTCTTGTTGTGTTCTGTTTTTTTTTTTTTGGAGAGCACCACCAACTGTTTATCTCAATTAACTATTTCTGTTTTACATATTCATTTATAGCCACATTTATTAAAGAAGAAGCCCAGTTATGAATGACAGGTTCTCTACAATCACATGCTGTTGAAACATTACATTTAATGCATATTGGTTCCAAATATTGGTTATCGGCCTTTCTCGACAACCTATAATCGACTCCAGTATCGACCCTGGAAAACCCATATCGATCGATTCCTAATATATGCTCTTATACAATCCAATTTTTTGAAATGAGATCTGGGTAAATCATTCAGATTCGACAGATATTGGTTTTCGGCCTTAATTGATTACCCATAATCAATATCGGTATCATCCCTAAAGAACAAAAACAAAACAAACCTAAAAAAACTCAGCCCGTCTCTAAAATTGATGATTCTTGACTGTTATTTTCCTCTTGGTCCCTCTAGTCCTTTATTTTAGGATGTTCTCCTACGTCTTCCTTCCTCTACCTTTCTCCTTTCACTGCCATTTTTTCCCACTTCTTTATTCCTCTTCCCTCCCTACCTCCCTCCCTCCGCATTCGTCTCTCCTCTCTCTTTGCCTTCCTCAGCGTGCGAGGAGTCAGACTCTTGTCAGATCTTCAAAGCATCACCCCATGCTTTGTTCCGCTGCATCTCCATGCGCTGATGAGCCTTGAATAACATACACAGCCAGCAAACCTTCAAACGTGCCCGGGCTGGCATCTTACAACATGATGGGTTGATGCGGCGTGTTGTTGTTGTTTGTTAGGTGCTCTTGTTTTTCTGATGCAGAGGGGAGAAAAGAGCCAAGGCAGAGAGAGGTTTGGCTCTTTTATGAAGTGGCCCTAATTCTGCTCCTTTGTGGAGGGCTAGAAAGTGTGATATGCTCTCTCATGCCGCCGTGCTCTCTTGCACTCTCTGGCTGTCTCTCGTCTTTTCTTGCCATCTTTTCTTTTTTTTCCTTCTACGTTGCGTTCCCCCTCCCTTCCTCCCTCCCTCGCTCTTTCTTTCTTTCTTTTTCTTTTGCGAGTGAGCTCATGAATGCGTGATGAAAGCAAGGGTGCTTTTTCTCTGAAGTGGTAATTAATTTCATTAAGATTTATAACAAATAAACAGCACATGCTGAAAAAGAAGTACATTTCATTTGCTTTATTTGAAATCTGCAGATAACACAACCACAAGTCGAATTAGCTTTTTCAATTATTTGTTTAGAAAAAATCTCAACAGATGTAAATATTATTCTGTGAAAACAGTAAATACAGCTGGTTTCAGAAGCTGACGTTGCAGCATTCAGTAGAAGTAACTCCTTGTACAGTCAAGCCCGAAATTATTCATACCCCTAGCAGATTTTGACATGCCACTTTTTGTTCAAATGTCAATAAAAGCTGAGAAATATTTTTTTCCCCCACAATGATGCCTCTTGTACATCATCTTATTATCTTCTGGGAGACGCCTGTGTAATTCCCAATGAGGAAAAAACTTGCTGGTTGAATAAAAGTAACATTAAGTCAAAATTTGCCAGGGGTATGAATAATTTCGGGCTTGACTGTAGGTGTGTAGCAACCAATAATGTTATACCTGCCAATAACCTAACACCATTCTGCTAGTGTTGTAATAAGTTATCACATTAGTTAACTAGCTTTAAAATAATCCTTTGAAAATGTAATAACTGCAGCCGATAATGTAATAATACATAAGTAGGACTGCATTTCTTGGAAATAAAAGATTCTTTTGCAGTTTTTGTGCAGTTTGCTCATCAAAAATAAGAAATAGGTCTGGTGGATGGCACAGTTGTCACATTCATTCATCAGTGATACGTCCCATGTAGCTCTCACTCTCCTTAACTATGGTTGTAAGAGCCAATCTGAGAATTATTTGTTGTCGAAAATCTTTATTTATGATATTGTTTATTTGCTTAGATATGTAGATTCATCATTCCATGTCAGTGTCTCTGCTGGATGTTGCATTGTCAAATGAATTTACCACATTTTTTTTTCTCGGAAGACATTTCATTAAAACTTTTTCAAAGATTTCTCAAGGAAAAATGATTCAGTCCTCACTTAAAGCTGTATTTAAATAACTGGACTGGCTCTGTAATGACACTCCAATATACAAGATAAAGCATCCTTGCATAAAACCCACCTCTTTTCCCTGGCCTTCAACACTTTATGAAGTGTTGATTTTTATTTATTTTTTATTTATTTTATGTTTTTATCGTATGGCTGTTATGTTTTATGCCTGTTAATTTCTTCGAATTTCATCGTTTTTTTATTTGTGTTTTTATAAGTAATTTTAATGACTCATTTTGAGCCTTTATTGATTCTGTCTTTTATACATTATGTCCAGCACTTTGGTCTGCCGTTGTTGTTTTTAAAGTGCTTAACAAATAGAGCTGGATTAGATTGGACTGGATGAACGCTCATTTACAAATGTAAAACAACCCTGAAGAGTATTATGCACATTATTGACTCAATGTTATTGGCTTTATTCCATTTAAAATGGGCAAAATTATGATGTTATTGGCCGCTGTTGCGTTATTGGTTGCTACAAGGTGTGTTTCATAATTGTCCACCAGTTTCCTGAAATGTTTGACCACTCTTCCATGCAGTATTTCTTCATTTGTAAGATCTTTGAGGGTTTTCTTGCATGTGCTGCCTGTTTCAAATCCAGTTAGAAATGAGATTCCAATCTGGGCTTCGACTCGTCCATTCCATAACCCTCCTTTTCATCCTTTCGAGTCGTTCCTTGGTGGATTTGCTTGACTGTTTAGGATCATTATCCTGTTGAAAGGTCCACTTCTGGTTTAACTTCAGCTTTCGGACAGATGGCCTCACATTTTCTTCAAGCACTCTTTGATACGATGCAGAATAATTCAGAATTGAATCAATGAGTGTAAGCTGCCCAGTTCCAGAGGCAGTGAAGCAACCCCAAACTATAACGCTTCTCAGCTCGTGTGAGAGTTCTTCTTCTTCTTCTTCTTCTTCTTCTTCTTCTTCGGCCAAACATGTCCACTGTTACTGTGGCCAAACAACTCAATTTTTGATTTGTCTGTGTTCCAAAACGCCTGGTCCTTGCCTGTATGTTCACTGGCAAACTGGAGCTTTGCAGCTTTTCTAACGTTCCTTTTGGACAGTAGAGGCTCTTTCCTGGCATGGCTCTCTTGCAGGTCAAATGTGTGTGACCTCAGTCTGACTGGAGATGCAGCACTTTGACACCAGCAGCTGGAAGGTTACATGCAGACTCTGACATGAGATTTTCTTATTTTTTTGGAGACTTCTCTTTGCATCAGACGGACCGCTCTTAGGCTGAATTTACTGAATTTTAAACAAATTGGCAGGCATTCGAATCTGCGCCACTGGCAGATGATTTTTCTTACTGTGGAATGACCTTTCTGAAGGCCTTAGAGATCTCTTTAGGTCTTGGCAAGATGACACCGAACACTTCAATAACAAAGAGAACAGCAGATCCCAGATGTCAGAAGTTTAAATATGAAATTCAAATCACTGACACCAAATGTGGAACCCCTGATTCTGAAACTGTTTTGTGACAGTTGTTTGAATGTACCATTTTTATTGATGTGCACAGTTTCAAGGAGAATCACATTAACTTGTATAAATACGTCAATGAAATTAACTATTTAGACGTACTTGCTTCGTCCTGTAACTATATTTGTTGCCCAGTCACAAAAATATTCACATTAACAGCTGTTTTGTAGGTGAAACTCACAGATACTCATCTCCCCTATTTTATCTGCTTTTTTCTGAATGACAAGGAATGGAAAAGGTGAAAAGGTCAGAGACTAATCGGCCGAACCTAAGGACAAAAGCCTATCTAGTAGAAACACTGACTTGTCAATAAACCAATTAAATGCAATTAATCTGATAGTTTATGTAGTTACTAAACACAGCATATTGTCATTAATAATGTACAACCAGCCCGTTTTCCAACAACAGTTGTTGTGAGGAACTTCAATACAAGCTAATTCCAAAAGATGATATCATTAAAACTACTGCAATAATTTAACATAATAATGTCACAGTGGGCATTCTGGAGATTTAGGTTTGATTTTCATAGACTTTTGAGGAAAAAGGTATCTTTAAACATGCAATAACTGGATCCTTTGGCCACTTTGGGGCAGCAGAAACAAACATTTAACAGAGTACTACCATATTATTTACTTTAAAGGTGGTATAGAAGCATGTTAGGTTTATTCTTTTAATATGTTTGTACTGAAAACTACTGCCTTATGGATCTGAAATGATTAAAAGAGTGGTGACTGTATAACAAAGGCCATACAGCCAAAATAGGAGTGTCGTTTATCACTTTAAATATGTTTTAGAATTTGAATTTCCACAGTGATTGATCAGTAAAGTTTATTTTATCTTACATTGTTGAATACAGATATTATTTATAGTTATTCTCAGGAAAAGCTGTTTAATAATGTTGAATTTGAAGGTCTTGGTTGTAGAATTAATTGTCAGAAACACCGGTTCTGAAGTTACAAAGGAGGTACATGTGTACTTAAAGGCTCTCTACATTAGGGGGTAACAGTACACCGAACCGAAACGTTTGGTACGGAGGTGTACCGCGGTATGACAATTTTTAAGACCATTAAGAATGGCCAATGCACAGAATTGTTTCAATTGTGAACCTCGTAGTTCCCTCAGTTGTGGCGGACCTTCTCGGTTTCATAGTTGCAGAGTATTGCGGGACTAAAAACAAGTAAGAGTTCCAGTCGGACTGTTTTTGTCTCCTGCCGACGCTTCTGTGACAAATGGCTAGTTACTTGGATGGCTAATGCTAACAGCAAAAAGGCGAAGCTGGAAGACGCTCTGCCGTAGTTAAAATCTCCAGTTTGGAATCCCTTCGATTTCCCGGGAAAGTATGAAAAAAGAGTAAAAACAAGTGGACAAGACGAAAGCCGCAAAGTGCTCCAAACTTATGAAAAAGTATGCCGTTTATTATCTATCATAACTCTGGTTTTACTTGGGCTATCAACACAATTCAAAAACTGGTGGGTAGTTTGCACTTTCGACACAAGTTGAACTGGAGACTCAGCGAGGCTGCATCTTGCTGCTATGTCATCTTAAATCGGTCATGTCATTTTGATGCGCAAGGGTTCCGTTCCATTTTGTTCCATACCGAACCAAACCAAACCAAACCAAACCGGGACTTCCATACTGAGGTACGTACTGAAATGTGATTTTTGTGTGCCGTTACACCCCTACTCTACATTTATCTGAGTCTCTTTTAGTGGCACAATATTGGTTGTTTGGACCCTGATGCTATAAAATGATAAGGTGTCTGATTGTGTTGCGTTAAGGTCAGCTTCGGCTTCTATCCTGCGGATCTAAATTGAGCTACAAACCAGTCGAACCTGCAGTCAAAGCCCCTTTAGAAACTAAGATGAGAACATCTTTAGTGTTTTCTCACCAAGTCGGCTCTCTCGAAATGTTCATCAGATTTAATTTTCTAATCCTTGCTCCAAATGTGTTTGTTGTGTCTGAGCGGTTTAAAGCCTCGAGAAGGTTTGAGTGACAGCCAGTATCTGCGAATGTGAGCCAGTCCACTGATGGGAACACGATTAAGACGTTGACCTGTTTGCAGCTGCTTAATCTGTTCTGTAAACAAGTCCTTTCTGTGTGTTCTGTTGGATGCTGCCTCAGACATCATTTCTTGGCCATTCTCTATCTAGATTCTTCCTTTTGGTGGCACCTCTGGGGTAGCTTGTGTGGGCTACACCCCCAAAAGCCTGTAGAAATGGGATAGAAAAGCTGATAAAAATATCAAATCACACCTTTTGCTTTCCCACTTGAGTTTCCTTGGTTGACTTGGCTTACTTGGCTCCCTTTCGTTCAGCTACTCTTATCTGTCATTTTGTTAGTGTTGCTTTGTTTTTCAGTTTAGCTCCTTTCGCTTTGTTTGTCTGGCTTTTTTTTTTTTTTCCCAAGTCGCGTAGCAGCCTTGGTCTGGCACTGCAGTGCTTGTTCAGCTGCCATACACTCCATTTACCTTTTGATGATGCAATGCGGAGTGATGGCTCGACTTCGTAGGCGCCCCGTCTTCGCCGCGCTCCCTCCCTTTTTTCGTCCCGTATCCAGCTCTCATCGACGTCCGACTGTTAATCCAAATTGAAAAAGTTCCCGTTTGTATATTATTGATGCCCGCGGAAGATAAAATAACACTAAAGTAGTTGTGTATCCACTTGGACTGTTAAGCAATCAAGCAGGTCTCCTTCCTGTCAAAGCAGGAATTGATCTGGGGGAGCCCGTCGTTTCTTCATCTGCAGCATTACTTTGCTTTTGTCTTCCACAGCGCAGTGCCTCTCCCATTAGCAGACAATAAAAGTCATCTAATTAAGGCCAAGATAGGCCGTGACAGGGCAAGGTGCACGACCAGTCTTCTTTTAATGTGGAGAGGCTATTGATTGACCGGTGGATCCATAATGTAATCTGCATGCCGGTATCCACGTATGGATCTGTTCTGAGGAAAGATGAGATCAAGGAAGCACCTTAAAGAAGCAGGGAAGGGAGATGCAGCATGAAAATCCAGAGAGGTGAGGGTTTGACGGCCGTGAGTGAAAAGAGAGGCCGAATGGAGACAAAGTAGGAGAAAATAACAGCAGTCGGAGTGTCTTATGGCAGGCTTAAGCGTGAGAAAGAGCGAGGGCATGAAGAATGACAGAGAGGGACGAACAGCAGAGCAGGGAAACAAGACTTTCAAAAAGGGAAAAATGACCGACTTAGAAAGTGCCCCCATGCTGTCAGACAGCAGCCGGTTCTCCCTCCTATCAGCTAAGAGATGGAATGGCCTGGTTTAACCGATCGCTAACCTCTGCTTTGAAGCCGTACACGTCATAGCAGGCAGAAAGTGGCGAGCAACAGTTTTTTCTGTTGCTAGGATTACATGACGGATCCAGCAATTAACCCTTTTCTGAGACTTTAGTTTACCAAGGTATAAAAGCGTCTAGTTGAATACCAAACCAAGAGCTTCCCACTCTTTGTACGAACAGTGCTATAGTTCAAAGAGTAACACTTTGTTTAAGTTTTGCGCTGTCAGCTGCATGTGCTTTGTCATTAATATGTTTTCCAGTGGTATTTAGCGTGAAAAAATTGGTTCTGACAGACAATGTAGCAGGATATAGTTTAAAGTCACTGTCAATTTTGAACAACAATGCTGCTGTGTTCAATATTTTTATGCTAACAGTGCATCAGATGACTTCTTTAAACTCATCCAGACCTTCCAGTAATGATTGTTTTTGTATCTCAATTTATCTATTCACTGTTTTGTTTTAAAGTAGATCAATCTAAGCCATTAATTGTCCTTCCAAAAAGAAAAAAAATGACCATTTAATGTATTTTTTATTTATTTTTTTAAGATTTATTTTTGGCCTTTTGTGCCTTTATTAGATAGGACAGTGGATAGAATCGGAAATGGGAGAGAGTAGGGAAGGACATGCGGTAAATGCCCGAGGTCGGAGTCGAACCCGGGACTGCCGCTACGCCTCTGCACTTGGGTCACGCGACATAACCATTAGGCTATCAGGGCGCCCCCGTATTTATTTTTTTAATTCGACAAACTGTACATCACTGTATAATACAACACAGTACAAACCGTAAACTAAAATTTACATGTAAACGTACAAAACTGTGGGAGTTGCCAGTTTAACTTGGATAAACTTGCATCTCTAACATGATAGAAATAGATTATATTTAAGCCAGTAGTGCAGTTCCAAAGGAAATCAAAGTTTCTATCAGCACCACCCGAACCGAGAAAAACGGCGCCGGGTGAACCAACTGAGAAAATAAAAGCCATTCTGCAGGTTCTGGGAGTATGGAAGAGAGAAACAACATTTCCGGCTCTTCCTTTGGAGCTAAACTGAGACAGTATTGATGCCTGCAGCCGAGGAGCTGAAGCTGCTCGACCGAAAACACTCTCAACGGTCCGTTTTTATCCGAGGCAGAGGTGGCTTAGTGGTTTCTGAAGCGAACTTGTAACCCCTGGGTCGCCGCTTCGAGTCCCCGGACTGGCAAGAGGTTGAGGTGGGAAAGTGTCCCAATCACCACCACTGTGGGGCCCTTGAGCAAGAGCCTTAACCCCTGACTGCTCCCTGAGTGCTGCACCGAGGCAGCCCCCTGCTTCCAACAGAAAAAGATATAAATGACAGCTTTGTTTGGAATTCAGCTCTATTAAATTCAATATATACGAGCACAGGGAGCAGGAGAGAAGTAAACTTATCAAAAGTACCTCCGTCACAAATAGCTTCTGTGTGTTTTCTTTTTAGGCATTCATGCAAACTCCAATTACTTTTGAAGCCTTTGGGTCTTTGGAAAGTTGTACACTGCCTTTGCTGCAGCCGCCATTGTCTAAAATTGTGGTGCTGAATGCAGCCGACCAATAACTGGAGCTAAAAACGACTGACGCTTCAACACAGCAATTCTGTTGGGATACTGAAGGAAAACATTTATTACAGGCCAACTTTAGCTGTCATTATTTATTCCGCTGACTAATTGGGCCAACCCTAAATCCACATTCTTAATGTCTGTTGCTTCAGTTTGTGTCATTTCCAGCTTTTGTCAGTGAATAAGCTCCAAACCCCCACTACACACTGCTTGGCCAGCAACAAGTGGCAGACAGAAAAAGATAGCGAGTAGCAGGTGAAGAAAGTGGAAGATTTATCCGTATAAAGATTTGGTGGAAAGCAAAGAGAGTACATTTGAACTTGCATTGATTGGGTACACATAAAAAGGACTCCGCA
This sequence comes from Dascyllus trimaculatus, assembly GCA_024666655.1. Classification (NCBI taxonomy): domain Eukaryota; kingdom Metazoa; phylum Chordata; class Actinopteri; family Pomacentridae; genus Dascyllus; species Dascyllus trimaculatus. The sequence continues at coordinate 8,414,135 of CM045465.1, forward strand.
TGAAGGACGACTGAATAAAAATATATATGCAAGCAATTTTGCAATGTCTGCTTTAAAGGTGGCTCAGGTTTAAGCAGAGTGGATGTAATGGAAGGTTTGCTTTCACTTGAATAACAGCTTCGATAATCAGTTTTGCTGCGTCAAATGTATCCACTCTGAATAAGAGACTTCCCATTTTACTGACATATACTTGAATCAAATGTTATCAAATAAAGTTAATTCCTTTACTTTTCCAAGTGACCCAGTTAAACTCTGTCGGTTTGATGGCGTATACAGTCAAATGCAACTTTAAGAAAAGAAACAGCACTTTATTTCTTTGCACTGAGGAAAGTGTTCTTACTACTTAGAGTCAGGATGCACTCTCACCATTTTGTAGACATATGTTGTCGTCCTTGTAGAAGCAGGATAATGTGCTTGGAGAGCGAGGGCCCTTGAGGAAGAAAGGATGAGGACAGACCTAAAATGTTCTAGGTTAAGCACATTTTAAAATTTGAATGCACTCTATGGCTACAGATGCAGAGTCCCGTCTCCAAATGGAATGCGAATTACTGGAGAAGCCTTAGACATTTACAGAACTCAACTTGCATCACTTAGAGAGGGGCAAACAGGGGTAAAGGGACAAATAAGGTGTCTAACCAACCAGAGCCATCCATAAAATTAGAGATCTCAGAGATGCGTCCTTGTGGGTATTAGGGGGATGGAAGGGATGAGCGGCAAGAAGAGCTGTGCGGCTGGAAGATGAAGGTCCTGATGGTGCTCTGGGAGCCTTTTTAAGACTCCTCAGATCCCAAGATGCACGCTTTTTCTCTCAAGAAGCTACTTTAAGCTTTCACAAATGCAGAAAAATGTGTACTTCCTTTCATAGCTCCTCATGAGGAGCAACTGGTGTCTGCCAAGGGCACATTTGTGAATTATACACGCAATTTCTAGTCAGCTTTTAAGAAGTAAAGAGCTTTATGACATCTATTTCTTTTCTTTGACGTTTGGCATTGTTTGGAAAAGCACACAAAACGTGCTTTACAATGTGACTAAATTTCCGAAATGGGATGAAACGGGAGAGATCGGAGAGACTAACTGGCAGAATGCCGTCTTTCAGATTAAGTCCGTTTATTTTGCTATTGTGCTGACAGATTCACTCTTAGGAAGGCTTGGTGAACTGCAAATGAATGCTAGATGGTGGTTTTGGCGAAAAGGTAAAATAACGTGCCACAGGCAAGGTATTTGAGGACATAATGTTTATAACAGCTGGGTCCATAAGTAGTGGGGCACCGATCCAATTTTTGTCATTTTTCCTCTGTGTACTACCCTAGTGGAGTTCAAATGAAGCAATCAAGATGTGATTGAAGTGCACACTTTCATCTTTAATTCAAGTGTTAAACACAAATACTGCACTGATCGTTTAGAAATAACAGCCATGTCTTTTTACAGGCTCAAAAGTAATGGGACAAACTAACACAGGGCTCAAGACTAGCTTTTTTAAGTGGTCACACATGATTTGATCGTATATTATCATCCCTGTTTTTGGTACAACATGGTATTAATCGTCATGCGTGCTCATGAATGGTTGCCTTAATTTGCATTCCCCCAGGTGAAGTGAATATCATTGATCATGTTGCTACTATGTGGTGTTCTGCTGGAAAACCTTGGATTTTAACATCCGTGTTGATGAGACTTAGACACCCAAATAAACATTGTCCCACAAACAAACACACTCCCTCATGCAAATGGAAATCCCAAATATCACTGGTCTACCCCCACAGGAAAATGCACCCCACCACATGGAAAAAACATCAAACAATCAGGAACATGTTGAGGAACATGACAATGGTCCAACATGTTGATCTGACCTCCAAACTTCAAGCATCAACAGGATGCAGTGGAACAAGTTTGATTGACAGAGGCCCCACTGCACAAGTCAGAGCACCCAAAGGATCCAGTGCCAACGTCCTGGTTCCAGACCCCATAGGACACCCTGAGAGGTCCTCTTGTACATGCCCAATGGTTCAGACCATTTTTTAAGCATATAGGGGGACCAACACAGTATTAGGCAGGGGGTCATAATGTTATGCCTGATCGGTGTATATTAATAAATGCAGTCATCACCAAAAGCTGAATTTCCTCCCTCCAGCTGTTTTGCGATGCCTTTACTGCAGTTGTTGCTTGTTTGTGGGCTTCACTCACTCAGTTCTGTCTTCATTAAGTAAAGAAGCTTTAAAAAAAAAGCTTTTCACTGCATTACATGTAACTCCTTTGAGTACGAGACTTAACATTTTACTGCCAGTTTTGTCTGTGGAAATGACAAACACTGGAAGCAGATTTTGTTCTTTAATCCCCCTTAATTCTTCAAATGACCAAATTAAACTCTGTTGGTATGATTGCCTGTATACTCATATGCAGTTGTGAAAAAGAAACAGCACTTTATTTCTTTGCACTCACAAAAAAGTTCTTAGTTCTTAAAGTCAGAATCCTTTTCAGATATTTGTAGACACATGTTGTCGTCCTTGCAGAAGTAGAATAATGTGCTCGGTGAGCGTGGGCTCTTGTGGAAGGAGGACATGAGGACGGCCTTCGTCCTCCGTTTGCTTTACACTGAGTGTAAAGCAGCTCAGTTGGGTTGAGGTCAGGTACCCAACTTGGCCATTTAAGAACATACGTTCCACTTCTTTGCTTTAAGAAGCTCGGTTTGTGTTATTGTCTGTCTGTACAGTGAAGTGCTATGCTATCAGCCTGCAGCATTTGACTGAACCTGAGCAGAAAATATACCTTGGTACACTTCAGAAGTCATCCTGCTGCTTCTATGTCCTCATAAATAAACACTGGCGATTAAGTTCCACTGTCAGCCATACATGTTCACACCATGACCCTGCCTCCATTGTAATGTCCTTCTTCAAGTTCTTCTTGGTTTCATTTGTCCAAAGAATCTTGTGACTCACCTGGGCTGTTTTTTTTTTTGTTGTTGTTTTCTTACCCAACCTGGCCTTTCTGTTCTTGAGTGCTACCAGTGGTCTTCATCTTGAGGTAAACCCTCTGTGTTTACATCGATGAAGGCGTCTCTTGATTGCGCACTTCGATGATGATACACGCACTTCCTCGAGAGTGTTCTTGATTTGTGAAGAGGGTTTTTCTCCTCATCAGTAAAGGAATTCTCCAATCATCCACTTCAGTTGTCTTCTGAGTTCTTCCAACCCTGCTGTTGTTGCTGAGCTCGCAATTGTACTTCTTCCTTTGTTGATTTGGCCTCTCCTAAAGTTTCTGCTTTGTCTCTGCCTTGTTTTTTATGCCTAATAATATCCTCCTTCACTTGCATCAGCACTTCTCTAGACTGTAGAAAGTTCCCATGAACATCTACGAAATGTGAAATCAACACTTGGAATCAGCTCCAGAAAATTTATATCTTTAAATGACTCATCAGCCAGTTTTCCAGTTGCTTTTAAACCTGTGAAAATGGAGGGACTATGTAAAAAATAGGTGTCATTCCTTGTTTTTTTTGTTAAACCCCCTTGAATCAAACCTGTAATTCTGTACTTCACTCTAAGGATACACGGATTATTGGTTTGGTCGATTATCGTACTCGATATTTTGTGTTTTTCCTATTATCGGTATCGGTAAATTATTACTTTGTAGTCAGTTTGTGGTCTCAGAAATGTCTCTTAGGCAGAGACTGCAAAAACTGAACAAGAAACACAAGCCGTCGCCACAAACCAGGAAGTTAGCTACTCTCACAGTGGCTAAGGCTATGCTAACGGCTAGTAGTTTAAGCTAGAAGGCAGCCACAAATTAACCTAAAACAGAGTCTGGAAAACAATAACTAATAATGCTTTAAGATCTGGATTTTTGTGGGAAATAAAAGTGATCGAACAGTGAAAGACTAAGATTTAACTGCAGGAGATAAACTGATCAATCTCAGCCGATCACATAAATAAACAGAGGAAAACATCCTAATTTAATCTCTCCTGTTTCTGTTTTACATATTCAGCTGTAGTCACCCTTGCTCGCGAAGAAGCCTAGTTATGAATGACAGTTTCTCTGCTATCACATGCTGTTAAGACATTACATTTAATCTAAATTAATTCCAAATATTGGTCTTTCTTGATCACCAATAATGGACATTGGCATAAAAAACTCATATCAGTCGATCCCTACTTCAGTCGCATCTTGTTTTATTAATTTCAATGCAAATTCATGTCACCGTCCAAATACTTAAGGACCCAACTGTATGTAGTGATGACCTTTTGCTAGATGCCTCTTTGGAAAGTCAGTATGTGACAGGGAACCCGCTACATATTTACATGTATGCACTCAGCCTCCTGCATTGTCCCCATGTGCGGTGTACGTGCAGCACTGCAGATAGCCCGGCTAGAAGCAGCACCAGGGGATAAGGCTGGGAAGATGGAAACATACTGTCAGTCAGCTGTGATGAAATGCCTGCAGGGGTGTAACACCACACACAAACACAGGCTGGCGAGGTGAGCTGCCACGAATGCAAACCCACACAGACCGGAGCTGATGTCTCGTACATGAAGAGAAAAGCTGAGTCCCGTCGGATTGGATGAAAGACTGAACTTACCCCGAATGACACTTGGAACTTTGTCTGCAAATTAAGAGTTGTTCTGTCCTGAAACTGACGTTGAAATGTCGTTGTCATGTTCTACCTGGAATACAAGGTTGGCAGGTTATATAGTTTGGCAGTTTGTCTTGCAGTAAGCAGCAGTTTGGTTTACTTAAGGCTTTCACTTTTTGGCCTTTTCAGCACTATGTTGTGTCTCTTGTCTTTCCTTTTTCCTTCCCCCTCTCCCTCATGTCTCTTCTTGGAGTTGTTGTTTGTCTACTGGCATTGCGTTTTGGCCAGCATCACATTTGTCAGCGGTTTTGTTTCTCTTATGCGCCCAGAAATCACTGTCATGTAGAGCTGCAATAATTAGACGACTGACAGAAAAAGTATTTGCACAAATTTGATAATTATTACTTAGGGTCATTTTCAAGGATGCGGCCCAAATTTTTGGTTCCAGTTTCTGAAATGTGAATATTGAATGTTTTTTCTTATATTATGTCGACACAGAGAGTGTTTTAGCTCTGAGTATTGGACTCTGCATCCCTCCAAAACACGGTAACTTGTCTAAACACCTCTTGGGTAGAAGCTCACGGAACACTGGAGCTCCCCCCAAGCTGGAGTGCTGCTCATACTACATTTCTACGCAGACAGGACATTAATCCTCTACGACTTTAAACTGTGCATTTAAGAGCTGTATATAAATATGTATATATGGACAGTAAAGCTGAAACAACTCGAAACTGCCATCTTGTGCTGGTGATGTAATTTGCAACCAGAGATGTGTGTGCGTTGATATCTGTTCCTTCTCATCAGTGCTAACAGACTGGTTGCAAATGATGCAAGATGGCAGAGATCATTTCTGACATGTTGTGGCTTCACTTTTGGCCTTGTTTTCTTTTACAGCGTACATTGTAAGCTAAAGAGTTTCAGGGAATCGTGGACTGATATGTTTGTACTGGTTATTAATAATCAAGGAAACTGATAGCCAATATTTGGAACCAATGCAGTACATCTGCAGGAACAATGACAATCTCTGTATCATGATTTAAAAAAACACAAACTCCAGAACAAAACACTGAAGTTGAAATGCCTTCATTTATTCAGGTTTTGCATGTGGTTAAGTCAAAGGAACTTCATGATTTATTCTGTCAGATAGTGCTGTGGATGGGATGTTGCTCGAGACTACAAACAGAGCCAAAGTAGTGGTTTTAAAAATGATTTTAATTCATCACGAATCGATTAAATACAAAAAATGATACCGACAATCTGAAAAAAGCTAAATATCACATCTAATAATTTCTCAGGCTGACAATCAGTTGACCCCTGGTTAACTTTTTTTGGCCAAAACAAGACACATTAAGACATCAGTTGAAGCTTTGGTTGACTGCAGCAGAGTTTGTCACATTATTTAGACATTTTATACACTAAATGATTAATTTGTTAATTGACTAAGCAATTAACTCTTTAGGCAAGTGCAGCCTTTCTGTCATTTGGGGCTTTTTCACTTCTATGTTCTTGTTTTTCATGACAAGTTTGGGTGTTTTATGTCTTTACTAGATATTTATAACTAAGACCTCCTGTCAGATTTGGTTTGGGAATGCTGCCGTTCGTATTTGACATCTTAAACCCAGAGAAGCCTCCTGTTTTGCTGAGCTTAAGTTAAACCTAAAGAAGCAGGAGGCTTACATGTGTCTTCTCAGAACTATAACTAGATTTGCTGTTTTGTTAATGGTAATTAAGGATGGTTATTGCTAGGATGTTATCAATACAATACTTACACTGCTTTACGCATCACTACCTGTCTGTGCTCTTATTAATATTCTTCCTTCATGCGTTGGTATAAATTTGATAACTAAGTGCACCAATGCTCAGAGCGCCCTTTATCCATTTGCTTTAATAAATTAGCAAAGTAATGATGGCTTTGTGCAGAGTGTTTTTCATTGGTGGGGAGAGGGAAAACAAAAGGTTGATTATTGTTGCTGTGAATGTGTGTTGTGTGTGTGATATCTACCACTCTCTGGGAGCCTGTGTTCGAACTTTGTAAAGCTAATAATTGTAGAGTTAATAATGAGACTTACCTTGGTTCATCTGGGCAGCGGTGGAGTCGGTTGTTTTGTCCAAAAAAATAAAAAACCTTGCATACATATGTATACACACAACATTTCCATCCATTAATTTGCCAGCTTTTCCACTGTTACACACAACTCTTTACATACAGCTTTACAAATAATTATTAGACCGCCTGCTGTTTTGTTTACCAACGTCTACACAACAACATACATTCAACATACATTAAAGTATGTTGAAACGTGTGATGTATTGAAACTCAGAATTCACACTGCAAACGACCGAAGACGTGATTGGAGTCGTCATTATTCTGTGCATAAACTGAAGCTAAATGATTGCTCAACAACGCCTGAAAGAAGAGAACCGTGAGATGACAAGAAGACGGTTATCTTGGTGCTGAACCGTGAGGAATACAGCGAGAGAGGCGTCGATAACCAGCTGTGGATCAGTAAAACGGCGTCCGTTACAACCTTAAGAAGAAAAGACAGTCTGGTTTTATTAAGGAAGAGGTGCGCACGGTGGTTGAATGATTATTTTCAAAGCTGGAGCGTTCAATGTTGGGGTTAGAATTTTAGCCTCTACCAAGTTAAGGCTGGTCCCAAGTACCCATCACTGCTCAAATTCAACTCAAACCTTCCTTTAGCTGCTTGATATTTACACATTTTTAAACAATAAATCACAGAAAGCCTCCTCTTCCCTCCCCCCCTTCTGTCTTTGTATCCATCCATCTGCCTGTTTGTCCGTCTATAGATTGCGCAAACTGTGGAGTGGATCTCGGCCAGTGGGCGGCTAACTAATATCGGCTTCTTCCTCCCCATGGTTTGGCCACCGTTGGTCGAGTCTTCCATTCCAAGTCTCCCTCTGATTAACGTCTGTTATTAGCTCTAATGAGCTGCTTAGTGATTGCCCGAGCACAGCTGCTGACATCCAGCAGGAACACCGTCTTTTCCACTTTGTTTCTTATCTGCTTTGGCTTTCTCTAATTTCTGCCGCTTTAATCATTCGCCGAGATTATTGACTCCATGTAGGCATTATTTTCCCCCAGACGGTCTGAGATTTGTGCTTCAATTTTCCTTGACGCCCGTCTCTCCGTGTGCTGCAGCGTTGCCTCGGTTTCCCCTCCTCTGTTTGGTTTCGAATGCAATCACCATGTTTCTGGGGTTAAGTAATAGCATTTAGACTGGCAGAAATTGAATCAGGCATGTGGTTTTGACCCTCCGTCTCTGTCTATCTCCAAGTTTCTCTGTATAAATGTCTCTGTTTGATTCTTCTAAAATAAGTTCTTTTCTGTCAGACGTTTCATAGCTGACACTTTAGATTTATTTTCTACTCGTAAAGAGGTTACACACTATCCTTATCTCTAGTTTAGTACGGATTTAAGGCTGGGCTTGTGTCTTTATGCAGTTGTTGGCTTCTAATATGACATGAGAGTGACCTTAAGATATAGATTGTATTTATTACATGTCTTTGAAATGTTTCAGTGTCAACACAATGCTCAGTAGCTTTTTGAGTATTATTCCTTTTGCCTCTTTTGAAGTAGGTAGGCCTTATGATTACCCTGTCCAGGGTGCATTATTCCTATTGCCCAATATAGGCAGTAGAGTTGGACAATGTCTTTTTTGTCGTCTATTGGTGCCAGATCAGTGTTTTTTTTACTGTTTAAAATGGGTATTGAATCCAATCATGCAGTGGAAGAACAATTATTGTCGGCTTTTCCCCAAGAATCGAATCTGGAATTCATAAATGGACAAATTTGCATGAATGTGACACGTTCAAGTTAAGCCTTTAGGTGTTGTGGTACCTCTCCAGATCCATGGTGTCATGGTCTTCTGTTGTTTTTTTTCAGTTTATTTGCTGTTTCATTTCAAAAAGATCCTTGTCCTAGTCTCTTTCTAGTTGTTTCACTTCCTCCCTTTTGTCTGTTTTCCATCCCTTTTTGATCGCCCCCGTTAGTCTAACCTGTGTCGTGTCTTCCCCACTGGTTTTCAGTGTATAAATGGTCTTGTCTCTTTCATGCCATGTGCCAGTTCCTCCCGATTGCTTCTCTCGTGTCCACTTTTTAACAAGTCGCGTAGAAACTCCAGATGTTTCAGCTTGCTAGAGAACACCTGAGATACTCGCAGTCTAATATACTTGCACTTGGACAGAGGTGGGATAAGCTAATGCCCTTTGCATTGTAGTATAATTGTTCTTTTTCTACTACGAGTAACACCTGTTAAACCATCCTTGATTCTGCGAGGCCCTGTTTCGTTATATTCTATTTGAAGCTTCTTTTTTAAATTTTTGAGTCTGCAGTAGGGCTCCAACTCCTATTTTCGTTGCCGATTAGTCTGTCGATTGTTCTTTCGATAGATCAATTAGTTATTTGGTCTATTAAATGTAAGAAAGTGGTGTAAAATATCAATCAGTGTTTCGATCAGTCCAAGATGACGTCCTCAGATGTCTTGTTTCATGCACAACCCACAGATATTTAGTTTAATCTCATAGATGAGGAAAGAAACCAGATAATATAATAAATAAAAACACTTTCAGAAGCTGGAATTTACCTTTTTTTCCCTCTCAAACCAATTCGTTGATTATCAGAACCGTTGGTGATAAATGTTATGCTAATTCTACAGTACCGCAGCTAATCAGTTCATTGTTGCAGGCCTCGTATGCAAAGGCAGCTTCCATGCTTGATTGAATTTGTTTCCTTTTTACATACATGATTGGAGTCGAATAAGATTTCAGCCCAGAGGCTACAGAATTGTTCGGAGTATTTTAGCCACTTCAAACCAATTTATTTGACTGGTCTTTGTTTCTTAAAGTCAAAATATGTGACCGAGTACAGGGCAGAAATGTGCGTCCTCTCAAGCAGGAAATTGTTTATCAGGTGGAAAGAGGAAGCATAATTATAAAAACGTAATATGCTGTTAAATGAGGAATGTCCGGGAGTTGATCGCGAAGCCGCGTGAAACCATTTACAAACACAATGTACCGCATTTGTTGTTTTTCATTGTACGCTTCTGGCCGAAGGTGCGGAAATGACCCGTGCAGTCAGACGGACCATTGTCACCACTTGACAATGGGACACATAAAGCTGAAAATCAATCGCTGTGCTTTCATCTGCATCCGGCCTGATCTTATTTCCCCCCGTATTACCACAGATTCTCTCATCGCTCCAGATAAAAAGCAATAGAGCTCCTAAATGATCCAGAGAAATAGTTCTGTCAAAAAATGATTTATCTTCTGTGAATAATCGCAGGGGTTATTGAATATTTTTAGATTAACTTAATTACTTGACTATAAAAAGCCATAAATTGAAGCTCTCCTTCAGATCTCTCCGAGTCTCTATTTCTCGCGTCAGCCGTGTGATTGGAGGAAAAAGAAGAAGAAGAGGAGGAGGGAGGGGGGGGAAGAAGTCTGTTTTATCATTCTGTCACCAGCGAGACGCGTTCCGCTTGACCTGATGCAATTGGAGGCAATTGAAACAGTCATCTTACCGTGCCGCTGTGCTGGTGGTGTTTTGGGTTGCATCATGACCATGTGCACAGACGGGTGAAAACACATGCACAGACACAGATATCTGGGCCCCCATTTTCTCACACAGAAGCACTCTTGCACAAAGAATCTGGACTCTCATGCATCCGCGCAACCATTTATGTGCACATCAGCACCGCTCTGCGTGTTCAGGTGTCTGTTTTTGCTCCTGCTGCATGTGTTTTTTTTAGCCGCCGTCGTTCATAACGCCTGCTTATTGCCGCTCCCCTAATGTGTTTTTTTTTTTTTCCTTAAGCTCGCAGATTACACACGCTAATGACTTAATGGACTGATCCTTCACTTACATCTCAGGAAACTTTGCCTCAGTTCCCAGATGTGTCTTGCACATTAAGCAGGCAGATTTACTACGCGGTGAATGTTTGTATGTGTTTGTAAAAAGAAGAACTTCATCTGCTGCACACGTGTGCGTTTAAACCTCTATTACTGGGAACATGAGTATGAGAAATATAACTAGACTGATTGTAGAAGAGGACATATATGTGATCTGAAATAAGCACTTAAATAAATAGGGAGTTTTGAGGCAGTGGGATATATCATTAAAACACTTCTAAAGCACTCATTATGTAGAAGTGTGTGTATATAGGTAGTACATAGGTTGCAGCCAGTGTTACACGTCATATAACCATGTAATGAAATATACATACCAGAGATAAACACCTGAATTAAAAAAGCAATTTATGCTCATGCTAGCCTATGGCATGGTGCATATAACATACTTCTCTGCACATTATGACATTTCACATTGGAAAAGGTTAATGGAAACTGGAAAGAACTTATTTCATTTCACCGTTTTTCTTTCCATTTAAGTGTTTTTTTTTTTTTTTTTACTCTTTTGAAAAAGTGATTGCACTTCATGGGAGATGAAAAGAGGTTTTCTAACAACCCACGACATAAAACATCGCAGACACCAGCTTGTTTTAGAAAATAGTTACAGCTCCGCTAATTGAACTAAATTCCTTAAGACTTTTCTACTGCTGGTTTTGTTTGTTGCTTCTTTTTCTTCTCCTCCTCCTTCTCTTTGTTCTCCTCTTCGTTCCTCTTCTTCTGTGATTGACAGACAGCTTGTTTTATTAGTTCTCCTTCTCCTTCTCTTTCTCCTCCTCCTACTTTTTGTCCTTCTTCCTCATCTTCTGTGACTGATAGATAATCGGTTTTATGACTAGTTCACTTCCTCCTCCTTTCTCTCTTTTTCTTTCGTCTCCTCCTCTTTTTTCTTCTTCTCCTTTTCTTCTCCTCCTTCTACTTCTCTTCGTCCTTCTTCTCCTTCTTCTGTGATTGACAGACAACTTGTTTTATTACGAGTTCTCCTCTTCCTCCTCCTCCTCTCTCCTTTTCTTTCTTCTCCTCCTCCTCTTCCTTCTTATTGTCCTTCTTCCTCTCCTCCTCCTTCTCCTCCTACTTTTTCTCCTTCTTCTGTGATTGACAGACAACTTGTTTTATTACGAGTTCTCCTCTTCCTCCTCCTCCTCCTCTCTCTCCTTTTCTTTCTTCTCTTCCTCCTCTTCCTTCTTTTTCTCCTTCTTCCTCTCCTTCTTCTCCTTCTACTTTTTCTCCTTCTTCTGTGATTGACAGACAACTTGTTTTATTACGAGTTCTCCTCTTCCTCCTCCTCCTCCTCTCTCTCCTTTTCTTTCTTCTCCTCCTCCTCCTTCTCCTCATTCTCTTTCTTCTCCTTCTTCTTCTCCTTCTTATTTTTCTTATTCTTCTTTTGTGATTGACAGACAACTGGTTTTATTACAAGTTGCCCACCTCCTCCTCCTTCTTCTACTTTTTCTCCTTCTCCTCCTCCTCCTTCTTCTCCTCCTCCTCCTTCTGTGATTGACGGACATCTGGTTTTATTACTAGTCCTCCTCCTTCTCTTCCTCCTTCTCCTCCTTATTCTCTTTCTTCTCCTCCTCTTCTTCTCCTCCTTACTTTTCTTCTTCTTCTTCTTCTGTGATTGACAGACAACTGGTTTTACTACAAGTTCTCCACCTCCTCCTCTTCCTTCTCCTTCTTCTTCTTCTCCTCCTCCTCCTTCTGTGATTGATGGACATCTGGTGTTATTACTAGTTTCTGACCTCTACTTTTTCCACTCTGTTGCATCAGTGTGTAACGTCCCCTATACTCCCACCTTCTGAGGACACTATGTGGCCTGGTTTTGTGCCGAAGCAGCAAATAGAAACAAGCCTAATTTGCATTTTCGCTTTTTTAACACATTTTTCACAACGTTTCAGAAGTTTGCTTCACAATTAAATGGAAGCACAGCTAGTGACGTGTTTATTCCATTAAGAATAATATGGAAAAACATGGTGTTATTGTGGTTAGATTTAGCTTTTGACACACTTAAATGCAAAAACAGTGACAGATATTGCAGGAGACAGAAGAGGACAATTGTACCTGTTGTATATAAGTTCCTGAAATATATTTGCGTTGTTTTTGTCTCTGATTACCACTTAATGTAACATTACAATGAAAACTAAGCTCATTTCGATCAGTCATGTCAATCCAAATCTGTCTTGTTGAACCAATTTTTTCAAATTACTGGTTTTATTTTAAAACTGAACTCATAACTTTCAATCAAAAGCAGGACGTATCAGTTATTTTGAAGTGGAACCTGTTTTTGAATTCTTTTTTTTTTTAGCTTTATTAAATGCCTTAAAGCAGATTTTCGTATTGCCCTCGAGCGGTTTTCGGAGGAGAGAATGGCGAGAAATCAAAAGCAGCAGAGGCTCCTATATCCTGCCTTTTAGCCGCTGCTATGAGTCATCCCTCCAAAGCCCTGCAACTTGAAAGCGTCTTTCATTAGACCCCGTCTGCCTCCTAAATGACCAGCCCTTTCAAACTCCATGCGCCAATTTGTAACACGGGTTTTTTGGATTGAACAAAAGAAAGGACTCAAGCGAAGAAGGAGCGACTCTGGTGACATAATCAAGGTAATATTTTCACGTGTAAATTGCCGGAGCGCACCTTTAAATAAAGAAATCGATTTAGTCCCTTTGCAAATGTCAAACAGCTCAGAGCCGGGAGATTAAAGAGTCACTTTGATGCCGCGTTTTGACAAACCTGCTCGAGTCTCCTCTTTGAAAGATGTTTTTCAGATTGCTTGTCATGTGGGCAGCTTTGCAGTGGGTATAAATTACAGTATGAAACCGAGCGGGAGCCGTTCTCGTTGCCCCCGCTATGATTTGTGCTATTGATCGCCGGTGCCCTCTTCCCCTCCTGTATGTTATCGCTGTGGATTTAGAACACCGAGGAGGGGAATGGAAAAAGAAACAACACACAAACAAACCTCATCCCGGCCAATGCTGCATCCCTCATCTGGCATCGCCATGGTTACACAATTGTAGAGCATGTCACCAGCTGCGCACATGTTGACTCACACGTTTAACACACACACATCTGCGCTGTACGCCACAGGCCAGAGTGAAAGGGTGGCGACGGGTAAAGGTTTGTTGTGTGTGTGTGTGCGCGGAGATATTGGCAGCAACAGTTGATGCCTCATTCAACGTTAAACACTCTAAGCTTCCTCATACGAGACACCATCTTACCTCGGGGCGAGCGGATCGCTGTGCATCTGCACATAGGCAGATATGGTATTAATAGCTGCATTCCATTTGATGTCAAGGACTTAACATTATCTCGCTAGCAGCTCTGGGGCCTCGCTGGCTGATGTATGGACACACAACTTACAGTGCAGATAGCGGCAGATGAGAACATTGTTAGAGTGATTGTGTAGATTTCATGGCCTGAAGCGTTCCTTGTAATTGGTGAGGGTGAAGTTCAGTGCTTTTACTGGGCAAGCTCAGTGAGGAAAAAATCTCAACTCCTGTGAAATGAAGCAGCTGGATGACCCTTTTTTTTTTTTGGAAACTAAGCAGCAGAATTCAGATGAGCGTCTCATGAAAGCAAAAATTCATGGAAACAAAGGGCTTGTTTCAGGAGAAAGATAATTTCATCAAATCATCGCTTCACTTCCACACAGGTTCCTCCCACCTTCTCTCACCTCCAGCTCTCTGTTTTCATATCTTCGCATCTTGTTTCACACACCAACACAATTCTTGTTCTCATCGCGCTCTGTGGTTTCATTTTTTTCCTGTATGTGGCTTCGCTCAATGTGTCAAAACGTGTTTCTCATGTTTGCTGTCGAGTCGTCGGCTGTGTTACTTGGGTGTCATACAGAAGGTGAAAAATAGATTTGTGATATGTTTGGATTGGAAGCCACTCGATTAATTGGATTGAACCTGAACTGCTGCCATGAATTATAAATACAGTAGAAAATCTAAGTAGATGTTGATGTGATAAAGTAAAAAACTGTAGGGTTACATCATGATTCAAGTCAGGAATGCAACTTTAAAAGTGGAAAAGTTTGGTCTGCACATTCATCATCATCATCATCAGATCGGTTGCCTGGGCCCATTCCACTTCTTTTCTCCAGACAGCTTGGTCCTCCATTGCTGCCCGAAGTTGATCTGTGAGCAGCAATGGGCGTCTTGGGTGAGTTGATAGATGTAGGTCAAACGAGGGCGCCCAACACTGTAGTGTATGGGCCGCTTCCATAGCAGTAGTTCACTGATTGACTCATTTTTGCTCTAGCATACCTAGTGCACCTCTCTCTTACAAGGAATGACACTGGTGGGATCTTCCCATAGAGCTCTTCCTTTGTGGGGTGCTGTTTCCAGGATTTGTTGAGCACCGCCCTAAGCATCCTTGCATAGGTCCTATCAAGCGTCTTTTCCAGTTTCTTGCTCATTGTCCAAGCTGCTGAGCCGTACAGTAGAGAAGATTCAACCACAACTCTGTAAAAGTTTTGCTTCATACTATCAGAAGACTTCCAAGTGGTCCTTTGTTTGTCCAGAGGTCTGTCTATTAAGTGCAGCTAAAGACACTCTTTTGCATCTTAACGTGTAATCATTCTAACTTTGGTCGTAGCTTTGGATTCCACAGTCGAACTGACAGCTGTTTTGTCTAATATTCCTCCTCTCAGTTAGGCTGTAGCAAAAACAATGTTGTAATGTGAGGTTTAAGGCTTTGGAAGAGTTAGCAGCTAGCAGCTAACGTGTCTCATTTGTCAAGTATTGAGCCCTTAGCTGTGTCACCTTTATGTCATTCCAAAGGGAAAGACATGGATTGTAATATGTTTAGAGTCAGCACGAAAAACTGAAGAACATGAGATTGTGAATATCACGGGGCGCCCTGATAGCCTAATGGTTATGTCGCGTGACCCAAGTGCAGAGGCGTAGCGACAGTCCCGGGTTCGACTCCGACCTCGGGTGTTTACCGCATGTCCTTCCCTACTCTCTCCCGTTTCCGATTCTATCCACTGTCCTATCTAATAAAGGCACAAAAAGCCAAAAAAAATAAATCTTTAAAAAGTTAATTTCACATCCTGGCACACGCGTGTTCACACACACACGCTCACAGCTTGTCACGTCAGTTAATTAATCTAACTGACCTTCATTCTTTCAGTGCTGCTACAGATCTGGATGCAACAGCTTTATCACGGTGGTTTGTCTGGTCTGTGGTCTGCTGGTTTCACCCATCCTCCTGATATGTTTACGGTAGAAAAGTGTTTGTCAGTCGATGAATTTCGTTTGTGTTCCACCTCAATATTCCACGGGGTGCAAAACAGTTTACCTCCGCTCTCATGTAGAACATCAGGGAATTATTTTGCATTAGTTTTTGTTGCATACGTATCTGTATCTTCAAACCATGAACAAGGAAGTGAATTCGGTGACGTACGTGCATTACGTTTGCGCTGGGGACTGCTGTGATTGGTGGCACTCATGGGAGGCCGGCCAAATTTGCGGAAAAGTCGTGGTGATTGGACAAAATTGAAGGTCGCGCAGAATTCACGGAGATTGGTTGAATTTGCGTTAATTGTTGCGATCACAACATCGCAAATTCCTGGAGGCTAATTGTCCTACTGAGTGGCCTAAGTAAGACCAGGAATGTCACAGGAAGTACAGGAGGACCTCGGTTTACGACGGTCTCATGTTACGACGTTTCGTGGTGTAAATTACTTCAAAAACCTAGTTTCGACATAAGCGGTTTGGTTCGTAAATAATACGATACTCCAGTGAGAACTAGTTGCTCTGCGCGGCGGCGAACACAGTCACGGGGGGAACACTGAGTCATGCGGCGCAACAACGAAGGAAGCGACTGTCAGTGTGCAGTGTGAGTGACTTAAGGTTTTAATTTAGGTATAAAATCCGACTTATACTGAAAACTGGCTTACGAAGCGTTGTATAAGCGGATATCGTTTGTAAACCGAGGACCAGCTGTATTACTAATCTAACTGGAAGCTATTATATATATCAGTTTTTAAGTGTTGAGGTAGAAAGTAAAGAAGGAAGTAAAGAGGTAAGAGATTAAAAGTGGGTTGTGATATGTTTGGATTCAGCACGAAAAGTTATAGGTCATGAGATTCATTGGATTTAAGCTGAACTGCTGCTGCAAATTATGAGTGAATGCAGTGCAAAATGCAAGTAAAGGTTTACTTAATAAAGTGTAAAATTGGAGCGTTAAACTGGAAGCTTGAACATGATAAAAATAAAAAAATAAAGTTAATTTAAGTATGTAGTTCAAGAAACGGCACAGGACAACCGCTGCTTCTAACTTGTGTATCGTGAGTTTATCAGGTTGACTCTCTTCTTAATTACCCAACAGTTTGAATCTCACATCTCTGGAAGATGTTCAGCTCTTATTCCCAGCAACATCATCACACTAATTCTCCCACTGAGTGGAAATCGCATTTTTCGGTGCCTAAGAGCCAACACGAGGATTGGAGTCAGAGGTGTGAGGCCTTGGAAGTAATAGAAACCCAGCAGACGTGTCTCATTTTTAAAGTGTTGGCTGTGTCACCTGGGTGTCATTCCGAAGGTGAAAAGTGGATTGCGATATGTTTGGATTCGGCACGAAAAATTGTAAGTCATTAGATTGATTGGATTTAACCCGAACCCGCCGCTGTAAATTGTAAGTAATGACTGCGGCACTTCTCGTGATCTTGTGAGCTTTGGAAGGCGAAATCTTGTTAAAACCAATCGGGTGCTATCTCTTCTTTGGCGGCAGGCAACTCGGGTTTGCTTGTGATTAATCTGAACCAACAGAAGGTTGTCAAACGGGACTGTTTTTTATTGCCAATTGCTGTCTGCACAGACACACACTCGCTCCGGCGCTCGGCACACACACTTTATGATTACATCAGGCTAAACTAGCTCGTTTATCATCTTACATCACATTACCTTGTGGCCCGTAGTTGTAGAGGGCAGATGGCAGCGCTGGCAGAGTGTGTGTGTTGTGTGCACTCGTGTCTGTGGATGTCGGTGCCCGATCTCGGTCTCTGGAGGTGTAACCCAGCTCCGCATGCCAAGCTGTGCCAAGTGCTCACAGCTGGCAGCGACCAAGCAGTTGGTCTCTCTGGACAAGTTGCCCCCTGCGCCAGGACAAACAGGAAACGAGCCCCGGGGCCCGGCAGGAATCTGGCTCGGCGGGCCAATGGGAAGGGAGGTGAGGGGGGGAGAACAGCTTGGAGAGGCAGGGTAGCAACACAAGAGATGTCAAATGGCCGAGAGGTGGAGAGGAAACGCATTAATGCACAAAAGAAGACATCAAGAGACCATCAGAAGAACGTTTAGAGGGAGGGTGGTTGTCGGGAAACGGGACGCCAACTCAAATTTGGGTTGTTGGAGAAAATTTAGACTTCCACACTGTGAAAAAAGAAAGTTTTTTAAACAGTTTTTCCATTTTTTTTTAACAATTTACCGTTATTTTACAGGTCTCACCTATTTTGTTAAATTAGAGATAATAGGGAGTAAAATTGTGGAAAAATATTAATTTACATGCTAAAAAATAACAATAAAGCAGTAATAATAAATCATGTCCACATCAAGTCTAGTTCAGTTACTGTTAATAATTATAATTGGTATTTTACATGTTGGCTATAAAAAATCCAGACCAACACTGTCAACCAAAAAAACCTGTGAAAAGATAAAAATGCATATTAAGTTCTGAAAAAATGGTAATTCATGTTTTTTTTTTAAACTGTTTACAGATTTCACCTATTTTGTTAAATCACAAATAATAAATAATAAATAATAAAATTACAGAAAAAAATTTGATGCCAACCTGAAAAAAACAGAGTCCATATCAAGTCTATATAAATCACTGTTAATAATTATAAGTAGTAGTTTACATGTTGACTGTAAAACAAACAGGCCAAGAAAAAAAAAACAAGACAAAACTGTCTACATCAAAAATCTGTATTTTTAAAAGTTATTTTTTAAATAATAATATTTGTTCTGTGTGATGTTTAACAATAACATTGTATTATATTTTTACTGTATTTAAAGCAGCAAAAAATAGAATTATTTCTCGGATATTTCTGAAAAAATAAAATGCGTATTAGGGTACAGATTTTACCTAGTTTGTTAAACTACAGATAATAAATAAAATTACAGAGAAAATGCATTAATTTACATGCTAACCCTGAAAAACAGACCAAAACTATAAATAATTCAAATACTAATTTATTCTTTACAATGTTTGAACATAGTACGGCACTATTATTACTTTTACTATTTTAACAGCAAAAATAACCAACAACATTTTACATGTATTTGCCATTAATTGAAGACAAAGTTGTGTCTATTAATGTTTGGGAAAATGTTATTTTACAGACTTTTTGTTGTCTGTTTTGTTCAGTGACAGATACCATCTCGTAAAATGAAATGCTCATTTTGGCCGCATCCAAAGTCTGAGTTTTTCTAAACAGGAAGGTGTTGACACTGCATTTAAATCAGCAAAAAGTATTATTATTTTGGAGATATTACAGAGACACATATGCCCTTTTTTATTCAGGCACCTCATTTTCACAGTTGTAGTTTTTTTGGGTGTGTTTGTAGGTGTATATAGAACCTCTTCTGTCACTTTTGGGGTTGTTTTTTTTCTATCATGTGCAGACCAAGTCATCAAACAACTTAAATGATGATGATGCGCGTGACTTTCCAGAAATTCCTGCTCTGTAATCGGTTTTTCTCCTTGTTTGTTTCTGTGCGTGCCGCTCAGCGTTCATGCTGCTTGGTTGAAGCCTCCAAGTCTGCGGCCGGTGGTAGCTGCTCTGTGTTTCTCTGCCAGTTCGATCACAAAATGCCATTTTTCAGAGGCCTGCGTGTCTCTGTGCTCGCTGTGACTGCGTCTTAGAAGCCTGGCTGTATCAAACAGGTTCTCATCTCCTACCAAGGTGAACGTCTCTCTACAGTTCGGTCTCCCCCATCTGAGGAAGTCGAGAATATTATTTGGCAAAAGATGATTGTGGAGGCACATCTCGCGCAGAGCTAAAGCCGCCGAGACTCCCATTCAGTGATGTGAAGTTCACTGAAGCCTGAACTTCCAGAAATTCCCCAGGTTCTTATTTGTGAAGCATTTCTTCAGAAACACGGATCATGTCCCAGACACGTATTGTCAGCTGGTCCTCAGTGGGGAGGCGCAGCTCCAAAAGTAATCACCGGGAGAATTTCTTGAAGGAATGTCTACTGAGGCATGGATCCTATGAAAGTAATTAGCAATTTCTTCTTTTGAAGGCAGGTCAACTGCTGCAGCTTATTGATTGTTGTGAAAGGTGGCCTCCTGGTCCTGTTTCTGTGTGTGTGTGTGATGTTGTTTTCATTTTTATTTTCACCGAACCACACACTGCTTCTGTGGTAAACGCACATACTCAGAGCTGTAGTTAGAACCAGTTACTATTCTTTATCTGGCGCACAGTTTTTATCTGTAATCTTTTTTATAAATTCACAATTATTTCACAGATTTCCCCCTGTTTTGTTAAATGACAGATAAAAATAGTGAAATTGCCACAGAAAAAATGCAATAATTAAGATGGTAATGGTCAAATAACAAGCTCAAGGGCCGCCATTTTGCTCACTGAGTTAAGCGATACCACGTGGGCTCAGTCACTTAGCAGTGGTCATGGGTTCGACTTCGGCTCAAGACCATTTGCTGCATGTCCCTCTCCTCTCTATCCTCAATTTCACAAAGTCTCCCTACTAAAAAAAAAAATTCTCCCTCAAAAAATACATTTAAAACAAAACAAAAACACAACAAGTTTAAACCATGAATACTATCAGCATCTGCATTTTTACCGATGGTAATTCATTTTGTTCTGTTTGCTCAAAATTACACTATTTTTACAGTATTTAAATTACCAAAAAAAGAAAAAAAGCAACAACATTATGATTTAAGATTTGGAAAATTATAATCCAAAATTGAAAAAAACCCCAAAATAAACAAAACAAACATTATTTTACAGATATTTGCTGTTATTTGAAAGAGAAAATATTAAATATTTGAAAAGTACAATCCAAGATGACGCTGTTTTTACAGTATATAAATCAGGAAAAAATTTAAAATATTATTTTACAGATATTTACTGTGTGGAGAGGTGGAGAGGGTCAGTAACATCCAGTTCCTGGGTCTCCACATCACCGGTGATCTTACACGACCTGTCAACACCTCCCGCCTGGTGAACAAGGCCCAGCAGAGACTTTTCTTTCTGCGGAGGCTGAGAAAGGCCAAACTCCCCTCACAGCTTCTCATCAACTTCTACAGGAGTACGATTGAGAGCATTCTGTGCTGCTGCAGCACCGTCTGGTTTTCCAGCTGCACTGCTGAAAACAGAAGGGACTTGGTCCGTGTCGTAAAGACTGCACAAGCTTAAGGACTCCCACTATTTGCACTATTTTATACGATCAGTCCTGCAACACTTGAACACTTTGTTATATGAATATACTTTGTTTGAATTCTTTTTATTTTTAAGAGTATTTTTATTTATCTTTTTATCTATTTTTATTATTTGCATAGCTGCTAATTGTCGTGTTCTTCCATACAAATTCCGTTGTACTTCTGCACAATGACAATAAAGTCTCTTTATCTTTACCTTTATCTTTATATGTATATTAAGGATTGGAAAATTACAATCCGTCATTATACGATTTTTACAGTATTTTAATCAGCAAAAACAATAGCAACAACAGCATTATTTTACAAATATTTGCTGTTATTTGAAAGAAAAAAATGTATATAAAGGATTAAAAAATTACAATCCAACATTACTTTATTTTAAAAAATTTTTTTTCTCACCAACAAAAGAACAAAAACTAAATTATTTAAGCAATGTTTGCAGTTATTTAAAAAACAAAATTATGTATATTAAGGATTGGAATATGCTGTATAATTGTTTGACTGTCTTGTTAAAATTAATCCGTCAGTCACTTATTTGTTTATTTTTGCAAATGATGCAGGACTGACCAGATAAAAAAGACAATTTGACCTGCAGTGATTTACGGGGAAAAATTGAAAGTTTAACAGTATTTTGTGCGACCCCACTTTGAATAAAGGTCTTAGCCATTCTTATGCACAATTTTAATCTTCAAATAGTGAACAGCCTGACCATGAAAACTACTAATGACCTCAGCTTTGACTGTTTTTAAGCCTTGATTCAAGTCGAGCCATTGTTGGTGTCGGCTTCAGTTCCACCAGCGTCCACAGGGGGCAGCGTTGCCTTGCCGTCCAGCCACACTGAGCCTCGTCACTCCCACGACGCCACCTCTCCCCCCTCTGAGCCCTTCCTCTTGTGTGTCCTTGTTATTGTGATGAGCTATGCCCAATTCCAGTCCAACCAGTGGACTCTTGGAAGCCGTCCCTTCTAATCTGCTCCGGAGTCAAGGTCTCCGTTTGGAACTCGGCCTGACAGCGAGGCCCTCGCCGCCGCGACAAAGACTGATTTGAGACTTTGGGATACTCAGGGTCTCCCGAAACGCCAGAGCAGTGGCACTCTCGCCGCTTTGTTAATCAGCAACGACACCATGCGATTTGCCCGTCAGTCTACTCACAGTTAATGTTTTCAGCCACAGATTTAATGCCATCACTGGCGCTCAGAGCTGCAGCGTCCCACAGAGAGCCCCGTATTAATGTAACGTCATTGTCTACTGCATCGCTATAGAGGAGCTATCAAATTAAATACTGACTCTAAATTGGTCAGATGGTGGCTGCTTTTGTTTCTGTAACAGCTGCTCATTGACTACATTTAGGTCTAGTTGATTGTCGTTGACTCCTGCCGTGGCCTCAATTTAAACTGAGGGGAAATACTGCAAGTTTCCATCGCATCAGCCGTCTCTGACTCCTAATATTTTAGTTGTGGATGACCTTCTTCTTCTCAGCATATGTTCACACTTCCTCATTGCTGAATCATTTTTAGATCTCACTCCAAAAAATGGATTTTATAAGGGTATATATGAGTATATGTGTTTTCCAGGGCCGATCATTGATCCATATCATGAAGCATTATTAATTACTGTTTATGTTTCAAGGTAATTTGTGGCTGCCAGCTTAGCCGCTAGCTGTTAGCGTAGCCTTAGCCACCATGAGGGAAGCTAATTTCCTGGTTTGGCGCAACGGCTTGTGTTTTTTGTTCAGTTTTTGCTGAGAGAGTGACAGAGTGACAACAGACAGAGAGAGGAGGCTGCATCAGACCTGAATTTATCAATAACTGGCCTATAAAAGTATTGATGCCGATAATCTGAAAAATGCCAAATATCGGCCGTGATAATCGGCCAGGCTGATAATCAGTCTATCCCTATTATGCGTGTCACACAGCTATTTCACTCTCTTGTTTGGCCTTGCTTGTGTAAATGTTTCTGTTGAAGTAAACGTTACCAGCATCCAATCACAACAAGGCCCCCTGACCACTTCCTTATCTGGTATTAAAGATCTGCTCGCGGGCAAACAGCATTAGATTTCGGTGCGTCTGGACACGTTGATCCGTCCTGGTGTGTCGAGATGAAAAGGTCCCCCTGAAATGAAGGAACTGCAGCTCCAGACTCTTTACCTGACTGGAAGCAGACAGGACAATGATGAGAATCCACACATTCACACAACACACACAAGCATGCAGCCGAGTTGTTAGTAGCTTTGTAGCCCTGGCCGGCCGCCAGCTCCCCGTCCGTCCGTCTGTCAGACTGAGCATGCTCATTACAACCTTGACAACATTCCACTGAGGTTGCCAAGGATACGAAGCAGAGCTGCCAGGTCCTGAGTGAGTGTTTGTTAGGACTCACCAGATACACCAATTTTTGCTTATATGACCACACGCATACACTCTGCTTTTGCTCTTTTTCCTCTCTCTCTTGTGCCCACTCCTTCCCTCTCTCTCTCTCTCTCTCCTTCTGTCTCTCTGTGGCTTTTCTTCCTCTCTCTACATCATTGTTAATCAGTCTCGTCCCGTCTCCTCTCCACTGGCTGTCAGTGGGTTGTCAGAAGCTCGTCAGAGCCCCAGCAGTCCGTCACACACTGCTGCCGTTAATGACATTTGATGACACCCATCGTTGAAGTCATCCACTGGAGATGACTGGGGACTCTCGCTGCTCGGAGATTTTTTTTTTCCTCTTGTCGTTGGAGTCTGCAGTGTTTTAATATATGTCCAAACCGAGCTCTGCTTCTTTGCAGACCATGTATCTCACAGCTGATCTGACTTCCTTCACCTCGCTATTCACAGCTGCCGTACTTTTATAGCAGTTTATAAAAGGTGTAAACAGGCAGATGCAAATCCTGAAATTATAACATCTAGCCCTGAAGAGCCTCCAGCAGTTTCTGTGCATTTTTTCTTTGCCCCCGTCACCTTTTTACTTACTGTGGGCTCATTTTTCACTGCGGTATAAAGTCCTGCACCTCTATGGAAACAGGACAATCATGGCTAGAAATAGAGGAAACAAATTATTTCTGCCGCATGATAGTTAAAATGCATTAAATGATACAAAAGGAGAAGAAATAAGTTGAATTTTCTTATATTTTTTGTTTAAAAAATTTTAAAAACCTGGATTCAACATGTACAATATGTATTTTATTTAATATTATTTTAATATCCTGAAATGATATTTAGACTTGTCCACGTGCTCACAGGTTTTTGCCAAAACTGGAAAATAAGTAGTGACTCTACATATTATGGATAATTTATCAATTACACTTTTAATAAATAAATAAACACAGCCTGCAGTTCAGCCGACAAGGCCTTGAAATTTGGTCGCCTGACTGTTGTTCACAGTGAAGTCAAGTGCAGAGTTTTTTTGTTTTTTACAGAATGTGGTTAGTACACAGCATTTATTTTGGGCTCGTTTTTAAATGAGACGTAAAGAATAAAGTGATTTTGATCGAATATCACAGTTTCAGGCCCAGATTTAGTACATTTTCCTGACAAAACTAAAAAAATCACACATGAAATCTGACGGTTCTTCCTGTTTTTATGCTGTCTGCTCTGATATACTGTGTAATTCTAGGCATTTTTTAAGTATAATATGCTTTTTAGGGGGCACAGGGTTAAACAAGATGTATAACATGATAAATGTAGGGTTAGTAGTAAAGATGGGTTAAAAAAAACTATATTAGAAAGTATAACAGTAGCTCTTTAAAAGTTAGTGGCTAATTTAACTTCAGCAGGTTCAAACGGAGAACCATAGTTACTAAGTTTTGTTTTCCTTAAATCCGCTGTATCGACACTCTAAAAAGTGCACTTTATGCTTCGTACGCAACAGCTGACATTTTCTAAATGTTCAGAGAAGCAATGTAAAGGTTGAACTGCTGTATTTTAAAAGATGATAATCATTCGGCTGCTTGATCAGCCTGCTTTTTACCGTCTTCCCACATGCTCGGCTGCCGCACCGTCTTCATCGTCTCATCCCCTTTTATTCTTGTGCTCCAATTTGTCAGTGTCTGCCTTCGTCTCCATGCATCTCTTTCATAACCCGCCGCCTTACCTCTTCCCTCGCTCCCACTCCCCTCATTGAATCTGTCCTCCCCATGCACCTATCTTATTTCTTGTTCCCCTGTCTGAATGGTGGGCTTACGACAAAGCCCCCGCTGTGCTGAGAGCCATGAATTGCTCTCTCTTCTACATTTTTTCTCTCTCTCTTTACTTCCTCTAACTTTACCCCCTGCTTTCTTTCACCTGTACTGCCCTCAGTTTTTTTTTTCTCCATAGCAGATTTCTTACGCTCTGTTTTCATTCTCTCTTCTCTAGAGGAGGAAGTGGAAAACTTTGACGTGTCCAGTCTGCAAGAAGAGGCTCTGAGGAACATCGAGGCTGACAGCTTCTGGTGCATGAGTAAACTGCTGGACGGCATCCAGGTGAGCTTGTGTGTCCAGAAAGCCCGGAATCGATTCATATTTCCCAATTATGAGAGTGTTATACAGCCACTGCCTGGTCTGTCACCGGCAGATGCTTCAACTAAGCACAGGTATCCTCCTCAATCATTGTTTTAAGCCGAGATAGAAGAGAAACCGCATTGTTTGTGTTGATGAGACTTCAGCCTGGTATTCTCAGACACCTGGTTAGCTCGTGTTAGCCACCTAGTGTGGACAGACTGTCACCCGCTAAGGTGGACGGGGGTTTACGACACTATCTGAGCATTCGACATGCAGCTTGGACACGCCATAAAACCATCTTAATGACCCCTTTTCTCTGTTTTCACTGGTTACAGACCATGAATTTCAAAAATAATTGCACCTTTCTGTCCACTTTTATGCCAAAAACTGCCACAACAGATAATCAGCTGTATGCACTCGGCTGAGTCTTACAGCATTCTGGTGGTCTGCTATAAAGCAGGCAGGACCTCCTGTGTAAGCATTATGTATGCAACAGCCTTTCTGTGTGGGTTTTCTGAAATGTGATTGTCTTGCATATTCTAAAGCAGAGCCCGAGTGTCTGGAGAGCAGATAATTGCATACAGACCGCAGCACCCAACTTCATTTTGTTTCATCATTTCTTCCCAAACCCTTTTTTTTGCCCACCAGCTCTCTTAATCGACCTCGCTCTTAGCGGTCATGGTTGAGCCATCTGTCAATTTTAAGCATGTCTGTCTGGGGCCGCTGATAGATTTTTTTTTTTCCTCAACAGCACCACCGTTTCTTTGCATCCTTAGCTCTAAAATATCTCACTGTGCATTAGGGTTGAATTCCTAAACAATAGCACCATTTCTCACTTCGTTTCATGATTGAATGTGAACATTTTAGCTCGTTTTGAAGTCGGCTGATGGCCTGGATGTTACTGTTTGTCACAGTGTTTTAGCACAGCTCCTCTAATCATTGTTTCCTGGCACAGTTAAAGAAACACCTGCCAAGTCCTCCCCAGTCAGGTCAATGACCCTAATCTAAAGTAACACTTAAAACAATGGCCGCAGCAGTTAGTCTTTAAACATATTGATCAGGCCCTATGGTTATTGTTGGATGAAAATGAGTGTTTCAGGAGTAACAGGAGTTTTGGTAGGTGAAGAGAAAAGAGAGGAGTGTATGAACAGATGGTTTCAGCTCATTTATGTTGTTTAATAGATACACAGATCAGGCACAACATTATGAATTATGACCACCTGTCTAATGTTGTGTTGGACCTCTAAGAGTGTCCTATGGGGTCTGGAACTAGGAAGTTGGCACTGGATCCTTTGGGTACTCTGGCTTGTGCAGTGGGACCTCTGTCAATCAAACTTGTTCCACTGCATCCTGTTGATGCTTGATCACAATGGGGTGTAGGAAGTTTGGAGGTCAAATCAACATGTTGGGCCATTGTCATGTTCCTCCACATGTTCCTGATTGGTTGATGTTTTTTCCATGTGGTGGGGGTAGGCCAGTGACATTTGGGATTTCCATTTGCATGAGGGAGTGTGTTTGTTGTGGGACAATGTTTATTTGGGTGTCTAAGTCTCATCAACACGGATGTTAAAATCCGAGGTTTTCCATCAGAACACCACATAGTACCAATATGATCAATGTTATTCACTTCACCTGTCAGTGGTCAGAATGTCATGGCTGATCGGTGTATATCAGTGCATTAAAACATACTTAAAGGTATGGCCTAGCCCCACACCAAAGGTAATTAATAGTAAGGACTTGAAATGTGAGCATTCATGAATTGCTGTCAGCTGGTCAGCTATTCATTTAGGAAATTAATAGATGCTGTGCCTTGTTGGCCCTGAGAGAGCAAGACAGAGCGAAAGCAAAGCCGGGAGAACAGAGGAAGTAAGAGAGAAGAATAGAGTGTGTTTCTTTGTATATGCTTTAGTACGGCCGTTGTTTGTCCCCCGCGCTTGTGTTTATCTGTGACCTTGGCTCCAATCTAATTACGTGCAATGCACCAGGGAAGCCCATGTTTCCCCCCTAATGCTTTCTAAACAATCTGACGGAGGCTGAGTACCTCGGCACCGTAATTAGTTGGTGATCCTTGCTCTGACCTCGTCTCAAACCCTCTCACAACCACTATACACTATTACACTTAACTGAGGCCATGGAGGTGGGGGTCTGGAGAGAGGCAGAGTCTGTCTGTGCAATTACATTTGTGCACTACCTTTTAAGCACCATATATATATATATCCAGTGTCGCCTGTGGAGTTTGTGCCACACTGGTGTACACTTAATTTCGAGCAGTAAAATGTTTAAAGAGTTTAATTGCGTAACAGTGCACAAACAAACTTTTAAATGCGATATTTGAAAACCACTCCGTTTTTTTAGGACGAACTTACTTTCTCCTGTCCGTCCATGAACCACAGCTGGTGTGGTTTCCTTGCGATTTTCTGTAATTACCTGGTGTACAGTGGAAACATTTTGGAAGTTTTTTTTTTTCTTCTTATCTTTTTAATACAGTAAATTGGCCATTAGCTTCGGTTTTAGTGCTTCACCGCTATGCTTCTCTCACCTATAAGTGAACAGACTATTTTGGCTGTCAATTCGCTTTAAGCGGCTCCTCTAATGAGCTGCTGCTTTAATTGGCAGCGCTGCAGCCCCCTCCTCTAAGAGAGCACGCCGGGATGAGAGATAGGTTAGAGAGATCCAGGCAATTCTAATGTCAGTGTTGACAAAATCAGACTAACTGGATGATTTATTTTGTGAGAAACATGGCTTCTCTTGTTAGTCTTCACAGCTCGAGAGCACTGAAATGTCATCGGATGCCCCCGTTGGCTAGGAGCTGTAAGGCTGTGTGTCCACCAAGTGCTCCTTGCCAGCTGAAAATGCCAGCGACTCCTCTGAAAACGTCCAGTTGGGAGCGCTTGAGAGCACTTTGGAGGTGCAGCGCTTTTTCAGCCGAGGCGCTTTGGTTGTTATGATTCGGAATATCCGTGGACGTAATTGCAACTGGCAGCAGGCTTCTGCTCACCAGGTAGAACAAAAGGTTCCTCGAAGCTTTCTTTTTCCTCTGGTAGTCTGCAGATTTGATCTCGTACAGACATGAGACCAGCAGTATTGACTTCCCCTCCATTGTTATTCAGTCATTGTTCCACGCTTGCACAAGTAGAACGCGACAGTTGGTCTGTGTAATATCTGTCCTGCCCCTTATAAAAACTGAACATTTCTCAACTGTCGGCGACCAGGAAAAATAAAAGCACCAAATGCAGGAAGTATGTGATGCTCCTGTTGCAAACAATTAAACAAATGGAGATTGTTTTCATGGACACAATCCTGATAACCGATGCTTTTCATGTGTGAATTATCAATGACATCACTGTATTTGACTCCACAATCACACATTAGAGGACAGAAAATGACAGTTTCATGGAGAAACGAATGGAAACAGGCATTTTTTTAATGTCCTTGCATGACTTTTAGACACTGGTGAATGGACAGTGTGTACATTTGTGCGTTCATAGCAGCATCATAGCAGCACACAACCCTGCAGGTCGCATTTACACATCAAACAGGCAACTCACATTTGCCACGTCTAGTTCTGACATGATAAAAAAAACCAGGCCTGAGCTACCAGCGCCACTATAAGAGGGCACATTAGTCATGTTCACATTTGCCAGTGTTTATTATTGTTCCTGATTATCCAGCCATGCTACACTTTCACCTTTAAACTGATACATAAACCGTCATAATCATTCCAGATTTCCAGTGAGTTTGAATGATAGCTTGATTAAAAAAGCATAAATTGGGTTTTCTACACATCAGTACATTTACCCCTTTGAGACACCACTCTGTTAAGTTGACCCCCGTGTTGCCCCAGTCTCTCCAGCAGCCAATTAGTCTTGTACTGTGCTAAATTGGACAGCGCCTCTGGCTAACTTTACTAATTTAACTTGTTAAAATGGTTCCATATCTGCCGTTTCAATGAATTTAAATGAAACTGTCATCTCTGGTCTAATGTTGTGTTGTTGATTTAAGCATGTCTTGTTAATCCCAAATCTATTATTTATGTCTGCATTAAAGAAACAGTCAGTCAAATTTAACCTTTTGGCACATTTTACAGTAACGGCTGCACTCACAGTGTAGCAGCTGTGTGGCTTCAGTGCACCGCCAGTGAGCTTGTGTCTTACCTGCCATGCCCAGAGAGGGAAATGAAGTCAAAAAGTTTAAAAAGTCCATTATTCCGGCAGCACACCCTCGAGGCCTCTCAGTTTTAAAGCCAGCAGATGAAAACCTGCCTTTTATGCTAATTCTGCAGATATGCCTTTTACAGCAGGGGCTCTTAAATGTATTTTTCCTGCCCAGGACCTAACTTTGAGAAATTTAATTTCGCCGTGGGATCTGAACTTATTATATTTCAACTGTAGTCTTGACAAATGGGGGTCTAACATGAAAATGTCTCTGACCCTTTTTTTTTTTTTTGGACTAAAGTGCCATGGTTTGACACGCTACTCTGTGGCATGATGTAGACTTGTTAGCGAAACGCTGGTGTTCATCAGACATTGATTTGTTACTTTTAATTTAACTTCAGAGTCACTTTTACTTTGAGAGGGATGAAAATTAAGTTCCTCACATATTTTTCCCTGGAAAGTATTAAAAAAAATGAACCAGGAAAAAAAAAAAGTACACCTTTTTCAGCACTATTTGATAGAGCCCGACTGATTTATTGGTTGGTGATATGATTGGTCAACATTAGCCAATCAGAGATACACCGATGAGGCATAACATTATGGCCACCTGCCTAATATTGTGTTGGTCCCCCTTACGTGGTCCAAAATGCTCTGAACCATTAAGCATGGACAAGAGGACCACTCAGGGTGTCCAACCAGGACGTTGGCACTGGATCCTTTGGGTACTCTGGCTTGTGCAGTGGGGCCTCTGTCAATCCAACTTGTTCCACTGCATCCTGTTGATGCTTGATCGCAATGGGGTGTAGGAAGTTTGGAGGTCACATCAACATGTTGGACCATTGTCATGTTCCTCAACATGTTCCTGATTGGTTGATGTTGTTTCCATATGGTGGGGTGCATTTTCCTGCAGGGGTAGGCCAGTGACATCTGGGATTTCCATTTGCATGAGGGAGTGTGTTTGTTGTGGGACGATGTTTATTTGGGTGTCTAAGTCTCATCAACACGGATGTTAAAATCCAAGGTTTTCCATCAGAACAGCACATAGTACCAATATGATCAATGTTATTCACTTCACCTGCCAGTGGTTTTATGGTTGTGACTAAATCAGTGTGTATAAGTGTAGAAAAAAGAACATAATATAGAAAAAGATGCTTGGGGGAATTTAGAAATAGTGTCATCACATAGTTTCTACAGCAGAATGTCTCTGAATCCATAATTTTAGCACCTTTTAGCACTCTGTGCAGCACATGTAGCAGAGCACAGCTGAACAGATAGCAGTGCGGAGTCGAATGGTGTCTTCATGGTAAGACTAGTTTCAACTAGTTTCCGAAATATATTGCAAGAAAGTTAATAAACAATGACCCTATCAGCCAAAAAAAACAATATCAGAATTTCTTACTCCCTAAAACCAGCTTCAAAACCCCCATATCTGTTGGATTCTACTGTTTAATCTATTGCTTCAGAAACTGACAGGTACTTCTGTGAACCCTTCTACTGTTAAGTAACCAACAAAATAAATAAGAAAGCATCTAGTTAATCTGAAACACTCAAAAGACTGAATGCTCAACGGCTCCCTCTCTTGCTGCTGCACTTCTAAACTGCCTCCAGCCCCTCCCTCGGAGCATAAACCAATAGGAACGTGTCCGCTCATTGTCAAGGCAACCATCTGTTTCCGCGGTGCCAGCTCGAGATGGGGGTCTCCCTAGAGTGGGAACAGGGGTCCAAAGAAACGACGTCTAGCAGACGGTTGCCAGACCAAACCAGACGCCATGTCCTGTTCTGGTTTCCCCAAGGGTCCGTTACTGTCACCTCCGCCTGTCACTCAATCCAGCACCTCAGCGCACACACATGAACACACAGAAGGAGTGATCCACCAGCTGGTGTGTTTGTGTGTGGGATGCTTGACAGTATGTTTGTATATGTGTTTGTATTGTCTGTCTTGTAAGCCTTCTGGGGGAAGCCTGTAAGTGTCGCCGGTGTTGGAGAACAACTTGGACTTAACACCCACACCTCCTCCCTCTATTCTTTTCTTTTTTAAATCTTCCGTTATCCTCCTTCATCTCGCATTATTTGACAGTTTAAGTGGTACCATGTTAGCAGAGCTAGCTTACATACAGGTCAGTGAGGATGGAGGCAGCAACAGCTGCTGTTGAGGGGAAGGTGAGGCTGGAGAATCAGACACAGGAAGGATGGATGGAAACATTTATGTAAGAAGAATGGCATAATGAAAAGAGCGTGCCGTGTTCTGCTGGATGGGAACCTTGTTAGCAGGCAGACAAAGGGTGTTGATCACATTACGGGTCGAGTACGGCTTGGAAGGTTTCTTTATATAGCACAATTCTTCCACAGAGGCAGTTTGAAAGCACAATGAGGAGCAAAGTTGTGTAATATGTTACTGGTACCTCATGTGTCATCAAAATGGCTCCGAGCTGCAGAGTCATGGACTTTACGAGACCTTTGAAGATGCCTTGTGCAAATCCTTTAAGTCCTAAGAGTTCGAGTCTCCACAAATCAGACTTTTGACACTGGTTCATAGTTCTTCTCCTCAGACTCCTCCACTACTGAAAGATCCCACAAGAGTTACTGTCAGAAAATGTTTGTTCCCCACTTTTCCTCCATCCAACATTTTGCCTTCGAGAGCTGACTTTTCACTTATCGTCATATAGATCCCCCTGACTTGCAGTTGTTAGAAGATAATCAATCAGTGGTATTCACTTCATGTGAGTGCTCATGACGCTGGCTTGTCTTTGCACCTTCATCTTCCCACGCTCGTACTTCATCACTTGTTCTTTCATATGATAAAGTGTAAAAGCTTTTGCATTTGCAGTTCTAAATAATTAGATGTGCTGACAGAGACAATACCGTATATCAGCCAATTTAAAGCTAAATTTAATTAAAGTAAAGTGGAACATGTGAAATATGTTCCCTCTTATTTGAAAGGATGTTTGTCTCCGCTCTTTTCTGATTTAATTGTGCAGGGTACATGCATTTAGGCTTCATGCGTTCACTTCAGTTGCCAATTTAGGGTAGGTTTGCTCTCTGCAAAGAAGTGATTTCTTTAATGTCACATGTGTTGAAAACACTGTTTCTGTAATTAGTTGAGGTAATTAGAGAGACTTAATTTCTCCAGCTATAGAAAACAAATCGTTTTGACCGTACAGTTAATCAGATACAAGGAAAACATACACCAATCAGACATAACATCATGACCACCTGCCTAATATTGTGTTGGTCTAAAATGCTCTGAACCATTGGGCATGGACAAGAGGACCTCTCAGGGTGTCCTATGGGGTCTGGAACCAGGACCTTGGCACTGGATCCTTTGGCTACTCTGGCTTGTGCAGTGGGGCCTCTGTCAATCAAACTTGTTCCACTGCATCCTGTTGATACTTGATCACAATGGGGTGTAGGAAGGTGTTGGTCATGGTCCAATGTGGTGGGGTGCATGCAACATGACATTTGGGATTTCCATTTGCATTGTTTGGGTGTCTAAGTCTCATCAACACCGATGTCAAAATCCAAGGTTTTCCATCAGAACACCACATTGTACCAATATGATCAATGTTATTCACTTCACCTGTCAGTGGTCATGATGTTGTGGCTGATCGGTATACATCCGTTGTAGATTTAGTTTACAATACAGTATCTGACTTTCTGTCTTAATACTAAAACCTTCTTGACACTTTACTTTTCAGAGTATTAATTTACAGAGGATTGTTTTTTTGCCGTCCACCAAACTTCTCAAACTTTCAACGTCTAAACACAAGCAGCTGTACAAGAGGTCTAAAATTGAAAGCTGGCAAAAATATGTTAAAAATCTGAGAAAGCATTCAGTGCCAACCCCTGGTAGATGAGTGCTGAAACATGCTAGAGGCAAAACTTTAATTAGTGATGGTGAGGTTGGTCAGAAATATCTCACGAATTATTCAAAGAATTGCCATGAAATTTCATTCTTGCTTGATTGATTCCTTGGCTTTCCTCTAGTATCAACAGAGGGTTCACATTTTGATTGTTACTGAAATATCAGAATTGGTCTGGATTTACATACATTTTGAGGAAATTCCGATAATTGTCTGACTTTCCTTCTAGCACCATCCACAGGTCAGAAGTTTCACTTATTCTGTTAGAAACTCAACTTTTCTTGAATGGATTGGTGCGAACTTTGACATTCATAGTTCCGGGATGATGAATCGTCCTGGCCTTAGTGATCCTCTGACTTCTTCCTCTGCCTTGAGCTTGACAGTTTAGATGTTATTAAAATATCTCAACAGCTATTATACATGATAGCTGTAGTTTGCCACAAACATTCAAAACCCTGTTCGGATGGATTGGAATCTCTTACTGGGTTAACACAACCCTTTGATTAAATGAACAGTGTTCCCGTCAGCTGTGTTTAGTGTTTAGTACCAGTTTGCAAATGGCCAGAAGTTTCAATAACTTTGCAAAAACACAGATTTTTAATGTGGACAGTATTTTCAGTTCTGGGCTGTTGATATTTTTTTAGTTTTTTTAACATTTAACATGTACATTTTTTTTCTTTAATTTTTTTTTTTGTGATTGCAAAAGATAGAATCTATATTTACCACAACAGGGGAAATCTGTAAAATAACAGGTTAAAAATTGATAATAAAAATTACTAATTTTTCAATTCTTTATACACATAATTTTTCTTTCAAATATCATTAAAAGTATCAGTGAAATTATGTGGTCTTTGCTGATTTAAAAAGAGTAAATGTAATTTTAGGGTCATTTTTAAAAGATTAAACAACTATTTTTACAATAAACGTCTAAAATAATTTTTGGGGGATTTTGCTAGATATTATTTGTATTTTAACAAAACTACATTTAAAAAATAATATACCATTTTCAGTCCTTAAAATACACACTTTCCTATTTCAAACTATGTAAAATATCTGTACAATAATGTTTTTGCTCATTTAAATGACATAAAAATACTGTGATTCTGTTCACAATGTAATGAAACATGGAAAATCTGTAAAATAACAGTAAATTGTTCAAAACAATAGGCTAAAAACTGTTGAAAAACTTGAATATTTTAGTTTGAAATTAAAGTTAGACTACAGAATGGCAAGTTTTCGTATTGGATTAAGTCAACCACACATGTTGGAACTGGAAGCCCATTTTAAAGGACAACAGGGATGTGGAAGGCTCCACCCTGCAAGTTGACAAGAATGGTTCCTCGCATTTGTTGCGTATGAAACCCTGGAAGTTTGAATTTGTGTTTTTGAAATGGCTTCAAGGTGGAAATACTCGACATGGACAGCTTATTTCACTCATGTTGCGAGTTCTAGCAGATAAAATCCACCATATGGACATGTTAACAAGGTAAAAAAAGTACTTTATTTTCACTGGAGGAGGTCTTCAAAATCGTAACCGTTAGCAATTTAGCATTTAGCTTGAAACACCCCAGTGTTTTAGAGTTTAACTGAGCTGCTGACTTGACTGCAGACTCCTAATCTCGGTGATACACTCCTTGCTGGTGCCAAACTATAATTTTGGTGTGATGTCCATCCCTACCTCTCACAGATTACTACTTGCTAGCCCTTTCTTTAGTCTACTAACACCAGCTGTGCCTCAGATTCCTGAACTGCCTCCCTTCTTGCGCCGCCAACACACCTTTAACCTCGCTGCCCTTATAATCAAAGCCGTAGATGTTCGCACACTCTCAGAGCTGCAGAGCGAAATCTGCCAAATCCTCCTGTTGCTCTGAAAAACTGTAATTGCGCACACCTTTGTCTACAACCTGTCATCTCTCCCAGATACTCACCTTCTGCTGCTCTCCGTCACGTAGCACAGAATGACAGATCATTGCCCCGTCCTTCAGTCTTCTCTCCAGCACTGTGTCCATTATTGTCTGGCCTTTATCTTGACCTGTCATCTCTCTCCTCTGTCCTCACGTCTCTTTCCTCCCTCTCTCGTGCACACACTTTCCCTCGCAGCGCTGTTGTGTTGCCTCTGTCCAACTTGCTGATAGACATCCGACGGCACAAAAGAAGCCAATCTTAGTCCGGCATGGAGCCATTGTTGTCTCTAATAGAATGGACTGGGAGGTGAAGAGGAGCTATTGATTCAACTGACTGAAGGAGGTGAGGGGGGGGAGGGCGACAAAAGGGAGGAGAGGACGGGGGGAGGCTGTTGACACCTGGCAGAGAAAGAGAAACACAAGACTTTATGTTTGTTGTGATGTGCGTTGGCGCATCCATGTGGAGGAACCGGAGCGGCGGCGCTTTAGTTTGCCGGGTCAGCTGTGGCGAGTGGACAGATGGCGGCAGAAGAGGAGGATGTATGAATAATAAAGGAGCGAGAGTTGATTTCCTCCTGTTGCCTCAGCTGATCAAAGATCCGACGTAGTGGATTTGACAAAGAGAGGAAGCGGGTGGGAGAAGAATGGGAATAAAAAAGGGAGAAAATAGAAATTGGGACAAAAGTATAATAGAAGAAAAAGGAGGTGAGCGAGTGAAGAGGAGAAAGGAGGAGGCAACAGTGTGAAGGGATAAACGAGAACAGGTATCACAGCCTCATCGCAAATGCGTCTCCGGGAGAAAAACAAACTGAACTATCACTCACAAGCTAAAACGCAGAGCAGCGTGGAGCAAACTGAAGCACCAGGGAGCAAACTATGCAGAGCAGACATAATGGCATGTTCAAAACACTTACTCAAGTCTGGCCTCATTAGCACCACCAAAGGGATGGAAATAGACGGCGAAATGGAGAACAGAAGGCGGGAGAGATTGGTATAGAGAGGGATGAGTTGTCGACGGATTAAGAAAGTAAAGAGGAGCAGAGCGAGATTTGGAGACGAAAGGAGGGAAAAGTAAATATGGGAAGCGAGAGAAAAAGGAAGGTTAAACAAGAGCAAATCAATGACATCGACGAGGGAATAGGGATGAAAATGTGTGGAAAAGAAAGAGACAAGGCAGTAGAGGGAGGAACGTTAAGGGATAGATGAAGCGAGGACAAAAGGCAAGCACCTGAAAGCACCGGCAAACAGGAGTTTCAAAAACTGCTGACCCTCAAATGCATTACCATTTTTGTGGGTTGTGATTACATAACCAGAGGAGAAAGAAGCGTGCAAATCCATTTTTTTTCTTTTATTTCTGTAAAAAGTAGAAAAACTACTATTGAATGATGCTAAAAATAAATCCTTTTTTTTCTTTCTGGCTTTCATAAAAATCCATGTTTCGGTTGCAGTTTTCCGAGTGCAGCAGCGCTCCAGCAGTAGCAGTAAATAAGAAGAAAACTGCAAGCTACAGCAAACATAAACAATACGTGATTTAAAGTTGGGGTAGGCAGTATTTTTGGCACCATTGGGAGGTGGAAAAAAAATCCATAGTCACCTTTCAGCATGTTGTAATTCAAGTGAGAGAAAAGTTCTGCACCTTCTGTTGGCTTTAGAAAATCTAACCTGTGATGGGGGATTTCAGCCAATCCCAGGGCCTTTCATTCAGATCAGATGAAGCAGATGATTAACACATTCAACACATTTCCACAAGAAGGCTCTACAGAGTGGCTTTTTCCATTCATTATAACCCATTTCAGACATGGGCCATGACATTGCTGACTTCATTAATCTGTTAGAGTGATGGCATTCTGTCATTCAGACAAAGGTCACTTTTATGTTAATGTTCATTCCAGCTTCAATCAGACATGAGATGGTAGGTATGCTTGATATTTGCCATTCACATGAGACTGGACATGGCATCAAGTGATGTCAAATACATAAACATCAACTCAAAAACAAGATAACGTTCACCGATCAGCCACAACATCATGACCACTGACAGGTAAAGTGAATGACATTGATCATATTGGTACCATGTGCTGTTCTGATGGAAAACCTTGGATTTTAACATCCATGTTGATGAGACTTAGACACCCAAAAAAAACCACTGTCCCACAACAAACACACTCCCTCATGGAAATGGAAATCCCAAATGTCACTGGCCTACCCCTGCAGGAAAATTCACCCCACCACATGGAAAAAACATCAACCAATCAGGAACATGTTGAGGAACATGACAATGGCCCAACATGTTGATTTGACCTCCAAACTTCCTACCCCCCTTTGTGATTAAGCATCAACAGGATGCAGTGGAACAAGTTGGATTGACAGAGGCCCCACTGCACAAGCCAGAGTACCCAAAGGATCCAGTGCCAAGGTCCTGGTTCCAGACATAGGACACCCTAAGAGGTCCTCTTGTCTATGCCCAATGGTTCAGAGGATTTTGGACCATATAAGGGGGACCAACACAGTATTAGACAGGTGGTCATAATGTTGTGCCTGATCGGTGTAAGACTAGAATAGAACAGTAAAGAGTAATGCTGGCAAATGACGAAATCTAAACTAACTTAGTAAGTTTATTACACTACTAGAATAACTGATAGTCTAGTTTCTTCATGGTTTCCTAAATGCAACTAAATACGTCTATGGGTGATGATAATCAAACTACAACTTTACAAACGGTAAAATAAAGAAATCCAGAAAGCTGTAAAGGAGTTGAGGACTCAACATTAGGAAGGTCACGATGTAACAGATGATTTTACTGATCAACTGTGACTTGCTGTTAAATTGTGATCGAGCCTGTGTCCACGTCGGGGATTATTTCTAATTAGGATTAATTATTAAGGTTATCGGTGCAGCTGATCCACGTGCCTAAATGCACACAACTCATTCTCATTGGAAATGGTCATACGGATTCCTTTGCTGCCTGAAGCTGCAGGTGTTTTAGTAAAGTCAGAGGAAAGACTCCTAAACAGCTGGAAGCGACAAACGGAATTTCTGTTTGTTAATGTTTTAGTCACAACCTGCATTATTTTCATTCATGTCAACTGTTAATCTCGTTCTTTATTGCAGTAATGGTTTATTTTTATGGACATTTCAGTTTGTAATAGTTTTAAATAGCAGTGCAATGTGGATAGGAAGGTGTTTTGTGATTTTAATACACACATTTTGTCTTTAATGTGTCTCTGTGATGTTTTTGGACCAATGTTGATACTAAAAAGTGGAAAGAGTCTTCTTCAAATTGCTCCTCACAACTCGAAGTCCATCGCTTGTGCGTTCCTGTCTCTTCAGGCTTGTGCCCATGGTGGAAGTGTTACCGAAATGTTGCTCGGTTTGACCCAGTAAGATTGTCGCTGCAGTTTTTGTGGAAAAGTGAGCAGCGTGTTGATTCATACATGAGGCCGACACGTTCAGAAGCCACCAGAGGAAAGATTTTCGCTTCCCACTGTTTGGTCTGCTCAGCCTCGGTCTCAAACTGTTAGATGCATCTTTTGTTCAGGCCAAGCATGGTGCTGCTGATTCCACCAGAAAGCAAGAAAAACACCTTCCTTGCATGGCAGATAGTCATTCACTGGGAAGATACATAAAAAGAGAACGAACTTGTAATGCCAAAAAAAAAACAATCAAAATATGTGGAATCACAATTGCACTAAAAGTGATGAGTCACAGCAACAGTTTGTGCTCTGTGCAAGCAATCATTTTACAAATTGCAGGACGGAGATTGCGACAGACGCACAGATAGGCAAAGTGGTGGGGACGAGCCAAAAATATGATGAAGATTGCCAGACAGGGAAATATGAATCAGGAAAGTGTGAGACAAAGGTATAAGAGACGGAAGAAAAGCTGTGACTGAAACAAAAATGAAAGAGGAATTGAGCAATTGAGGAGACGTATAAGAGAATTCAAATGTGAGGTATGGAACTAGAAAATGCAGTAAGGTGATTATGAAGCAGACAGATGCAGAAAGAGGCGGCTGGTGAAAGAGAGGACGTGGAGGAGAGAGAGAAAGGCAGTTGATTAAAGCCAGCAGCTTCA
Source organism: Dascyllus trimaculatus (assembly GCA_024666655.1). Lineage (NCBI taxonomy): Eukaryota > Metazoa > Chordata > Actinopteri > Pomacentridae > Dascyllus > Dascyllus trimaculatus. The sequence continues at coordinate 8,453,457 of CM045465.1, forward strand.
ATAATGCAAATGTAATTACTTGTACTGGCCCCTCACACTTGCTTAGCACCTAACCACATTAACACTGGGGTGGTAGAAAAAAAAAGGGGGGAGAGCCAGAGAGACTGGGGACAGAAAATGGAGAAGATGAAGAAATGCAAATTGGCAAAAAATAAAGTGAAGTTGAAAGGTGATTTAGATAGCGGTGGGGGGTATTTGAAGACATTTAAGGGAGGGATTGTGGAAGGAGGAAGGGGAGGTGAAATGAAAAGTGCAGCAAGAGCCAGCCATGTTTTATGTAAGAAGTGGGGGAAAAAATGATCATTAGCATGAAGTACTCAGAGTTAAAGTACTGTCAGGTTATCATAACAGTAGAAACAGAAGGTACGTGTTGGTGTGGCTCCACGGGTCAATTAGAGGATGTTATCTGTACATTAGCAGCTATGAATGGTGTAGACATTCATTCATTTCTTTATATTATTAGGCTTCTACATCTGTTTCTCCTTTCAACAGATGTAGTCCTATAGTACATTCACTGCCTTGGAAGTCGTTGTTCCATGGACAATATAATCTCAACAGACAGCTTGAGTTTGATTGTTTGATTTTGATCAGGAATAACATTATGACCTGCCTAATACTGTATTGGTCCCCTTATGTGATCAAAAATGCTCTGAACCGTTGGACATGGACAAGAGGACCTCTCAGGGTGTCCAATGGGGTCTGGAACCAGGATGTTGGCACTGGATCCTTTGGGTGCTCTGGCTTGTGCAGTGGGGCCTCTGTCAATCAAACTTGTTCCACTGTATCCTGTTGATGCTTGATCACAATGGGGTGTAGGAAGTTTGGAGGTCAAATCAACATGTTGGGCCATTGTCATGTTCCTCAACATATTCCTGATCGTTTTTTCATGTGGTAGGGGTGCATTTTCCTTTGGGGGTAGGCCAGTGACATTTGGGATTTCCATTAGCATGAGGGAGTGTGCTTGTTTTGGGAAAATGTTTATTTTGGGTGTCTAAGTCTCATCAACATGGATGTTAAAATCCAAGGTTTTCCATCAGAACAGCACATAGTACCAATATGATCAATGTTATTCACTTCACCTGTCAGTGGCCATAATGTTGTGGCTGATCACGTCAACAGATCAAAAGGTACAAGACCATGCCCATTAAAAAAAAAAACTCTACCTGATTTAAAATTTGGCTGCCATCCCTGCTGAAGTGGTGTCCTTGTGCAGTGCTATAGCACTCCCAAAGCTTCTGCAACACTCGTACTGCTCCTTGGAAGGCCCACTATGTAAACATGTCTAGCACCATCTGCGATGAGTGTGCTGAATCTCCTAAACTGTGTCAAAAGGATGACCCTTCAACTTGAATTTCATTTTGGGGAAGAGGAAGAAGTCACAAGGAGGCAATGGGAGCACTCTCATGCCATAGTGCCATAGTTTGTTGTTTTTGCCAGTTGTGGTCTGTCAGACTCCTCCACTACGTTACTCCTTGATGTTACTGCCTTTACTGTTGGACCCTGGAGAAATATCTTCACGTGAATAGTGAGGAAAACCAACAGCATACTCTTAACTTGATAGACCTTGTTCGGATTTGAAAAGTGTAGGTTCTTCCTTTGTGAAAACTGCTGTTTGTTCACCTGGTGGCAGCTGCAGACCCACAACTGAAGGTTTGGCTCATCCTGGGTTGTTCACCGACACGGTTTATTCTCTGCTGTTTTTGTGATGAATGAAGAAATTGCAAATGCACACTTAATAGTAACACGTCTTGATCTTGATAGCACATTGTGACTTCACATCCTGACTCATGACTGTTACTACTCGCATACAGTATCTTGCACATGTGCATCACAAAGTCTAAGTGTTAGATCTGCCTTCGTACAATGAGGAGATCTATTGGTTCTGCTATGCCGTAGGGGGCATTTGATTTCAGGGTCACTGCAAATCAATGCACGGTTGTTCGTAGTGATCACCTTTATCCAGTGATGAAACGTTACTATCCTGATGGGAGTGGAGACTTCCGGGATGTCAATGCCCCCATCCATAGGGCACGATGGGTCACTGAGTGGTTTGATGAGCATGAAAAAGAATGATGAATCACATTCTGTGGCACTGAGTCAAAGATCTAAACTCAATTGAACACCTTTGGGGATTTTGAATGGAAATTTTAAACAGTTAGACTCTCCACCACCATCATCAAAACACCAAATGAGGAAATATCTTTTGGAATAATGGTGTTCGTCCCTCCAGTCGAGTTCCACAGACTTGGAGAAGGAATGCCATAATGTGATGACTCAACACCTTACTAAGAGACCTTATGTTGTTTTGTCACATCCATATGTTGTGATTTAAACCCAAAGGAAATCTTTGTGCATCTATTTCATGAGGCAGGTGAGTAAAAGAGGTTCAAATAGACTCCCGCACATGGCTTAGCTTGCAAAGATAAATTTATGAGTGCAACGTTTTGGTGCAAGACCTTCATCAGGCAAATAGTTTGGTGCAAAGCCAGCCGCCATCATGGATAGAGACTGGCTCTGATTCCACCACTAATAAACGAACTCCATACCCTTGGATTGAACTCATTTATATGTTAAAGCAATAACAACTTTTAACTATGAGTTTAGGCTTCGTTAATATGCATGTATGACGTAACAAATTTGAGACCAAGAATTGGAAATATGTCCTACTATAACCCCACCAGCTGCCGTAAATAGCCGAGTAAAAGAAAAAGCAACAAAAACATAAGCCAATAAAGAGTTCGAGAAAAACTTGGGTGAATGTACGGGACTGCTAAGAAGAGGAGAAGTCACATTTAGGGACAACAGAACGATTTAAGGATGGAAAGATGCTATAGATGGAGGGGTGGAAAAACAGCAGGAGAGATTGCAGTTTCTACCCTGCCAGCCACTGATGGACTCAGGAGGACACAAGTGCCTCGGTTCTGCTGTGCCTGAAGGACAACTGGAGCTGTTTATTGCTAAATGACTTCTCTTGCCCCTCTCGTTCTCCTTCTCATTTTCTCTCTCCATCCCTCTCCCTCTCTCCATCTGCGGGATAGTTTGCCACATCAGCTGTTCTCCAGCCCCACTGAAATGACCCCTCAAGGAAACGTAATCCTCGTTGTGTGTGCGTTTGGGCGTACACGCACACACAAAGTGCTTATGTGCTGTTTCCACATGTATTGTATTCTGCAACTTCGACCAACTGACGCTGCCCACTGATGTGGTCATACTCGGATTTAGATTTTAGTTATATAGTCTAAAAAAATCCTTAAATATCTCCATTAAATCACTTAAGTAAACAGACTGAAAATGTAACTTTTTGGTCTTTTGGAAAAACACACACAAAATTGATAGAAATAGAGGTTTACTTGAGTGTGTTCATACAGCACATTTTAACATTGTAATATTTAGTGTAAATAGGATTAAGCGATGAAGTGATGTTACGGCATCGGTTCGATTGTTTTGCATAAATGCACTCGATGAAAACTACCATGGGAGCCCTTAATGATAATGCAAAGTTCAGTTAAATGACAAAACCCCAAATAGACTCCATCAGGAGCTCATAAATAGCAAATCATGCTGATAATGGAGCCCTTTCGTTCTCTGTCGCGCTTCCCGCGACCTCTATGCAGGTCTCCTTAGGTGTGCTAGTCTGTCGCCTGGATCTTTCATAGCCCACATTCTCAATACTCATTTGGTGGAGGCTGTGGCTGGTGGGGACCTATTGGTTGCTCTTGTGAGATCCCCTTCTCATTCTAAAAACACCCATGACCCTACATCCTCCACCATCTCCACCAAAACATTGCACTCGGCCTGCTCCAGGAGGGTGAGGGACCTGACGTTGGGTTTCACGCGGAGGTGGGGGCAGGGTCCTCGGTCAGACCAGTTACTAGGACCCTAAACCTTAGTATGGTGCAACAGCTTCACCCTTATTTTGTTGTTTTTATTCAAATTTGTCTTTCAGTTATTGAGTTTATGTCTTACAGGTTGCTATTTATAATTATACAGCATTTTGGTCCAACTCCTGTTGTTTTAAATGTGCTTTATGGATTCATTTGCCTTGAATGTGACTTGACATGGTCACCTTCCATACTTCTCCTGGTTTTACTTGGGTTTTTTATTTTATCTTGATTTATTTTTACTAATTTGTCTGAATTTCTTTGCTGACCTAATGTTAAAATTATTACCTATGTACCTTGGAGAGGCTAATGTGGTTAAATTCAAAGTAATGTGGTGAAATTCAAATTAAACCCTTTCCGTAGTGGTCTTTATGAAAAATTGGTAATTTAAAATGATCAATAATTATGGATATCGACTGAAACTAAACATTTTAACATGATAAAATTTTCATTATGCCGCCGAGCCTGAGGTGTAAAGAAGAAATCTTAACTTTTTACATTTGCAGACAGCAGTTAAATGTTTTGCACTCAATTTGTAGCATACTTTCAATGCAAATTTTCACACAAATATAAATTACAGTCTATAAATAATACCTACTTAATTTCATGACCCAACGGGATCAAGGAAAACGCAAAAATCTGAAGTTCACTTTTGTAACTCCCATGCTCTGTCTCCACACTGTATAGTGATGCTACTAATACTAGCATGCATAAATTTATTAAGCTACACTTTGTTGCATGTCGCTGCGCGTGCTCCGCCAGAGCTGATTGGCCACAAAGGAGCAGAAAGAATTAAAATCTATATAACCCTACCTTTCTGCGCTAAATGTTTGAAGAAGTATATTAAAAATTTCATTCAATCCCTAGTGAAAAAGCCCAAAACATAGCAGTCGACCGTAACATATTAGTCACCAATGAGTGCAAAAAAATCAATGCTCATAGCGTTAAAAAAACAGTAAAATGATAAGATTGAAATAGTATAATCATAATAATAATAATAAATACAACACCTCTCCTACCTTTTAGTTTTCAAGCCGACATTATGGAGTCAACATGAGGCACAGCCACTCTTTGAAGGGGACAATAGTGAAACACAAACCTCAGCCATCAGCACTTTGGAGTATTTTATTCATCCACCACTTCACACCAAATTTGAGGCCAGAACCCATTCAAGGCTCACCTGTTGCTTACTTAGAGCCACGTTCACAATGAGTCCTTTACTTTTTCTTCAAGGCCAGAGCCTTGCATGTTTTGTCTCGCCAGTGTTCGTTAGGTCGCCTATTTCTGCATTAACTGTTTTCAAAGATGGCTCAGGCTTTGTGCCACGTGTGAAATGGGCACTGGCAAACACTTGAGGTTTATATAGACCGCTGCACTTTTGCAAAAATGTGAAATTTTAGACCCTGTGAATGTGTGCTGTGATACACTGACTGTCGGGCCATCAACGCGAGACAAATGACGTTAGTTTTCTCAACAAGGGATCAGTTTCATAGCTCATCGCACATATTACTGAGAACTATGACGAATGTTCCTGTAATGAAATATCTGCTGAATCTCCTTTGCTGTTACTTTTATTGCTTTGCCCTGCATTTTGTTGTTATATGGTTTTCCTGGGTTCAAAGGACTGATTTACTAGTCTGACCTTCATGCTCCTTGCATATTATTTATGCAAAATGTTCAAATCCTGTTTCATTTCTGCATTCATTCACATTGGATAGCATATTCCAGATTAAGTATTTGAAGGTATTTCAACATTTTAGATAGAATTTCGGCCCATGTTGACTCTTTTTGATTTGTCTTCTCTCCCAGGACAACTATACGTTTGCCCAGCCTGGCATCCAGAGAAAAGTCAAGGCCCTGGAGGAGCTGGTCAGCAGGATTGATGGTGAGTTGTCTGCCTTGCATCCATCCATCCATCCATCCATCCATCCATCCATCCATCCATCCATCCATCCATAAAGTACTTTCTGTTCTTAGTTCTGTCATTATTACATGATATCTGCTCACTTTCTTAATTTTGACTCTCCTTTTGCTTTTCTTTTCCTTTCTTCAGTATATCATTCATCCTTCAACACACTCGTTCAAAACATGAACGTAAACTTAAAGCCGCGATCCAAAATCAGCTTATTTTATTCTCTGTAAATTTATTTGAGCAAAAATAAATCTAAATCTTTTTCATGTAGTATACTTCCAGTGTCTGTTATCCCACAAACTAGCGATGTTAATGATAAATCTTTATGTGATGATTTGTCGTTGAATATTTAACCGATAGCAAATATATGAACAGAAGTTAAAGTCGAAAAACTTGCAAGTTAGAAAATATGCTTCGCATTAGAGGTAGTACCTGATTGTACCACCAGGTGGAGTCTCTTTCAGTTTGATATGGTGGAAGACTCCTGTTTGTTTGCTGTGTTTAATACTTTCGTGACCCAAGGAGGGGATTTGATCACTGTAAAATATTAACTTTTTTAACATTTAACAAGGAATATTCCATTGTTTTTTTATGGATTTTCGTTTTTTACAGTGTAGCAACAGGTCACCATGACAACAACTTCAGTGGCAGTTAATGACTTCTGACCAGAGCTCACATTATTCAAGGAGTTTCAAAGTCTACTTGGACAGTGTTTCTCCAGTTGAATAGCTAATGAAACGAGTCGCTTTTACAGTAAAAGTCTGCGGTTGAAAATAGCTCCAATCAGGTCAGTTCAGAAAACTCAGAAATGATCAGAAAATTGTTTAAAATTGGCATCCCTTCCTCTAACTCCATACTGCATTGTTCCCATCAGTGAACCCTTTGGATTCCAACAGGGCAAATCTTTTCTGACATGTAGGAACATTTTAAATATGAATCGTACTGTAATCTCTTTGCCCTTTCATACCAACAATAAGCAGGTCTTTTGGTTCATTCATTTCACCTAAGTGCCTGATTAAGGCTGCGTTTAGCTCCTGAATACATGCTTGTTGCAGAGAGAAGAGAGGAGGAGGCAGTGGTGATTGGCCTTGATTGGACATTCTGCTAAGCACCAAGAATAAAAAATGGATAAAGAAATAAAAAAGAATTCAAAAATTGCTTTTCCACTTCAGTCGTCCACTGTCTTTACTAGTTAGAATTCCTGTGTTGGTACTAGATACACACCAGCAAGTAACAATTGTTTTCACGCCTTGATTCTTCGACATGACACTACAATCGTATCTCGCTAATTTTCATTCCGCTCAGCTGCCTGGCGATGTGTATGTGCTAGTGACTATTAGCACAAAACAGTGGCGTGCCGAGGCCTGGAAGTTAATGTATGCACACCGAGTGGACTCATACGCAGCTCAATGACATTTCACACAGACTCGGTGTTAATTAGCTAAGCTACTCTTCCCTCTGTGGCCTCTACTGTCTGTTCCATTTTTTCTCAACACAACACACGTGTCACCTGGATTTGAATAGTGTCCCCCCCCCACCCCCCAAACTTTGTCGCTTGCGAACGTGCGTGACGTTTGCCGCAGTCCGTGATGCATTGTGTGCAAAAAAAAAAACCAACAAGGTCTTATCAAAGCAAGCTTTTGTACAATGGTCATGTTCTTGGCTAACCTTGGTGCTGTCCGACTATCCTGTCACCCGCTCTGTCAGCCAGAGGGAGGGGAGGACTCACCCGCTGCATTCAAATGGATGGAGGGAGTGGGATGCGTGTGTGTGTGCAGGAGTGTGAATGTCAGGGAAAGTTAAGGAGTGTATGGAGGCCTGTTAGAAGAGGCTTGCTGACAAAAAAAAGAGCATGCATGTGAGAGGGCGATGTACTGTGTTTGTGAGAAGATTGTATGTGTTAGTGTTTTTTGTTTTTTTTTTGTCGGCGTCTATAAAAAACAACACAAAGGGGAAAAAAAATAGCCAAGTCCTTCCACTTCGTCCCCACTCCACTGCACCCCAGCAACAATATAAAAAATGACTCGACGTTTTTACTGTATCTTATTCCATAAGTGCCCTGTCATCATAGTTGGGGCAGAGACATTTTATACCTCGCTAGCTTGACATTACCAGCTCTAATGAGATCACAGATAGCTTTTATCTTGTGTTACGGGATTGTTTTTCGCCCCGCTGTCGACATAGCATCTGTTTTGAGAACAATGGCCTCTCATCTCTTCCAAAATTACCTATCAGCGCTTATCAGATGCGGGGTTATCCAGAGGGGTGCGCGTTTTGATAAAAGGTGGGGACCTGTCGTCTCCAGGCAGGCGGAGGACTCGGCAGAAAGAGACGCACCAGCGCTGGCTTCTCATTCCTGACACAAATCCCAAGTTATCGGATTAATTTACGATAATTTTTATTTGTTTGCTTTTGGTTTTCTTTCTTTGTTAATCCATTACATTCCAGAACCAGCTGTATTTAATCTTAAGGCTCATTAATTAGAGATCTGTTGTGCAACTTATCACAAATGAACAGATCGATTATTCACCGACAGAGCGAGTTAGTAACCTTCATCAAAAGGGCAAAGGAAAAAAAAGCATTAGCTGTTACTATGGGACTCTGGCGTTGTGTTTCAGCCGTGTATCAGTGGGATATCTGATACAGGGGTGTTAGTAGGTGATGGCGTATTTACTAAGACAATGGAAGGAGAGACACGGATGGCGGGAAGGAGGTAGTTTTTGGATGCTGTTGACCTCAGCTTATTATTTCACGGCATTAATATTTCCAGGACTAGCTCAGCTTAGATAGGACTTTGCTGATCTGCCTGTCTCACACCACTTTCTGTGTCACCTTCTCTCTGCTTCAGTAAAATGACTGCAGCTCCTCCTGTATGTAGGGAAAATATACTGTACAGAAAGAAGACTGTGTCCAATGTGTTCGCTGGATTTGTCCCATAACTACTGTGAAGAACTCTTCGATCCTGTGATGATTGTGGTCGTAAGGCCTTAGTAGTCAGTAGTGACTTGTGGCTTTATGTACACATAAGTTACCATGTGTAGTAGAGCTGCCACCAGAAACTCTGTATAATGCAGCATGGTCAAACAAAGGTTCACATATTAAAGTGCAAAACTGTAGATTTAAACTGGCAGCTCGAATATTATAAAAATGCATTTCAGAAAAAGAGCTTACTAATTGACTGCAGCTCCAAGTTTCTATTAAACTCTTCCCAAAGTGGAAAAGTTTAGTGTGCGTATTAGACAAAGTGCAACATGGACACAGTGGATATTTTACTGCCTCATATTTGCTGTCTGACAGCAGAAACAGAAGAAAATATGTAAATGAGAACAGCTTCATTGGGAGTGTATTAAAGTACTGAATATAAGAACACAGAGGAAAGCAAACAGATGTAAAGGGCCTCAGTGCTAAATATCACCATTGTGTTTCTCTTACGATGCTTGTGTTTATCGGTTAATCACAAAAGACAACGGACATGCATGTCAGAAAATGTATTGTAGATTAGCTGTAGTACCTGTTTGTGCCACCAGGTGGATCCTCTAACAGTTTAACACTGTCGTGGCCTGAGGAAGTGGTCATTCAGACTGCTGACACTTCTGTGTTAGAAAGCACAAAGCACTATGGTAATTTAGGTAATAAAGGGCCACCATGAAAAAGTCTTCTGTGCCGCTTAATGCCAACCAGCCAGGGCTCTCCTTGTGTAGATGACCTGAAGTGTGCTAAGACAGCGTCATTGTCGCATATTGACTGATAAGCTACGTCATTAGAGCGGCAATGTCTCGACACATAAGCCAGGACACGTAATGATGGACTTTGAGTTCATTTTGTGTAATCGAATAATCGATTTGCCAATTATCCCTTAAAAAACGTGTTCATCTTTAATAATGTGTGGTCCCACTTCTGAAAGAACTACTTCACCATTACATACAGTAGGCTTGAAAGCAGAGGCCAATGTGTATGCAGCAGAGAGGTCGAACGACATTAAAATAGCATGATTTTTAGTCTAAAGACAGCAATAAATTTCAAGGTTTTAAGGATACGGCTTAATAGCCATAATGTCACAGGTTTATGTCCTGGAACAGAAAATACTCCCTTCTGCCTCTCCTCAGATATTTAAAGTGTCAGGGTGAGGCTACGCTCAAAAGAGCATTTATGCTCAGTCAGGATCACCAGCACAAGAAAACTTATTTCTTCTGAAGCACCTTTACTTGTTTACTGTGAATCCGGTGTTACAGTTGGACAGTGAACTTGAAGTGAGGAGGCCAGAAAACTGCAAACATTTGTTAAAAATCAAAGATGATTATACCTTCCTTTGATTCTTTTACTTGAAAACAGCTGGTGACATTATTAGAAGTGTTTTACTTTGAAATTTCCGTGTTTTTCTCCCTCTACTTGCCTGTCCCTCAAACTCCCCCAACCCCTCTGTAATTATGCTACTTGTAATAAGTGACGCTAACTCCCATTAGCCTTGCTTGACGCTAGCACATGTACCTCTTCAAAAGACAAGCCACTTTGTCAGCATGTAATGTTTCTCTGATCTCTTTATCTCTCCTTTATCTCTCTGTGTATTTGTTGCATGGAAGTGCATTAGAACGAGTTCATCAACATGCAAATTGCTCAAAGGTGAATTTATTTATGCAAATGCGCTTGCAGCTTGCACGCTGAGGCTCAGTTTGGTAGAAAAAAAAAAAGGCTGGTAGCTGGATTGTTAGACTGTATTGCATAATGAGGAATAAAAAGTACCTTTTCAGAGCTTTGTCAAAACCTTAGGTAATTTGCCTTTTTATGTGCATGACATTTAGTGTGTATCGTTTATGTGTAGCTCCAACAGAGTATACTTTGCTTTTGTCATGGTTTTTCCTGGCTCAGAACGGGCCTCTGGGGAGTAATTACACATGACAGTCAGATCGGTCAGTGTGCACTGAAGGCAATGCGTCTGTGTTACCTAATTTGATGGAACTCTATGTCTTCTCCTGTTATTTCTGACCATTTGATGAACGAAAATATCTGTTATGCTTGAGTAAATGAAACCACAATTATCAAAACAGGTTTAAAAATAGTAATTTATTTACTTTATTTATTTTATTTACAATTCCTATCATTTTGATGCTGGAGATTTTCTTTTGCTGCTGACTAAAACCTTTTGGGGGGGATGCCAAAAAGTCCTCTATGCAGGAGAACCCTGTTTCTGCCCTTTTTTCAGTCTCATGGTTCTGGTGAATTACCTCAGTTACACTATTTTACCCAGTATTAAAGCACATTCCTCCACAACGCCTCGGCGGCGTACGACAGCCTCAGCAACACTCGGCGGCTGCGGTGCGCATGAATATTCGAATATTAAAATTCTTATTCAAATACCAACACAACAAATGGATATTCGGACATTCAAATATTCGGGACCAGCCCTAAGAATTTGGTATAAAGGAATACAAACGAGCCAGACATTTTTTCCCTTTTTTAGCAGGATGGTAATGAGGTGCAGCCAGACCATTCTACACAGCGCTAGAGAATAGTCTGGCTATGCGAGACTATATGCATTTATATAAGGAGATTTACTCATGTCAGGATGTTTTATACCAGACTTTGAGGAAAATCTGAAACGTTTGTGAGCGGGGCCATTTTTTGTCCAGTATTTCTTTGAGCGAAGTAGTTTTTTTATTTTTCGAAGGCATTTTTACATGCTTGATTTATAGTGGCTGTAGAGAGAGGCTGAGAATGAGGGTAAACAAAGCAGGGGAATGACATGTGGTCTACAGTCTGTAACCGGGAATCGAACCAGGAAACCTCCACTCATTTACATTTGTGCCAGTTTGGTCCACGCCACAACCTCTTGGCCAACAGGTCGCCTCCTTCTTTGATTTTTAACTCTTTTAAAACTTCATTTGGGATTTCAAGCATGTTCCAGTATAGAAATCAAAGTCTGCTGTCCTTCTGGTTCAGTGCATCATGTTTCACACAAACTACGCCTCACACTTTGTGTACATCATGACCTTGTGGGCGCTTACTGTACGAGAGGAATAATCAAACACACATCGCCTTGTGGACTTTGTTATGTCCAAGTCCTGCCAAAGAGGTTTTCTCTTTGTGTGGCAAACAAACAAATAACTGGAGCCACGCACACAACTGCAGAAATGTGTACATACAGTGTGTACGGCGAAGTAGCTTACTACCCACAGTAGAAACCAAGGCTGAGCAGAAATCACTCCTTATTTATTGTATAGTGAACTTGAGTGAATACCATTATATACAGTATGAGTCCTTGGATTGTATAGAGGTTGTAAGTTAATCCGCTCTACACTGAAAAAAGGCATTTATTCACACTACTTTTTTTTAACAATTAGATGTGTATTGGACAGGAGACATGCAGCTTGCATTATTTTGTGAACCTAAGAGCTCAGGCTAATGTTAGCAGCTCTGTCCTGGCCTTTTTGGATGTGGAAAGTTTACACCTCAGCAACACGGTCAAGCACAGTCCTCATCCTGAAAGCCTTTTTCAGTCGTCAATCTAAAACCAATAACAAAAGTTTTTGAAGTATAACCAAGTATGTTAGCTTAGCAGCCAAAAGGGGCTATTATAAACGAAAACGTAGTCCGGCGTTACAGTTTGAAGTATCATACTTACAACACTAGACTTGACTATATCTATACTAGAGTGCATCAAGTTCCATGTCAAGTTAGCATCTCTGAACTCTGATTGTCTTTCATGCTCATCAAGCGTTAGCAGTTGCATTAGCATTAGTGCGGCTAATTCTCTGACCTGGTCACTGTCTACTTTCTGGTGTTATCTTGAGAAAAGAGGCTAAATGGTTGGAAAATATGCATGTATTTATCCAAAGGTATCTCTTTGCTAAACATTTAGATGGATTCTTTAGATGGAGTGGCTGTAGTAAACCTGGAACTGCGATATGAAATATTGATATCTACCTGGGTTACATTAGTAAAGTTAAATATACTGTATTTTAGCTTACCTTTTCCTGCATGTCAGCTGCTGCCTGCATGGTCTCGTTGGGTTTAGTTCACAAATCTGTTTCCTCCAAGAACCAGTAACATCAAATTCAATTACTGAGAAAGACTTAATATGACTGAATGTAAGGCGTTTAATAATGACAGAATTCTCATGGACAGGGCTTTTGTTGGACAGCAGAGGAAACTATGCTTCGGAGCGTGATGAATTGTTCCAAGTGTGATTCCACAGAGGCTGCAGCTCACTGGATAAGACTCTGCATGAAAGTGTTAATGAGTTAATTTGTGCATTCATCTATCTTGAAACAGTTTTATTTTTATTAGCTGGTTAAAAATTTAAAACATGTTGTCAAATTCTGGTCCTAAAATGTTACTTTGTATTTCCTGTTAGCATGTTGTGAAAAAACAAGGTCATCCACCAATAATCGTGGTCTGTGTCTATAGTATGTTTTATTTCAATCTGTGCTACAGCTGGCAAGTGTAATATAAAAGAAACTGATGAAGTCTTTAGTGAGATAAATGCGTACAGTTAATATTTACAGAGAAATTGGAATAGTTAAGAGCCAAATAACCTGCAAAAAGGAGCAAATTCAAAATAGAACTGCAGTTTTATAACAGACTGAGAGGTGGGGACAGAAAAAACATGAAAGCCAGGCAGAGAGTGGGAGAGAGGACAGGGAAAAAGAGTGTAACTGTAATTACATTTTATACCAAGGAGAGCGTGAAGTCAGCCAGAATTGGCCTCATCAGCAGAATCCTGTGAGCTGCTCACTAGTCACTGTACAACCTCTGACCTTCCACTGTCCACCAGCCTACAGGCTACAGTCCACCATGGAGCGCCGACTAGCAGCGCCGTGAACTCCGTCCTCAACTTTAACCAGCAGTAGGGAGCAAGACAAGACTCATCAGTCAATCAGTGTCTATGAGACGTGTCGTCCGCAGCCTCCCTCGGCCCTCGTAACTGCCTTACCCAGCATGCCGAGCAGCGTGCCAGCTAGACAGCAGCAGACGGCTAGAAAAAAGGAGTTTTGGTGCTTGGCTTCATTTTTTATATTTGCTTTCTTTGTTTTCATGTTTTCCTCTCCTCTCTTCTCCTCTTCTTCCCTCTTCACCCCACTGCGATAACTCCACATAACAAATGACCGTCCCCCTCTTCCCTTCCCTTCCCCACCGCCGCCGCAAAATCTTCCTCCCCATGTTTGGTGAAGTCGCTAATATTAGACAGAGCAAGTTCATTAGTGTAATCTAACATTGTCTAAAGTTGTTCCACTCTCTCCCTCCCTGTTTGGCAGCTAGCTAAGATCTGTCACCATGATGCATTCACTGTTAATGAGCTCGCCTTGTTTATGCTTTTACAGCAGCATGTGATAATTAAACTGCGGAGAGGAGTGTGAAATAATAGCTTTGTGTTTACTTTGCGCCCCGCTCATGCGGCGGAGTGTGTGTTTTTAATTGTTAAACATGCGTATGTGAGCAATGGCAGACAGGTGTCATTTAAGAGTTGGAGGGCAGTAATGTACGTGACCTTGGCTGGAGATATCTTACACAGTGTTTCACCAATTACAGCTTTATTAAAGTGGTATTTGAGAGCGTGTGTGTGCTTGTCAGTCTGCCCTGATTAAGAGGACAGAGTGTGAGAGAAGAGGATGCTATAGTTCCTCCCTAACTGGCTTTTCTCATAGATTCCCTGACAGCTCTATAATTACAGCTCTATTATGAAGTCTGTGTGTGTGTGAAGAGAGAGAAAAAGAATGAGTGTCATGGGTTTGATGACTATGAAACAGGGGGGCTGCTGAATACTGAGTGGTATTTTTAATCTTTTCTTATGTAAAGAAGCATAAAACAAACATTTATCAAGAACTGAAGAAAGGAACAAAGGCAGCCATTGTCGGTGTCACGGGCCCGCATGCAGCAAGTTTTCCGCTGACATTTCTGATTCTTCTCAGCGAGCGTTTGTGCCTGAAGCCGCGTCGTGTCGCTGACATTGATACTGACATTTGAACCCCACGCTGAGACCATATTGACCGCCCGATGCAACATATGGTCGTCTGTCTGTGCAGTTTGTTTGGTAGCGAGACGTAATCTGAACCTGTTATGTGAAGTGAAAACAAAACACATTTATGAGTATGAACAGCGGTCTTGACCCAAGAGTTTTAATAAAAAGCAACTGAACTTCTCTTTTTTGGTTCTTGAAGACATTTCACCTCCCATCTAAGAGGCTTTTTTCAGTTCTAACTGACTGACTGGAAGTCAAAGATATATATTGTCACTTTAAATTCACATAGCTAATGGCTCATTAACGCCTCGAGGTGTGAATGGTTGTGAAACTGCCAGGCCAGGGATGACAAGATGTTAATAATGGTGAATCTTGCTGGGGAGAGACCTCAAGACTGCATCAGTACCTGATAATTGATGTCATAGAACCAGTCCTTTGTTTAGATAGGGGTTTCTTTACTCTTCAAAACGGTGTATATCCATTGATTTTATTTAAGAACGAACAAGAGGATGCACTTGAAACAATCAACTATTTAATATGAGCCAGAAAAGAGAAGAAACATTACTCACGAACTAAAATTGGTATACTGGAATGGAAAGAAATGACAGTAAGCAATTTAGTTATGGCATTATACACCAATCAGCCACAACATTATGATCACTGACAGGTGAAGTGAATAACACTGATCATATTGGTACTATGTGGTGTTCTGATGGAAAACCTTGGATTTTAACATCCGTGTTGATGAGACTTAGAAACCCAAATAAACATTGTCCCACAACAAGTACACTCCCTAAAGCAAATGGAAATCCCAAATGTCACTGGCCTACCCAACAGGAAAATGCACCCCACCACATGGAAACAACATCAAACAATCAGGAACATGTTGAGGAACATGACAATGGTCCAACATGTTGATTTGACCTCCAAACTTCCTACACCCCATTCTGATCAAGCATCAACAGGATGCAGTGGAAAAAGTTGGATGGACAGAGGCCCCACTGCACAAGCCAGAGTACCCAAAGGATCCAGTGCCAAGGTCCTGGTTCCAGACCCCATAGGACACCCTGAGAGGTCCTCTTGTCCCAGTGGTTCAGAGCATAAGGGGGACCAACAGAACATTAGGCACTTGGTCATAATGTCATACCTGATCAGTGTATATGTTACTAAGACTTACATGACTCAAAGTGTGAGTAGTTGTGAAACTGCCAGGTCAGGAATGGCTTAAAATGTTAATAGTGAAGGTGCTGGGCCGAGATCTCAAGACTGCATTATAAATACCTAAGAATTGGTGTCATAGAACCAGTCCTCTGTTTAGATATGGTTTCCTTTACTCCTCAAAAAGGTGTGTACAAACTGGTTTCAGTTAAGAAGGAACAAAGTAAAACTGGTATATTGGAATGGAAGGAAATGACAGGAGGCAATATGGTTATTGTACCATATATGGTACCAAGACTCGCATGTCTCGAGGTGTGAATAGTCGTGAAACTGCCGGGTGAGGGATGACCTAAGATTTTAATGGTTAATGGAGAAGATTAGCGATATCAAGACTGCATTATAAGTACCTGATAATGACTGGTCTGGTAGAATGCCTACTGTGTTTCAAGCTAATTTCCTTTACTCCTCAAAAGGGTGTATATAAATTGGTCAAGAACGAACAAGAATACATACTTGAACAAATATTTAACACTGATGACTCAAGGTGTTAATGGTGAAACTTAATGGGACGAGGTCACAAGACTGCATTATAAGTACCTGATAATAATTGATGTTGTCGAACACCTCCTCTGTTTAGAACTAGTTTCCATCACTCCTGTTTAAACCATCTGTCCAGATACTTATTAGCACATATATACTGTAGTTAAATGCAGCATATGTTCACAAAGAAGCAGTTCTCATTTACATATTTTCCTGTTTGTTTTGTGAGACAATGGAACGAGTACATATTAACGAGCAGTCACTTCCATGCTGCTGCTTTGCACTGCTAAAATACTGATGTTATAATTGCAGCAATTCCTGACAAATTAACCGTAGACAGGGGTTAAAGATGACGGGTGCTCTGTGAATTCAGCTGTATTTCTTTAGAACACCTACACAATAAGGAAAAATGGTGCGTTTTTAGCTGGTCCCTGCTTGTAATTCATCCTCCATGTCCATGTTACACTCTGTTCCTTACCCAGACTGCATTTCTTTTCACTTTGTTCAGGTGTTCAATAGAAACTCGAATTTCTGGGGGGTTTTTTTTAGCTTTTTTGGTGAAAAAGCAAAACTTGTGTGTAGAATAATCGCTAAAACAGTCGATAATTTAATCAATAGAAAAAAGTCGTTAGTGCAGCCTCGGTGGATTGATTCGACTTCAAAGCACAGACTGTGAAGCAAAAACACCTTATCATGCCACAGACATGCAACCAGCTTACTGCCTTCTATTGTTTCTGTGGAGCCTTTTACACAGCAGACAGCCACGTACACTGTGGTTGTGCTGCAAATACCTGCAGTCACACCACATGTGTGTTAATCCACTTAGAAAAAGAAAAAGTTCCAAACAAATACACACTTTTCTTCATTTACTAAAAAGTGCCCAGCTGTTGAATCATTTTTCTTTTTTTTTTTTTCCTTTTCAATCAAAGTGTTTGTTTTGGATTTTGTTTCAAGAGATTCCAATTGAATATATTCCTCTCGCATTGTTGTCATTTCCCATTCCCGCGGTGAAATCAATCCACGGCGCTCGCTCCGCAAACACACACAATGACGCCTAACATAAAATGAAACCTGCCTCATGCATAAAAAGCACTGAGGAGATACATTTTTAAACTCAGAGTGTCTGTTTCAACAGCGTTATGAGCACCCGCCTGACAACTATTCATTTGCTTTGCACAGAGCAACTTTGTACGACGGGTTAGAAGTCAGCAAAACACAATTTTAATCTTCTCCTACTGATAACGGTAATGTTAAAGAATTAATTAACATGCACTCTATATATACATTACATACATGCCTCCTATGCTAACCTCTGGTTACCAATGACCTACTTTGTATGCACTTCGTTCCTCACCAGAGCGACATGCAAGTGCTAACAATTACATTACAATTACACTTCTATTTCTCATCCTGGTTCAGTTTTCTGAGACAATTTTGATTGCTCTTTAATTACATCTCTGTTATGAGGAAAAGGCTGTGTGACACCGGCTGCGGCAGTTATTAACATAGAAGGGAAGAAACCTGTCTGGATGTCAGATTTATTATAGCTGGATTTGGTTTTGCTTCATCTACATTTCTACTGTTTTAACCATTTGGCAGAAACAGTGGCATCTTAATCTGGTTGTGTTTTAATTTTGCTGTTTTTTTTTCATCACAGTATATATTTATTTTGGCAGAATCCGTGCATCGCCACATGCAGCAGTACGAGGTGGAGTACCTGCAGTTCGCCTTCCGCTGGATGAACAACCTCCTGATGAGGGAGCTGCCACTACGCTGCACGATCAGACTGTGGGACACCTACCAGGTGCAAACACACACAAACAGGCACAGCAAAAAGCGGCTGCTATTGTGCTTTTGTGTTATCTGTTCATCTCTATCTCTTCTGGCGCTGCATGAGATCTCTGCAACGGGGATATTCTCTGATAATGACATCCATGATTGCCTCAGAAGTGGCGCGTTTGTGTTCGCTACCATTATATCCCAGCCAACCCGGCAGTATGATGCAACAAAATACTTTCTCCTTTTTTTTCTCTAAACATCGCAGCTCCCTCTATGATAATCTTAATTATACAGAGCTTGTGATAGAGCCTAACTGTGCTGCTTGGCCCCGTCGCACAGCCTTGTTACTGACAAATTTCCACTTTGGTTGTCAGTTTAATGGGATAGTTTTATTTGGTCTGTGTTAGCACAATGTCACATGGAGGGAGGCGGTGATGAGACAAAAAAGGATGTAGGGATTGGAGAAATGTGAATAATAAACACTTCCAGGGGAGATTATGAGTGAAGGATTGCGAAGGATTAGTTAATTCAGTAATGAAACAAAGATGTCGGTAGCCCCTTTCACGCATGACACAGAAGTTTGAGATGATTTAACTCACGGTTTAATTTTTATATTCTAGCAGCTGCGTTCTTCTGAGTGTGTGTCAAAGCAAAGCCTATTACTGTGTTGACCTAGATGTGTAAATGTGCGAGAGAGAGCCGAATCTTAATCCCATTCCAACAAATCTGGACTCGTTCATCCTGCTGCCCTGTGACATTTACACAGAGCTTAATAGGCGGCACCTACATTTAGGCCAGATTGTTAACCTCGGTTGGCGTTGTCAATAACACCTAATGTGTGCTATTGATTCTGTCGGGTGTGTGTGTGTGCTGGGATGTGTGTTGATCGTCCTGGTCTTGAGCTGAGTACATATAATGGATTTTCCAGTCGGTGCAGAGGTTGAAAGTGTAAGACATGTGATCACATCAGTGTGTTTGATTAGATGGGAAGAGGTCAAGAGGGGAGGAAGGAGGAGTTGAAATGAACTTCCAGCTGTGCCAGATATATAGTATGTGCCCTGTTTTGCCTCCTGCTTCTTGTTTTCAGCAGCATCCCTCAGAGTTTCTGCCGTCTCTTTATATATTCTCCTCACTTCTGGGATTATATAAAATGCAGATGTTCCTTGTCCTATATGCTCTCCGTCGATTATGTTTGCTGAACTCAAAGGTCCAGCATTTGCAAGTCGAACTCTGAGTCACAGCCCAAATAAAACACAAACTTTGATCAAATACCAGTACCTGCAGTATATGTGGCCATTTCTGCTGCAGGATGAAGGAGAGAAGGAGTAGATGGGAAAGCAGACACACACTCTGAAGAGAAGGTTAAAGAGTAAAGTGGAGTGTGAGAGAGGCTATAGATAGATAAAGACTGCAGCAAGTGAAAATAGAAGTGAACAAAGAAGAGAAATGTGAAGACTCTATAAAATGTAGAAAAATTAAACCTGGACATGTTGCAGTTTATGGCCAGAATGTATGGTCCACTGCCAACAAACCATAGCTTGAATTAATAAATAGCAAATGAATCTTGTCTAAGTCTTTATGAACCCTGACTGAACTTTGAGCAGCATGACGGATTGCATCTGACGGGTAAAAGCCACATAGCAGAAAGATGTGTTTTTGCCTTACTTGGATTGAAACACCTTTAGGTCACTTTGGCTACTTTCCAGGGTGGAGCAGATTTGTCCTTTCCTTGTAGAAACCTGATGTCAGCATGTTGTGAACATCTCATAAATGTCGATCCTGACTAATATCAGAATTCTCCTTAGTAGAAGTTTTCATTTCTAGATTAGCGGCTAATTCTTAAACTCAAACTCAGTAAAAACTGTCAATAGTTTTTCAAATTCCAAAACTTTGTTATAATGAAGTGCCCATATTGTGCAAATTTACAGGTTAATTACTTTATTTTCGGGGTCTACTACAATATTTAACGTGTAATGTAATGCAGCAGCACCTCTTCGTATCAACGCTCTGTTTTAGCTCCTATCTCTTTAAGATCTACTCTTAGAAAGCCCAGTCTGCTCTGATTGTTCCCCTACCACAACAAAAGCAATACATTGTGAGTTGTGTACTGTTAACCCTTATCTTTATATCGAGAAGCAAAGATGCATGTCTGTAGTGAGGAAATAATGGTGGACTGTGAGGAAGCTACTCATTTTTTGTTCGTTTGAGGGTGTGCCAAACTAGCTACGATGCAGAAGTTATGCAAATGTGTTACATGGTGACATCAATAAGTAACAAAATAAAAGCCTTGAACTCAAACGAGTTGATTCAGGCAGATAAAGAGCAGAGTTTTCTGTTACCTCTTTTCCACCGAGCTGGTTCCAGTGCTAGTTTGGAGCCAGTGCCAGACTTAGCACCAGTTCTTTGTGTTTCCACCGCATAAGCACCGGCTCTAGGTTCTAAAAACTGGTGCTTAGCAAGAACCAACTCTTTGCTGGGCCAGAGCTAAGCACTGAGTACGTCAGGGGCATGTGGTGGGGTTATAGTGACCAACGATCAACGGTGGAAAGTGACACACAAAAGGTAATTAGTGTCCATTTTCGCCAGGACATCCCTGGTCTGATTGCAGATGTATTGGAATGACTCCCGGGACATACAGAAGTTTTGCACAAACTGTTGTGCACTGAAATCCGGTACAACTGTGTCCCACCGGTAGTGCGATCGTGGATGTGCCCAGGCAACAGACAACCTCCACCTCGCAATCAGGCTTAAGACCATCATTAAAGATATACACAGATATTATCATCAACTTATTACGTTTGTTTAACTGCTATGTAATGGATGCAAGCGTAGTCATTTGACAGTGATGCAACCTAACCAACTAAACACCAAAACTAGCACCAGCACCAAACTAGCACCTGGTTCTTCTTGGTGGAAAAGAGGTATGTGAGGGAGAAAAGCTTCTTTTCGTGTGAACGTTGGACTTTGCAAGTTTGCAGACCTTTTATGCACTAAAAACATCCTAAAGGAAAGGGAAAAACACACACAAAAAGCACAATATGAGATCTTAAATGTTATTGAATTATCCTTGTCCATAAAACTTCTCTCTACAGTGTAACACTCATGAACATGAAAAAAACAAGTCCTGAACACTGAAAACACTTTTGTCGGCATCAGTAGATATGAAGAAAAACACTTGGTAAACATAAAAAGCACTATGTTTTGCTGTTCAGCTCTCCATTACTAGAGCAAACGCTACTTCTATACCTCTCAGGAGGTCCTGTCTTGCACATTTTTGAATGAACCATAGTTACCGGCAGAGACCACCTATAGCCGTAGAGCTTGATAAAAGTGTTATGTAGGTGTTTCTATTTTTCACAGCGGATTTGTCATTTTTTGCTCAGCTGAGAACAGTTAAAGTCTCTCCAGCTAACAGCCTGGACTCATATTGGTTCCCAGTCATTTAAGTTGTTTTTCTGAATGCGCTAATGGATGGTTTAAGTAAGGGAGGGAAATGTTAAGAGATGGAGTGAGTACATGCTTCTTTTCTATGGTCGGACATGTGTAAAGATAATTATAAAACCAGGATGGGTGACCTTTCCAATACCCTCCAGTACCTGAACATAACTGACTGAGATACTAGCAGTTCTGCTATATAATTAGCTATAATGGGATGACTGCATGGTGTCCATAGTGACAAGCAGTCATTTCTTACTCACGGAAAATGTGTAATACCTTTTTTGGTATTTAGCAACAATTCATGCATCATTTCCTGAACATAATGTCCACCAGTCTGTACACTGAAGTTATCACAGCTGGGTGACTCAGTTTAAGTTCAGTATTCGTTATGATTTAGTATTTTTAGTCTCGCAGTACACATTAGTCTCAACAGGGAAATGTCAACATTTATAAGAAAGAAGTGTTATTCCAGTAGTGTCCATGTTTTTTGGGAACACTTCAATTTGAATTTCCATTTGGGAGAAGAAGAAGAAGAAGAAGACGAAGAAGAAGAAGACGAAGACGAAGAAGAAGAAGAAGAAGAAGAAGAAGAAGAACAAGAAGAAGAAGAAGTAGAAGAAAGCTTAATCTAGCAAGTAGGGTGGGTGGGGAGCAGTGATTGTGTTGTTGTAGCCAGAAAACTTGTGTAATTACTACACACATAATCTCGTGCCACAGTTCAGGTCATTCAGGATGTTACAGTATTGCTGCTGTGCCAGTCCAACCATAAGGGACTAATTCCTGGTGCACAACCACATGACCATTAAGGAAAACAATTCTCATGTTCCTGGTGCACTCCTAACCTGACGTGCCTTGTCCGGTTTCAGAAACCGTGGGTCCTTCCACGAACTATTCCTCTCTTAGTGGTAGTCGTAGACCCTTCTCTCATCATCACTCAGGATCTTTGATGAGGAAGATAGCTCATCCTGGTAATGTTTTCCTCTTTGCTCCAGTTTCTCCATAAAGAAATCGAAAATACTCACCAACTTGTGGTCACACGGTCTCCTGACTCGTGGCATTTACTCTTCCTCGCACCATGAGCCGTCTCAAAACTTTCTGATTGCACCACGTACATTACGGATGAAGTTCGACAGCCAAAAACACCTGGTTAAAGAAGTATTCCTTTGATTTATTTATACGGCATGTAGTGACAGTTTGATATTATTCAAATCAAAATTTATGCAGCAGACTCTTATTTCATACATTCTTCTGCATCGACAGTTGGGTCAGGAGTGTTATGGTAATTTAGGACGTCCCGATCAAGTTTGTTGCCCCAGATCTTATCTGAGTCATTCGATATTTAGCGTCTGCCAACACTAAGTCCCTATCTGATACCATTTTCCTCGATAATACAAACTGAAAGTACATTAAAGTTAATATCAATGCAATGTAGATGCTTGACAACTAAAAGGCGAATGTGTAACACTTACGGGCTGGAAGGTGGACTACGGCTACTCTAGCAGCATCAGAAGATTTGTTCTTTTGAAGGAGCCAAGGTGTGAATGATACACAGGAGTTATTTTTAAGTTTTGTAAATGTATTGAAAAAAAAAATTTACATTCAACAACACAACAAGACAACAAAAAAACAATTGTATACAGATCACAACAGTAAATAAAACAACCAGTCCATACAACGCGGCCTTTTTTTGCTCGCGGGTAAGTGTAAATGTCTTAAATCATTCAGGTCTGCGTGTTGAAACAGATGCAGAGTTTATAATCCACAGTGTGTAAAATCCAGTTTGTGGGGTAGGAGTGAGAGATACTGTCCTACCAGAGAAAGGGTTCCTAGCTCGCCATGGGTTGATCTAGAGTCCAGTTGATTCCAGATGATGGGTGAGTAGAAATGATCCTGATTCAATCCTTACAAAAAAACCTGACCTAAAAAAGGCCAGATGATTATCATTAACAAAGATCATACAATCTGGTTACTAGAAAACTAAATAATGCAGAATGCATTATTTTTTAATTGTCTATATAAAATAATAATATGATTAAATAATTGAATTATCAATTAATCAAAACAATTTGAAATATATTATTATTTTTTCAGTATTAGCAAAAGCTAATTCCATGTGCTAATACTAACATCATAGCTAAAGCCATCATACATACATGTGCCGGTACAATCAAAAAGTGCACTTCATGAGGTTTTGTTCAGTGTTCACATTCAACAAAAATCAGAAAATACTCAAGCAGAGTTAAGAACACTATCCAAAAGTCGTTCTAATGTTTAAAATAAATGCATAAGGTAAATAAAATACTGCGCAGTCTAAATCAAAGTTGCTAACCAATTCAGCGTATCACAATCATATGCTCTATTAGAGTTAGAGCGGGCGAGTAAAGTGTAAAAAAACACACTAAAAGTAAATAGCACTCATCTAAAACGAGTGTATGTCCTATACTAAATTCTGGCCAATAATTCGGCTTTGCAATTTTACACAATTAAATTAAAATACCTTCACACAAGACAATGAATGGTTCGGTGTCCACCGGCGGCCCGACGATCTATACACGCAGATTTTTGCATGGAATCCGGGGTGGTGTCAGCGCTCCAATCCAGCTTTTAAAATTGGATGGATGAGCATGAATACACAGTTTAAAAGCTTACAATTAGTGTGCACACCACTGATCAAAGGCTCACCTATTGCCGTTTTGTAAATTGTCTTACCGACGGGCGACGCGTTTCACGCTCATGCGGGCGACCATGCGGAGGAGGAGGAGGAAGTGAAAACGCCGACCTCTGACCTAAGTAGCCTGCCAAACCCGCCAAAATAAAAGTCTAAACTAAATGCGGGTTACAGGTTCCCCCCCTATACTCAGGTACGTCCTCGTACATGTAGTTGGCTGGCGGCAGACTGCATGTTTACAGGGATCTGTCGTTAATGGAGTTTCCTCGAGCTGTAGTGCAGAAGTGAAGGCAGTGCTGAGTCCATGGAACAGAGACTGGATGCTGTGCAGAAGCGGACGCCCAAGCTTTGTGTACTGCAGGCGATCAGGAGGCTTGCGAGTCCGAGTGGGCCGACGAACAGGCGGCTCAGAATCAGGACTTGACAGTTCAGAAGCAGTGTTGTGTTCTGAATCACTGGAGATACTGACTGGCTCTGGAGAGTGTACTTGCTCAGGTTCAGAGGAGGTGCTTTCCTCTTGAGGTTCAGAGCCACTGGCATATTCTGGTTCAAGCTGAGGGGTTACATCCAGCTCTGCTGAGTCTAGTTTTGGTTCAGAATCAATAGTGTGTTCCGGTCCAGATTCGTGCTCAACTTCTACAGAGTCTTCCTTAACGACCTGAGGAGGCTGGCCAGGCGGATCCACAGGTACAGTACTTGGAGGAACAGGAGGAGCAACAGGAACAGGTAAGTCTATAACAGTTGTGAACCTGGTTGGTCTGGAGCCGGAATCAGTTAAGTCAGGTAGGATCAAAGGTTGCAAATCAGGATCTTCGGGGTCTAAGTTCTCTTGATTTGCTTGATTCAGCGGAGTTGATGACGTCACTGGTGTTGTCTTAACTTTGTCAACTTTGTTTGGCATAGAGGCTGGTGAAAGGTAGCCACAGGGCAGCAGCAGGTCTCGATGAAGAGTTCTGACTGGACGATCTTTTGTCTCTGGCTTGACTGTGTATACAGGAAGAGTGCCGGCTTTCTTCTGGACAATATACACGTCGGGCTCCCATCGATCTGCGACCTTATGCTTGCCTCGGAGTTTGACATTCCTCACCAGAACTCTGTCCCCAACTGAGAGATCTGAAGCTGTCACATGTCTGTCGAATCTCAGTTTATTTCTCCCCATCACCTTCTCAGAGTTCTCAGCTGCGATCTTATAGCTGTCTTCAAGATGGGACTTTAACTTTTCAACATATTGAGAATGAGATGTTGACGTTTTTTCAAACACAGGCAGCCCAAAAGCTAAGTCAACAGGAAGACGGGGCTGTCGACCAAACATCAGCTCGTAGGGGGAGTAACCGGTGACGTCATTTCTTGTACAGTTATAAGCGTGTACAAGCGGCTTGACAAAATCTTTCCAGTGGGTCTTTTCTTGTTCTTGTAGCGTGCCAAGCATGTTCAAGAGTGTTCGATTGAATCGTTCCACAGGGTTACCACGTGGGTGGTATGGTGTGGTCCTGATTTTTTGGATTCCAGCCATTTGACAGAGCTCTTTGATGGTGTGTGATTCAAAGTCTGGCCCTTGGTCACTGTGGAGTCGTTCAGGTATTCCATAGTGTACCAGGAAATTGTCCCAGAGGGCTTTGGCTACTGTCTTGGCTCTCTGATTCGATGTTGGCACTGCTACAGCATATTTGGTGAAGTGATCAGTTATGACAAGTACATCCTTTGTATTACTTCGATCTGGCTCTATTGACAAAAAGTCCATACAAACAAGTTCGTGTGGACGTGAGGTCTTGATGTTTACAAGAGGTGCAGCTCTTTCAGGTTGTGACTTCCTGCGAATACATCGCTCACATGACTTGATCTTATTGTCAACATCAGCTGCCATCCTCGGCCAGAAAAAGCGAGATCTGACCAGGTCAAGTGTTCTCTCTTTGCCCAAATGGCCCATGTGATCATGCAGCTGGGAAAGGACTTCAGGCCGGCATTCCTCTGGAAGGACGAGTTGGTAAGTAGTCTCACCTCCTGTGTACCTTCTCCTGACGAGAACATTCTTAAGGAGCTCCAGACGTGTAAGCTCTCGTAGGAGTAGCGGCAGATTGGGGAGTTGGTCCCTCAGGGATGGCGGCGGTGTCTCGCCTCTCTCCAGTTGGGCAATGACATGCTGAATGGTTGGATCGGCTCGTTGTTTGGCAGCGATCTCCGCATCGGAGAGAGATGGCACAACAGGCGACGAGAACTGCTGGTCGTTTACAAAGCTGTCTGGCAGACTGTCGGTGTTGCTGGAGAGCGTTTGTACAAGAGCCACAACTTGATCACGTTCAGGTGAGTTGTACACCAATTGTCTGTCACTTATCGCCTGGACTGATTGCTGATCAATAGACACGCAGGACGGATCGTCAAGATGTAGTTCTGTGAATCTCTTTATTCTCTCTCTCTCCTTCTGAGACATGGCGTCCTCCGAGCGTTCAGCATGAGGGCGGCGAGAGAGTCCATCGGCATCTGCGTTTAACTTTCCAGCTCGGTAAATGATTTTGAAAGTGAAAGTTGACAGAGCGGAGAGCCATCTGTAACTTGTAGCATCCAGCTTGGCGGATGTCAGCAGGTATGTCAGTGGATTGCTATCTGTCACCACAGTGAAGTCGGATCCATACAGATAATCATTGAATTTCTCTGTTACCGCCCACTTGAGCGCTAAAAACTCCAGTTTATGAGCAGAGTATCTGCTTTCACTACATGACAGTCCTCTGCTAGCATATGCAACCACTCGATTTCGTCCATCATTTTCTTGATACAGGACTGCGCCAAGGCCTGAAGAGCTAGCGTCTGTGTGCAAGATGTAAGGTTTGCGTGGGTCTGCGAAGGCAAGAACCGGGGCGGTAGTGAGCTTCTGGATGATATCCTCAAAGGCTTGCTGGCAAGCTGGAGTCCACCGCTCAGCAAATGGCTCTTTCGGGTTTAAATAGTGTTGAACTTTGACCATTTGTCTGGACTTTTTCTGGTTTGGTGGATATCCAGAAGTCAGCTCGTTGAGGGGCCTAACGATGGAGGAGTACCCCTGTACAAACCGCCGGTAATACCCCGCAAAACCGAGGAACGATCTGAGCTCTTTGAGATTATGTGGGACAGGCCAAGTTGTTAATGTGGCAATCTTGTCTGGGTCGGTCTCCACACCGTCACGGGAGACCACATGCCCAAGGTAACGGACAGAAGTTTGAAAGAACACACATTTTTCAACTGATAGCTTTAAACCATACTCTCTCAGACGTTGAAGAACTCTCATAAGCCTTTGTTCATGTTCTTCCAGGGTCGGTGCAAATACTATCAGGTCATCAATGAACACGAGTGCTTCTTTCAAATTGAGATTCCCCATGCACCGCTCCATCAGACGCTGAAAGGTGCTTGGGGCATTAGTCACCCCTTGAGGCATGCGGTTGAATTCGTAGAAACCAAGAGGGCATACAAATGCAGTCTTGCTCTTGTCTACTTCCTCCATCTCAATCTGGTAATATCCAGATTTCAAGTCCAACGTCGAGAACCACGCAGAGCCAGAGAGAGCAGAGAAAGTGTCTTCTAGTTTTGGTAATGCATAAGCATCTTTAATGGTTTGTGTGTTCAGCCGCCTGTAGTCAATGCAGAGTCTCACAGATCCATTTTTCTTCCGCACCACAACTATAGGAGAAGCGAAGGGAGAATTGGATTCACGTATGACACCAGCTTGTAGCAGTTCTTGGATGTGTTTGCGGACAGCATCTACATCCTGAGGATGTATGGGTCTCGGTCGTTGCTTGAAGGAAGATGGGTCAGACAACTTAATTTCATGCTTGACCATGTCTGTTCGACCGAAATCAAGGTCGTGCTTTGCAAATACCTCGGGGATACTGTCTAGCATGGCAGTCACACGATCTTTCCATTCACTCGAGAGGGGAGAATCTCCAAAGTTGTAGTTCAATTTGATGTTGTTGGACTCTGGGGTCGTGGAGGGTGAAGACACACTTTGCTCTTTGTGCAGGACGGAGTGGATTGCACTCAACTCTGCGATGGATGCTCTGGCGGGGATCACCACGTCATGGTCAGATTCATTCGTGATCACTACAGGTAAGTGGACAGGTTGGACTGGAGGTAAGTCGACAAGGCCAGATTTCACCAACAGACCACCTGGTAGAGAGAAGGAGGTAGGGTGTTGGACAAGGACTTCTTTTTCGCCTTGCAAGAACGGACAAATTCCAACAGCGTCCAGCACAACAGTTTCTCGAGCATGAACAGTCTGGGGAGTAGTGGACCGCATCTTCAGGATGCCATGGAAGTCGTCAGTCTTTAACTTGCGTCTTATCTCCAGAATTTTGTGCACTGCTCTATAGCCGAAAGGAATGGGGTGGAACTCTGATTCTACTTGGCAATGCTGGTCGTAGACGACATCTAGAGTGTTGGTGCCAATTAAAACTGGTGGTTGTGACGATCGCAAGTCTGGGACAACCAGGGCAAGCGTTTTGACATTAATTTCTTCTCCCACAAACTCTGGCGGAAAAGTCAAACTAAGTTCCACATAGCCGATGTAAGGCACACTTTGTCCGTTGGCGCCCTCTACCTCCAGAAGATTGTGTAATGGTTTTATTTCATAGCCTGAAAGGTAGGTGTTGTAAAAGCCGTGTGAAACTGTAGTGACCTGGGAACCCGTGTCATATAGACATTGAAATGTGGAGCCTTCAATCTTAACTTCGCCAGTGCTTCTTGTGCCCACAAGTCCCTTTGGTAGTGGCGGAGTGAATGGTGGAGGCTTAGTGTGGGGACATTTAATGTTTGCAGCTCCCACTTGTCCCTTGGTAGAAGCTGCGGTTAGTTTGATGGCTTATTGTCCCAGGACTGCTGCTTGTGTTTGAGCTGGCGGCGTTTTTCTTCAACCAGCCTAGGATTTGATTGACTGGAACAGTTGGGAGCAATGTGGCCATCTTGCCCACACTTAAAACAAAACCACGGCTTAGGTCGATTGCTTGTTTGGCCAGGTTTTGGTTTCTGTTTTGTCTGCTGAGGATTTGGCTTAGCAGAACTGGTGTTCTTTGATAGCAGGGCGGACATTTGGCTCTGAAGTTTTAACATTTGTTTTTTCAGGTCTTCAATGGCACTTAAGTCTGAGGAATGACCACATGCACATGCACTGGTGGTATGAGTTTGGATATTGGCACGGTGCTTGACTGATGGAATGTGCTTCTTCATTAAAGTTTCTTTTGCCAACTGCCTGTCTTCTTCTATTCTCAGCATGAATAGCAGTTCTGAGAATTGTGGTGGCTGGTCTTTCTTTTGCTCAAGTTGCAGTTTGTTTATCACAGTGTTATCCCAGCAGCCTCTGCAAAATTGTTTCAACAGGTACTTGTCCGTGTCGGCAACTGGGATTCCACCACGTTTCACCACTGTACTGAGAGCGAGTTGTAATCTCTGCAGGTATGAAGATGGCCTCTCACCAGGGTCTTGAAGAGTGTTTAAGTATTTTGCAAACAGTTCTTCTCCATCTTCGACAATGGCATAGGCAGAATCAAGCACATCCAAAAACGTAGCAGGCAGTGCATTTGGTCCCAAATTCTTCACCAGATCAGCTGCGGGGGAGAGTAAACTTTCCAGGATGCGTCGAGAAATTTGTAAAGGTGCAAGGCTCGGATCAGCATTCAACAATTCTATTTGAGACCTCCAGGAGTCATAATCTGCTTCGTGCTGTGGTTTCGGTTGTTTACCTGAGAATGTGCGTAGTCTGAGCGATGAAAGAGGCTGAAAATTAACATCATCTCTGCTCATGCGGTGCTCAACTAACACTCTGTGAAGCTGTGGTGGGTTTATGTCATCACTGGAGAGAGTTATCCTTGGTCCCGCATTAACATATGTGTGTTGTTGCTGTTGGGGCCCTTGAGGGTCAGTGAGGAAATGACCTGGTTGCTGTGAGGAGGGAGGAGGGTGTTGTTTGTATTTACTGACCTCTGTAGCAGTGCCAATCAGCTCCTCAGTATCCTCTTCCTCATGAGTCTCTCCATGTCCTCCTCCAGTAGCTGCTATTCCCAAATGTGTGCTTATTTGGTCGAACACTCCTTTTAAAACATTGTCAAACGGCACACCACTCTGCCCGGAAATGCGTCTCAGCTCCTTCAGGTAATCGGGTGGGGAAGGGGTGGTCCCCGCTATGGCTGCGAGTTCACTTGACAGTGATTTAATTACATATTCTTCATCTTTAAATTTACGGGAAGAATAAGGGTAAGGCAGGTGTGGTTTGAGCTGCGCTACAGCCGCAGCATTAATAAATTCAACGGTCAGGTTTTTATTGAATGGATTATCACTATCGGCAACTGTAAAGAATGTTTTAATTTCACCGTAAGTACGCAAATGTTCAATAATCTCTTCCTCTGCTTGAGTGTTTTTTGCACCCGTGATTATCACAGAAAGAGCAATATCAATACCGGACTCTTCAAAGTATTCCATATTTCAACCCAAAATCAAAAATTCACAAAATGTTTCGTTATTGCAAATGGAAAATTACAAAATCATTCACTACACAAGGCTCCTGGCTAGCTCGCCACAAATGTAACACTTACGGGCTGGAAGGTGGACTACGGCTACTCTAGCAGCATCAGAAGATTTGTTCTTTTGAAGGAGCCAAGGTGTGAATGATACACAGGAGTTATTTTTAAGTTTTGTAAATGTATTGAAAAAAAATATTTACATTCAACAACACAACAAGACAACAAAAAAACAATTGTATACAGATCACAACAGTAAATAAAACAACCAGTCCATACAACGCGGTCTCTTTTGCTCGCGGGTAAGTGTAAATGTCTTAAATCATTCAGGTCTGCGTGTTGAAACAGATGCAGAGTTTATAATCCACAGTGTGTAAAATCCAGTTTGTGGGGTAGGAGTGAGAGATACTGTCCTACCAGAGAAAGGGTTCCTAGCTCGCCATGGGTTGATCTAGAGTCCAGTTGATTCCAGATGATGGGTGAGTAGAAATGATCCTGATTCAATCCTTACAAAAAAACCTGACCTAAAAAAGGCCAGATGATTATCATTAACAAAGATCATACAATCTGGTTACTAGAAAACTAAATAATGCAGAATGCATTATTTTTTAATTGTCTATATAAAATAATAATATGATTAAATAATTGAATTATCAATTAATCAAAACAATTTGAAATATATTATTATTTTTTCAGTATTAGCAAAAGCTAATTCCATGTGCTAATACTAACATCATAGCTAAAGCCATCATACATACATGTACCGGTACAATCAAAAAGTGTGCTTCATGAGGTTTTGTTCACAGTGTTCACATTCAACAAAAATCAGAAAATACTCAAGCAGAGTTAAGAACACTATCCAAAAGTCGTTCTAATGTTTAAAATAAATGCATAAGGTAAATAAAATACTGCGCAGTCTAAAACAAAGTTGCTAACCAATTCAGCGTATCACAATCATATGCTCTATTAGATTTAGAGCGGGCGAGTAAAGTGTAAAAAAAACACACTAAAAGTAAAGAGCACTCATCTAAAACGAGTGTATGTCCTATAATAAGTTCTTGCCAATAATTCGGCTTTGTAATTTTACACAATTAAGTTAAAATACCTTCACACAAGACAATGAATGGTTCGGTGTCCACCGGCGGCCCGACGATCTATGCACGCAGATTTTTGCATGGAATCCGGGGTGGTGTCAGCGCTCCAATCCAGCTTTTAAAATTGGATGGATGAGCATGAATACACAGTTTAAAAGCTTACAATTAGTGTGCACACCACTGATCAAAGGCTCACCTATTGCCGTTTTGTAAATTGTCTTACCGACGGGCGACGCGTTTCACGCTCATGTGGGCGACCATGCGGAGGAGGAGGAGGAAGTGAAAACGCCGACCTCTGACCTAAGTAGCCTGCCAAACCCGCCAAAATAAAAGTCTAAACTAAATGCGGGTTACACAGAGGTTGTGTGTCTTTGTGCAGTCAGTGCGGCTCCACCCTGCTGGCCTCGGTGGACAACTTTGCCGTGCTGCAGCTGGACATCGTGTGGTGCTACCGAGCCCTGGAGGCCCTGTCCTGCCTGGACGACGGCCGCAGCCGCCTGCAGAGAGCCGAGGACTGTTTCCTGCAGTGTTACGGAGAACAGCAGCAGAGACTGCTGAGGATCAAGGTGGGACCAGGACGGACACACAACAACACACACATACAGTAACACACCACCACACACACCACCACACACATACAGTAACACATTAACACACACTCACACACACAGTAACACACCACGACTGTCTGTGTGTGTCGTCAGGGTAACACAGGCAGAGAGGACGTCCTGTTCCTGAGGCTGTACCTCCTCCAGAGTCTGCTGTTCTACATCGAGGGGGACGACTGTCAGGCCCGGCTGCAGCTGTCCAGGGTGAGTCCAGCAGAACCCGGTTCACCGTCAGAGGAACCACGTTCTCCTGGTTCTACATGAAGCTCATGTGTTCCATGTCTGTACTAACAGAGGACTCAGGTGTTCCGCTGTGGTTCTCGTTGTTCTCCAGGTGGAGTCTCTGTACAGCCGACTGTGTCTGGACTCAGAGAAGATGGCTCAGCTGATGGCTCTGGGCTTCACTGAGAGGGAAGCTCGACTGGGACTCAGAGCCTGTCAGGGAGACCTGCAGGAGGCCGCCATCCACATCAGCAACCGTAGACAGGTACAGCACACCTGTATGACCACACCTGTATGACCACACCTGTATACCCACACCTGTATGACCACACCTGTATATCCACACCTGTATGACCACACCTGTATATCCACACCTGTATATCCACACCTGTATGACCACACCTGTTACCCACACCTGTATGACCACACCTGTATGACCACACCTGTATGACCACACCTGTATATCCACACCTGTATGACCACACCTGTATATCCACACCTGTATGACCACACCTGTATGACCACACCTGTATGACCACACCTGTATACACACACCTGTATGACCACACCTGTATGACCACACCTGTATATCCACACCTGTATGACCACACCTGTATATCCACACCTGTATGACCACACCTGTATATCCACACCTGTATGACCACACCTGTATACACACACCTGTATATCCACACCTGTATGACCACACCTGTATATCCACACCTGTATGACCACACCTGTATGACCACACCTGTATGACCACACCTGTATATCCACACCTGTATGACCACACCTGTATATCCACACCTGTATATCCACACCTGTATGACCACACCTGTATGACCACACCTGTATGACCACACCTGTATGACCACACCTGTATATCCACACCTGTATGACCACACCTGTATATCCACACCTGTATGACCACACCTGTATGACCACACCTGTATGACCACACCTGTATACACACACCTGTATATCCACACCTGTATGACCACACCTGTATATCCACACCTGTATGACCACACCTGTATATCCACACCTGTATATCCACACCTGTATGACCACACCTGTATGACCACACCTGTATGACCACACCTGTATGACCACACCTGTATATCCACACCTGTATGACCACACCTGTATATCCACACCTGTATGACCACACCTGTATGACCACACCTGTATGACCACACCTGTATGACCACACCTGTATACACACACCTGTATATCCACACCTGTATGACCACACCTGTATATCCACACCTGTATGACCACACCTGTATGACCACACCTGTATACACACACCTGTATATCCACACCTGTATGACCACACCTGTATATCCACACCTGTATGACCACACCTGTATATCCACACCTGTATGACCACACCTGTATGACCACACCTGTATCAGAAATGGGCGGTCAGGTTTATTGGTTCTGTTGGTTCTGTTTGGATCAGGAGCGAGAGGATCTGAAGCAGAGGGAGAGGCAGCGGAGGAGGACCAGGATGGAGGCCATCTCCACCCTGTCAGAGCTCGGCTTCTCCAGGAGAGACGCTGCCAGAGCTCTGCACCACGCCGACGGAGACGTGGACAAAGCTTACGGAGTCAGTTCTGTAGCCCTCTGAGCCCACAGCTTGTCTGCTCCTGTCTCCTTTTAGCTCACTGTAGGACCATTGTTCTCCGCAGCATGAGGTCCTGGCTGCAGGAGATTTCCTGTGAGGTTCTGTTGGTTCTGAGAGTTCTGAACTGAGTTCTGTTTTGTTCTCAGATCCTGGTGGACTCCAGTCAGGCTGCTCAGGCCTCCAACAACAACACAGAGAGCGCGCTCAGTCCGGACAAGGTGCAGCAGGTACGCCACCTGAGGAGGAGCATGTTCTCACAGGGTTCCCACAGGGTTCTGACAGGGTTCCCACAGGGTTCTCACAGGGTTCTCACAGGGTTCCCACAGGGTTCTCACAGGGTTCCCACAGGGTTCTCACAGGGTTCTCATAGTGTTCCCACAGGGTTCTCACAGGGTTCTCATAGTGTTCCCACAGGGTTCTCATAGTGTTCCCACAGGGTTCTCACAGGGTTCTCACAGGGTTCTCATAGTGTTCCCACAGGGTTCTCACAGGGTTCTCACAGGGTTCTCATAGTGTTCCCACAGGGTTCTCACAGGGTTCTCACAGGGTTCTCATAGTGTTCCCACAGGGTTCTCACAGGGTTCTCATAGTGTTCCCACAGGGTTCTGACAGGGTTCTCACAGGGTTGTCACAGGGTTCTCACGATGTCCATCCAGATGTTTTAATCCAGATGTTTCCGCCCCTCCAGCTGCTGTATCTGGGTTTTGAGCGGGACTCCTCTGAAGCGGCTCTCAGGCTGACAGGTGGAGACGTCCAGTCGGCCACTCAGCTGCTGCTGGACAACCAAGGCTTCATCTCTGCAGAGCTGCTGACCCCTCCATCCACCTCCAGCTCCTCCTCACCCTCCTCTGAGGAACCCAGCACCTCCTCCACCTGCCAAGGTGCAAACACACCAGAACATATCTACACCATATCTATAACATATCTAAAACATATCTACAGCACACGTACAACATGCCAACAACACGTCTATAACACATCTACAACATGTCTATAACACGTATATAACACATCTATAGCACGTCTACAACATGTCTATAACACATCTATAGCACGTCTACAACATGTCTATAACACATCTATAACACATCTACAACATGTCTATAACACGTCTATAACACATCTATAGCACGTCTACAACATGTCTATAACACATCTATAACACATCTACAACATGTCTATAACACGTCTATAACACATCTACAACATGTCTATAACACGTATATAAGACATCTATAGCACGTCTACAACATGTCTATAACACGTATATAACATATCTATAGCACGTCTACAACATGTCTATAACACGTATATAACACATCTATAGCACGTCTACAACATGTCTATAACACGTATATAACACATCTATAGCACGTCTACAACATGTCTATAACACGTATATAACACATCTACAACATGTCTATAACACGTATATAACACATCTATAGCACGTCTACAACATGTCTATAACACATCTACAACATGTCTATAACACGTATATAGCACATCTATAGCACGTCTACAACATGTCTATAACACGTATATAACACATCTATAGCACGTCTACAACATGTCTATAACACGTATATAGCACATCTATAGCACGTCTACAACATGTCTATAACACGTATATAACACATCTATAGCACGTCTACAACATGTCTATAACACATCTATAGCACGTCTACAACATGTCTATAACACGTCTATAACACATCTACAACATGTCTATAACACGTCTATAACACATCTACAACATGTCTATAACACGTATATAACACATCTATAGCACGTCTACAACATGTATATAACACGTATATAACACATCTATAGCACGTCTACAACATGTCTATAACACATCTACAACATGTCTATAACACGTATATAGCACATCTATAGCACGTCTACAACATGTCTATAACACGTATATAACACATCTATAGCACGTCTACAACATGTCTATAACACGTATATAGCACATCTATAGCACGTCTACAACATGTCTATAACACGTATATAACACATCTATAGCACGTCTACAACATGTCTATAACACATCTATAGCACGTCTACAACATGTCTATAACACGTCTATAACACATCTACAACATGTCTATAACACGTCTATAACACATCTACAACATGTCTATAACACGTATATAACACATCTATAGCACGTCTACAACATGTATATAACACATCTATAGCACGTCTACAACATGTCTATAACACATCTACAACATGTCTATAACACGTATATAGCACATCTATAGCACGTCTACAACATGTCTATAACACGTATATAACACATCTATAGCACGTCTACAACATGTCTATAACACGTATATAGCACATCTATAGCACGTCTACAACATGTCTATAACACGTATATAACACATCTATAGCACGTCTACAACATGTCTATAACACATCTATAACACATCTACAACATGTCTATAACACGTCTATAACACATCTACAACATGTCTATAACACATCTACAACACGTCTATAACACATCTACAACACGTCTATAACACGTATATAACACATCTATAGCACGTCTACAACATGTCTATAACACATCTATAGCACGTCTACAACATGTATATAACACATCTATAGCACGTCTACAATGCGTCTATAACACATCTATAACACGTCCACAGCACGTCTATAACACATCTATAAAACGTCTATAACAATCTATAAAACGTCTACACCTCGTCTACACCGTCTCTACACCACGTCTACACCACGTCTGTACCATGTCTATCATATCTCGTGTCCAGCCTCTCCAGACTTGGCCTGTGGCTGTTGTCAGGAGCGACCGCTGCTGGATTTCCTGGTGACTGTTGTGAACTGATGAATGTGTGGTGGTTTCTCCTCAGACGACACGGAGCTGGTGAACGAGGTGCTGGAGGACATCTCTCACCACGAGGAGGACTACCTGGACCTGACGCTGGAGGAGGAGAGCGAACTCATCGCCGCCATGAAGACCTACCTGAGCCGAGAGCCGCCGCCCAGCTAGAGCTGAACCTGAGCAGCCCAGTGACACGCTAACCACTCATCAGAGCGTCCAGGTGTTAATTAGAGCTCAGTGCCAAAGCATGCAGCAGCCTCACACACACGTGATCATTTCCTCTCTACACAGGTTTGTTCAGCAATAACTCCGTTCAGGTAGACGTGTTGTGGTGCTGTGAGGAGGTCCAGCAGTAACACTTTCAGTTTGATCAGGTTTATTTTCACCTCTGAATGGATCCGTGTTGTTTTCTACATGGACCCACGGCGTCACACGTCTGTTTTTGGTTTGCCGTCAGAATTGTTGTTGTTGTTGTTGTTCTGACGGCAGTAAGGAAGTTTTCTGTTTGTGTTTCCTGTTGGTGTGGAGCCAATAAAGACAATGAAGGTTTCCTCTGAGTGTGTTTGTCCGACAACACGACAGCCTGACGACTGTTTTGATCTGGACCTGGTCTGAAGTGGTCCACATGTGAAAAGCAGTGAAATCTCTCTTTTTGTGTTTTATCTTAGGCTTAGGTTTATTAGCTTGATCTGGCTATCATTAGCTTTTTTGGGTTAATATAGCACATAATGTTATCTTTTTAAGGCTAAGGAGCTACTAATCTCTAGGCTAACTCAAGAGTTTGTGACATCTTATATAGGCTAACGTTACCTTGTTAAGCTAATGTAGCAGATAATGTTCTCTTAATGGGGTTAAAGTAGCAGCCAACTCTTTCTTCAGGCTAACATAGCAGCTTATGCTATCTTGTTTGGACTAACTTTAGCAGGGATAGGCTAAAGCACCATATAATGTTATCTCATTTAGGATGAAGTCACGGCTAGTGTCATCTCTAGGCTAACAGAGCAGCCTGTGTTTTCTTGTTTAGGCTAATGTAGCAGCAAACATGAAGGCTAAAGAAGCAGCTAGTGTTATCTCTCAGCCAACGTAACTAGCTTACGTTGTCTTGTTTAGGCTAATGTTGTCTTACTCTGACTATCATTTACACAAATGTAGCACATAATATTGACTTATTTTGCCTAAAATCTTGAATCTTTCTTTAAGTAGCATCTCTAGGCTAAGAGATCAGCTTATGATATCTTGTTTAGGCTAACATAAAAGTTTACATTATCTTATTTAGGCTAAAGTAGCATCTAAAGTCATTTGTAGGCTAGCAGCATGTGTTATTGTGTTAAGGCTAATAAATACAGTGAATGTTATTGTATTTAGGCTGGGAATATCTTGTTCTGGCTAACACAAGCTTGTTTAGGCTAATGTAGCACATAGCATTATGTTATTTATAGAAATAGTTTATTAGTCCCTGGGAGAAATTTGGTAAAGAATGTTAAATCTCTCTTGAAGTAGCGGCTAATGTTATCTCTAGGCTAAGACAGCAGCGTATGATATCTTGTTTGGGCTAACATAGCAGTTTACGTTAGCTTATTTTGCCTACAGTAGCAGCCAGTGTCATCTTTCAGCTATCATAGCAGCCTATGCTATCTTGTTTTGTTCTGGCTATCCATAGCTTATTTAGGCTAATGCAGCACATAATACTCTCTTATTTTGGCTAAAGAATCTTGAATCTCTTGAAGTAGCGGTTAAACCCTATCTGTAGGCTAAGAGATCACTTTGCGATATCTTGTGTAGGCTAACATAGCCTCTGTTGTTGTGTTTAGGCTAATACTGCAGTTTATGCTATCTTGTTTAGGCTAATGTTATCTTGGTCTTGCTATCACCAGCTTGTTTAGGCTAATATGTTTTCTTATTTCGCCTAAACCTCTCTTGAAGTAGCTGCCAATGTTGTCTCTATAAGAGAGCAGCGTATGATATCTTGTTTGGGTTAACATAGCAGTTTACGTTAGCTTATTTTGCCTACAGTAGCAGCTAGTGTTATCTCTCAGCTATAATAGCAGCTTATGCTACCTTGTTTAGGCTAATGTAGCACATAATACTGTCTTATTTTGGTTAAAGAATCCTGAATCTCTTTTGATGTAGAGGCTAAGGTCATTTCTAGGCAAACATAGCAGCTTACGGTATCCTGTGTAAGCTAACATGAGTTTGTTTAGGCTAACGTAGCAGCTAAATTGTCCACACATCCTTTGTGAGTTTGCATTTTGGTCTGTCCACACAAAACAACACACACACACAGAGTGTTTGATAAAAAACCTTTTCCTTCTTTTAGTCTGGCTTTATTTATGGTACATGGTTACAGCGCCGGTAGAAGTCACAGATGAGGATGTGGGTTTAGAAGTAGTTCACGACTCTGCGGATGGACTGGATGTTGGGGTTCTGGGCCTGCCACTCGTTGTGGCTGCAGTAGTCGCCACGCTCCACGATGTACATGCGACCGCGGAAGTTAGGCTCCTCGTACATCACCCAGCTGAAGATGGAGGAAAGAGACGGAGGGTTTATACCAGGTAACAGCATGTTCACGCACAGATGGTCGAAATATCAGTTTCTGCTTTCATCTGAGGCTGATGGGAAAAACATTAGCTCTGCAGGTGTTTAGGGTTCATCATCCGGGGAACATGAATGTATGTGCACAATGTGTGAATCCAACCTGCTGATGTTTAAATGCCTCACAGCACACTGAGAAGTTTTATCCTGCGGTGGAGTTATAGGAACATTTGGAAGTTCACTAAGTCATCAGGGTTCATCCTCTGGAGATGATGAACACCTGCTGTTTAGATACCTCAGTCTGAACCAAAGGAGTGGATCGACAGCTTGAATGAAAGACATCACTGTCCATACAAATCAAGGCGACTACAGTCTGAAGGGTTCATCCTCAGGGAAGTATGAATGTGCTCAGGTTCATCTTCAGGAGGGGACGAATGTCTATGTAAGACTGAGTGATGATTCATCCAGTAAGTGCTGGAATATCTGAGTCTGAACCAAGATGGTGGACCAACAGTTTGAATGAAAGACATGGGCATTCCTACAGCTGTCAGGGTCAACACAATCTAAAGGGTTCATCCTCAGGGGAGCATGGCGGGTTGGTAAATGAGACCTTTGTGATGTTTCTTCTATTAAACACTGTGTCACCAACATAACCTGGATTCATCCTCTGGGGAGCAATAATATGCAAATCAACAGTTAACGTTGAGATACCTCACGCCTGTCATCAGGGTTCATCCTCTGGGGATGATGAACAAAAGTGCATCCAGAGGTACTTCAGTGTAGATATTTCAGACCACTGGATAGAGAGACACCGGCATCCCTAAGGCCATCAGGGCCAATAAAATCTAAAGGGTTCATCCTCAGGGGAGTAGAAATGTGACACTAAACGTCAAGAGTTTGAGCTTTAGTTTGTACATTTTCTTATTTACAGGTTAGAAATGTTGTCCTGATGAAGCCTCCAGTGTCACTAAACAAATCTGGATTCATCCTCTGGGGAGCATGAACGCCTCATAGAACTGGGTGATACTTCTTCCAAGAGGCGGTGAGGAATTTTAGTGTGAATCAAAACGATGAGCGACAAACTGACGTCCATAAATGACGTTCCTACGCGACTGAAACACATCTGTTCCGTCTTTTCTCCCATGTTGCGTTTCTTTGAGGCGTATCTATGGATCTATTTTACTGTCGCTCTTTTCCAGCCAACCAATCACATGTTAGATGGGGCTGGACTTGTTACCATGGTAACCAAGAAAATGGAGGAGTGGCTTCCAGCAAGTTTGGAAAGAGTCGTAATTGAACCCAAACCCATAGTTTTGGTGCCTCAACCTATCAGCCGTGAGCTGGTTGGTGACGTGGACCAAGGCGTGGGATGAGTGGCCGCTAACTGCTAATGTTGAGTGGATGCTGTGCTGAACTCACGCTCCGTCTCCGTAGACCTTGACGGAGTTGATGCAGTTCTTGGAGAGTCCGCGGCTCTGCAGGAAGGGGCAGTCATCGCAGATCTCCACACACTGACCGGAGAAGTTGCAGGCCTCGAACAGCTCGATGCGGTAGTGCTCTCCATGCTAGCAAACAGAGGCAGCAACGTTAGCTTCTCACTTAGCAACCACTGCAGGAACCAAACGTCAGAAGGGTAGAAACTACAGACTCCTGCTCAACAGAAGCTTCCATCGAACTTCAGAGTAAACGTAGTCGAATTCTGTCAAGACTGTCAAAATAAAACGTCTATACAGAGAGAAATAAGCTTTTACAGACAAATCTAAAAACCTGCTTTCACTTCCTTAACAGGGTCTTAGTTGGTAAAATCAGGTGCTGAGGGCCAAACGCTGTCTCGTGGTGGGACAAGGGTTCAGCCTCTGCCCACCATGAATGTAGTGAAGCTTCTGCTCAGTAAGGTTCGAGGTTAGACCCGACGGAACCCGGGTCTCGGCGTTCGTTCTCACCATGCGGATGGGCTTGCAGGAACCCATGTGGTCGTTGTGGGAGTTCCACCTCTGGAACTCGGGGTACTCGCCGTGCTCCAGGATGTACTGCTGGCCCTTGAAGTCGGGGTGGTCGAAGCAGATCCAGGCGCCGCTCTCCACACGGATGGAGTTCACCCTGAAAGCACACGACAGCCTCGAGGGTTACGAACTCGCTTCAGTGCGAAGACACAAGGAAGCGTCGCGTTTCGAAAGAATGGAAGCCTTCAATCTGACGGGGTTCTGGTTCAACATCTGGATTCATCTATCATTCAGTTCAATCACATCAGCCCAGAGCCGGCCCTAGACCAGGTTTTACATTTAATTTAATATCTTTACAGTGTTTTTAGTCCAAAGTAAGGTATTTGAACTCAAAGCATGAAGCTGCTTATTGTTTCTGAGGTAAAGGCTGTGTGTGGACCTCCTCAGACCTCCAGAACGAGGACCTGCAGGCGGTTTGGTTTTACCTGTTCATGAAGCCGCGGTCCTGGAAGTTGTCACAGTCCCCTCTGACCTCCAGCTTCCTGCCGGTGAAGCACTTCCCCTCGTAGAAGGTGATCTGCAGGAGAAAGAACCGTCATGAAGCCGAAGCTCTCAGCTCATGGAGCGTCTTCCCTTCACTGAAACGTGTTCAGGTACCAAAGAGGTTCTGTAGGGAACCAGTTTCCTGGTTCTTTTCTGACAGCAGGACTTGGGAGGATTATAAGGAGCTCCTTCTATGAGAACATGTTGGATATGTAGGGATGTGGTCTGCTGCTCAGACAGAACATGCTACTGGATGGACGCTAGAAACAACCTGCTGCAGCTCCACCAACCAACAGAACACCGAGATGAAATGAGGAGCCTGAGGACCTGAAGAACATTTCAGCTGGGGAACCATGAAGACCCATTATTGTTCTGAGGAGTTGGTTCTCTCTGGACTCATTTTGTTTCTCGAATTTGCTTTTTGTTCTAAATAATTCTACGTTTGGGCATCTTTCTGTGTGGTCCGTCAAAGCTGTTCGCTTCTTGCTTAATTAAAGTTCTGTATTATCTTTTCCAGCATCAGCGGTGGGTTATCTTCTGGGAGGAGCAGCGAGCCTCATCCTTCAGCGATGATGTCATCACTACCTGGATCATGCTTGTTTCACCTGATCAACCTGACTTTGTGTCTCTTTTAGCTCTGTTTTGTCTCCACCACCTCCTGAGACAAACATCTGCTCGTTTAGCCGCTGCTGGGCCGCGCAAGTCTCACATTTTAACCTTAACTATGTTTGTTTTTCTTGCCTGCTGTAGATGAAGTGTCGGGTTAGCTACATGGAAAGTTTAGCGAGCTAAGCTAATGGTTACACTAGTACAGAGAAACGTAGCAAGCGAAGCTACACCAGCGAGGTTAAATTAGTTTATTACGTCAGAACTCAGGTGTTCGTGTTGAATTTTCTTCATCTGCTGCCTCGTAAAACTCATAGCTAGCTGGTGTTAGCTGGTGTTAGCTTCTAGCTGGCGTTAGCTCCTAGCTGGCGTTAGCTCCTAGCTGGCGTTAGCTCCTAGCTGGCGTTAGCAGGCTGCACTAGGTGGCATCGTGGTTCTACAGACGACCAGAACCTCTCTGATTGACCAACACCAGAAGACTGTTGACCCCTGGAACTGACCAGGAGGTAAACTGGAGGGTTTATGAGTCCTTCTAAATCCTCACCTGCAGCCGGAGCAGCAGGTAAACGAGGAAACTTAACAGAAGAGAGTCGCCCCGTGTCTCGTTTGTCCTGCTGCTTTTTAAATAGCTGAAGATAATAAATGAGCTGGTGTTTGTGTCGTGGATGTTCCTGAGCAGAGCCAGCAGAGGAGGCTGCTGGTCCAGGTGTGGTCACTCACCTTTCCAGAGTACTGCGACATGTTTGCCCACTGGATGTCGTCCAACCTGCCACACAACCGCACACACAGTGTAACAGAGAGAAAGTTGGACAGCCCAATTTATAGTGCAGCAGGCCGACGTCCGGCCGGCCGGACAAAAGAGCAGCTCCAAAGGTTTCTGCTGCCTCGACGCTTTCCTTCATCCTGGGGTGTCTGCTGATTCTGCTGTGTGTTAGCGTGTGTGTGTGTGTGTGTGTGTGTGGGCTCAATAGAAAGTGCTTGGCGGCAGCTTTGCAGGTCAATGATATTGCACAGACCACGTTTCTACAGACAAACAGCTGCTGCGTCTCCCCAAGTTCACGTTTTATCTCTGGTTTCACTTTAATTCCTGTTTTGCAGGACATTCCAACACTTTCAGTTTTCAGATTCTCTCACGTCGACTTAAACTGAGTCGTCTGTGAGGAAAATCAAGAGGAAAACGCTCCATCTGACATCAAACCGACTGTAAAAAACCATGAAACCGGTAAATATCAGTAGAATAATAAC
The DNA here is from genome assembly GCA_024666655.1 of Dascyllus trimaculatus. Lineage (NCBI taxonomy): Eukaryota > Metazoa > Chordata > Actinopteri > Pomacentridae > Dascyllus > Dascyllus trimaculatus. Next base: position 8,497,551 of record CM045465.1, read on the forward strand.
GTCCTCCATATTAAAACAGCCTGACGTCATCATTTACTGTCACACAGTGAAAGAACAAACCACTGTTGACGTGTTGAAGGTTGTTTACGTGTGATTGACATATAAAAACACTGGGTTTGGATGTGGATGTTACGTTAATATGTAAATTATACTTTATTCTGCTGCTTCATAAATGAGTAAATCAGTCATTTAACAAAACTGTAGATCTGTAAAATAACAGTTACACAAACAGATGTTAAATCCTGAATATCCGTATCTTTTTCTTTCAAATAACGACAGATATCTGTGACATAAGGAGACTTTCTGCTGATTTAAACACAATAAACCTTTATAGTTTTATGGTAAACACTGTAAAACAAAGTGGACTTTATTTTCAGTTTGGCTCTTTATATTTTTTACTGTTAACGTGTAAATTAAGACCTTTCTCCTGTGATTTGACCAGATATTTCAGTTAAACATGTTCAGTCTGTGGAGTCTGTTTATGTCCCAGCTTAGTTAATGTAATTAATGTTGACTGCATTTAGTTAATGTACCTGACAAATGTCCTCAGGTACATTAGCCGCTACTTTAGCTTAATTACAACAATGTTGTCCACTTCTTTAGCCAAATGACATCATTTTAGCCGCTACTTTAGCTAAACTAGGACAATGTTGCCTGCTACATTAGCCAAATAAGATCATGTTAGCCGCTACTTTAGCTAAACTAGGACAATGTTAGCCACTACTTTAGCCAAATAACATCATGTTAGCCGCTACTTTAGCTTAACTAGGACAATGTTAGCCACTACTTTAGCCAAAAAAAATCATGTCAGCCGCTACTTTAGCTTAATTACGACAATGTTGCCCGCTACATTAGCCAAATAACATCATGTTAGCAGCTACTTTAGCTTAACTAGAACAAAGTTAGCCACTGCTTTAGCCAAAGTGTTAGCTGGTATTTTGGCTTAACTAGGACAATGTTAGCTGCTGCTATAGCCTAAATAAGATCATGTTAGCCGCTACTTTAGCTTAATTACGACAATGTTGCCCGCTACTTCAGCCAAATAACATCACTTTAGCTGCTACTTTAGCTTAACTAGGACAATCTTAGCCACTACTCTAGCCAAATAAGATCGTGTTAGCTGCTATTTTGGCTTAATTAGGACAATGTTAGCCACTAATTTAGCCAAATAAGATCATGCTAGCTGCTACTTTAGCTTAACTAGGACAATGTTAGCCGCTATTTTAGCCAAATAAGATCACATTAGCTGATACTTTAGCCAAAGACGATTATGTTAGTAGCAACTTTAGCTTAACTAAGACAATAATAGTCGCTACTTTAGCCAAGTAAGATCATGGTAGCCGCTACTTTGGTCTAAATAAAAAATTGTTTGCCGCTACTTGTATATATAAGATAATGTTAGCTGCTAATTTAACAAGATAATGGTAGCTGCTAGTTTAGCCTAAATAAGATCATGTTAGCTGCCACGTTGGTCTAAATAAGATAATGATAGCTGCTATTTTAGCCTAAATAAGATCATGTTAGCTGCTACTCTGGTCTAAATAAGATCAGGTTAGCCGCTTCTTAGGTATAAATAATGTATTTTAGTATACATAAGACAATGTTAGTTGCTACTTTAACCTTAATAAGATAATGTTAGCCCTAGTTTAGTCTAATTAAAATTATAGCTGCTACTTTAGCCAAATAAGATCATGTTAGCTGCTTCTTTAGCTAAACTATGGCAATGTTAGCCACTACTTTAGCCAAATAAAATCTTGTTAGCCGTTTCTTTGCTCTAAATAAAATAATGTTCGCCGCTAGTTTAGTCTAAATAAGATAATGTTAGCTGGTAGTTTAGTCTAAATAAGATAATGTTAGCTGGTAGTTTAGTCTAAATAAGATAATGTTAGCCACTACTTTAGCCCAAATAAAATCATGTTAGCTGCTACTTTAGCTTAACTAGGACAATGTTAGCTGCTACTTTAGCCAAATGAGATCATGTTAGCTGCTACTTTAGCCTCAATACGATATGTTCACTGTTACTTTAGCCTAACTAAGATCATGTTATCTGCTACTTTGGTGTAAATGAACATGTTAGCTGCTATTTTAATAAGATAATGCTAGCTGTTCACCTCAGTAAAAACACAGAGAGCAGCTTGTAGCCAAACAGCAGAACACAGCTTTAATGAGAACAATCATAAAAACATAAATAGTTCCTCTGACATATAAAAAGTGCTTGTAACCATTTTAAATATAGAAGTCGGGGGAGTTCAGGCAACAGCTCAACCAACTCATATCAGAAACAGGTTGTAAATGTATTAAAACTGATGTGGTCACAGGAAAACGTCATAGAATCCTGGAAGAGACGCCTCAAATCAAAACAGCGTTTTCTTTGTCCATGCATGGTTTTCTGTTGGGATCTTAACATGTTCTGGTTCATGAGTCGGACAAACGTTTAACTCCAGCTCCAACACCAAACCAAACTCCATTAGAAAATCTGCTCATTTAAAGTTGCCTTGCAAAGCAGCCACTGCATGACTTCATCCACTGAACCAGTCCTCTGAGCCTCACAGTGAATTCAGCCCAGCAGGATCACATGTTGAAAGCATTTATGTTGTCTAAATCTACTTTAAACCTGCTCTCTAGCTATCGATCTCCAGCGTGTGCTCGGTGCAGAAGTTCTGGAAATCTACAGTTCACAGTTCAGTTTGAAGACATCAGCACTGAGTGTTTCTGATCCTGAGTTTGTCTTTCTGTTGTGCAGTTTTTACAAAGACAATAAAACCGTGCTCGTGTGTTTTCACAGGTCAACATTAAATCGACAGATTTTTGAACAGAGTCTTGTGCAGCCTGCCGGAACATGTGAGACCAACAGTGGAGGTTCTTTCGGGCCGGTGGTGCTGGATGGTTTTGGGAGCTACATCATAGAACAGGGAGTCCGACCCGCTGGCTGACCCGCCTCCATCTTCTCCACCTCCAGGATCATCCTCCTGAACACCTCCACCGCCGTCTGACAAGAAAACACACCACTGAGACTCTGCATGCTCAGTGAACTCACATCCTCTAGGCAGCGCTAGCCGTTACTTTAGCTTAACTAGGACAATATTAGCCGCTATTTTAGCCAATAAGAAATGTTAGCCATTACTTTAGCTTAACTAGGACAATGTTGGCTGCTACCTTAGCCAAATAAGATCATGTTAGCCGCTACTTTAGCTTAACTAGGACAATGTTAGCCCCTACTTCAGCCAATAAAAAAATGTTAGCCATTACTTTAGCTTAACTAGGACAAAGTTAGCCGCTACTTCAGCCAATAAAAAAATGTTAGCCATTACTTTAGCTAAACTAGGACAATGTTAGCTGCTACGTTAGCCAAATAATGTCACGTTAGCCGCTACTTTCGCTTAACTAGAACAATGTTAGCCCCGACTTTAGCTAATAAGAAATGTTAGCCATTACTTTAGCTGAACTAGGACAATGTTAGCTGCTACTTTAGCCAAATAAGGTCATGTTAGCCGCTACTTTGGTCTAAATAAAAAAATGTTATCCACTACTTCAGTATACATAAGATAATGTTACCAACTACTTTGACCTAAATAAGATAATTTTAGCCAGTAGTTTAGCCTAAAGAAGATCATGCTAGCTGCTACTTTGGTCTAATGTTAGCCGCTACTTTAGCCTCAATAACATTAAGGTTCACTGTTAATTTAGCCTAAATAAGGTAAACTTACCTGCTACTTTAGCCTAAATAAGAATATGTTGGCCACTACTTTGGTGTAAATAAGATAAAGTTATCCACTATTTTAATAAGATCATGCTAGCTGCTACTTTGGTCTAAATAAGATAATGTTAGCTACTTTAGACTCAATAACATTAAGGTTTACTGTTATTTTAGCCTAAATAAGGTAATTTTACCTGCTATTTTAGCTTAAATAAGAATATGTTGGCCACTACTTTGGTGTAAATAAGATAAAGTTATCTGCTATTTTAAGAAGATAATGTTAGCTGCTACTTTGGTCTAAATAAGATGATGTTAGCCGCTGCTTTAGCCTTAATAAGATATTAGCCTATGTATGATAACATAAGCTGGACTGCTAGCCTAGAGATAATGTTACATGCTACTTTAGCCTAAATAAGATAATATTAGGTGCTACGTTAGCCGAAATTAAAATATTGTTAGCTGCTTCTTAGCCTAAATAAGCTAATGTTAGTTGTTACTTTAGCCTAAATCAGATAATGTTAGCCACTGCTTTAGCGTAAATACAGTGATGTTAGCTTCTACTTAGGTTAACTAGCCACTACTTCAGCCTAAATAAGATAATGATCGCCTAAACAAGCTATTATTAGCCTAAATATCATAATATAAGCTGTACTGTTAGCCTAGAGATAACGTTACCTGCTCCTACAGCCTAAAGAAGACATTGTTAGCTTCTCCTTTAGGGTAAATAGGATGGTGTTAGCTGCTCCTTAAGTTAAATATGGTAGCATTAGCCGCTACTTTAGCCTCAATGAGATACTATTAGCCATTACTTTAGCTTAAAGTAGATATTACTAGCCTATATAACATAACATAAGCTGCACTGTTAGCTTAGGGATAACGCTACCTACCTTAAGCATAAATAAGATATTGTTAGCTGCTACTTTAGCCTAAATAAGCTAATGTTAACAAAATAACATGAGTGGATGAGGGTAAATAGGATAGGGTTAGCTGTTACTTTAGTTTTAAAAAGCTAATGCTAGCCTATAACATAAAGCTACAGATAAAGATAAAGTTGGTTGGTTCTGGTTCTGGTTCTGGTTCTCCTGGTTTGTGTTTCTGGTCTCACCTGGTTTTCTTTGGCTGAAGACTCGAGGAAGGCAGCGTTCCACGACTCGGCCAGAGCTTTGCCCTCCTCGAAGCTGATCACTCTGAACAACAACAACAACAACAGTTTTTAACTTTAGCTGCATCACCACATAATAATAATTGAACAGCTTAGATGTAGTTAATGTACTTTATGGAACTGCACATTAGAGATCGACCAGTGCCAAATATTGGTCATCAAGAAAGGCGATAACGGCTGTTTGGAGCTGATATACATTGAATGTGATGTCTTAACAGCATGTGACAGCAGGAGCCTGTCATTCATAACTCGGTTTGTTCATTAAAGAATGTAGCTGAATATGTACAGTAATAGGAGTGATTAAGTCAGGACGCTGTGCTCTGTTTAGGTTGGATCAACGAGATACTTAGGTTGAGTAAGATCATGTTAGCCACTACTTTAGCCTAAATAAGATCATGTCAGCTGCTACTTTGGTCTAAATAAGACCATGCTAGATGCTACTTTAGCCTAAATAAGATCGTGTTAGCCGCTATTTTAGCATGAACCAATAATGTTTTCTGCCTAGTCTAAATTAGATCATGTTAGCTGCTGTTTCAGCCTAAAAAAACCTGTTAGCTGCTATTTTGGTCGAAATAAGATCATGGTAGCTGCTTTTTAAGCCTACATAAAATCATGTTAGCTGCTACTTTGGTCTAAATAAGATCATGTTAGCCGCTACATAAGATCATGTTAGCTGCTATTTTAGCCTAAATAAGATCATGTTAGCCGCTACTTTAGCCTAAATACGATCATGTTAGCCGGTATTTTAACCTATATAAGATCATGCTAGCTGCAATTTTAGCCTAAAGACAATCATGTTGGCTGCTACTTTGGTCTGAATAAGATCATGTTAGCCGCTATTTTAGCCTACATAAAATTATGTTAGCTGCTACTTTGGTCTAGATAAGATCATGCTAGCTGCTACTTTAGCCTAAATAAGATCATGTTAGCCACTACTTTAACCTAAATAAGATCATGTTAGCTGCTGTTTTAGCCTAAAAAAACCTGTTAGCTGCTATTTTGGTCGAAATAAGATCATGGTAGCTGCTATTTTAGCCTACATAAAATCATGTTAGCGGCTACTTTGGTCTAAATAAGATCATGTTAGCCGCTTTGTAAGATCATGTTAGCTGCTATTTGAACCTAAATAAGATCATGTTAGCCGCTACTTTAGCCTAAATACGATCATGTTAGCCGCTACTTTAGCCTAAATACGATCATGTTAGCTGGTATTTTAGCCTAAATAAGATCACGCTAGCTGCTACTTTGGTGTAAATAAGATCATGTTAGCTGCTATTTTTAGCCTGAGATCATGTTAAAATAGAAACATGAGTGATTAAATGGAACGCTCTCCTCTGTTTTCGTGGGATCGACTGAGGTTTTTATTTCTTTTTATTTTATTTATTAATATTTGACTGTTCCATCACTTCTATTGCCCACTAAGGTCCAGATCTTAAAGCTTTGCTAATAATTATTATTATCCAGACTCTGTTTCAGGTTAATCTGTGGCTGCCTGCTAACTTAGCCGCTAGCTGTTAGCATAGCCCAGTGATTCCCTTTGATGCACACAATCAATATCAATATCCAGGTTTATGAAGTGTCTGTCATAAACCTGGATATTGATATTAATCCCTTAATATTCAGATTATTGACCCTTTTATGAATTAATACTCAGATAAAAGTGTGTTTCTGCTGGTCCGTCTGCTATTACAGCTTCATACTAAACATAATATCACACCAGCTGTGACCTCAGAGTGTTGAAACTCATAAGAACATGTATTATTTGCTGTTGATCTGTCTCACTGAGCGTCTTACCTCTCCATGTGCAAGTCCTTCTTGTTCCCAACTAAAATGATTGGGACTCTGGAGAGGAACACAGAAGTCGGTTCATCAGTGTGATTAGTGTTGGTATTGATGAGGAAGTGTCTGCTGACTATCATCCATGTGTATTAATATGTGCTGCAGCAGGAGTCCATGTTTTTATTAACGTGACTGGAGGCTCTTGGTCACATGTATCTAATCTGGTCATACATGTGAACGACTGCAGCATCACTTACATGTCAAATGACTCTCATTGATCACCTCAAAGTAATCAGATTACTTTATTTAAATTCAGCTCCACAGCAGGAACTCAGTGGACCTACAGTGAGTCCATCTTCCATGAGGGTCTCTGGTCCTCCAGTCCTTCCTCTGTCCCCCTTTACTCCTGATGACAGACTCAGTCCTCCTCAGCATGGAGGAAACCAGAGTCCATCATTGCTGCTCACATCTTCTCACATCTTCTCTGTTGGGTTCAGCTGCTCTTTGCTGGAGGGGTTGTGTTGCTCTACCTTCCTCTGCTGGGTCCAGGTCTGGACTCTCACTGTCCAGGTCCTGGTTCCTCTTAGTCCTGGTTCCTCTTAGTCCTGGTCTAGAAGCTCTGGTCTGATGTTGTTCTCTGGATAAATCTTCCTCTTCTCCATGTGGTCAGCCAGTGTTCTGGTTCCTCCTCAGACCTTCATGGAGCATCTCTAAACGTCATCAGCACCTTTATCTACCATCACACTCCACCTCCGTGCTTCTCTGTCAGGACTATGATCCACTGTGGTGGTCCTGGTCAGGTTCTGGACTCCATCTGAGCCCAACTCATTGATGTTCATGTGACCAAACAATGTTCTCCAGCATCCATCAGGCTTCTCTTCATCTTCTTCAGCTCCATCTGGAAGTTTAGTTGTGAGCAGCAGCCAGGTTTAGTTGTGGTCCTCCGTCCATAGAGGTTGATGTTCTCCAGGCTCCTCCACACTGTCTGGGCTCCACACTAACTCTGGTCTCCATTGATCAGCCCTGGTCCAAGTGTGAAGCAGCTGCCGTCTGTTGTCCACAGCTAGATAGTGAAAGTAGTTCCCTGTCCGTGGAGTCATTGTAGGAGCTCTGATCAGTGCTACTGTGGCTCCTTCTAGACCTCCTGGTTCCTGCTGACACTGGGCTTCACTGGTTCTTAGTGGATCACTGGTCTTCCTGGATCCTTTTCCATCTTTGTCCAGTCTCACAGTCACATTGTTCACTTCCTCTGTTCACTTCTTCTCCATGTGGAGCCATGATGCAGACATAGATAGACCGAGTCCATAGGTCCAGACCTGGTCCATAGATAGACCCAGTCCATAGGTCCAGACCTGGTCCATAGATAGACCCAGTCCATAGGTCCAGACCTGGTCCATACATAGACCCAGTCCACAGGTCCAGACCTGGTCCATAGATAGACCCAGTCCACAGGTCCAGACCTGGTCCATAGATAGACCCAGTCCATAGGTCCAGACCTGGTCCATAGATAGACCCAGTCCACGGGTCCAGACCTGGTCCATAGATAGACCCAGTCCACGGGTCCAGACCTGGTCCATAGATAGACCCAGTCCACAGGTCCAGACCTGGTCCATAGATAGACCCAGTCCACAGGTCCAGACCTGGTCCATAGATAGACCCAGTCCATAGGTCCAGACCTGGTCCATAGATAGACCCAGTCCATAGGTCCAGACCTGGTCCATAGATAGACCCAGTCCATAGGTCCAGACCTGAGGAGGTTCTCAGTAGGACCAGGGTCATCATCAGACTGAAGGAACCTCAGCTGGACTCTGGTTGGTTCTTCTGGTTTCTACTTTCTCAGCTTAGAAATGAAGCGTTTGATGTGATCCAGGTCAGAGTCATGTGACATTGAAGTGATGCTGCTCTCCTCTGCTGAGCTGCATGTTCATGTCTAGAGGCTCAGACTGAGAACTGATGTGTGGCTCGAGTACTTACTGGACGTTTCCCACCATGTCCAGCAGCTTCTCGTGGATCACTCTGACCACCTCGAAACTACAGACACACAAACATGAAGACAGTGAAGACAGACCTGGTCAGATCTACGCCACTGGAGCAGAGTGAACGCATCGGACAGGAAGACTCACTGACAACATCTCACCTGGGCTCGGTGGTACGTGGGAGATAAGGAGGGTCTGAAAATGTGAGTTTACCTTTTGTAGGAAGTGACAGAGTAGATGAGGATGTAGCCGTCGACGTCGATGGTGTAACTCTGAGGGAAGATGGAGTATTCATCCTGCAGCACGAACAGATGATACCAGGTTTATGATAACATAGAGTTAATATTCAGATTATTGACACTTTTATGTGTTAATATTCAGATTATTGACACTTTTATATGTTAATATTCAGATTATTGACACTTTTATGTGTTAATATTCAGATTATTGACACTTTTATATGTTAATATTCAGATTATTGACACTTTTATGTGTTAATATTCAGATTATTGACACTTTTATATGTTAATATTCAGATTATTGACACTTTTATGTGTTAATATTCAGATTATTGACACTTTTATGGGTTAATATTCAGATTATTGACACTTTTATGTGTTAATATTCAGATTATTGACCCTTTTATGTGTTAATATTCAGATTATTGACCCTTTTATGTGTTAATATTCAGATTATTGACCCCTCTGAGCTCTCACGTCCAGGCTACTGTCACCTTTGTACAACAACATGCAGGTTACCTGGAGGCGAGCTCACCTGGCCGGCCGTGTCGACCAGCTGCAGGTTGTACTCCTGGCCGTTGACCGTCATCGTCTTGGTAAACGCTGAGACACAGTTTGAGAGAGTTCAGAGTGAGTCAGGAGGGAAACGACGGGACAGTGGAACAGTGGAGGGAACGACGGCGTCCTTACTGTTCTCTATGGTGGGATCATAGGAATCCACAAACTGTCCCTCCACAAACTGGATGGTGAGAGAAGACTTCCCTGAGAGCAGAATGACAGTTAGCCTCCATGTCATCACCACATAAATATGATGTTATTATAACAACAAAGCTCAGAGACAAACACTAAAGAGTCTTTCTGTCACTTCCTGTTTAAACAGACAATTAAAACGATAGTCCAGGACTGAATGTTAAGGACCAATAAAAGGTGAAACTGTTTCTACACTGTCTGAAGTTTCTGATCTCTATTGTTGCTGACTGCTCTCTGCCCTTCATCCTCGCCCCGCCTGGTCGAGGCAGACGGTCGGCCTCTCTGAGCCTGGTTCTGCCAGACGTTTCTTCCTGAACCACTCTGAGATGACACATGCTGGGAGTTGGCGGCGTTTAAATAGAGCTCAGTTGAGATGAAACATACTCAGGTCCTGATGCAGCATCAGGACCACACCTGCCGCAGCACCTGATTGGCTGCCAGCTGACCAATCCCAGCTTGTGTCCAGTTATAACTGGAGGTAAGGCTGCCTTTCAGTTTAGTATCTGTCCTGGTCTCTAATCAGACATCAGACACGGGATGTTGCAGCAGCACCAGGATTCAGACTGCTCCCCTTCTGGTCCCTGAGGTCCAGATGTTCTGCGGGACCAGCTTGATGTCAGCTCTAGTGCTGCTGAGTCAGGCTCCTTAGTTACTGCGGCTACTGACGAGGCGACCAGGACTTACCCACCGATCTGTAACCCAGCACGGCGATTTTCCGGGATTTTGGCAGCGGCATGGTCTGTTCTGGAGCATCCAGACGAGCGGACGGAGCATCAGAGCCTCTGCATCATCTCCCCGGAGCGGGCCGGACCCGGTAACGAGCCCTGACGCTGATTGGACACGCACACGCACGGAGGCGGGCCTTCGTCATTTGCGCGCCCTCCGTTTGGTTTAAAATGGACATCCGGTTCTCGAAGCAGTCGCTCATTGGACAAAACAGAGTAGCTTCAGCCAATCGGAAAGCAGAAGACAGCAAGGTGGGCGGGACCAGCAGTGTAAACAGCAGCTCAAATGTTAGCTCCGCGGCGGCTAAGCTAGTTAGCTCTGCCCTCCCTCAGTCCGTCCCTCCGGTCCTTGGAACTCCGGATCTAAGTTCAGATGGCTGGCGTGGCCCTGAAGTGCTCCGCTCCGTGGCGCTTCGTCAATTTAAGAAGGTGACACTCAGACTAACACTGTCAGCTAAAGTTAAAGCTCTTCTTTCCGTGTTAAAAAGCGGCTAATTAGCAGTTTAGCGGCTTGCTGCACTGAACTCCTCCAGTGAAGCTGAAGGTTAGCTCGGCTCTGTTTGGCTAGCTGCTGTTAGCCTGTTAGCCGGTCCTAAGACTAGCTAACCAGGTAGCATCAGCTGCTCCAGGCGTTTAGAATTAAGAGACGAGCTCCGTTCAGTCAGTGCAGCTTTACTCGGCTTCTTCTGACCACAGACAGGTGAGGAGTGTCGGTGCTGCTGATGCTAACAGAGGCTCAGCTCCAGGAGTTCAGCTGCGACCTTTACTCCAGATTCAGGCTGACATGACCTGGAATCAACCGGTCAGTGCAGCTGCAGGTCCGGGAACACCACTGGAGATACAGAGAGAGACAGGGCAAAGGAACGAAGACCCACTTTAAGATTAAAAACAAGGATAGAAAGATTAAAAATCAAGAGACCATTCTGTCACCTGGCTGTGTACCTGGATATTTAGACACACACCGACCACAACTTCAGCACAAATAGTCAAAAATGTGGATATAAATGCATAAAATAATCAGAAAATGGATATTAACGCATGAAACAGTTTTTAAAAATGGATATTAACGCATGAAATAGTTTTAAAAAATGGATATTAATGCAAAAAATAGTCATAAAGTGGATATTATTGTACAAAATAGTCTAAATTTGGTATTAAGGCACATGAAATAGTCCAAAAAATGGATATTAATGCATAAAATAGTTTTTAAAAATGGATATTAATGCAAAAAATAGTCATAAAGTGGATATTATTGTACAAAATAGTCTAAATTTGGTATTAAGACACATGAAATAGTCCAAAAAATGGATATTAATGCATAAAATAGTTTAAAAATGGATATTAATGCACAAATTAGTCTTAAAAACCAATAACACACATAAAATGGTCAAAAAATCTGTATCAATGCATAAAAGGGTCAAAAACTTGAATAGAAACGCACAAAATAGTCAGAAAATGGATATTAACGCATGAAACAGTTTTTAAAAATAGATATAGATGCAAAAAATATTCAAAAAGTGAATATTATCGTGCAAAATAGTCAAAAAAATGGATATCAACGCACATAAACTAGTCAAAAAATCTGTATCGGTGCGTGAAAGCATCAAAAAATTGGATATAAATGCACGAAAGGGTCATAAAAGTCAATATTAATGCATAAAATAGTTTAAAAATGGATATTAACGTACAAATTAGTCATAAAAATAGAAATAACGCACATAAAATGGTCAAAAAAATCTGTATCAACACATAAAAGTGTCAAAAACTTCAATATAAACACACAAAATAGTAAAAAGAAATGGATATTAATGCACAAAATTAGTCATAATAATAATAAAATAGTCAAAAGCCTGAATATTAACGCAGGATAAGAGTTAGAAATTTATATTAACATACCAGGATGTTTTATTTTATTGTTCTCTTTGTGTTTAATTAATATCACCTTAATAGTTGTTTAATTTTGTTTTATTTTTATTTACTTTTCTACTTTATTGGACTTTTAATTTCGTCCACTGTTTGCTTTTAATGTAATTGAATAGTTTCATTTTTGTATGTTATTATTTTAAATCTATTCCTCCATATTTGAGTGCTTTCATTTCTTTGATTCTTTCATTTGATGTTTTAAAGTTAATTTTATTTTGTCTGTGGTTTTTTAGTGTTTGTTTTCCATGTTTTACAGTTTATTACATTCCTACTAACAGAACAACGTCAGTCTCCTGAATATTAGACAGCAGACTGACGTTGACCCACAGAGGATCTGGGGTCTGAACATGGTCCCACTGGAGGGTCCTGACTGGGATCTCGTCTCCACTGGTTCACTAACTCCTTCCTCCCTGTGTCCAGTCTGGTCAGGTCCACTGCTCCCAGTCTGAAGGTCCACACCTCAGCGTCTCCCATGATGGGTGAGTGTAGATCCACACCGGCCTGGAGCCCCACAGCGTCTGGATGGAGTCGCCTCGTATCGCAGTTTGATCGTTTCCTGGCTAGTTGTTGTTGTTGTTGTGTGTCTTGTTTAGTTGTTTTGACTCTCATTTTTGTTGTTTTACATCTTGTTTTTGTCATTTTGTGTTTTGTTTTTGTTGCTTTGACTCTCATTTTTGTTGCTTTGCATCTTGTTTTTGTTGTTTTGACTCATTTTTGTCGTTTCGTGTCTAGTTTTTGTTGTTTTGCATCTTGTTTTTGTTGTTTTGCGTCTTGTTTTTGTCATTTTGTGTCTTGTTTTTGTTTTGTGCCTTGTTTTTGTTGTATTGTCTTGTTTTTGTTGTTTTGACTCATTTTTGTCATTTTGTGTCTTGTTTTTGTCATTTTGTGTCTAGTTTTTGTTGTTTTGCATCTTGTTTTTGTTGTTTTGCGTCTTGTTTTTGTCATTTTGTGTCTTGTTTTTGTTTTGTGCCTTGTTTTTGTTGTATTGTCTTGTTTTTGTTGTTTTGACTCATTTTTGTCATTTTGTGTCTTGTTTTTGTCATTTTGTGTCTAGTTTTTGTTGTTTTGCATCTTGTTTTTGTTGTTTTGCGTCTTGTTTTTGTCATTTTGTGTCTTGTTTTTGTTGTTTTGATTCACATTTTTGTTGTTTTGACTCATTTTTGTTGTTTTGCATCTTGTTTTTGTTGTTTTGACTCATTTTTGTTGTTTTGTGTCTCATTTTGATCATTGCGTGTCTCGTTTTGCCAGTTTGTGTTTTGTTTTTGTCGTAGTGTGTCTCGTTTGTTGTTGTGTGTCAGGTTCTCCCCTGACATCTGGCTGGTTGTTGAGGTTAAAGTCCCCCAGTAGTCGTCAGACAGTTTCTACAGTTCGTTTCTGACCAGTGGCTCCATGTTGGCTGTTTTCCAGTCGCCTCCTGTCGTCTCTGCTCTTTGTTTCTTTACGTTTTCATCATAAAAACCTTCACTGAACAGAAGAAGTCAGAGCTCTCAGCGCTGTCTGCAGTTTGCAGGTCAGAGTAGAAGGTGAACCAGGATGACAGCAGTGTTTACGTCCAGGCACTGCTTTGGTGAACAGAGCAGCTGATCGCTGCTGATCGCTGCTGATCGGTGCTGATCGGTGCTGATCGGTTCTGATCGGTGCTGATCGGTTCTGATCGGTGCTGATCGGTTCTGATCGGTTCTGATCGGTGCTGATCGCTGCTGATCGGTGGTGTCGGTGTGTTTGCAGCAGCGACGGTGGAGCAGTTCGAGGAGGCAAAGAGCAAACTGTCGACGCTGAAGAACGATCCTGGGAACGAGGTCAAGCTGAAGATCTACGCTCTGTTCAAACAGGTGGGAGGGTTTCAGGTCTCACGGTCTGTTGTTTCATCCACTGCTGCTCTGCCACGGCTCATTTTTCCTCACTGTAGTGTCATTTTTTCTTCACTGTGGGCTCATTTTTCCTCACTGTGAATGATTTTTACTCAATGTGGGCTAATTTTTCTTACCTAAGGCAAATTTTCCCTTATTGTGGGCTCATTTTTCCTCACTGTGGGTTGTTTTTACTCAGTGTGGGCTAATTTTTATTACTTAAGGCAAAATTTTCCTCACTGTTGCATCATTTTTACGCAATGTGGGCTCATTTTTCTTACCGAAGGCAAATTTTCCCTTATTGTGGGCTCATTTTTACTCACTGTTGGCTTATTTTTCCTTACTGTGGGTTAATTTTTCCTCAATGTGGGCTAATTGTTTCTCACTTAAGGTTAATTTTTACTGACTGTAGCCTCATTTTTCCTCACCGTGAGGTAATTTTTCCTCACTGTGTTCATATTATACTGTAATCATGTAGTTTTCTTGCTACTACGGTGACAGACTTTAAACTTTAGATGCCCAAAATAAAGAGCAGATTATTGATTCCAAAACCAGTCGCTGTATTAAACCTTTCATTTCTTATATTTGTAGTTTATAAGATGGTAATAATTCAAAGATAAAAAGCAGCTCGTTTCAGACGCTGCCGTCCAAACACTAGAGGGCGGCAAAACTCATTATACAGTTAGAGACGTCTTTGAATAGTTCATCAATTCCTTTAGGAGACAGTTTGAGTGCGATCATGAGGCAGGTGTTAGATTCTGTCCTGTGTCATTAGAGTTCACTATAAAGCAACCATAAGATGACTAATGCAGCCTCTTCCTCCTCCTGCAGGCCACTCAGGGTCCCTGCAACACGCCCAAACCAGGGATGCTGGACTTTGTCAACAAGGTGAAATGGGACGCGTGGAAGTCTCTGGGCTCCATATCACAGGTACGACTCCTCTGAAGGAGATACAAGAAGGAGACTAGTGAGGGAGGACACCAAGACTCCTATGACTCCTCTGAAGGAGTTAGAAGAAGGAGACTAGTGAGGGAGGCCACCAAGACTCCTATGACTCCTCTGAAGGAGTTAGAAGAAGGAGACTAGTGAGGGAGGACACCAAGACTCCTATGACTCCTCTGAAGGAGTTAGAAGAAGGAGACTAGTGAGGGAGGACACCAAGACTCCTATGACTCCTCTGAAGGAGTTAGAAGAAGGAAACTAGTGAGGGAGGACACCAAGACTCCTATGACTCCTCTGAAGGAGTTAGAAGAAGGAGACTAGTGAGGGAGGACACCAAGACTCCTATGACTCCTCTGAAGGAGTTAGAAGAAGGAGACTAGTGAGGGAGGACACCAAGACTCCTCTGACTCCTCTGAAGGAGTTAGAAGAAGGAGACTAGTGAGGGAGGACACCAAGACTCCTATGACTCCTCTGAAGGAGTTTTAGTGATCAGTATAAAAACAAACAGATGCATAACGGGATCATATTGCAGAGAGAAAAACCAACAGACCCAGTTTCCCTTAGAGCAGCTCTGTGCTGATGGAGGGAAGAACCAGGCTCAGGGAGGGCAGACATCTGCCTCACCTGGTTGGGGTGAGGGCGGAGCGAAAAGGGAAACAGGGACAAACACTTCAAGTTGACAGACTGTTTAATATGATACTTTCACCTCTCAGGACGAGGCCAGGCAGCAGTACTGCGACCTGGTTGGCTCCCTGGTGGCGGCGGAGGGGGGAAGCTCCGCCCAGGTGGCCGCACAGCCTGCTGGGAGTGGGGCGACGTTCGAGACGCTGCTGGTGACCACGGAGGACAACATCACCACCATCAAACTGAACCGACCGGCCAAGAAGAACGCCATCACAACGGAGGTAAGTGTGTCTGGAGCCCGACCCTCTGAGGCTGTTCATCATGTTGATGAGCCGCTGGTCTGAAGTCCGACTGCTGCTGTGGACTTTCAGCTTAATCAGGACAAACAACCAGGTGTCAGGTGGCCGTCTGGGGCTTACAGCCTCTTGGATGAGAGGTGAAACGTCTCCGAGAACCTCTAGGAAGTCCAGATGCTACGACTGAAGCCACGAGGAGGAGAACCAGTGGGCTGTTTTCCGACATGGATGCTGTTGGAGGACCTTCGTGTTTGTTTGGCTCCTCCTGACTCTTCACTCCTGCTTCTCTTTCAGATGTACAACGACATCGTCGCAGCTCTGGATCAGGCAGCTAAAGACGACTCGGTCATCACGGTGTTCACAGGTACGAACACACAGCATGTTTCCTGCTGGGTTTTGGGTTGTGATGTAAAAACACCCCAAAGACGTTAAATTCACCAAACAGGAATCAAATCACAGCCAATAAGTAAAACCACCTCCCAGAGAATCAAAGGCTGCGTTAATCAAACATGAACTCTGGTCCCTGCAGGCGCCGGCGACTTCTACTGCAGTGGGAATGACCTCTCCAACTTCACTAAAATCCCAGAGGAGGGCGTGGAGCAGATGGCCAGACAGGCAGGAGATCTGCTGCGGTTAGTCAGCAATCGATTGATCGATGGATTGATTGATTGATTGATTGATGGATCAGTGGTGACCACAGATTCAAGGACAGAACGATGTTTATGTGTTAGGATGCATCACATGTCGATCACTGTTAGACCGGCTTTAGTTACTCTGCTTGATACGTCATAGTTTGATCCACCAAGGAGGTTGTGTTTCTGCCGGCGTTGGTTTGTTTGTTTGTTTGTCTTCAAAATAACTCGAAAAGTTATGGATGGATTTGGATGAAATGTTCAGGAAATGTGTGAAATGGGACAAATGATGACATGTTGGGACTGATCCGGATCACCGTCTGGATCCAGGATGTTTTTAAAAGATTCTTTAACATTGGGGGTGTTAGAAAGCCTTGCAGTGCCGCCCTGTGGTAGGAAAAGGCATTGCACATATATGGTGGGTGTCGGCCGCTGGTGCTCAACCACAGCAGTGCTACGGTGTGAGAGAGATTACTGACAGTTAGCTGTTTATCAGGATGCTTAGTGGTTGGTAGATTGTGTTGGGGTGGACTGAAGCTGCTGGGTGGAGGTCTGGATCTCTGAGGGCTTCTCTAGTTTAAATAATGTGACGTATCACCAGGAAAGAGTCTAATGTTTCTCCTGTATGAAGTGAAGATGAGATGTAAGCTGTTACTGATTGGTTAAATCGACTGGTTGGCTTGCTGATTGGCTGATTGGCTGATTGGCTGACGACCTGACGGTGCTGAAGATGTTGGATCTGGTTGGATGTGGTGTCCTGATGGATTTGTGACCTCTGTGGGTTGTAGATGCAGACCTTAGTACCGCTCTGACATGTCTCCGTCCTCTCTGCAGGAACTATGTGAACGCCTACATCGACTTCCCGAAGCCGCTGGTTGCCGTGGTGAACGGCCCGGCGGTGGGGATCTCCGTCACTTCGCTGGCTCTCTTCGACCTGGTCTACGCCACAGAGAGGGTGCACACAGACACACAATCACTGGATTAGAGTTTACTGCTTCAACCAGACGCATGAGTCCAGATGTTGACCTGCTCCATCAAACACAGTGATGTTACTGTTATTAACTCTCAGGTCAGAGTTTGACTCCAACAACTGGAACCACTGAAACACAAACGTCTGTCATAAAAACACAATCAAACATTTGGGTTCTTTCACAGATTTACTAAAGGTCCAGTGGCAACATGTTCAAATCTACTGGGTCATAAACAAACAGCAACCAGAACCAGTCAGAAAGTCCCTTGGAGCCGTTTCAAAGCAGCTTCAGGTCCTAGAATCACCTGTTTGTAGTATAAAGTTCATGGTCCAGGTGTGTTGCTGCCACCATCAGGAAGGAAACACAAACTACCACCTGCTGCTGAGAGACACCTGGTCAGGATGGTCCAGAGTCAACCAGGAACCAGCAGAAAGCAGGTCTGTTTGGTTTAGTCCAGTTTGGTTTAGTCCAGTTTGGTGCACATTTAGTCCAGTTTGGTTTAGTCCAGTTTGGTTTAGTCCAGTTTGGTCCACATTTAGTCCAGTTTGGTTTAGTCCAGTTTGGTCCATGTTTAGTCCAGTTTGGTCCACATTTAGTCCAGTTTGGTTTAGTCCAGTTTGGTCCACATTTAGTCCAGTTTGGTTTAGTCCAGTTTGGTTTAGTCCAGTTTGGTCCACATTTAGTCCAGTTTGGTTTAGTCCAGTTTGGTTTAGTCCAGTTTGGTCCACATTTAGTCCAGTTTGGTCCACATTTAGTCCAGTTTGGTTTAGTCCAGTTTGGTCCATGTTTAGTCCAGTTTGGTCCATGTTTAGTCCAGTTTGGTCTATGTTTAGTCCAGTTTGGTCTATGTTTAGTCCAGTTTGCTCCATGTTTAGTCCAGTGGTCCATATTTAGTCCAGTTTGGTCTATGTTTAGTCCAGTTTGGTCAACCTTTAGTCCAGTTTGGTCCACATTTAGTCCAGTTTGGACCACATTTAGTCCAGTTTGGTTTAGTCCAGTTTGGTCCATGTTTAGTCCAGTTTGGTCCATGTTTAGTCCAGTTTGGTCTATGTTTAGTCCAGTTTGGTCTATGTTTAGTCCAGTTTGCTCCATGTTTAGTCCAGTGGTCCATATTTAGTCCAGTTTGGTCTATGTTTAGTCCAGTTTGGTCCACGTTTAGTCCAGTTTGGTCTATGTTTAGTCCAGTTTGGTCCACGTTTAGTTGAGTTTGGTCAACCTTTAGTCCAGTTTGGTCTATGTTTAGTCCAGTTTGGTCCATGTTTAGTCCAGTGGTCCATATTTAGTCCAGTTTGGTCTATGTTTAGTCCAGTTTGGTCTACGTTTAGTCCAGTTTGGTCTATGTTTAGTCCAGTTTGGTCTATGTTTAGTCCAGTTTGGTCCATGTTTAGTCCAGTTTGGTCTATGTTTAGTCCAGTTTGGTCCACATTTAGTCCAGTTTGGTCCATGTTTAGTCCAGTTTGGTCTATGTTTAGTCCAGCTTGGTCCACGTTTAGTCGAGTTTGGTCAACCTTTAGTCCAGTTTGGTCTATGTTTAGTCCAGTTTGGTCCATGTTTAGTCCAGTTTGGTCCACATTTAGTCCAGTTTGGTCAACCTTTAGTCCAGTTTGGTCTATGTTTAGTCCAGTTTGGTCCATGTTTAGTCCAGTTTGGTCTATGTTTAGTCCAGTTTGGTCCACATTTAGTCCAGTTTGGTCCATGTTTAGTCCAGTTTGGTCTATGTTTAGTCCAGTTTGGTCCATGTTTAGTCCAGTGGTCCATATTTAGTCCACTTTGGTCTATGTTTAGTCCAGTTTGGTCTACGTTTAGTCCAGTTTGGTCTATGTTTAGTCCAGTTTGGTCCACGTTTAGTCCAGTTTGGTCTATGTTTAGTCCAGTTTGGTCCACGTTTAGTCGAGTTTGGTCAACCTTTAGTCCAGTTTGGTCTATGTTTAGTCCAGTTTGGTCCATGTTTAGTCCAGTTTGGTCTATGTTTAGTCCAGTTTGGTCCACATTTAGTCCAGTTTGGTCAACCTTTAGTCCAGTTTGGTCTATGTTTAGTCCAGTTTGGTCCATGTTTAGTCCAGTTTGGTCTATGTTTAGTCCAGTTTGGTCCACATTTAGTCCAGTTTGGTCCATGTTTAGTCCAGTTTGGTCTATGTTTAGTCCAGTTTGGTCCATGCTTAGTCCAGTTTGGTCCATGTTTAGTCCAGTATGGTCCATGCTTAGTCCAGTTTGGTCCACGTTTAGTCGAGTTTGGTCCACGTTTAGTCCAGTTTGGTCCACATTTAGTCCAGTTTGGTCCATGTTTAGTCCAGTTTGGTCCATGTTTAGTCCAGTTTGGTCCATGTTTAGTCCAGTGGTCCATATTTAGTCCAGTTTGGTCCACATTTAGTCCAGTTTGGTCCATGTTTAGTCGAGTTTGGTCCTTGTTTAGTCCAGTTTGGTCCATGTTTAGTCGAGTTTGGTCCTTGTTTAGTCCAGTGGTCCATATTTAGTCCAGTTTGATCTATGTTTAGTCCAGTTTGGTCCATATTTAGTCCAGTTGGGTCCACTTTTAGTCCAGTTTGGTCCATGTTTAGTCCAGTATGGTCCATGTTTAGTCTAGTTTGGTCCATGTTTAGTCCAGTTTAGTCCAGTTTGGTACATGTTTAGTCCAGTTTAGTTTAGTCCAGTTTGGTCCATGTTTAGTCCAGTATGGTCCATGTTTAGTCTAGTTTGGTCCATGTTTAGTCCAGTTTAGTCCAGTTTGGTACATGTTTAGTCCAGTTTAGTTTAGTCCAGTTTGGTCCACGTTTAGTCCAGTTTAGTTTAGTCTGATCCAGCAGATTTACTCATATTTCCAGAAGACCTTTAAAAAATCTCTTAAAGAACCAAGTCCATGTTTCAGTGGTTCCCTCATAGAGACTCAGAGTTCTAGGAGTCACTGGAAACTAAACACTTCCTTCAGTGTTCTATATCTGCTCTTTGGTTCCACATCAACGTGTCCATCCTCAGGACGTCCACTGATGTTCTGACTGAAGTAAGTTCTCCTGATGAACCAGTCATTTCCTGTGTTTCAGGCCACGTTCCACACTCCCTTCAGTCAGCTGGGCCAGAGCCCTGAGGCCTGCTCCTCCTACACCTTCCCCAAGATGATGGGGGTCACCAAGGTAACGCAAACAAAACCACACGGGAACCAGCAGCTGTCGATTATCGGCTGTTTGATGATCAGTTTTAAAAGCTGCTTCTCCAGTGTGAGGGTTGGTTTGCTTTGCTGGATGACCTAGACATGATAAATGAGAAACCAAACGGAGGACATGAGCGTGGGAGCTTATACCTGACCCTGACAGAGCTCCAGCTAACCCTCTGGTCCGTGTAGATGTTGGTTTTAACGTCTCATTTCTGTGTTCAGGCCTCTGAGATGCTGCTGTTCAATAAGAAGCTGACGGCGGCTCAGGCCTGTGAAGTCGGACTCGTCACTGAGGTTTTCCCTGAGAGCAGCTTCCAGACGGAGGTCTGGTCCAGACTGAAGGCCTACGCCAAGCTGCCTCCCAACGTAAACACCCACATCATTCATTCTAGTTCAAGCCTTAACTCCTGCTGTCCAGATTATCTAGAACATGTTCAACATGGAATATAAATGGACCGAACTGACTGGAAATGTGTCCTAAATGTCAGAAAATAGTCCCTAATGACACAAACCTGCTTAGATAAACTGAAAATGTGACTCAAACTTTGTCCTTTAGAATGACTCAAACTTTGTCCAGAATGACTCAAACTTTGTCCTTTAGAATGACTCAAACTTTGTCCAGAATGACTCAAACTTTGTCCAAAATGACTCAAACTTTGTCTAGAATGACTCAAACTTTGTCCAAAATGACTCAAACTTTGTCCCCTAGAATGACTCAAACTTTGTCCTCTAGAATGACTCAAACTTTGTCCAGAATGACTCAAACTTTGTCTAGAATGACTCAAACGTTGTCCTTTAGAATGACTCAAACTTTGTCCTTTAGAATGACTCAAACTTTGTCCAGAATGACTCAAACTTTGTCCTCTAGAAAGACTCAAACTTTGTCCACTAGAATGACTCAAACTTTGTCCACTAGAATGACTCAAACTTTGTCCTTTAGAATGACTCAAACTTTGTCCAGAATGACTCAAACTTTGTCCAAAATGACTCAAACTTTGACCAGAATGACTCAAACTTTGTCCTTTAGAATGACTCAAACTTTGTCCTTTAGAATGACTCAAACTTTGTCCTTTAGAGTGACTCAAACTTTGTCCAGAATGACTCAAACTTTGACCAGAATGACTCAAACTTTGTCCTTTAGAGTGACTCAAATTTGTCCTTTAGATTGACTCAAACTTTGTCCTTTAGAGTGACTCAAACTTTGTCCTTTAGAGTGACTCAAACTTTGTCCTTTAGAGTGACTCAAACTTTGTCCTTTAGAATGACTCAGACTTTGTCCTTTAGAGTGACTCAGACTTTGTCCTTTAGAGTGACTCAAACTTTGTCCAGAATTACCTGAAACCTGTTCCAGATGTTGTAAACAGTCCAGAAAGACTTGAAACTTGTGTAGAAGAACACCAGAGTCATGAAATGAGTAACTAACCTGACGTATCCGTCCGTCTGTCTGTCTGTCTGTCAGTCTCTGGCTCTGTCCAAACAGCTGATCCGGTCCACGGAGAAGGATCGTCTTCACGCCGTCAACGACGCCGAGGTGGAGCGTCTGATCGAGCGCTGGACGTCCGACGAGTGCTTCAACGCCATCATGAGCTTCTTCCAGGCCAAATCCAAACTGTGATCGGACGGGAGCAGAGCCCGACGTCGAGGAAGCGGTTTGGTTAACAGAAGCAGCCGTTCCTAATCCGAGGCTTCATTCGGGTTCGGCTGCAGTAAGAATCAGGCTTCTACCTTCAGAGCAATGAGACTTAGATTACCTTTGAGTCAGGAGCTAAAACCTTCATGTGAGATAATGAACACGTAGATTCACCAGATTCATCTTTAAATCCTGCTGTAAACAGAATCATC
This sequence comes from Dascyllus trimaculatus, assembly GCA_024666655.1. Lineage (NCBI taxonomy): Eukaryota > Metazoa > Chordata > Actinopteri > Pomacentridae > Dascyllus > Dascyllus trimaculatus. Next base: position 8,520,107 of record CM045465.1, read on the forward strand.
CTCGCTGCTTCCAAACACTCTGGTCGGTTTTACCGTCGGCCTGAGATGGACGGAGCCACCGGAGGACGTTGGCTCTGAACGGGACCATCAGGCATCGAAGCAGCTCCACAAAACAGATTTAAGTGTTTTACGTTTGCAGTATTTTAAAAGTCAGGTTTTAATTTCGGCAGCTGTTCAGAACCTACAGACGTTGAATCTGGTTTTATTTCCTGGCAGCAGAAACAGACGGATCCTCGCTATTAGCCTTCGATCGTTTTAGTTTCTCCGACCTCACATCGTTTTTCAATGTTTTTGTTTTGTCCTAACGCGACGACATCCAAGGATCTGTTTGTATTTAACTGTTTCTAGTTAAAGTGCCTTCAACCCTTCGTCACATCTTCATCTCTGATAGTAATAATAAAAGCTGAAGTTGACCTGAGGAGTTTGTCTTGTGCTGAAGGCTTGTTGGAGGGTTTCTGAGGCGTTTCTCTTGCAGGTTTTGGGGGTAAATAGTTTTTAATTTCAGATCTGAAGCTGAATTTTTCCCGTAAATAGGATTTTAGAAGCTCTTCCAGTGATGCTGTCTGGCCTCGGTTTAGCGATGAGCTCCATGAACCGACTCTTCTTTTAGTGTTTGGTCTTGAAACTCGTCCAGAACGTTCCACGTCTTCAACCTTTTGTCTGAGGTGATTCGTTGGATCTTTAAACTGTTGATGTTTCATTTGAGCTTCAGAAATCAACAGTTTGGTCCAGTTTTTATGGAAAACTTTACAATCTGACACAAAACCCTGACTGACACTGAAACAGTAGAGGAATCTGGATGGGTGAACCAGTGCAGAGAAAATCAGTCAGAACTCCATGTTTAATAAACAGGATTAGAACTGATGACTTCATCGAGCCTCACAGCAGCAAACTGCATGAAATGAAACTAAATACAGAATTAAAGAAGACAGAATGAGAAGCTCCCAGTAATCAGATTACTTCTAACAGTACTTACAGTTCCAGTCCAGATCTACTGCAGTAAATTAACCTGATCATTTAAAGCTTCACAGAGGAACTGAAGTTAAAACCTGCTGCTTGGTGTCGATCCTCAGCCGCTCCACCAGGGGGCAGCACTGACCTGGAAATGAAGCCCTGAGGAGGCAGGAAGCAGAACTGACCAGAGAGAAGTTTGAATTCAACAGATGTGAACTGAGAACAGAAACATGAGATCCAGTAAATGAAGCTGCAGATGGATTCAGACTGAAGACTTCAGACTTTAGAATAAATCCAACCAACATGTTGGACAACGATAATCTACTGTTCTACAGACGATGTTTTATTAAATACTAATAACATCAGAAAGATCACAGAAAATCAGTCATTAATTTACATGATAACTGTTGTAATAAATAGGAAATAATAATTAAAGAAGAGGCCGAAAATATTAAAGAGCAAATAAAGCTCAAAAATCTGTATTTGTTCTTTTACATCTGTTACTGTAAAATTCTACTTTTTTGCTTTATATAAATAAGCAAGAAAATATATAAATGTTTTATTTAAATTTTTAAAAAAAAAGCTTTTTCATAGATTTGACCTGTTTCATTAATGTAAAGAAAAGATTTGATAAAATCATAGAAAAAACTATTAATTTACATGTTAACTGTTAAAAAATAATGTCAACAGAAGTCTTTACTTTTTTAAAACAATTATTTCTTGTTTTACAGCTTTGACTGTCATTTTTGAAAATAGATTTATCGTATTTAAGAACGTTGTCTTTAATAACTCAGCTGCGTCTAAAATGACTCAAACTTTGTCTAGAATGACTCAAACTTTGTCTAAAATGACTCAAACTTTGTCTAGAATGACTCAAACTTTGTCTAAAATGACTCAAACTTTGTCTAAAATGACTCAAACTTTTTCCAGAATGACTCAAACTTTGTCTAAAATGACTCAAACTTTTTCCAGAATGACTCAAACTTTGTCTAGAATGACTCAAACTTTGTCCAGAATGACTCAAACTTTGTCTAGAATGACTCAAACTTTGTCCAGAATGACTCAAACTTTGTCTAAAATGACTCAAACTTTGTCTAAAATGACTCAAACTTTGTCTAAAATGACTCAAACTTTTTCCAGAATGACTCAAACTTTGTCTAAAATGACTCAAACTTTTTCCAGAATGACTCAAACTTTGTCTAGAATGACTCAAACTTTGTCCAGAATGACTCAAACTTTGTCTAGAATGACTCAAACTTTGTCCAGAATGACTCAAACTTTGTCCAGAATGACTCAAACTTTGTCAACTAGAATGACTCAAACTTTGTCCAGAATGACTCAAACTTTGTCTAGAATGACTCAAACTTTGTCTAGAATGACTCAAACTTTGTCAACTAGAATGACTCAAACCCTGTCTAGAATGACTCAAACTTTGTCTAGAATGACTCAAACTTTGTCTAGAATGACTCAAACCTTCTCCAGAATGACTCAAACTTTGTCCAGAATGACTCAAACTTTGTCTAGAATGACTCAAACTTTGTCCAGAATGACTCAAACTTTGTCAACTAGAATGACTCAAACTTTGTCCAGAATGACTCAAACTTTGTCCAGAATGACTCAAACTTTGTCCAGAATGAATCAAACTTTGTCAACTAGAATGACTCAAACTTTGTCCAGAATGACTCAAACTTTGTCTAAAATGACTCAAACTTTGTCTAGAATGACTCAAACTTTGTCCAGAATGACTCAAACTTTGTCCAGAATGACTCAAACTTTGTCCAGAATGACTCAAACTTTGTCTAGAATGACTCAAACGTTGTCCAGAATGACTCAAACTTTGTCTAGAATGACTCAAACTTTGTCAACTAGAATGACTCAAACTTTGTCTATAATGACTCAAACTTTGTCAACTAGAATGACTCAAACTTTGTCCACTTGAATGACAAACTTTTTGTAGAGCGACTCAAACCTGTTATTTGATAGATTTCCTTTTTTGTTCATTTCTAGTAAAGTCACAGGAAAATCGTGCTGATTTACCCGCCGACTTTAAAAAAGTCGCATGTGAAAAACAGAAAAACAAAACAAAAATCGGCCAAAACTGAGAAAAATGTTCACATCAAAGATTTTTACACAGATATTCTTTAGATTTCATGTTTTTTAACACTTTTTGAATGTTCCACTGTATTTTTTGAGGCAGATGAAGCCAAACAGCAGCTCCAGAACAACATGATATAACTTTGGATGAAACTTTCACATGTGGACCTGAAGTCTCCTGTGGACCAGGATCATTTACAGTTGTTTCATGGGACTTCTCCGTTAAACGTTTGTAACATCTGGGTTCATCTTCACGTCTGAAGACTGAACAATGAGCTCAGACCTTCAGCTCCTGTTTATTTATGAGGACCGTCAGCGAGCTGCTCTTTGTTCTCGAGTCCTCAGCCTCCCAGAGCGTCCGACCAAACCCCCGACCAATAAATCTGGCCTCGGCCTCCGAAGAGGAAACACGATCCGGAGGTAGCGGATGAAGCTGCCGTGATGAACAACCTGCAGCTTCTCCTGCAAACACCACCACTCAACACGTGTCCAAAACAACATGGGAGTGGACCAAAATGACTCAGAGTGTGGAGAAAAAAGACAAAAACTGACTCTAAATTTATCCAAAATAACAACAAAAGTCCAAAATGACGCGAAAACGTCAAAATTAAGTGAAACGTTTCCCCAAAATAGACAAAAATAGTTGAAAGAGTCAAAAATTACCCAAAACAAATCCAGAAGGGCTCAACACCTGTCCAGAACTACCGTAAACTTGTCAAAGAAAATGACATCAGTGACTAAAAATGCGTCCATAATGACTCAAACGTGTTCAACAGAATTTGTCCAAAATAATCATAAATGTACAAAGTGACTCAAAAAGTTGACAAGAATTACATAAAACCTGTTCATAAGAGCTACAAACCAGCTGGAAATGACAAAAACCCTACAGAATGACTCAAACGTTGTCCAGAATGACTCAAACTTGGTCCAGAATGACTCAAACTTTGTCTAAAATGACTCAAACTTTGTCCAGATTGACTCAAACTTTGTCCAGAATGACTCAAACTTTGTCCAGAATGACTCAAACTTTGTCCAGAATGACTTAAACTTTGTCCAGAATGACTCAAACTTTGTCCAGAATGACTCAAACTTTGTCCAGAATGACTCAAACTTTGTCCAGATTGACTCAAACTTTGTCCAGAATGACTCAAACTTTGTCTAAAATGACTCAAACTTTGTCCAGATTGACTCAAACTTTGTCCAAAATGACTCAAACTTTGTCCAGAATGACTCAAACTTTGTCACGAATGACTTAAACTTTGTCTAGAATGACTCAAACTTTGTCCAGATTGACTCAAACTTTGTCCAGAATGACTCAAACTTTGTCCAGAATGACTCAAACTTTGTCCAGCATGACTCAAACTTTGTCCAGCATGACTCAAACTTTGTGTAGAATGACTCAAACTTTGTCCAGAATGACTCAAACTTTGTCCAGAATGACTCAAACTTTGTCCTCTAGAATGACTCAAACTTTGTCCAGATTGACTCAGACATTGTCTGAAATGACTCCAAACCCGTCCACAGTGACTCAAAATGTTTGGGGAAAAACGACATTAAAACTGTCCAAAATGACTCACAACTTGGAAAAAATGGCACAAAATGGTCCTAAAAGTAAAAACAAACATCAGTGCAAATGCCTTGAAGAGGATCAGAAGTGATAAAAAGATTGTCCATAATAATAACAAATGTCTAAAACGATTCCTGATGTGTCCTAATGAAGCCTGTTTGACTCGGAGTTGATCCAGAAGGACTCAGACATGGTTGAAAGTTAAATGAAGATGTGAACATTTCCTTTAAATTAGTCCGGAATAGAAATAAATGTCCCAATAAATGAGTTAGAATGGGACAAAATGACTAAGAGGAGCAGAAAGACTCGTCCTGAGTGATGAGTTTGAGTTTCAAGCAGCTGCTGACTGATTAAACTGTGGCTGCCGCTAACGAACAGAGCTTTGATGGGAAGCAGCTGCTAAAGAGGGAATCTAATCCTGCAGATCACAGGCTGGGGAATAAATCCTCAGTCAGAGAACGAAACACTGGACAGGTGAGGAAACATCCAGCGTCTCTCCTCAGACTCCACCTCAGAGTTTCTCTGACAGCAGATTCATCTTCCACTGTCAGAAACAAAACGACCGGAGACCAGAAAGACACAAAGAGACGAGACAGAGAAGAAAAATATGGATTTAAACTGCCTGCAGAGAAACTAAACGACTGAGGAGAGAAAACATCAAGAGACAGAAAGCAGTGAAAAGAGACGCAAAACTACAAGAACGAGAAAAAACAACCACAAAGAGACACAAAACAACCACAAAGACACACAAAACAACAACAAAGAGACACAAAACAACAACAAAGAGACACAAAACAACAACAAAGAGACACAAAACAACCACAAAGAGACACAAAACAACCACAAAGAGACACAAAACAACAACAAAGAGACACAAAACAACAACAAAGAGACACAAAACAACCACAAAGAGACACAAAACAACAACAAGGAGACACAAAACAACCACAAAGAGACACAAAACAACAACAAGGAGACACAAAACAACAACAAAGAGACACAAAACAACAACAAAGAGACACAAAACAACCACAAAGAGACACAAAACAACAACAAAGAGACACAAAACAACAACAAAGAGACACAAAACAACAACAAAGAGACACAAAACAACAACAAAGAGACAAAAACAACAACAAAGAGACACAAAACAACAACAAAGAGACACAAAACAACAACAAAGAGACACAAAACAACACACAAAGAGACACAAAACAACCAACAAAAGAGACAAAAAACAACAACAAAGAGACAAAACCACAAAGAGACACAAAACAACCACAAAGAGACACAAAACAACCACAAGAGACACAACAACCACAAGAGACACAAAACAACCACAAGAGCAAAACAACAACAAAGAGACACAAAACAACCAAAGAGACACAAAACAACACAAAGAGAACAACAACAAAAGAGACACAAAACAACCACAAAGAGACACAAAAAACAACAAAGAGACACAAAACAACCACAAAGAGACACAAAACAACCACAAAGAGACACAAAACAACCACAAAGAGACACAAAACAACCACAAAGAGACACAAAACAACAACAAAGAGACACAAAACAACAACAAAGAGACACAAAACAACCACAAAGATACACAAACAACCACAAAGAGACACAAAACAACCACAAAGAGACACAAAACAACAACAAAGAGACACAAAACAACCACAAAGATACACAAACAACCACAAAGAGACACAAAACAACAACAAAGAGACACAAAACAACCACAAAGAGACACAAAACAACAACAAAGAGACACAAAACAACAACAAAGAGACACAAAACAACCACAAAGATACACAAACAACCACAAAGAGACACAAAACAACCACAAAGAGACACAAAACAACAACAAAGAGACACAAAACAACCACAAAGATACACAAACAACCACAAAGAGACACAAAACAACCAGAGGAAGCAGAGATTAAAGATCTCCTCTCCGCTGCTTCGATGTAACTGGAGACCAGCAGCAGCAGGTTTCCTCAAACTGTCGGGAGCCAATCACACGATGACGGTGCTCCCTGAAGGGACCAATCATCAATCAGCCTGAGGAGCCGACATGTGTCAGAGAGGAGGAGGGGAAGAGGAAGAGGAAGAAGGCAAAGAAGGAGAAGAATAATGACTAAGAACAAAGACAAAATCTAACAAAGAGACACAAGATGGCAGAAACGACATGATCACAGCAAAGTGATGCGAAACAACAAAATGAAAATAAACAGAAACAACTGAAAACAACAACGAATGGAGGGAAGGAGGTGGTTGATCCTGTCAGCCAGGGAGACTCAGAACCAACAACCAGCGCAGTAGCTCCCCCTGGTGGAGCAACCAGGAACTACAGCTGGTCGTCTGACAGTCGTGGTCTTAACGTGTTTTTAACGTGTATTTAACGTGTTTTAACATGGTTTTAACATCTTTTAAACATGTTTTTAACATGTTTTTAACGTGTTGTTGCGCTAGCGGCCAGCAGAGCGTGTGGCCGGTGAAGCTGAAGCAGCAGAGTTCAGGTGGAGTTCAGCGAGCCTTTATGTAGGGCAGCTTACAGGGGAGATGTTGTTCCACCATAACATGAGCTGAGCGGAGCGTCGGGTCCTCGGAGAGCTGCAGGGTGAGCAGGTTCAAAGCCTCCATAATGCTGCGTTCACGTCCGCTGGGAACATCCGCCGCAGCAGCGCCGGCTCGCGTTTGAACTCGTTTGAAGCGTCAGACTGGAGGTTTCTCTTCATGTCGACGTGATTCACAGCGAGCTGGTGGATCTCTGAGCTCAGTCATCAGCAGACGCTGTGCAGAGCTTCAGTGTGAATCTCCTCGTTCCAAACCTTCATGTCGCTAAACGAAACCTGAAGACACAAGATTACAATAATACAGTTAATAATACAGTAAATACATGGCTTAGACTGCTTCAGTCATCAGCTGTAGCTACTGTGATAAGCTAAGCTAGGCTAGGCTAAGCTAGGCTAATGATTTACCTTATTAAAATGAGCTGTGATTGAAGAAACTCTTTACTCTCTTTGTTGTTGTTTAGTGTCTCTTTGTTGTTGTTTTGTGTCTCTTTGTTGTTGTTTTGTGTCTCTTTGTTGTTGTTTTGTGTCTCTTTGTTGTTGTTTTGTGTCTCTTTGTTGCTGTTTGTGTGTCTCTTTGTCGTTGTTTTGTGTCTCTTTGTTGTAGTTTTGTGTCTCTTTGTTGCTGTTTTGTGTCTCTTTGTTGTTGTTTTTTGTCTTTGTTGTTGTTTTGTGTCTCTTTGTTGTTGTTTTGTGTCTTTGTTGTTGTTTTGTGTCTCTTTGTTGTTGTTTTGAGTCTCTTTGTTGTTGTTTTGTGTCTCTTTGTGGTTGTTTTATGTCTCTTTGTTGTTGTTTTGTGTCTCTTTGTCGTTGTTTTGTGTCTCTTTGTTGTAGTTTTGTGTCTCTTTGTTGTTGTTTTGTGTCTCTTTGTTGTTGTTTTTTGTCTTTGTTGTTGTTTTGTGTCTCTTTGTTGTTGTTTTGTGTCTTTGTTGTTGTTTTGTGTCTCTTTGTTGTTGTTTTGAGTCTCTTTGTTGTTGTTTTGTGTCTCTTTGTGGTTGTTTTATGTCTCTTTGTTGTTGTTTTGTGTCTCTTTGTTGTTGTTTTGTGTCTTTGTTGTTGTTTTGTGACTCTTTGTTGTTGTTTTGTGTCTCTTTGTTGTTGTTTTGTGTCTCTTTGTGGTTGTTTTGTGTCTCTTTGTTGTTGTTTTGTGTCTCTTTGTTGTTGTTTTGTGTCTCTTTGTTGTTGTTTTGTGTCTCTTTGTGGTTGTTTTGTGTCTCTTTGTTGTTGTTTTGTGTCTTTGTTGTTGTTTTGAGTCTCTTTGTTGTTGTTTTGTGTCTCTTTGTGGTTGTTTTGTGTCTCTTTGTTGTTGTTTTGTGTCTTTGTTGTTGTTTTGTGACTCTTTGTTGTTGTTTTGTGTCTCTTTGGGTCGTTGTGAGTCTTACTGTGGAGGTTTTGTTTCTGTTTCCGTCTCTCTGCTCCTCTTCTTTGAGGTTTTGGCTTCTGGTCGTGCTGAGTCTGTTTGTCCTTGTCGATCAGTTCAGTTCCTGGTTTGTGTCCATGCTGCTGCTGCAGGTGTTGGTGTGATGTAAACCTAATAATCCGTAGTGATGTTTCCCTCTGGCTCAATGGAAACCCGTCATTGTTTTCATTGTGAAGTTCGTGGTGCCTTCAGGCGTCTGTCCTGATGTGACCGAGGTTATCCAGGGAGACTCTATGAGACCAGCATCAGGTCGCTGAACCGATGCGATCGATGCCTTTCTGGGTCGAGCCCCTCCAGAGTTTAATGGGGCCAGAAGATGAAACTTCACAGCAGCAGGAGAAAGAAAACAAAGAGATTCACCTGATGTGGCCTCGAACAACAAATCAGCACCCAGAGGAGGAGATGAAAGACGAACCGGCGGCTGATCGATGAACAACCAGACAGAGGCGACGCTGATGAGAGAAGAGAGCAGCTGTTTTATAACAACACAGAAATGGTTTCTCTGTGACGGATAGCAGGAAGCTGGGCTGACGGGCTTCACGCTGCAGACACAAACACCTCAACACATCTTCACTTATTACATGCTCTATTTCTTATATCTGGATTTTTTATTTTAAATGTTTGTCTTTTCATTATTCAGTTGTTCTTTATTTGCTAAATAAAATCCAGGCTGGAAACATATAAGTAATAATAAACACTAAATAAATACGATCTACTGTTGGCCTAAAGAGGACAACATTAGCTGAAACAAACTAGCATAAGCTGTCATGTTAGCTTAAAGACAAGTTTAGTGCTACTACCCTAAATTCAGTAATGCCACCAGATACATTAGCCTGAACAAGCTAATAGAACCCAAAACAAGATCATGTTAGCATCTAGATATTGATGCTATGTTAGAGAGCTAACTTAGCTGTTACTTTAGCCTAAATAATTAGCTGTTGCAAGCCTAACCAAGATAGCATTAGCCTAAATAAAATAGCATAAGCTGCCATGTTAGCTTAAAGCTAACTTTGGAACTACTATCCTAAATTTGATAATGTTGCATTTTACATTAGCCTGAGCAAGCTAACAGTAGGCTACACTGAACAAAATAATGTTAGCCTCAAGTTAATGTTCATTCATTACTTTAGCTTAAACAAACCATGACAATACAAGCTGCTGTGTTAAACTAGAGCTAACCTAGCTGCTACTTTAGCCTAAATAATTAGCTACTGTAGGCCTAAACAAGACATTAGCTAAATAAATAGCATAAGCTGCCATGTTATCTTAAAGGTAACTTTGGCACTATTACTACCCCAAATTTGAGAGTGCTACATTGTACATTAGCCTGAGCAAGCTAATAGTACACTGAAAAAAATAATGTTAGCGTCAAGACAATGTTATCCATTACGTTAGCTGAAACAAAACAACAACAATAAGCTGCTGTGTTAAACTACAGCCAACTTAGCTGCTACTTTAGCTCAAATAATTAGTTACTGTTAGCCATAACCATACACATTAGTGTAGAGAAAATAGCATAAGCTGTCATGTTAGCTTAATGATAACTTTAGTGCTACTACCCTATTTTTGATAATGCCACCAGATATATTAGCCTTAGAAAGCTAATAGTACCCCAAGCAAGATATTGGTGCAATGTCAGATTGGCCTAACTTAGGTGCTACGTTAGCCTAAATAATTAGCTCTTGTAAGACTAAACAAGACAACATTAGCCTAAATAAAATAGCATATCCTGCCATGCTAGCTTAAAGATAACTTTAGCACTAGTTCACTAAATTCAATAATCCAGGACATTAGCCTAAGTGAGCTAAAAGTGCCCTGCACAAGATATTGTTAGCGTCATGGTAATGTTATGCATTACTTTAGCTTAAACAAAAAAGATAGCATCACTTGCTACACTTGCCGAAAAAAGCTAACATTAGCCTGTTAGCCTTGACCAGACAATACAAGCTGCTTTGTTAGACTGGCGCTAACCTAGCTGCTACTTTAGCCTAAATAATTAGCTACTGTTAGCCAGAACAATACGTTATTATATTACACAAGTATAAATCTTTCATTAAACATTAAAAAACTATGGAAGCCGTTAAGTTTTTTGAAGATGACTTCTTTACATGGTGAGTTATTCTTTTTTTACAGTAGGCCAGTCGCTGGAACACTGCAGTTTGTTTTCTTAGCATCTTCTTCCAGTGCAGCTGATTTAGTTATTGAAGGACGACAGGAGGAATCAGCTGTGGATGGACTCTGGGCGTCAACACTCGGCCACCTGACGGCGGCGGCGCCGGGTTTTCGGTGACCTCGCTGAGGACACGGCGCCGCTCAGAGATCCTCCTCCCACCGGAGGCTCGCCTCGCTCTGCAATCAGCTCGGCATTTACATTCAGATGGCTGCCCGGCCCGCTGGAATGCAAATTTCCTCGGAGATCAGCCCGGTGCAGACTGAAGAGGCGGTGATTCGGCAGCCTCACACCTGTCCTCATATGACATTTACCAGCCGCTCTGATCGCCAGGATTTAATCAGTTTTACATTCGCTCTCCGTGGAGCATCAAATATTCATGCAGCTTGGCAGGCTGCTCTCATGGACTAAATGAGATTCTCTGACCTCCTGACCTCTGCTCTGCCACGCTAAAACCTGAACCTCTGCAGAACCGCCCCAGTGTTTCTGTCTGCGTTTAATTAAAGCCACTAAAACAGCTCACACTGATGTGGCCTCCTCATCCTGGAGATATGAACTATCTCTGCTCTAGTTGGAGATGCATCCAGCATGGAGGAACATCTTCCTACAGCTGATGTCTCATCAGCTGTAGGAAGATGTTCCTCCATGCTGGATGCATCTCCAACTACTGTCTCCTCTGTTCTGTGGTTCTGAGCCGTGTTGAGATTCCTCAGACGGACTCGGCTCCATCAGAACCAGCAGGACCGGGTTCAGGTGGAGGATCCCGCTCTGCCAGAGGACTCGTGACTCACCGTCGCATTTCCCTCTCAGAAGTGGTTCAGTGCAGCTTCTGCTTCGCTGACTTTACTGCGGCGTGCTTCGGTTCTGATCTGTTCCCCAGAAGCTGCAGGAGTTTAACGGCTCCTTCACTCCGCCGTTCAAACTGGGAGCTCACCAGTTCACTGCAAACCAAAACACATCCTGGTTGATCCAGTGGGCGTCCAGCTGGGCCTCATCTGGGGCCACTTAAAGAACACGTGAGGCTCAGATGAAGACTCCTCCTGGGTCCTCGTACAGGCGGGACGCTGCTGTCGCCTGCTAATATAAACAGCACTCACTGTAGCTGAGTTAGCCTAAGAAAGCTAATCCTAGCCAAGTTATCATAAACTCCACAATTAGCCTGGGGATGACAACAGATGCCACATTAGCCTAAACATGTTTAGTAGCTTGCGAGCTAATTTTAACCCCTATTTTAGCTTAAATAATATAACGTTATCTGCTCCATTAGACTAAAGAAGCTAATGTTGACCAAAAAGTAAAACATTAGGCAAAATAAAATAGCATAAGCTGTCACGTTAGCTTAAAGATAACTATAGCACAACTACCCTGATCATTCTACCAGCTACATTAACCTAAGTAAGCTAATGGTAACCTAAGATAATGCTAGCCTCAAGATAACTTAATTACTTTTAACTAAACAAAAATGATAATATCACCTGCTACATTAGCCTAAAACAAGCTAACCTTAGCCTATTAACCTAAACAAGACAAAGCTGTTCTGTTAGACTAGAGCTAACTTTTCTGCTACTTTAACCTAAATCATTAGCTACTGTTAGCTGAAACAAGACGGCATTAGCATAAAGAAGAAAACTTAAGCTGCTGTATTAGAACAGCGATGCCATTAGTCATTTCCTTAACCTATTAGCTGCAATGTTAGCTTAAAGATACCTATAGCATGACTACTCTAAGTTTGATAATGCTACCCCTAAGCAAGCTAATTGCCTAATACCCTAAACAAGATAATGTTATCCTCAAGATAACAAAATTACTTTAGACTAAACAAAAAAGATAACATCTCCTGCCATATTAGCCTAAAAAGCCTAATCAAGACAATACAAGCTGTTGTTAGACTAGAGCTAACATAGCTGCTACTTTAGCCTAAATAATTAGCTATAATTATAATTAGCTGAAACAAGACGACATTAGCCTAAAGAAGATAACTTAAGCTGCTGTATTAGAACAGCGATAACATTAGCCACTACTATATAAAATAGCAATGGCTGCTGCATTGGCCTTAGCAAGCCAATGTTAGCTTTATCAAGATTAGCCAATACAAAGGAACAGAAGATGCTACTTTGGCATGAAAAAAGTTTACTGACTGTATTTACCAAAAGAAGCCCATATTAGCATAAATGAGCTAGTGTTGAATATGTTAACACTGCTACCAAGCTAACTTTGCTTAAACAAGAAAATGTAGGCTGGTATGTTAGCTTAAACAAGATATCATAAGCTGCCATGTTTACCTAAAGATAACATTAGCCACTACTTTAACCTAAATAAGATGATATTATCTGCCATTACCCAAAATAAGCTAATGCTACTGAATAAGATAACATGATTTGCTAGTTGCTGGTATAGTTAGCCTATAGACTAAACCACATACAGATGTTGTTTAATGCTACTTTAACCTAAATAAGATAAGTTGGCTGTTATCCTAAGCAAGCAAATGTTGACTTTCACAAGATAACATGATCCTAAACCAGGTGACTGTGAGCCTCAATAAGCTAATGTCTTCCATTAGCCTAAACAAGGTAACACAAGCTGCTATATTAGCCTAGTGCTAACATTAACGGCTACTTTAGCCTAGATAAGTTTATATTAGGTTAAACAAGATATAATTATTATTTTCTTTAAGCTTATTATTTTTTAGCACTTGGAAAACTGCTGGATTTGTTTCTAGCTTCTTTTACTCTGTTCATCACCCCTGACTCACTGTTTCAAGATTGTTTTTTACTTTCTGATTTATTATTTTCATGAAGCTAAAGTGTTCGTTTCCATTTGCTGGAGTTTTCTGTCTGTGAACCTGGTGATGAGGACACGGAGTGGAGCTGTTTAAAAATACCATATGTTCAAAAATCAGGGGTTAGCATGAGGTTTTTATGCGAGTCATTAATGAGCTGACTCATGTAGAAGTAATTAAATGAATAATTTGAAATGATTTCTACAGTTTCACAGGGTTTTTAATGAGTTATTAATGTGAATTGCATTTATCCAGGATCCGCAGATCAGAGTAAGCTTCTAAAAGCAGACACGCTCTGCATCAGCTTTCCATTGACGTGGACTAGAGCCGCTGGTTAACAAACTTTATGGACTTTTAGGAGTTTAAGTTTTTGTAGCTTCTCTGTGGAACAAACTGAAAATTGACAGTTTTAAAAGAAAATTGAGTATCACTGTCCAACGTTTCCATGGAGGTAAATAGATGAAGTAATTTATGCTTCCTGAAAGTGTCCTCTTCAGTTGAAACTGTTAACTGAGTTTCTGTGATGGCGGTGGCAGCATCATGATGTGAAGCATGGTGGTGGCAGCATCATGATGTGAAGCACGGTGGTGGCAGCATCTTGACGTGAAGCATGGTGGTGGCAGCATCATGATGTGAAGCATGGCGGTGGCAGCATCATGATGTGAAGCATGGCGGTGGCAGCATCATGATGTGAAGCACGGTGGTGGCAGCATCATGACGTGAAGCACGGTGGTGGCAGCATCATGACGTGAAGCACGGTGGTGGCAGCATCATGAAGTGAAGCACGGTGGTGGCAGCATCATGACGTGAAGCACGGTGGTGGCAGCATCATGAAGTGAAGCATGGTGGTGGCAGCATCATGAGATGAAGCATGGTGGTGGCAACATCATGATGTGAAGCATGGTGGTGGCAGCGTCATTAGATGAAGCATGGTGGTGGCAGCATCATGGGATGAAGCATGGTGGTGGCAGCATCATGGTGTGAAGCACGGTGGTGGCAGCATCATGGTGTGAAGCACGGTGGTGGCAGCATCATGGTGTGAAGCATGGTGGTGGCAGCATCATGGGATGAAGCACAGTGGTGGCAGCATCATGGTGTGAAGCATGGTGGTGGCAGCATCATGACGTGAAGCACGGTGGTGGCAGCATCATGGTGTGAAGCACGGTGGTGGCAGCATCATGGGATGAAGCACAGTGGTGGCAGCATCATGGTGTGAAGCATGGTGGTGGCAGCATCATGACGTGAAGCACGGTGGTGGCAGCATCATGAAGTGAAGCATGGTGGTGGCAGCATCATGGTGTGAAGCACGGTGGTGGCATCATCATGATGTGAAGCACGGTGGTGGCAACATCATGACGTGAAGCATGGTGGTGGCAGCATCATGGTGTGAAGCATGGTGGTGGCAGCATCATGAAGTGAAGCACGGTGGTGGCAGCATCATGATGTGAAGCACGGTGGTGGCAGCATCATGATGTGAAGCATGGTGGTGGCAACATCATGACGTGAAGCATGGTGGTGGCAGCATCATGACGTGAAGCACGGTGGTGGCAGCATCATGATGTGAAGCATGGTGGTGGCAACATCATGACGTGAAGCATGGTGGTGGCAGCATCATGACGTGAAGCACGGTGGTGGCAGCATCATGACGTGAAGCACGGTGGTGGCAGCATCATGACGTGAAGCACGGTGGTGGCAGCATCATTATATGGGGATGTTTCCTGTGTCCTGGAGGATGCAGTCTGTAGGTCAGACTCCTGTTGACCCCAAAACCAATATTATGAACCTGTAAATGAGCAAAATGTCGGCTCTTTAACTGGAGAAAGCAACACCCACAGACTGCTTGGTCGGAATCTGAGGGTTCAGTAATAGATGTTTAAAAAAACAAAGATATCTGAACAAAGTTTTGTGTTGGAGTCATTCTAAATTAAAAGTATGTCATCTCCAAAAACAGACAGTCATCGGTCTCCTTGATTACTGATAGTACTCCTTGCATATAAACCACATCAGCTGACCCTGCAGACTGAGTGAATATGGTGGTTTGAGATGAAGGCAGAAGGTTTGCTTGTCGATATGTTCTAGTTCCTGGCTGGTGATGTCATCATGTGCGCCTCCTGCCAGCCAATCGTATCTCATTTCCTCTGCAGCTCAGCGACTCTCGGCTCGGTTTAAACTCATTCCTGTCGCTGGGCCTCGTTCTGTTCTCCAGCCCCGGCGGTCACACCTGTGCCGAGGCGTACCTGAGCAGATGTGACCCCGCCTGGCCGCCCGGCCGCCTCCGCAATCCTTCATTAAAGCCGCTGAACCGCTCCGCCGGGTTCACGTGGACTCTGCAGGCGGCTGCAGCCTCCGCGGGGTCATGCCGGGACGCGAGCGTTTGAAGTGGATGGAGGTGTTTCATTTCATTTCTCATTCAGTCCCTGTATTAGCAGGGGAGGCCTGCTCTGCTATGCATGAGGGACATTTACATTTAACACAGCTATTCGACCTACATACAAAGTGACTGTAGAGAGAAAGATGAATGTAAAAGAGCAGGAGGCGTTGAAAGGAGATAAGGAAACAAAGAGGGCCAGCGGAGCAGAGAGAGCAGGAACGTGATGGAGATGGAGGCTCCAGGCTGAATGTGAAAGCATTAATATCTCCTATGAAGCAGAGCGAAGGTGCAAAGACACAGAAGATCACAGCATGAACTGAAATGAACCACAGCCAAGAGGAAACAGTCCAGCTCACCCTCCCTCTCCCTCCCTCCCTCCCTCTCGTTTGACGTGCGATATGAAGCATAAATATTTCCTCAGATTTTCTCGGACTTTAGTTTTTAATTTTGCAAAGACACCATGACCTGGTTTTTCTGGAAACCAGTCCAACACTGGCAACCATCGTGCAGACCGAAACGCTAACAGGTGGCTTATCTGGCCGACCCACGTCCATTGTTGTCTCTGTGTGGATGCCTGAGAGTCCACCGTCGTCTAGAGGGGCTGTGAGACCTGGAACTGGGTTACTGATTACATGGCTACTTGGGGAACACCTGAGAGTCTAGAAGGACACTTGGGAGTCTTTATCGTCTAAAGTTGGACACCTGGGAGTCATTATCGTCTAAAGTTGGACACCTGGGAGTCATTATCATCTAAAGTTGGACACCTGGGAGTCTTTATCGTCTAAAGTTGGACACCTGGGAGTCATTATCATCTAAAGTTGGACACCTGGGAGTCATTACCATCTAAAGTTGGACACCTGGGAGTCATTATCGTCTAAAGTTGGACACCTGGGAGTCTTTATCGTCTAAAGTTGGACACCTGGGAGTCTTTATCGTCTAAAGTTGGACACCTGGGAGTCATTATCGTCTAAAGTTGGACACCTGGGAGTCTTTATCGTCTAAAGTTGGACACCTGGGAGTCATTATCGTCTAAAGTTGGACACCTGGGAGTCTTTATCGTCTAAAGTTGGACACCTGGGAGTCATTATCGTCTAAAGTTGGACACCTGGGAGTCTTTATCGTCTAAAGTTGGACACCTGGGAGTCATTATCGTCTAAAGTTGGACACCTGGGAGAGTCTTGGACACCTGGGAGTCATTATCGTCTAAAGTTGGACACCTGGGAGTCATTATCGTCTAAAGTTGGACACCTGGGAGTCTTTATCGTCTAAAGTTGGACACCTGGGAGTCATTATCGTCTAAAGTTGGACACCTGGGAGTCTTTATCGTCTAAAGTTGGACACCTGGGAGTCATTATCGTCTAAAGTTGGACACCTGGGAGTCATTATCGTCTAAAGTTGGACACCTGGGAGTCTTTATCGTCTAAAGTTGGACACCTGGGAGTCATTATCGTCTAAAGTTGGACACCTGGGAGTCATTATCGTCTAAAGTTGGACACCTGGGAGTCATTATCGTCTAAAGTTGGACACCTGGGAGTCTTTATCGTCTAAAGTTGGACACCTGGGAGTCATTATCGTCTAAAGTTGGACACCTGGGAGTCATTATCGTCTAAAGTTGGACACCTGGGAGTCTTTATCGTCTAAAGTTGGACACCTGGGAGTCTTTATCGTCTAAAGTTGGACACCTGGGAGTCTTTATCGTCTAAAGTTGGACACCTGGGAGTCTTTATCGTCTAAAGTTGGACACCTGGGAGTCATTATCGTCCAAAGTTGGACACCTGGGAGTCTTTATCATCTAAAGGTGGACACCTGGGAGTCATTATCGTCTAAAGTTGGACACCTGGGAGTCTTTATCGTCTAAAGTTGGACACCTGGGAGTCATTATCATCTAAAGTTGGACACCTGGGAGTCATTATCGTCTAAAGTTGGACACCTGGGAGTCATTATCGTCTAAAGTTGGACACCTGGGAGTCTTTATCGTCTGAAGTTGGACACCTGGGAGTCTTTATTTTCGTCTAAAGTTGGACACCTG